>CAJVRN010000064.1:0-600000 GCA_911728415.1 Lagocephalus sceleratus | reverse complement strand
CTTGGATGAGGAAAAAAGTGACAGTTTCAGAGCTGTATTGATGTATTTTAAATGAAAAAGAAGATAAAGAGATTGTAGCAGCAGTTTGCTAACAACTTTTTTAAATAATAACAGGCATTCAAGGTGATGTGTTTTATCAATAGAAGGGGTGTGTTTTCCCTGCCTTTCGTCACCAAGAATATTTGTCTTTCCACTAATAACATTTTCATGATGTTTTGATCACATGTGAGGATGCAATCAATACCTGACAAGTGTTGATTTCTTCTTGGGTTTTACTCTTTGTGCTCTTTCAACAGAACTGACCTTCTGGATATTTGTAGACAATAAAGGAAAATCCACTTTAAAAGGCAAATTAAGCCACAATTCATAGTGTTCAAAGTGTGTACCGTTGGAACTTGACCTTTGTACTCTCAGAAAAAAGGTAAAGGATCGGACATCATAGGGTTGACATATGCTTGGGTAATGACAGATTGATTGAGTTTCGATCTGAGGAAATATTGTACTCCATAGTCAAGTAAAGAAAATATAAGCAATCTAACATCTCTTAAGAGGCCCGTCCACACGAATGTAGCCAACTTCACAAGTACAAATGTAGCCAACTTCATTTTGAAAAAGCGTTATGTAAACATGGAGCCGTCTCAAGAAATGTTTGTCCACACAAACAGCTGTAATACATACAACCGACCTGTGAGTGGTGCTGAAATGCAGCCACACAAAATAGAGAAGAATAAATGGAACAGAGAGTGAACATTCATGGTTTCATGCTAATAGGCTACCTGTTATTTATCCATTGTTGTTTTCTGAGAGATGATAATTTGGAAATTCTCTTGACTTGGAACTATTCCATGGTTCTAAGGCAATCTACTGCTTTACTGTTATATATGATCAGAATTCATTTTTAATGTAGGAACAATAGACTGTTTGGGTTTTTTTGGGTCACTTAATTGTGCCATTGAATGATCAATGATGTAAGCTTTTGATGTTTGACCAAATACTATATGAAATAAAGATACATGCAGTTATTAAAGGCTTGGAAAATTCACAATTCATAGTAAGTAGGAAATGGAACAGTGGGATGTTCGTATACCATCTTCTATGTATTGAAAAAAGTGTTTCTGTCATGTGGGGGAAGTTATGGGCTCCAGGCAGATTTGTGATACAGCTGAACTTACATAGTGCGTTTCAAGCCTTTTTGAACTGTTTCAGTTCACTGTAAGAGTATTCTTCTTCAAAGAAGTCATTTAAAAAAGAGATAACAGAAAAAAAAAGTCTGCAAAATCAGGATGTCACTCAATTTTGTACACTTGAAAAAGGATGAAGGTGATGTTACCACATTGGCAGCATTTTCAGTATTCCAGTATGTTTTGGATCACACACTGTAAAAAAGGTCTGTGAAAAGATTAATATCCTGTAAAATCTTGACATTAACAAATTGTAGCAAGAAATACATTGAAATTTAGTATATGTTATATCAATGTATTGTGAAATACAGACCAATATATAATTATATAATTGTCAATTTAACAGTTTTATATATATATATATATATATATATATATCCATCCTATATATAATAGGATATAATAAATATATTCAATTATTAATTTAGAGTAACAATTATATTATCATTTTAGATATATATAATTACACGGATATATAACACAGATGTTCGGCAATTGGAGCAATTGTAAAGGCAGGGAGATGAGTCAAAGCAGGAATGACCGACGAGGAGACGAGCAAGAGCAGGTACATTGAAGTGGAGTGTCTTGTCATTGAAGTAAGCTAGCAGACTTCATTTTTAAAATGACAGACTTAAGTCCTGACTTGCGCTGTATTGCCATTAGTTCAAACGTGCTTTTAATATCGTGACTATCGCAGCCATCGTGACTAAGATGGCGGCACGAGCACATCGCGAGGCCCGGGGTCTCTCCAGCTTTTGCAAATTTGCAGTGATTTACCTACTCTTCGCAAGTCTGTTCATACAGAACAGCCTTGGGTTCACATCCTACACCCGTGAACAACTCCTGGATATTAGATCGCAGTGCCAGGAAACTTTTATCACCGATCTTCAACTCATCCCTGAGATCTCCAGGACGCTGAAGGCTACACACTTCACCCAGCCGGGCGGAAGTGCTCGCAGGCGGCGTTGAGACCGTAAACAAAGGTGGAATGGACATACAGGGCGATGCTGCTAAGGGATCAAGGGAGCCCAAGCCACCTGCAAAGGAATTGGCTGATGTTTTGTTTCAGCATCTCTGCCATAGACATGGACACCTCGTAGATGAGCAGGGGCCAAAGGAGTCTTGGCAGGACCCCATGTTGGTAAATCCAGGTTTTTCCCTGGTAGCCCCAACTTGTCCATTGCTGTGAGCCATGGTGTCAAATCTGCTTTGGCCTGCAGGAGTGTGTCTGAGTTCCTCAAGGAGCTGTTGAAGACCTTGCCCAGGCTCTTGACAGGTTTTTTCTGTTGCCATTGGAATTGGTGACCCACCTAAGGCAAAGCGGAACTGGTTGGCCACCTTGCCTTTCCTCAGGACCAGAGACCTGGACTTGGCGGGCTTGAAGCTCATTCTCACCCAAGAGATGAGCCGCTCTAGCCCCTGGAGTAGTCATCTGCAGCCGGAAACAGAGGTTGTCATCACTGTGAGATCATCCATATACACTCTTATGGGGGGCTGCCAAGTGCCAGATCTTGACAGGGGGCCTCTATATTTCACCTCAGCCAACTTAATAATCATGTTCATGGCCAAGGAGAAGTGCAGCACCGAAATAGTGCAGCCTGTTATAATACCCTTCTCCAGGCATTGCCAGGCGGATGTTAATGATCCTGTTGATACCCTCAGTTGGAAGTTGTTGTAATAGTCCAGAATTAGGTTGGTGATGGTTCCTGGCACATGGTGTCTTGTCAATGCTGTTTTGACGAGCTTATGGGGAATGGAACAGATCACCTTCATGATCTTCCAGAGTTGCACAAGGAGTTTGGGGCACTGCTTGTAGACTCTGTATGGGACTCTGCTGGGGCCTGGAGAGGAGCTTGATCTTGCCACCATCACTGCTTCTTTGACCTCATTCAGGGTGGGCTCGGAGGTGTTGAACTGAACCACAGGCTCTGGCGGCTTTACCAGAGCCTCGCATGGGCCTAGATCTTGATCCCTTAACACAGGGGCGTCAAACCGGTTCCACAAAGGGCCGTGTGGCTACAGGTTTTTGTTCCAACCCAGCAGCAGCGCACCAGACTGGACTCACTTAATCACCTCATCTGAGTCTTCAACAGCTGATTGGTCAAACTGGGCGTACTGGACTGGTTGGAACAAAAACCTGCATCCACACGGCCCTTTGTGGAACCGGTTTGACACCCCTGCCATAACAGATCACTGAAGGTGATGTTGAGGTCTTGACTGATCTTCTCTACAGGACACGTTAGGCTGCCACTCTTCTTCTGTCCCAGTAATCGCTTGGTGAAGCTGAATGGGTTGTGATGAACGCCTTGCGCTTCTTGGCCCTCTCCCTTCCTTTCCTTCTGTGCCATTCAGCTTGCCTGAGTGTGATGAGCTTCCTCCTCATGATCTGCCTGAGCTCAGACAAGGCATCTCTCTCCTCCTCACTTACTGCCCTGAACTGGCGTTTTAAGGACTTCAGTTCCTCAATTGACTGATCTTGTGCTCCCGCTGGTTGGGTCTTGCTGGTTCCTTCCTCACCGGCCTTTCTGTCACCCCAAACCGTTCTGTGCCGATGGTTGTTATGAAAGGTACACATGGCCTGGAGTCTGTGGTCCACACTGCCCTTCCCTGATGTCTCCATGATCTTGTCTATGCCTACTTTTTTTCCAGTGTGTTGGCGCTGACTGCAAGAAGACATTTTGCACGTACACTGTTTTCAAACCTCATTTCTACTGTGTACACAATGTGCCCGAGCCTCTGCATAGTCGAGCCGTTGTTTCAGATTTGAACTGCGCCATTTCGCTTTGTGCCCGCCAGTTTCATACAGCAAAAGAACTCATCCATCATTTGAAAGGGCATTTGCTTGAGGGATCATGTCCTATAATTGATTGTAAAAACGTGTTCACAAAAAAATCAACCTTCACTGCTCACATGTCACGCAAACAGAAAGGATATTCTGTGGAAAACATAAGTGATGTGTACAGGGAAACTGTGTGTGAATCTCCTAGCACTGTTTGTGAGGATGCTTCACAGATCTTCAACACAGTAGATCCTTCAACCAGTGGAAGCTGTGAACTCCCACATGATTTCAATGAGACCTTTCTCAGGAATATTTGTTTATTCTATCTAAAATTACAAAGGCAGCTTCTTCTCCCTGCTTCAACAATCCAGATTGTTGTTGAGGAGATAAAAAAATATGCATGAGTTAGGACAGGATTTCACTAGAAGTAAACTTCATTCACTTTTAAAAGATGACATGGGTGTAGCAGATGATGCAGTTGCTAAAATCTGTGATTGTGTTAGAGATTCAGATCTATTCTCTGCCTGCCATCGGGGGCCATAAGAACAACATATTCAAGAATTCAGACCTTCAAAAAAATGTTCAAGTACATTGAGCCTAAACAACTAACGTTAGGGATTGATGAAAACAACATGCAGAGGTATGCTTACTATATTCCACTGAAGCAAACATTACACACCCTTTTAGAATCTGAGTTGTGGAAGAATACAGTGACCCAGCAACATACCACAGACTCACAGGAGTTTAGTGACATACATGATGGACAAATCTTAAATCAAACAAATTCTTTATTGAAAATCCAGGTTCCCTGAAGCTAATTTTGCACCAGGATGCTTTTGAAATTGCCAATCCTCTTGGCTCAGCTAAGAAAAAACATAAAGTCCTAGCTGTCTATGTTTCTGTAGAAAACTTGCCTGCTTATGTGCAATAAAATACTGATCACATGTCCCTTGTGTTGTTGTGTGGAGAGAAGGACTTAAAACAGTTTGAGTATGTTAAACTTTTCTCCGAGATGTTGGCGGACTTAAAAGATTTGGAGGAAAATGGAATATGTGTGGACTTCGAAACTGTTAAAGCAACACTATATTGCATCGCAGGTGATAATCTTATTATCTTATCTTATTATTAGATTGGGGGGTTTACAGAAAATTTTAGTCATTCAAATTATTTTTGTTGATACTGCAATATCACACGAAGTGAGTTTCAAATCAATTATCCCAATGTCTGTGGTCCACAGTGTACGCCTGAAGCTTACGACTCAGCTGTAAACAATCTCACATCTGAAGGAGGTAAGGACAACAAAGGCATAAAGGTAAATTCTGTATTCAATGCTATGAAATCTTTTCATGTTTGTCAGCCTTGTCTCCCACCTTGCTTAGGTTATGTCATATTTGAGGGCATTTTATCCTATGATGTAGCACTGTACTTGAAATACTTCATCAAGAAAAAGAAATGGTTCACTTATAAACTTCTGAACAAATCACCCAGTTCAACTACAAAGGCTCTGATGCACTCACAAAACTGCGCACTGTCAAAGATGGGTCTAAGCTTTCTGGCCAAGCCATACAGAACTGGAATTTTTTGAGGTTTCTGCCTGTTTAATTGGTGACAAAGTGCAAAGTCCTGACGATGAGGTGTGGCAGTTAACTCTACAGATAAAGATATAGTTGATCTGATTTGTGCACAAAGGATTTCTATGTCACAAGTAGCCTATCTTGAAATCATAATCCAAGAATATCTGGAATCAAGGAAGTGTTTGTTCCCAGAGTGTACATTGAAACCAAAGCATCATTATTTGCAACATTATCCAGCACTTATTTTAAAGTTTGGCCCCCTGATATGACTATGGACAAAGCGATTTGAAAGCAAGCACAGTTACTTTAAGAGATGTGCCAGGCATCTGAAAAACTTCAAAAATGTATGCCTTACTTTGTCTGAGAGACACCAAATGTTTCAGGCATATGTTTTAGTTGGGCCAGGAAACTGTCAACCTCTCCATGTCAAAGACAGCTGTACATTTTACAGCAAGGAAATTAAACAAGCCGTGAGCAAGTTTGACTTCTCAGAAAACAACACTAGTGTTTCCACAGACATACAGTACAAAGGAACGACATGTGTCCTAAAATTAGACTGTGGAGTTTGGAGAGCTTCTCATTATTTTAATAAAAAATGATACAGAGGTGTATTTTGTGATGGCTGTACACCAAGTGGACTATCATTCTGAGTACCATCTCTATTCTGTCAAAAAAATTGCACAATGTTGTTTTGTCTTAAAATCAGTGACTTGGTAGATTTTTATCCTTTAACATCCTACGTTGTTAGTGGACACCAAGTTATTCCACTGAAGCACAGCCTGTTCTCCAAATAAACCTGATCATGAGCACTTGTGGTGGAAAAAAGACAAAACATTTCATAATGCATGTTATTTTTCTCATTGTAGTAACAATGACAGACTACGAGATAACATTTCTGTGCTGTGCCTTCAACAAGGTCTTCCCTGAGCTACCGGAGGCATCAAAAACATTTTGGAGGAGACCTTGCAGTCCCTTGGTATTGAGACAAGTGACGATTTTCAGTTTCTTGAGGAAAGTGTTGTTGACAGCTTTGAGACCCATTCAAGCCAGAAAAGCTTGAATGGGTGCTTGGAAGTTGAAAGTTAAGTATTCCAGCATGGGCTATAGTTACTGCCAATAGAGAAACAAAAACATTCTCTTAATCTGTGTGTTTGTGTTTCTGTTTCTGCAGGCCAAACTGATGACAGTAGCAGCATATCTATCACCCATACCTCCGCCATTATTGGAGTCTGCCTCACCCAGGAGTTTGTCTTCATCATCTTCCAGCAGCAGCTGCCAAAGCCCTGGTGTTGACTGGGTGGATACATACCAAGTTCCATGGGGCAAATCCCCAGAAGAACTAATTCAAGCTCTAGAGAGGGGAAAACGGCCAAGCCCTCATCTAAGAAGGGAGATGTTCGCATCATTGTTTCTGATATGATGTGAATAAATTCTTCAGTGAGTAAGAGAAACTCAACTGATATTGCCAAAAAGATGGTGGCAAAGTATCCAAAATCTTTGCAAGACATCATAGACGGAGATGTCATAGGCCCAGGTTACCATTCTCTTGTCAAACAACTTCAAAATAGAATAGAGAATGTGAAGAGATCAACAACACCAAAAATAAGAAAAAGAAAGACTTGTGTAGCAGGACGAGGGCGGTGCTCTGCCCCACCCTCTCGCTCCTTCTCTTTCCCGCTGCTGCCTGATGGGGAGGCGGAGCTTTGGAGTATATATGCGCTGGCGCACACCTGTCCCAGATCACTTCCTGAGAGCCAAGGGCGTGGCTCAGCTGCGAGAGGCTGTAGCGTGGGAGACAGGTCAGTCGGTTGCTGGAACTCGGTACTCAGACCATTGGAACGGTAAGCGCTGACCCTTTTTGCCCATCCGATCTGGTGCTCCTCCTTCATTGCTGTGTGTGTTGACAGCGGGTGCGTTGTCTGACGGACAGCAGAGGAGGGGGCTTACGTTCCAAGTGGGATCAGCTTATTGCAGTGATTTGGTTCCTCGTCTGCGAGTTCTCCGTGTGGCAGTAGCACGGCCAGCCTCCAGGTCCAGTTGTCCCGCGCCGACTCTCTTCGTTCGGCTCGGAGCCTCGGTGTGCGGCCCTGCTAACGCCGGCCGCCACTCCCATTGAAAAGCTGCTGTTTTGTTTGGTGCTATCCTTTGTTTTATCTTGTCTTGTTTTAGCCTGGTTGCTCTTTACCGTGTCTGGGTTTATTGTGTCCGTGTCCTTATCTTAATTCTTCGTTTTAACCTGTTTTTTATCATGGTATATTCATGTTCATCAATTTGCTTATTTAGTGTTTATTTTTGACCTGGGTGTGTCTCATCCAGTGTTTTTGCTTTTTTTTGTGTTTGATAAATTTCTTTGAATATTTGAGTTGCTTAAATTTTAAGAGTTCTATTGCTGGGCTTGTTACAGTTTTTTGTTTTTTTTATTTGTGTTGAACAGGAGCTGTGGGCCCCCAGTGTGTGGCAGCCAGATCCCTTGGTGGTGGTGTTTTATTTTGCAGTGTGCAAGTGCACTCCGGGTGTCCTGATTTTCACGTGGTGTTAGAGTTTTCCCCAGCTGGCTGCCGTGGTAAGCCCAAGCCCGATTCCATAAAGTTGTGTTTAGTTGTGTTTTTTTTCTTTCTTAATTTCGCCCAGCAATATTACACTGGACGCACGAAATTCATTTGTGTTCTTTTTTTAAAGGGTGGTAAATACCCTAAATAAACTTAGTAACACTGTGGAATCACGTCTCAGTCAAATTTTGTGCTATCGAACCTGTGTCCTTTACCCGGTGTGAACGGCACCACACCCATTAGAACTAGTTCCTGGGGCGAAATGCCCCAGGTGGCGTTGTCCGCACCTTGCCCCAAAGTGACTGCCCCGCCACATTTTGGCGTTGTCGGCAGGACGCACACTGCTATGGCTGAGACGTGATTTCTTTTTTTTGTGTGTTATTTTAGCAGCGAGTTGTTAAGGATTTTAGCTACAAAACAGCAGCTTCTGTTACTGGGACCCTACCCTGACCTCAACGTCAGGATAAAATTTTGTCTGTTTTTTTTCCCCGGTTTAGTTTGTTTTATCATGGAGGAAGAGTTGCAGCAGCTAAGGGAGCTGGTGTTGCAGCTGAAAGCAGACAATGAGCGGCTGCTTCAGGAGAGGGCGACCCCTCAGGCCGGCCCTAGTAGAGCGGAAGCAGCCTTCACTGTTCCAGCTTTCCATGCCCCGTCTGCAGGCACCGGTGCTGCTGTGACCGAGCGCTTGGTGATGATACCCAGGGACCGTAGGTGTCCCATCTTCAATGGCAGGACAGGCATAGGGATAATGGAATGGGTCGAGGAGATTGAGGCATGCATGCGCGCCCGCCATCTCTCCGTTGCTGACCAGGCCTACTTCGTATTCGACCATTTAGAGGGAGAGGCTAAAAATGAAATCCGGTTCCGTAGCAGTGCTGAGCGTGGGGATCCATCCCGGGTTTTAGCCATTTTAAAAGAGCTTTATGGGGCCACTCACTCATATGTGACCCTCCAGCAAACTTTTTTTTCTAGACGGCAGCAGGAGGGAGAGACGCTGCAGGAGTTTTCCTTGGCCCTTATGGCCATAATGGAACAGGTAAAACAACATGCACCTGATGGTGT
Organism: Lagocephalus sceleratus; assembly: GCA_911728415.1. Classification (NCBI taxonomy): domain Eukaryota; kingdom Metazoa; phylum Chordata; class Actinopteri; order Tetraodontiformes; family Tetraodontidae; genus Lagocephalus; species Lagocephalus sceleratus. Next base: position 590,855 of record CAJVRN010000064.1, on the reverse strand, counting down.
GCCCAATGCTTCTGTTCTACTCCGTGACCAGTTCATTGAGCATGTGCTTGACACGGACCTTCGTAGGGTGTTGAAGCAGTTTGTCCGCAGCCATCCCACGGCTGTTTTGTTAGAAGTGCGTGCAGAGGCAATGAGGTGGGAGAGAGAGGGGCTCCCAGCGGGTCCAAGGGAACGGAGTCACTCCTTTCCCTCAGTTTGTGGCCTGCAGTACGGGGTGCAGAGTGGTTCGCGTTCTGTTTCTTCTGTTCCTCCCCAGAGTAGCCCAGGTCTGGGTGAACTGATGGATCTCTTGAGGAGCCAGCAGGAGCAGCTTAACACGCTCACCCAGACTGTGGCTTCTTTACAGGCCCCTCGTCTTCAAAGCCAGTCTGGGCGTGGCAGGCCTTTGATTTGTCGGCGGTGTCAACAGCCAGGCCATTTTGCACGAGACTGTGATGGTGAGCGTGTCCCCCCTCGTGCTCGCGTTAATTCTGCTTCTGGTCTGCCTTCTCATTCTTCCCACCAGCAGGGAAACTGAAACCCGCTGAACTGCAGAGCCACAGTTCAGATGGGGGGTCCACAGGCTCACAGGAAGCATCAATAGCTGGGCTGATGTCCACATGTCCCACTCTTGACATCTTGATTGGTGGTGTTTCTGTTTCTTGTTTGGTGGACACAGGGTCTATGGTGTCCACAATAACTGAGCGTTCTTTCTTGGAACAGTTTGCACCTTGGGGCCACGACCGCCTACAGTCTTGTCACTGGCTGCAGTTGCGAGCGGCCAATGGGCTCGCCATACCTTATATTGGTTACCTGGAGCTGGACGTGGAATTGTGTGGCAAGGTTATCCCCCGTTGTGGAATCCTGGTGGTTAGGGATCCACCCACTCCAGTTTCCTCTGCCCCTGGGATCCTAGGGATGAATGTCATCCGCCGTTGCTACAAGGAGCTGTTTGGCGAGTATGGTCCTTCTCTGTTTGAATGTCCCCTTTTGTCACAGGCTCCCGGCCCGGTTCGTGAGGCCCTCCAGCAGTGTCACAAAGTGGCTGGCCAGGCTCCACTAAGCCCTAGTGGTACCGTCAAGGTCCGTGGGAAACGTGCCGTACGCATACCTGGTGGGTTTATGAAGCTGGTGGCCAGTACCTGCCCTCAGCAGTTCACTCGTCAGGCTGCCCTTTTTGAGCCCACAGAGTCCGGCCTGCCAGCGGGGTTATTGGCATCTCCGAGCCTGGTTCAGGTTGTAAGGGGAACAGCCTATATTCCGTTAGTTAATGTGGGAACTACAGACGTCCTTCTCTACCCACGCACCAGTCTTGGTGCCTTGAGTGGTGCACAGGTCGTTAGTTTACCTGTGGGGGTTACTGAGGTGAAGCCCCACACTGCAACGGTGTCCTCCCAAGGCGTGTGCGATTCTGTTGTGGCTAGAGTGGAGACATTAGACCTGTCCGCATTAACAGAGGGGGAGCAGATTGAGGTGAGAGCATTACTCCAGAAATACAGCTCTGTCTTTTCTGCCCATGAGAGTGATTTAGGCTGTACCAACCTCCTTTCTCATGACATCCCTCTTTTGGATGATGTCCCCATCCGGCAGCGATACAGACGTATTCCACCATCAGAGTACGAGGCAGTGAAGGCCCACATCAGTCAGCTCCTTGAGTCACAGGTAATCCGAGAAAGCAGCAGCCCATACGCCTCCCCAATTGTCCTGGTACGCAAGAAGGATGGCACTCTGCGTTTGTGCGTAGACTACCGCCTTCTTAATCAGAAGACCAGGAAGGATGCGTTCCCTCTTCCACGCATTGAAGAGAGTTTGGATGCACTCTCTGGGGCCCGCTGGTTTTCCACCTTGGATTTGGCCAGCGGGTACAACCAGGTTCCGGTGACAGAGCAGGACAAGCCCAAGACTGCCTTCTGTACACCCTTTGGCCTGTTCGAATGGAACAGGATGCCATTTGGGTTGTGCAATGCCCCGAGCACCTTCCAGCGTCTAATGCAGAGGATGTTTGGGGACCAGCAATGCCAGTCCCTTCTTCTGTATTTGGATGACATTGTTGTGTTCTCCTCTTCTGTCTCACAGCATCTGCAGAGGCTGGATGTGGTTCTTGGTCGCCTCCAGGCAGAGGGATTGAAGGCAAGGCTGGAGAAGTGTTCTTTCTTTCGGAAAGAGGTGAAATACTTAGGCCATGTCATCTCCAGCCAGGGAGTCTCCACAGATCCCGACAAGATTGAAGCTGTAGCCAAGTGGCAGCGTCCCCAGAATGTGTCAGAGCTACGCTCCTTTCTGGGGTTTACCAGCTACTATAGGCGATTCATGGAGGGATTTGCCCATCTTGCTGGCCCTCTGCACAGGCTTGTTGCTGAGCTTGTAGGTACTAAGTCCCGGAGGGGCTCGGGGAAGGATCTGGGTGCCCTCTGGACCCCTCAGTGTGAGGAGAGCTTTGAGGCCATCAAGGCACGACTAGTCTCTGCCCCAGTGTTGGCGTATGCTGACTTTTCTCGTCCCTTTATTTTAGAGGTGGATGCCAGCTATAGTGGCCTGGGGGCCGTTCTTTCCCAGGACTTGGAGGGCGGTGTGCGGCCGGTTGCATATGCTAGCCGAGGTCTCCGTCCCTCCGAGCGCAACATGGAGAATTACAGCTCCATGAAGCTGGAGTTTCTGGCCCTTAAGTGGGCAATGACGGAAAAGTTCCGGGAATATCTGTTGGGGCAAAAGTGTATTGTGTTCACAGATAACAACCCGTTGAGCTACCTCCACACTGCTAAACTTGGGGCCACGGAACATCGATGGGCTGCTCAACTTGCAGTGTTTGATTTTGAGGTGAAGTACCGATCTGGGCGGAGTAATAGGAACGCTGACGCGCTTTCCCGGCAGTACACCTCAGGTATGAGCTTGGTTGAACATGCTATGCCGGGAACTTCAGTCCCTGCATCCCTCCAGCAACTGCCATGCCCAGACTCGATTGCCAGTGCAACCCAGTCTCTGGTCTCGGTCTTCCCAGGCCACTCTCTTTCTGACCTTCGGTCTCTGCAAGAGACCGACCCCCTTTTGGCAGCGGTCTTGGTGTTTTGGAGAAGACGGGTTCAGCCCACCCAGATGGAATGCCAGCAGCTCCCTAGATCAGCTGTTGCGCTGTTGCGCCAGTGGGACCGTTTGGTGGAGAAAGAGGGGGTGCTCCACCGTCGGGTTTTCCGGCCAGATGGGGGTGAAGAAGGTCTTCAGCTTCTTTTGCCCGCTGTCCTTAAAGGAGAGATCCTAAGACAGCTTCACCATGAACATGGCCACCAAGGCATTGAGAGGACCATGGAACTAGTGCGGGAGCGCTGCTACTGGCCAGGTATGACCTCAGATGTAAAACAGTGGGTCCAGAGGTGCGAGCGTTGTCAAGTCGCAAAAGACTCTGCCCCTGTGCCACATAGTTTTATGGGTCATTTGTCTGCATCTAGGCCCAATGAAATTTTGGCCATAGATTTTACTATGTTGGAACCCTCCCGAAATGGTATGGAGAATGTGCTTGTGCTGACTGACGTTTTCAGCAAATATACAGTGGCTGTTCCCACTCGAGATCAACGGGCTTCTACTGTAGCCCAGGTACTGCTCCACGAGTGGTTCTTTAGGTTGGGGGTCCCGTGTCGTATCCACTCGGACCAGGGTCGGAGTTTTGAGAGTTCCCTCATCCAGCAACTTTGTAGTCTCTATGAGGTGTCAAAATCCCGCACTACACCGTATCACCCTGCAGGCAATGGGCAGTGTGAGCGGTTCAATAGAACTCTTCACAACCTCCTACGCACGCTCCCGACCTCACAGAAGCACGACTGGGCTTCTTGTCTCCCACAGGTCCTGTTTTGTTATAACTCCACACCTCATCAGGGCACTGGAGAGTCGCCATTTTTTTTGATGTTTGGTCGGGAACCGCGGCTTCCTGTAGACTTTCTCCTGGGGCGAGTTCATGATCCGGTTCCAGGGGAGGTCCAAGACTGGGTGGCTGAGCACCAGACCCGATTAAGGTTGGCCTTCGAGAGCGCTCGCGAACGCCTGTCGGCTGCCGCCGGTCGGCGAAAAGAGCGACATGACCAGCGGGTCCGCAATGCCCCTTTGGAGGCAGGGCAATTGGTCTATCTGCGGGATCATGGCGCTAGAGGTCGCCACAAGATCCGAGACATCTGGAGCTCAGTGGTCTATCAGGTCCTGAGAGCACCTATTGAGGGTGCAGTTTACACAGTTGCCCCAGTGGATGATCTCCAGAAGTCGCGCCATGTTCATAGAGACATGATGAAACCCCAGGTTGGGTCTGAGCCCCTTGCAAATCCTTCTCGGGTCCCTTCCCCGCCAGTTCCGGCCCAACCTGATGGGGACTCCAGCGAGGACGACCTATGGCTTCTGGTGCCAGAAATTCCGTCGATACCTATCGTAACGGTTCCCAGCTCGGTCCCTTCCCCAGGCCCTTCTCTGGCCATCCCAGTTGCACCCTTAAGCCATCCCATGCCCGCCTATCTCCCTAGGGGGCTTGGCCCCGGAGGCTGCACAGTCTGCGCTCTTTAGGCCGTGGTCATAGTCTCTCCATTTCTGTGTGGCCAATCGTCGGGGCGACGATTCAAAAGCCAGGGGTAGAATGTAGCAGGACGAGGGCGGTGCTCTGCCCCACCCTCTCGCTCCTTCTCTTTCCCGCTGCTGCCTGATGGGGAGGCGGAGCTTTGGAGTATATATGCGCTGGCGCACACCTGTCCCAGATCACTTCCTGAGAGCCAAGGGCGTGGCTCAGCTGCGAGAGGCTGTAGCGTGGGAGACAGGTCAGTCGGTTGCTGGAACTCGGTACTCAGACCATTGGAACGGTAAGCGCTGACCCTTTTTGCCCATCCGATCTGGTGCTCCTCCTTCATTGCTGTGTGTGTTGACAGCGGGTGCGTTGTCTGACGGACAGCAGAGGAGGGGGCTTACGTTCCAAGTGGGATCAGCTTATTGCAGTGATTTGGTTCCTCGTCTGCGAGTTCTCCGTGTGGCAGTAGCACGGCCAGCCTCCAGGTCCAGTTGTCCCGCGCCGACTCTCTTCGTTCGGCTCGGAGCCTCGGTGTGCGGCCCTGCTAACGCCGGCCGCCACTCCCATTGAAAAGCTGCTGTTTTGTTTGGTGCTACCCTTTGTTTTATCTTGTCTTGTTTTAGCCTGGTTGCTCTTTACCGTGTCTGGGTTTATTGTGTCCGTGTCCTTATCTTAATTCTTCGTTTTAACCTGTTTTTTATCATGGTATATTCATGTTCATCAATTTGCTTATTTAGTGTTTATTTTTGACCTGGGTGTGTCTCATCCAGTGTTTTTGCTTTTTTTTGTGTTTGATAAATTTCTTTGAATATTTGAGTTGCTTAAATTTTAAGAGTTCTATTGCTGGGCTTGTTACAGTTTTTTGTTTTTTTTTATTTGTGTTGAACAGGAGCTGTGGGCCCCCAGTGTGTGGCAGCCAGATCCCTTGGTGGTGGTGTTTTATTTTGCAGTGAAGTGCACTCCGGGTGTCCTGATTTTCACGTGGTGTTAGAGTTTTCCCCAGCTGGCTGCCGTGGTAAGCCCAAGCCCGATTCCATAAAGTTGTGTTTAGTTGTGTTTTTTTCTTTCTTTAATTTCGCCCAGCAATATTACACTGGACGCACGGAATTCATTTGTGTTCTTTTTTTAAAGGGTGGTAAATACCCTAAATAAACTTAGTAACACTGTGGAATCACGTCTCAGTCAAATTTTGTGCTATCGAACCTGTGTCCTTTACCGGGTGTGAACGGCACCACACCCATTAGAACTAGTTCCTGGGGCGAAATACCCCAGGTGGCGTTGTCCGCACCTTGCCCCAAAGTGACTGCCCCGCCACACTTGCACAGAGGATTATGACACAGATGAGGTCCTTCCACAACAAAGAGCAGCAATCCAGGACACGTATGGGTGTATCAAGTGGAATGTAAAATTCTTGCCGCTTGGAGAGACCCTGGAGAGCCAGCAAGATAATCAAGAAAAACTGAGGCGGATGTCTCAGCAAACTAATGCTAATCGGGAGGAGGCCAAACAATTAGTGAAGCTAACCTTCTACACATAGTGCAAACAAGTCAACGAGGGTAAAAATATAAAAGACCTCCTGCAGGAATGGCCTAATTGGTTCAGTGAACTTGGCATGGATGTGCACTTCAAAGATCTTACAGGAATAGCACTTAAGGAAACATTCTTAAAAAATGTGGACCTGCAGGGGAAGCATGAGTAAAAACAAGTTCTTGCTGGCTACAACCAAGGTGAAAATGTTGAGAGGTGCCGAGCTGAGTGGCTGCTCCGAAGATGTGAAAGAAATGGTCCTACTGTTGATGGTCTATTTTGATGAAAGGGAAGAGATGATGTTGTCTAATGTGGAAGACACCTGTCTGGCAAGGGAAGTCCAGACAGACAAGCTCCCCTTAACTCCTAATATCATTGTCTGTGGTAAGTTAACTTTTGATTGTTGTGTTTCTTTTTATGTCAGGATGAATTCTACTTGTTTTGTTGTTGTGAACAGTATAAATTGTGAGAATGTGTGTTGAATGTTAGGGTCTGTTTTCAATTGTGTGTTTGAGAGAGAAAATGTACTTGTTTGCATTTTTTTCCTTTTTTTTAAGGCAATCCTGCTTTACTGCCACAAGATTCATGCTCAGTATTGACAGAATGATTGTTCAGGAGAACATACCCTCTTTCATGTCCTCAGTGGTTATGATGTTTGGAAGCTACTACAACTTCAACTTCCATTATCCAGCCAGGCTGGCGTCTACCCTAGAGTTCCTTCAGAGGTAACATTTTCTCTCTTTAGCAATGTAAAAAAAAAAGTTGTGTCATGTACAGTAGTTTCTATTGTCCCTCTGGAAGTTATTTTAATATTAATCCATGTCTCTGGTTTCTGCTGATTTCCAAGATGTTTTTTTTTTCCATAAATCCTTAGAAGGGCACGAAAGTAGAGAAGAGCAGCACCTCCCGTCTACACGTGAACCCCAGAGTCCTCACATTGATCCAAGATTTTTCAGATCATGAGTGGCGGGAAGTTTGAATATGTTCTCAAGTAAGTCTTAGTAATAGTTAAATCTTTGGTCCCTAAGTCAGTCATACAGACTAAAATTGTACATAAAAATACCCTAGAGTCAGTTTATTTTGGGTAGGACTGAGTCTTAGTGCACTCATAATATATTTGTGTTTTTCTTCTGTTTTCAAATAGGCTTTTCCTCCGTCAATACAGAGGGTACAGAAGTGGAGTAGAGCAGCAGATCCTGTCTACAGTGGAAACCCAGAGTCCACACCTTGATTCAATAAGGATTCTTACTATTGCTTAGTTCAGTAAGCTTTCATTCATTTTGTTTCATCAAATGTTATAGATGAAAATATGTTTCAGACATGTTAGAATTTTGACAATCTGGTTGCGCTTTGGCTTTTATGTTTAAGGCATTTTTTGAAATTATTATTATTATTTCCCAAGAGGAATAGGAAGGGAAATATTTTGTATTTTTTTTAAATTAAGATAAGGAAAGTCTCAAAGTATCAATAATGTTTGTTCTTTGAAGTAATAAAATCTTCAAATGATGAGTTGGTATTGCAGGTTTTTTTGGTCTAATTACTTGAGCATTTTGTTCTTTTCACATTTCTTGTAAAAAAAAAAGAGTGCAATTGTCACAATAAAATGTAGAAATGGTTCAAAGCATTTCTTTAGGTGGCTTACATCTTTAAGTAACATTAAACATTACAGATAAAAACCTTTGTTTGAGGTTCATCAGAGTTCATCTTTGGGTCAAAATTCAGTTATAGTATGTAGCCTAGATGTTTATTTCACAACAAAACGGTGCTTTTAATAATACAAAATGTAGTACATGCAACGCAACCTTTTATGAAAACAAGCAAGAAAAATTGGTAAAATGACAATGTTATTATGAGGCTTTTACTGTTTAGTAATGCTTTGAGTCTGATTTTTTTTATGCAATTGAATGGGATTAATTGTGAAATAACCAATAAGCACATGGACATTTTACAGAAGAAAATGGCTTTAATAACAGCATAGTCACTACAATTAGGCTGAAAAGTGATGTTTAATTTACAAAAATAGGATGTATTTTAAAAAATATTATTTTGTAAATGATAACAGTTTAAATTGATGGATTTACAGTTTGTTCTATAACATTGTTTATTCTCTACTGTATTTTTTTACAATATTATTCTGGCAACCGCAGCTGCCAGGTTTTTTCCATAAAAACAAGTTTTTTTACAGTGCACATTGAGATGTGTTATATTTCTCTCCTTTTACACCTGGTGGTTTAGATTTTGTAATCACCATTAAAAGATGGCGGCGCGTCAGGACGCAGCGGCTTACAGCTCTCCCTCAAAGTGCACGTTTTTGTATTTTTTGTGTGTTTTAACTGTTTGTTTTGCATCACCCAAGGACTTACACTCAGAATATACTCGCACTGAACTGATAGACATCGGCAACCAGCAAGGAATGATTATTTCCAGTGAATTCCACTACACATTCTGGAGGAGATAGCAAGAACACCGGGGTCTCTGTGGATTGTTATCGGGTCCGGCAGGCACAAGAGGCGGAGACGCAAAAGCGGGGCCGCAGAGCGGGCCTGCTAACCAAGCTCAGGAACTGAAACCTCCGCTACCAAGCCTCTACCTCTCCAACCCCAGATCCCTGGTACATAAAACAGACAACTTGGAATTACTGCTTGCTGGCAACCGCTACATCCATGAATGCTGCACACTCATCATTACAGAGACATGGCTACAACCGAATATCCCTGATGCTTCGGTGCAGCTAGTGGACCGTATGCTACACAGAGGGGACAGAAATGGCAACTCCGGGAAAAACAGAGGAGGGGGGCTCTGCATCTACGTGAATGAAGGTTTTTGCAACAACAGTACTGTCCTAGACAAACACTGTTCTCCTGACCTAGAGTTCGTGTCCGTAAGATGCAGACCCTTCTTTCTGCAAAGGGAGTTAACAGCTGTTATCATCACTGCAGTGTATATACCACCGGACGCTAGCGTAAAAACCGCTCTCTCTCTGCTGGTGAACACCATCAACATCCACTAGCATAACTACCTAAACAGCGCGCATATCATAGCTGGAGACTTCAACAAGGCAAACCTCAAAACGGTGCTGCCTAATTTTTACCAACATGTGAAGTGTGCAACGAGGGGGGAGAACACTCTGTAAGCATGTTTTAGGTTTGAGTAAACCTGGTCCAGAGTGATCCCCCTCCCCCACCTTGGACAGTCTGACCATCTTTCCCTGTTCCTGATCCCCGCATACACCCCACTTAGCCGGCAATCAAAGCCACACCCCCCGGAACACCCCCCCAACCTACACTACAGAACACACCATATTCACCAGCACACCTCCCCAACCCCCACCTCAACCAACAGCTACCACCGGCACTCCTCAGCTTGCTCTGAGGGTAACGCCTGAGGAGGTGAGAGGAGTACTCAGGGCCGTTAACCCCAGGAAAGCCACTGGTCCGGATGGAGTCCCAGGGAAGGTGCTGAAGGCCTGTGCTGACCAACTAGCACAGGTCTTCACAGACATCTTCAACAGGTCACTGGAACAAGCCATCATCCCGACCTGTTTAAAGTCCGCTACCATCATCCCTGTTCCCAAAAAGTCACCCACAAACAGCCCCAACGACTTCCTCCCCGTAGCACTCACCCCCATCATAACAAAGTGCTTTGAGAAACTGGTTCTTCGCCACATCAAAACCTGTCCCCCCCCCACCCTGGACCCACACCAGTTTGCATACAGGCCCAACAGATCCACAGAGGATGCAATAGCCACAGCTCTTCACTCTGCGCTGAGTCATCTGGAAAGACAAGGGAGCTACGTCAGAATGCTCTTCATCGACTACAGCTCAGCCTTCAACACTATAATACCGGACATCCTGATCCCCAAGCTGCTCAGTCTGGGAGTCCCATAATCCACCTGCTCATGGATCAAGAACTTTTTAATCAATCGACCCCAACAGGGGAAACTGGGCCACCACCTTTCATCTGCCCGCACCCTCAGCACGGGCTCACCGCAGGGCTGTGTGCTGAGCCCACTCCTGTACTCACTCTACATGCACGACTGCACCCCCACCCACCCAGAGAACATCATTGTCAAATTTGCTGATGACACAACGGTGGTGGGGATGATAACAGGGGGGAACAAAAGGCCTACAGGGATGAGGTCCTGAACCTGGGGAGGTGGTGTGCAAACAACTTGGCACTAAACATCTCCAAGACAAAATAACTCATCCTGGACTTCTGGAGAAACAGCGCTACCCCTGCCCCCCTGTACATCAACGGTGAATGTGTCGAGCGAGTGCAGTCATTCAAATTCCTGGGGGTCCATATCTCGGCAGACTTATCCTGGACAACCAACACGTCAGCCTTGGTCAAGAAGGCCCAGCAACAACTACACTTCCTCAGAGTGCTCAAAAAGGAACAACTGAACACAAGCCTGCTGGTAACTTTCTACTGCTCCACCATAGAGAGCCTGCTGACCTACGCTGTGTCAGTGTGGCACTCAAGCTGCACAGTGGCAGACAGGAAGAGGCTGCAGAGGGTGACCAACACTGCACAAAGGATCATGGGCAGCCCCCTGCCTTCACTGACTGACATCTACAACTCCAGATGTCTGAACAGAGCAAAAAACATTATAAAAGACAGTACTCACCCCGGCTTCCATCTGTTCAACCTGCTACCCTCTGGCAGGCGTTTCAGGTCCATACCAGCCAGAACAAACAGACTCGGAGACAGCTTCTTCCCTAAAGCTGTCACAATTCTCAACTCTAGTCTGCACTGATAATTATTTTTGCACTGGGTGCTACCTGCACCTCTTTGTTTACTGTTGTCACTTTACCTGTGCTTGCTGTCACTTTACCCATACCACCATTATCTTGCACTGTGTAAATAGTTTGGTAGTAGTGTTTTGTAAATCACCTTTCTTATTCAATGTGTATGTGTGCACTCTATGTGGCAGCTCTGAATCTCATGTCACTCTGTGTCATGACAATAAAGGTGTTCAATTCAAAATACATTTGAAAAGATCAATATTTTTTTCCCAGTTGGATGGACCAAGTGAACAACATACCTTATGCATGCACTGTAAAAAAATCCCTTCGTTTTTACGGAAAAACACTGGCGACTGTGTTGTTACCAGAAATATTCTGTAAAAAATATAGTACTAATGTAAATCACTTTACAGATCAACTGGTAAATCATACCAATATTCAATGTATAATTAATTATGAAACCGTGTAAATTTTAATGATGTTTTAAGTATAATGATGCTGAATTCTATGTTAATTTTATAGGGATTCAATTTAGAATCAACATTAACTACACATGAATTGTACTGAAATTATTAATATATAAACTGCATCATTCTGTTAAAATTGCAGAAAAAACAAATAAAATGTACACATTTTAGCTGTGATATGCTTGTGTATTAATCGTATTTTGCTCTTACATTATTTTTGTTACATTGTTTAGTTTTGTATTGTATACTTTACAAAATTACTCTGGTAAACAGCTGTTATTTTTTCTGTTAAAATGACAGTACATTTTTACAATTTATTTAGATTTTTATACATTGGTTGTAATTAACTCAAAATTTTTGTACTTTTACCAGAAATGGGTGTATTTAACATAGTTTCAGCATTTTCAATCAAATAGCAACATGCTCTATAGAGCATGCAAGGACGTTGGGGTCGAGGGTTGTGTTGCTGGTTTCTTCCTGCAGAGCTGGCACCGCAGGCAGATGCACCTGTGGACTCTCTTCAATCTACCGTGCTATGTAGGGACAGAACTCCCTCTTTATTGATTTGTTCTCCCCGTTTCCCTTGCATCTTCCCTGATTGTTCGAGGTCTCCATGCTGTCTGCTGGACCTGTGAACGCGCAGAATTGGACTCCTGAGTTTCATGCAGTCCAGGTGGACGACTTCTGTCTTCTTTGTGTGTTCCCGTCAATAGCAACATGCTGCTATCACTGTGTTCTGGCCTGCTTTTGGGTCCACGAGACACCCGTCCTATAACAGAACACTCTGGCCAGTGTTAGGACACAGTGATACAACCCCTCACCTTTTTTTTTTTTTAAAGCCCAACATGAGTTCTTGGAAGTGGACTATCATGCCAAGTTCGTCAAACTAAAATGGCCACTCCTTTCCAAGGCAATTGATACTTTTTTCCCTGGTTGACATGTTGACGCTGTGTGTAAAAAGTGGACTTCAGACATGTTACCTCCTTTGGATTGGCATCTGAGTGTTGGTACATATTCTGGAGTTTTTCTATCTTTTGCTGCTGGCTCACTTGAGTTTCTCCAATGGGGAAGAATTGTCACGTTCACGGGGATGAAGGTTGGACCCAGACACAGCACAGCGTAACAAGGAAGAACAAAGGTTTATTTTAAGCTCAAAAACACAAAATACTCCTCAGCAGGAGGGGATAAGGGCTCTCAGGCCAACACAAAACACCCGTACGGGGAAACGTTAGGGAACAAGTCTTTAATCCTCACACACCGGGAAGTCCGGGGAACAGACAAGCGGGGAGTCTGGACACAACGACTTACCAGGACACAGGCTGGAAGGGGAGTCCAGGGAGAGTCAACGGCAGGGTCCAGCACAGGAGACAGGCGAGGGAGAAATCCATTAAACGACGTCCACAAAAACCACAAAACTACCCGACAGCTTCTACTGTCGGGGACGGGCCTTATGAAGGCCAGGTAATCCCGGGATCCAGCGCAGGTGCGCAGCCTCCCGCTGGTCCCAGTACAGGGTTGGCGCCCCCTATAGGGAAGGAGGAGCGCCAGGCCCTGACAGTGCCCCCCCTCAACGGGCGCCTCCTGGCGCCCAAACAGGCTTGACAGGGGGAGCCGCGGGGAAAAGCCCGGAGGTCATCTCTGTCTCAGATGTGGCGCTGCGGAGCCCACGACCGTACCTCGGGACCGCATCCTCCCCCGTCCATTGGGTGCTGCTATCCTCGGCCCCTCCGGCGGACGTCCAAAATCTCGGCCGGTGGAGGCAGGTCTGAATCCCCCACCGGCTCGGACCGGGAGACGTGGAAGGCGGGGCAGGCCCCCAAGGACACCTCGAGCTCCAGCCACACCGCCGCGGGGTTGATTCCTCCAATGGCCTCGAAGGGTCCTCCTCTTCCCCCAAAAGAGCCGAGTGGGCACCTTGGGGTACAGTGCTGGGTTGCCTGGGGCTAGGGGGAGAGGCTTAGATGAAGGGGAGACGCGTGTACCTGCTACCAGGTTCTCCGGCCTCGGTGCAGATGCGCCCAGATCGACAGAACTGCAGCCTCTTCCTCCTGCGGACTCTGGGGAACCTGGGGCCCCAACAGAAATCGGGGGGACTGCAGACCCAGGAGGAACTACGGGCCCTGGGGTACTTGGGGCACCTGCCGAATCTGGGGAGACTAGGGAATCTGGGGGAACTACTGAACCTGGGGGAACCCTGGAACTTGGGGCACCTCCGGAATCTGGGGGAACTAGGGAATCCGGGGGAAATAGGGAACCTGGAGCGCCTACGGGATATGGGGGAACTACGGAATATGGGGGAATCCCGGAACCTGGGGCACCTCCGGAATCTGGGTGAACTAGGGAACCTGGAGCGCCTACGGGATCTGGGGGAACTATGGAATCTGGGGGAACCCCAGAACCTGAGGCACCTCCGGAATCTGGGGGAACTAGGGAATCTGGAGCACCTACGGGATCTGGAGAACCTGAACCTGGGGAGACTGGGGAACCTGAACCTTGGGGGACTGGGGAACCTGAACCTTGGGGGACTGGGGAACCTGAACCTGGGGAGACTGAACCTGGGGAGACTGAACCTGGGGAGACTGGAGAACCTGACGCTGGGGAGACTGGGGAACCTGGACCCGGGGAGAGCGAACCTGGGGAGAGCGAACCTGGGGAGAGCGAACCTGGGGGGACCGAACCTGAGGGACCGAACCTGGGGGGACCGAACCTGGGCTTCCTGTCTCCTCTTCTTGGCCCGGGGTGTGCAGCTGACGTGAACGGCTACGGGGGTCAGCTGAGCCAGGCTCGGTGACGAGTGCAGCCTCTGCTCCTCCACCAGCATCCTTTTCCTGAAAGAGCTGATCTCCTAGGTCCTCTGCAGGTCCTGCAGCTGACGCCTGTGGTCCTGACGGGATCACCGGGATCACCGATCCACCGGGATCCTCCTCACTCTGTACATGCTTCCCTGTACATTTTCATTGTTATGCTGATGACACTCAGCTTTATTTATCCATGAAACCAGAGGAGACAGAGAAGTTAGTGAAGCTCAAGATCTGTCTTAAAGACATAAAGTCCTGGATGTCTTCAAATTTCCTCCTCCTTAACTCATGAAAAACTGAGGTCATGGTGTTTGGTCCTGAACCTCTCAGGGATAGGTTAGATCACATTATCACACTAGATGGTATCTCCTTAGAATCTAGTCTCTCTGTGAGGAATCTAGGAGTAACTTTCGATCAAAATCTCTCCTTTAACTCACACATCAAATTAGTCTCTAGAAGTGCCTTTTTTCATCTGAGGAACATCAGAAAAATCAGGAAGCTACTGTTGCAGCATGATGCTGAAAAGTTAATTCATGCTTTTGTTACTTTCAGGCTGGACTATTGTAATTCTTTATTATCAGGGTGCCCAAACAACTCTGTAAGAAGCCTTCAGTTGACCCAAAATGCTGCAGCCAGAGTTCTGACAGGTATTGACAATCCTACCTGGAGGAGCTAGTGATACGTTATCAGCCCAATAGACCGCTCTGCTCTCAGACTGCTGGTCTACTTGTGGTTCCCAGAGTCTTTAGGAGTAGATTGGGGGGGCGAGCATTTAGCTACCAGGCCCCCCTGCTATGGAACCAGCTCCCTGTCCAGGTACAGGAGGCTGACTCCATCGCTACTTATTAGACCAGACTTAAAACTTACCTCTTTGAAAAAGCTTATTGTAACTAATTCTGTATCTCCAGTTACTATCATAGACAAACAAATTATCATACTTAGGGGGTCATCTAAGTACTATAGTGCTGCTATAGGCCAAGGCTGCCGAGGTCCGGAAACATGATCACCTGACAGGCCTCTGTCACCCCACTGGGTCATGGTTTCCTCTCCTCTCCTCTCCTTTTCTCCTCATCAAGCAGACTAGTTATGCAGATTCCTGTTGTTACAGGCCAGGCCTGTGCCTTTAAGGGGGCGTGTCCTTGTGGGGAATGGAGCCAGAATGCAGGTTGTGGTGGGAGGAGGAAGGAGGAGTCAATTAGGTGTGCGGTGTACATTAAATTAGTTGTCCAGTTAGTTTGGGGTGAACCATCTGTGTAAAGCTGTAAGACACAAATAAACGGGCCTTGTTCCAGCAAGAAATTGCAGTTTCTGACGTCTCTCTGTTGCACTCACCTGCGAGCATAACCAGACCAGTAAGCGTGTTACCAGCTACAACAAGCCGTCGGCTGAATAACACTATTCAGCATTTATACCGGGGGCCCTCTACTACGGTTAAGGGCCATAGACTGGAACGAGGTAACACTGTGTAGTTTTTCTGCCCCCCCCTCGATTTATTTATTTACAGGTATCGCCACCTTTGGAGCTGCATGATGACATCTGGCCCGCTGATCCATTGTATAGTGTATTTTTGTATTTTTGTGTGTGTTCCTGTGCTCTGTGCCTCTCCTCTCCCTCTTCTCCTTTCCTTCTCCTTCTTCTTCTCCTCTCCCTCTCCTCTCCTCTCCTCTCCTCTCTCTTTACCCAGCCAGCCATCAGCATTAGGGCCCCCCTACATGAGCCTGGTTCTGCTCAAGGTTTCTTCCTGTTAAAGGGGAGTTTTTCCTTGACACTGTTGCTTGTCTGGGGTTAGGCCCTGGGATTCTGTAAAGCCCCTTGAAACAATTTTGATTGTATAAGACGCTATATAAATAAAGATTTAAAAAAAAAAAATTGAATACTTGTGTTGTGTTTTACATACATTTCTGTTTCCAAACAGAAAGAAGCTTTCTGGCTTGTCCAGGTTTTTGTCAGGGTCTGGGCACCTCCTCCCCCATAGGGGGCGCCAAACCCTGACATGGGGCCAGCAGGAGGTCGCGCACCTGTGTTGCATCCCGCAAATTACCTCCCTTCTTAAGGCCTGGGTCGACAGTGGAAGCTGTCGGAGCGCCCCGTGGTTGTTGGACTTTGGCACCGTTGTATGTCGGCCTGTTGTTCTGTTGACACCTGTTCCCCGTTGTTCCCGCCTGACCCGTGCCCGTCTACCCGGATCCCCGCTTGTCCGTGCCCGGACATCCCGGTTCGTGGGGAGGTAGTTCTGTTAGTTTGTACTGTTTCCCGTGTGGGTGTGTTGTTTGGCCCGAGAGCCCTTGTTTCCTCCGTAGTGGAGCGCTTTGTGTTAAACGTTTTTGTTAAATTAAACTTCTGTTCTCCCCCGCTACCCTGCGTCTGCGTTTGGGTCCACCATTCCGAGTCCACGCGGACATCGTGTACAGAACGCTCGACCAAAGAATGGACCCAGCAGACATGCTGCGGGTTCTGGAGGAGCCGGGCGGCGAACCAGAGAATGGCTGCGGTCGCAGACAGCTTCTGCAGCGCCCGGCCAGGTCCCCGACCTCAGGCCTGCAGCACACGGCGCCGCGAAGATGGCGGCGGCCCTCTTCGTTCCGACTCTTCAGGCCGGTCTGTTCTCTGAAGCCGGCGCCGCAGCAGACCACGACTGCCGGCCTGCAAAGTCCGTGCCTACCAGACTGCATCCTGGAGAGGACGATCCCGGCACCTCAACAACCGCCTGCGACCAAATCCAGCCGGTCCAGGAGCTGGAGCGCCTCGTCCATGCGGCAGCAGCTGGATGAGCTGGCAGCAGAGAGGCCCGGCTGCAGGTGACTGCAGGAACCTTCGGGACGAGAAGGAGGGACTTCAATCCAGTTGCCAGAAGAAGGAGGGTGAGCTAGCTATGCCCAGGTCCACTGATGAAGGCCGAGACAGCGCTCATCTGAAGGACACTGAATTCCCAAGCTTCTGTCTGAGAACAGGAACCTCAGTGATGCCTTCGCTGACCTCCAAGGCAAGCTGGAAAGCATGGAGGGGTCCTGTCAGGTTCAAAGTACCAGCTATCCGCTGAGACCCTGAGGAGGGTGGAGATGGAGAGCCAGGTACTGTCTCTGAAGGCGCAGCTGGACCTTCAGAGGGACAGCTGTGAGCAGAAGATCCTGGAGATCAAAGCTGCCGAGCCAGTTGACGGAGGTGGACTCAGGACGCCAGCGGAGTTTGAGAGCAAGCTGGCGGAGTATGCAGCAGCTCCATCAGGACCAGAGCTCAGCTACAGGACTGCCGGACGAGACGCGCCGGATCTTCAGCTAAGGCTGCAGACCGCGAACAGGCTGCAGTGGAGATGAAGACAGCGCTTGGCCACCAGGGACGAGTGGAGGCGTCAGCTGAGGGTGGAGACTCAGCGCCAGCTGCACCAGTACCAGTTGAGAAGATGGTACTGGTGGCCCACTGCCAGGACCTGCAGAGAACCGTGGACCAGGAACGAGAGGTGTGGCGTGGAGGCTTCGCCGAAGGACGAAGAGCTGCTGACCATGAGGAGCCAGATCTCAGCCAGCAGGAGGACTACAAGAACCTGCAGGCCGTGAAGTGGCCTCGACCTGAGATCAATGCCCTCAGGAGAGGCTGCAGGTGGAGGAGCAGAGGCCCCGTCGCCGAGACCGTCTCAGCTGTCCACCATCGCAGTACGCGCAGCTGCAAACTCCGGGGCAAGAAAGGAGACAGCAGGTCCAGTCTCCGCCCCAGGCCGAGTCTCAGGTCCAGTCTCAGGTCCAGTCTCAGGTCCAGTCCCAGGTCCAGTCCCAGGTCCCGTCTCCGCCTCAGGTCCCGCTCCGCCTCAGGCCATGTCTCCGTCCCTGGTTCAGTCCCAGGTCCAGTCTCCGCCAGGTCCAGTCTCCGCCCAGGCCGAGTCCCAGGTCCAGTCTCCGCCCAGGTCCAGTCTCCGCCCCAGGCCGAGTCTCAGGTCCAGTCTCAGGTCCAGTCCCAGGTCCAGTCCCAGGTCCCGTCTCCGCCTCAGGTCCCGTTCCGCCTCAGGCCATGTCTCCGTCCCTGGTTCAGTCCCAGGTCCAGTCTCCGCCCAGGTCCAGTCTCCGCCCAGGTCCAGTCTCCGCCCCAGGCCGAGTCCCAGGTCCAGTCTCAGGTCCAGTCTCCGTCCCAGTCTCTGCCCCAGGTCAGTCTCGTCCCAGTCTCTGCCCCAGGTCCAGTCTCCGTCCTGGTCCAGTTCGCACCAGGTCCAGTCCACTCAGGTGCCACAGGCACCAGGTCCTGCAGATTCCCGGTTCCCATAGATTCCACAGGTCCAGTGGTTCGCAGTCCCCCAGATTCCGGTGGTTCCCCAAGTTCCCCGAGCCTGCAGGAGGAGGAGGCCGCAGTTCCGCGCCAGCGCAACAGCCCATGCCGGAGAGCCTGGTCAGTCATGCGTCCTCATCGTTTAACCCTCTCCTCCCAGCCCCAGACAACCCGGTCCAGATCCCAGACAAACAGACACAGAGCGGTTGGGGAGAGTCTGTCTGGTTCTGGCGCATTACCCGCGGGACGGCCGAGCTCCATGATCTCCGCCAGGCCGCCCTCCCCAGGATCCTGTCTCCCGGAGCCAGCTGCTGCACGCCTCCTGTCGGGTCAAGAGGTTCACTTGGCTCTTCGGGGACGAGGTACCGCGAGCCGACCGAAGGATCGACCCGGCGGTCAGTTGGGGCTCTCGGCGTCTTTGGAGGCCGCCCCCGCCTTACGTCTCCCGGTCCGAGCCGGTGGTGGTCGACCTGCCTCCACCGGTCGAGATTTGGGACGTCCGCCGGAGGGCCGAGGATGGCAGCGCCCGGTGGACAGGGAGGATGCGGTCCCGAAGAATGGTCGTGGACTCACAGCCTTCATCCTGGACGGAGACGACCTCTGGACTTTCGCCGCAGCCACCCGCTGCCTTTTGGCCCAGGAGCGCTTGAGGGTAATTCAGGTCTGGGCACTCCCATAGGGGAAACCTGACATGGGGCAGCAGGAGTCGCCCTTGTCATCCCAAATCAAGCCTGGGTCCGACAGTGAAGCGTAGCGATCCCCTGTTGGACTTTGACACGTGCCTGTTGTTCTGTTGGAACCCGTCGTTGTTCCGTCCTGAAGGTCCCGAGCCTCTACACGATCCCCCCTTTTTTTTTTTTTTCCCTTCCTGTTTTTTTTTGTTTTTTTTTTTTTTTTTTTTTTTTTTTTTTTTTTTTTTTTTTTTTTTTTTTTGCCCGCGTTTCCTTTTTTCCTTCCGTTGTTTTTTTTTTTTTTTTTTTTTTTTTTTTAAATTTTTCTTTCCCTCCCCCCCCCCCCCTCTCTTTTTGTTTTTGCCTCCCCTTTTCCCCCCCCCCCCCTTCTTCGTGGGGGTTTTTTTTATTTTTTCAAAAAATCCCCCCCCCCCGAGGCGTAGATCCTCATAGGTCTCGACTCCAATAGACTCAAAGTGGTCTTTTAGGATGTTTCGACTGCTGGAACTTCTGGTAAGACTCCCAGTATGGCGTCATCTAGGAAGGATTGCTCCAAGTGAATCATATTTGTACAAAAAAATGTAACCAACAGACCAGAAAAATATACAGTGCATAAAGTTAACAGAGCAGAAAAAGGCATCAGGTTACACATAATGTCAAACTATTTACACTGAGAAGTGAGCTTTAACTGAACTTTATTTTGAATCAATACTGTGTTTTGTGTATATATATATATATATATATATATATATATATATATATATATATATACATACACTCACCGGCCACTTTATTTACTTTATCCACTTTACACCATGTTAATAACGGGTTGGACCCCCTTTTGCCTTCAGAATTGCCTCAATTCTTCGTGGCATAGATTCAACAAGGTGCTGGAAGCATTCCGCAGAGAGTTTGCTCCATATTGACATGATGGCATCACACAGTTGCCGCAGATTTGTCAGCTGCACATCCATGATGCGAATCTCCCGTTCCACCACATCCCAAAGATGCTCTATTGGATTGAGATCTGGTGACTGTGGAGGTCATTTGAGTACAGTGAACTCATTGTCATGTTCAAGAAACCAGTCAGAGATGATTCCAGCCTTATGACATGGCTAATTATCCTGCTGAAAGTAGCCATCAGAAGTTGGGTACATTGTGGTCATAAAGGGATGGACATGGTCAGCAACAATACTCAGGTAGGCTGTGGTGTTGCAACGATGCTCAATTGGTACCAAAGAGTGCCAAGAAAATATTCCCCACACCATTATACCACCACCACCAGCCTGAACCGTTGATGCTTTCATGTTGTTGACGCCAAATTCTGACCCTACCATCTGAATGTTGCAGCAGAAATCAGACCATGCAACGTTTTTCCAATCTTCTATTGTCCAATTTCTATGAGCTTGTGCAAATTGTAGCCTCAGTTTCCTGTTCTTAGCTGAAAGGAGTGGCACCCGGTGTGGTCTTCTGCTGCTGTAGCCCATCTGCCTCAAAGTTCGACGTACTGTGTGTTCAGAGATGCTCTTCTGCCTACCTTGGTTGTAACGGGTGGTTATTTGAGTCACTGTTGCCTTTCTATCAGCTCGAACCAGTCTGGCCATTCTCCTCTGACCTCTGGCATCAACAAGGCATTTCCGCCCACAGAACTGCCGCTCACTGGATATTTTTTCTTTTTCAGACCATTCTCTGCAAAGCCTAGAGATGGTTGTGCGTGAAAATCCCAGTAGATCAGCAGTTTCTGAAATACTCAGACCAGCCCTTCTGGCACCAACAATCTATCGGACAACCTCTCCAGACGGGATCCGAGGACGGAGGATGGCGAGCCGAAGCTGAGGAGAAGGAGCAGCTGTGGTAGGACCGGAGCAACGTGGAGATTGACGGGCCCCAACGAAGGAAAACTGAGCTCAGTATTAACAAAAACAGATTCTATATTCTATTTTTTCTGCGCGCATTTTATTATTTTTCTTGTTGAATTGTTAGGTTTGTTGTTATAATTGCATTGTTACTGTTTGATTGTTGATGACTGCTAATACAGTTCTTGATTAAAAAAACTCAGTTGTGTGGACAGTTGTGGTATTGATAATCCCTCCTGGGCTGCATGAGTGAATTCTGGGATTTCTGATACTGGTCAAAGTGATAAATAGAAGCTGATCATAATTCCCACTTGCAGTCTCTTTTAGTCAAAGGGGGCGTTACAGTAGAGTATAATTGGTGAGCCAGCCAGGAGCCCAGTTAGGTGAAATCAATATTGCTTTTCCACAACATGGATTTCATCCAGAGGTCTAGTGTGAAAATCCCCAACGCAGTCATTGTTGATGGAATAACCGGATTAGGTCAAGATGAAGAAGTGATTGACTTTCTGAAAAAATATGGCGCCATCCAGCGCATTGTTTTGGTTGATGATGAGTCCTCTGAGTTTTATAACAACCTGATCGTCAAGTACTCCAGTGGCCTAGCCGTAGAGAGTTTAGAGTCACTCTTGCCATACAGACATACATTGAAAGGTGATCCTAATGTTGTGTACAATGTTCAACTGTTGAGTAGTGTTTATGCTTCCAAGCTGGGTAGCAGCGCTACTAAGTCGTATCTAGCCGAGATGAAAGAGCTAGCAAGGTAAGTGGTAAGGGGTATGAAGAGGTCCTGAGAGATATGATGATGCAGATCAGTAGTGATGTCGAAAGCATGTCACCTACAGAAGAACTGTCACCTTTAACGCTCAGTGAGACCCCTGTTGAGTCCCCACAATCCACCGGTCTTTCTAGGGATCCCTCTGAGAATGGTAATGATGTAACCGTAGTCACAGTAGTGCCAGTCCTGGGAGCAGGACGAGCCCCGTCCTTTTCTGTGAGTGACGTCAACCCACCAGAAATTCAAAAGGTTGTGGTTGAACACATTGTTTCGGAGGGAGGACAC
Organism: Lagocephalus sceleratus; assembly: GCA_911728415.1. NCBI lineage: Eukaryota > Metazoa > Chordata > Actinopteri > Tetraodontiformes > Tetraodontidae > Lagocephalus > Lagocephalus sceleratus. The sequence continues at coordinate 568,964 of CAJVRN010000064.1, read as the reverse complement.
AGGTTCTTTCTTGTCGTCACCTGTCCGGCTTCGTTCTTTTTTCGGCAAAATTCCTCGGCCTAATGGAGAAGCAGACTACGACACATGGCGCTCACACATTGAATTACTCTGGAACAATCCTGGCATGTCTCCTCTTCAAATATCCCGAAGGATCCTGGAGAGCTTGCTTTCACATGCAGCAGAGCTAGTCAAAGGGTTGTCCTCCAACTCACTGCCTTCCGCCTACCTGCAATTACTAGATTCTGTTTTTGGTGCAGTCGAGGATGGTGAAGAACTGTTTGCTCAGTTTATGAATAATTTTCAGGACCCCGGAGAGAAGTCGTCAGCTTACCTGCAGCGGTTGCAGCTCGTGCTCAATCAGGTCATAAAGAGAGGGGGGATAGCACCTGGAGATGTAGGTAACCACTTCCTCAAGCAGTTTTGTAGAGGGTGCTGGGATTCACCTCTGCTCTCTAGTTTACAACTAGAGCAGAAGAGAGCTTCCCCACCTTCATTCTCAGAACTTCTGTTAATGCTACGGACAGAGGAAGACAGACAAGCAGCCAAGGCTAACTGCATGAGAAAACACGTAGGATCCACAAGGAGAGTTCAGCTCCAGATGCAGAGTGATTGTAGTTTTGAACCAACAGAGGACAAGGAGACTGCCCCCAGCACTATTGATGATCTCAAGAAGCAGGTAGCTAGTCTACAGAGTCAGCTAACGACATTGATGGCTCAAAAGAAGTCCAAAGGCTTCAATGATAAGCGTGAGACCGGAAAGACACAGAATAGAGTATTTGTATCACCCAATACCAAACCAGACATGTCCAAACAACCTAGGAGGAACCACACAAGACCGGAAAGACACAGAATAGAGTATTTGTATCACCCAATACCAAACCAGACATGTCCAAACAACCTAGGAGGAACCACACAAACAGGCCCAGACCCTGGTATTGTTTCAATTGTGGGGAGGATGGACACATATCGACATTCTTTACCAATGACTCAAACCCGACCTTAGTATCTGAAAAGAGAAGACAGTTAGAGGACAGACAGCGGGTGTGGGACCAACAAAATCATCCTGATTTACCTTTAAACTAGACCCAGTCTCTGTTGTGGGGCAAACAGGGACTGTAAAGAACCAACCATGCTCCTTGAAGAAGCACAACACACTTGTTGGTGCCATTTCTGAAAAGCCAATATGTCGTCACTTTCAGCCTTCCTTCGGGGTTGGTTGGCATGAGAAGTACAGCTGAAGTGATCATCAATGGTAATCTACGGGTGAGCTGTCTGCTTGATACGGGGTCACAAGTCACCACCATCCCCCAGTAGAAGTAGAGGGAGCGAATGGACAAACCGTGCCCTATCTGGGATACATTGAAATGACCATTGTCTTTCCAACAGCATTGTTGGGTGTACCTATTGAGGTACCCACACTTCCCTTGGTTGTGCCCAATGTCCGGGGCAACTCACAGTCCTTCGTCTTGATAGGCACAAATACCATGGATGTCTTGTATGATAAGTTTTCCGGTGGTGAGTCGACTAACTATCAGTCAGCCCATTATGGCTGGCAGGCCACAGGTACATTCACCGGCAGGCCAATAACAACTACAGCATAGTGAAGCTACAAGGTAAAAACCATGAGGTCATTCCGGCTGGAAAGACTGTCGTCATTGAGGGTATTGCTGTAGCCAAAAACTTCCAGAGCGAAACAACTGTCGTTGTTGAGCACCCATCTTCATCTTCCCTGCCTGGCGGGTTGATAGTATAGTCTTGCTTGGTTGATCTTCCTAACCAGCAACTCTTTGAGTTACCTGGCCTTCTGAGTAACTTGTCTGACCATGATGTTGTCCTTCCTGCAGGATGTAAACTTGCAGACATCAGTTCTTACCAGAGAGTCTTGTCTTTACAGCATCACGTGAGTGAATCAGCTAAAGGAGAGTCACCTCCCAAGTCAAGCGTGCACTTCAATTTTGGGGACTCGCCAGTTCCACGTGAGTGGAAAGAGCGAATTGTCTGGCAGTTGCATAGTATGCCAGAAGTGTTCACCCAACATGACTTGGATTTTGGGAGAATAGTCAAAGTGGCACATCGTATTATGGTCGATATTATGGTCGTCCCGGCTGATCAACTCGTCTTCTGTGCCCGACCAACCTTTAATAAATGTTTCTGCCAACCAGTTGTGCTGCGATTGGGTCCAATCCTTCCACCTTCTGTCTGTACAATCTGGCCAGAAATCGACCCAGCACACACTCCCCTGAACTGCTTCGAGCGCATCGAGGAGGCCTTAAAGCTTCACGAGGCTGGATGCATCCTTTTTTAAAACCTCCTGTTTTTGATCGTCAAGATCGTCAAGCTCCTCCTACCCAAAACTTCCCAAGTCTTGTCCTCTCTAATTGACTCTGGTGCTGATGCTAACCTCATAGACGAGGAACTGGTTCGTCAGTTACGTATTAACCGGGTTCCTTTGCCCAAGTCTGTGCCTGCCTGGGATGGAGTCCCTTCTGCCATCAAGTCTGCCTCAAGCAGGCAGCCGCTCCGCAGCACTCAGCACCACCTAATAGCCTGCCTGACCTTTCCAAGGTTCCACGTGAGTGCCATGACTTGGGTGAGGTTTTTTGCAAGGCCAAGGCTATATCACTGCCCCCTCATCGCCCGTATGATTGTGCTATTGATCTCCTCCCTGGCACTGCCCCCCCCCACAGGGCGACTCTACCCTCTTTCTGGTCCCTTTCGGGACCAGACAGACAGGCAGGTGCGTTTTCCTGCCTGTCTATCGGCCCGGATTCGACCCTGCCTGTCCCTGACCTGCCCGTTGCTTCTGTTCTCCGGTAAACCTGTCTGTGTTTTGTTCTTGACCTGCCGTCTGTGTCCCAGTCCCGGATTTGCGACCTGCCTTCGTCCTCGACCACCCGCTCCCGTCTCCGACCCAGCTGATCCACTCATCTTCTGTCCCCGACCAACCTTTAATAAACGTTTCTGCCAACCAGTTGTGCTGCGATTGGGTCCAATCCTTCCACCTTCTGTCATACTTAGGCTTGTCACCGACAGCGGAAGCTGTCAGGTTGTTCTTCTGCCTGCCCGGACTCCCCGCTCATCGTTTGTCGGAACGCTCGCTTGTCTGGACAATTGCCCAGCTTGTTTTTCTCCGGACTGTTCCGTCTGCGGTGGTGTATTGTTGCTTTGTTGGTTTTCTCCCCGTTTCGGGTGAATTTCTGTTTGATCGTAGATAGTGTTTTTTTCCCTCCTCCTTTTTCCTTTTCCCCGAGAAGGGTGATTTTGTGTTGGCCCGAGAGCCTGTTTTTTCCTCCTGTACCGGAGCGTTTTGTGCTTTGGACATTCTTTAAATAAACTCGTTTTCTTCCCTCACTACCTTGGTGCCTGCGTTTGGATCCCCGTTTTGAATCCTGACAATTCTACTAGTATTGTGATGTTTTTGTGTCTCATAAGCTTGTGATGCTCAAAAATAGCATTGTCCTCTCAAAACTAGTATCCTGTTTCAAGTGTATTTAACTAAATTTTAGTTGTATAATTATGACACTGTTCTAGATTTAAGTCCACTACCTTCTTGAAATAAGATTAGAAAAAGTAAAAAGTGTAATGTAAAAAAAAAGTAATCCTGATCCCTAGATTCAAGACATTCACCTACTAGATTCAAGACATTAACTACTTCTTATAAGACAGAATGAAAACTAGTTTTGCATTTAATTACCTTTTTTTTATTTAAACAGCAAAAAGTCCCTAGGACTGCATAAAAGGGAAACAGCTTAATTTTTTTCAACATTTTGGCTCACAGTATTTATGGGTTCATTATTTTTTTATTATTTTATTTATTTTATTATTTACTGCAATAAGTAAACAGCAGAATGTACCAAATATGTGAGTGAGTTAAGGTCAGGTCAAAACATCTGACCAATGTGCCCCTCAATACATGTCCGAAACTCAAACACTCAAAGCATATAGACACACTAGGCATACTAAAACTGTCTCAACTATGACATTGATTCTTAATACAAATGCTTAATGTTGTAACATTAAAATGAAAGGTTCTGGGCTTATATGAACAATTAGCTCCTCAATACACCATTAACCATGTAACATTATCATTAAGAATGCACTGTACTGGACTTTTTGCTAGTATCAGCATGTTGGCTAATTTGTTGTGCACCCCAAATTAACACTAGGCTAATGTAGCCAAATTCCAACCAAGAATCAGGAAAGAGGGAAAGAGGAAAGAGGAAGAGGAAGTGCTATCCTACATCATGTCTGACCACTGGTTTTATTGGCCAATAAAAGCTTTCCGCTCAGCCATGGTTTTGTTGTAAGACATATCTGTCAATCTCAAGGCCCACAGGCCACATCCAGCCCAGCGTGCAATTGTATCTGGCCCGCAAGATCATTATATATATAGATTTACTGGTAATCACCCATCCATATGAAGCGCTGATAAATCTCAAACTACAAATCCCATAATGCAGCACTTCAGCTTCCTGTTCAGACGCAATGACCTTCCAGCAGACTTTTTTCACCCTAGCAAAATCCCAAAGTGAAGCCGCTTTGCTGATAGGGTTTGTGAGATGGCCAATGATTTGAAAGCACTGTTGAGTAAAAGAAGCAAAGACTTTGTTGCATACTCTCTTGCTATGGATGAAAGCACAGACCTAACAGACACTGCACAGCTAGCGATCTTCCTCCATGGAGTGGACTCCAATTTGCACGTTACAGAGGAACTATTACTAACTCTAACTACTATTAAATCGATGTACGGAACAATGACGGGAAAAGACTTTTGAAAATGTCTGTCAAAGTATAACCGACATGAAACTGCCTTGGGACAAATTTGTTGGACTTACAACAGATGGAGCACCTGCGATGTGTGGTGAAAAAAGTGGACTTGTGGGACGGATGCGAGTAAAGATGCAGGAGAAAAACTGTGCTGATGAGTTAACCGTATGTATCACTGCATCATTCACCAAGAAACACTTTATCCAAGCCAAGGGATTAAATCACAATTTCAATCTTTTCTACGCAAAATGGATTCAGAATTTGCCAACATTCCTTATCATACAGAGGTGCGCTGGCAGAGTTGGGGAAAAGTTCTTAACAGAGTTTTTGAACTTAGCAAGGAAATCTGTCAATTCATGGACAGTAAGGAAAAAGGCTCCACAGTTTTGCGGGACAAAAAGTGGAAATGTAAATTGGCGTTTCTTGCTGACATAACAGCTCATCTCAATGTCTTAAACCTGCAGCTCCAGGGACGTGACCGCATGGTCACTGACATGTATGAAGAGGTGAAGGCTTTACAAGTCAAGCTGTCATTATGGGAGACACAAATGCGCCAGTGCAACTTGCCTCACTTTCCCTGTTGCCAAGTAATGTTCAACCAAGTCGGCACAACGGTGTTCCCAAATGCGCACTTTGCTGACAAACTAAGCACACTGTGCACTGAGTTTGCACAGCGCTTTGGTGACTTTGAAGCACAAAAAAATAATTTTGAGCATTTGTCGTCGATGTGGAAACTGCACCTGTACAGATGCAGATGGAGCTGATTGAGCTGCAGTGTAATGTGACACTAAAGGCAAAATATGACATTGTAGGGCCCGCACAGTTTTTTCGCTCCATTCCTGAAGCAATGCTCCAGCTCTGTCTACATGTGGCTCATTGTGCATGTTTGGAAGCACATATCTCTGTGAGAAGCTGTTCTCAGTGATAAAGAACAACAAAACAACACACAGAAGTCATCTCACTGATGAACAACTGCAGTCCATCCTGAGAATCTCCACAACACAGGACATCACACCAAACATAGACAAGCTTGTTGCTAAAAAATCCGGCTCGGACAAAATGATATAGACTGCCCTAAGAGCAAAGACAACTGAATGTTTTAATTTGTTGTTATTTTAACTTTTGGTGAAAAGGACACATTCTGAAAGTGCTGTTTTGAACTATCCCCAATGCACTTATTGTTTACATATGTGTAGCCTTCTAAAAGAGCTAAAAACCAAGACTAGGCTAGTCCTGCTTGGTTATCATTAGGATGATAAAACCTTCTACCATGTAATGCACTCATTTTTGTAGATACTGTGACATAGCCAAGGCATCTACCCGGTGAAAATCCTCTTTCTAAAAACAAATGTTTTAGATGTTTTTGAAGGCTTATAACATACGGTGTGTGAATAGGATATACATTGGTCAGGGTCCATGTCCTCTGGGGTGTGATGCATCCCAGATCCGTCCTCTGGGAGGATTTCCGGTCACGTGAGTTCCCGTGGTTCATTTGATTGAACTGTGCACGGTGTGTTGGATTCACTCTAATTAAAAATAAATTCACTACACTTAAAATTGAAAACCTGGGACATTCCAGTCACCTGATAACAACAGTGAGAAATAATCCTTATTAAACAAATACAGGGCTCCGCCGATTATTAGCATTAGCATGGCCTCACCGTCTGTTTCACCCGGTATCTTTACCTGTTCAGTGTGTGAAATGTTTATTTACTCCTCTACCTCCTTTAGTGAAGGGAATAAGTGAAGAAAGTGCCGTTTATTAATTATTATTATTAATTATTATTATTAATTATTATTATTGGCTCTGGACGCGAGAGTGAGTGAACTTGAGATGTGGTTCCGCAGCTTGGAGTTGTCTGGAGTTGCGTCAGGTAGTCAGGAGAAGCTAGCTGCTGCGGAGCCGCCTGGCGTAGTTACAGCTAGTGGTCCCCTGGCAGCAGCTGAGCAGCTGGCTAGCCAGGGCGGCTGGGTGATGGTTCACACAAAGCGTAGCCCAAACCAAAGGCGCACGGTGCACCACCAAACGCTTCCCGTAGCTAATCATTTCTCCCCACTCGGCGACACACCCGCTGAGAAACTGACCCTGGTAATTGGCGACTCAGTCCTGCAGTATGTGAAGCCGACCCCAGCGACCATAGTCAAGTGCATCCCGGGGGCCAGAGCGGGCAACATAGAAGCTAATCTGAAGCTGCTTGCAAGAAGTAAACGGAAATACGCTACAGTTATTATTTATGTCGCAGCAAATGACAGCCAGCTTCATCAGTTGGAGGTCACCAAAATTAACATGGAGTCACTGTACGCTAAAAAGATGTTGGACTCCGTAATATTCTCTGGTCCCCTCCCCAATCTGGCCAGCGATGAAATGTTTAGGGTTCGTCACTGGTTGTCACGATGGTGCCCCAAAAACCAGGTGTCCTTTTTAGACAATTGAAAGAGTTTTTGGGGAAAACCTTGTCTGATTCGTAGAGACGGTGTCCATCCCACACGAGATGGTGCCTCTCTCATTCCCAGCAACTTGGCTAATTTTATTAGACCCAAAGTGACCTGACAAACCAGAGTCCAGACCAGGATGCAGAGTTGTAGTCTTACACACCTCTCTGCTGCTTCCATAGAACCCTCATCCGCTAACAATAACATACTTAACACTATAGAGGTAGTCTCTATTACACGGTTAAAAGTTCACCAAGCACAGAGCAGGGGAGCGGTCAATCACCATAATCTTATTAAAATTAACACCAAAGCACAGGTTGGAGAAACTAACATCAAAATTTAATGTGGACTGTTAAATATTAGATCTCTTTTGTGTACATCCCTGTTAGTGCATGACCTGATAGCGGATCATCACATTGATTTATTTTACCTTACTGAGACCTGGCTTCAGGAGGAGGAGTATGTTATCTTAAACGAATCTACTCCTCCTACCCATCTTAATTATCATATTCCTCGTGCGACTGGTCGTGGAGGGGGAGTGGCAGCAATCTATCACTCCAAGTTATTAATTAATCCTAGACCAATACATGGTTCCAGTTCATTTGAAAGCCTGACTCTTGGCATCACCCATATGAACTGGAAGACAGAAAAGCCACCTTTGTTTGTTGTTGTATATTGGCCACCTGCTGGGCCACATTCAGAGTTCCTATCTGAGTTCTCTGATTTCTTATCTGACTTGGTCTTTAGAACAGACAAAGTCGTTATCATTGGAGACTTTAACATCCATGTAGACATTGTAAATGACTGCTTTAGAAATGACTTCATTTCATTACTTGACTCAGTTGGTTTCCTCCAGCAGATAAACCAACCAACTCATACCTTCAACCACACCCTAGATCTAGTTCTGACTTATGGTGTTGAGGTAGAACATGTGTCAGTGTTTCCTCAGAACCCACTCCTATCAGATCATTCATTGATCACTTTTACATTAATGATTAACTATTTTTCTATGTTCAGAGCAAAGTCTTTTAAAGGAAAGTCTAAGTTTAAGGAAGCAATCCCTGTGCTAATCCCAGGACCACCGCATGTTTCCCCAGGGATCAATCATTATAATCTTAGCCCTGCAGAGGTTGACACTATTGCTGAAGGTGCAGCAGCCTCACTGAGAATCACACTTGATTCTTTTGCCCCCCCGAAAAAGAAAATAGTAAATCAGAGGAATTATGCCCCGTGGTATAATTCACATATCAGGACCCTCAAGCAGAAAGTGTGAAGATTAGAAAGAAAGTGGCCTGGAATGACTGTCTAGTAGTTTACAAAAAAGCCCTCCATAAAGCTAGAGCAACTTATTTTTCTTCTTTAATTGAAGAAAACAAGAATAACCCCAGGTTTATTTTCAGCACTGTGGCCAAACTAACCAAGAGTCAGAGTGGTGGTGAAGACTTCATGAGCTTCTTCACTGATAAAGTTCTAGCTATCAGAGAAAAAGCTAACCAGGCCATCCCAACAACTGAACCATCACCAGATGTGCTGACTGTGGGAAAAGACAGGGTCTCCAACAAGCCCTTAAACTCCTTCAGCTTTATATATTTTTCTGAGGCGTCTTCACTGATTCAGAAATCCAAACGCACCACATGTCTTTTAGATCGCATCCCAACACACCTGTTGAAGGATGTTTTACCATTGATAGGCAGTTCTTCAGTGACAGGTTATGTACCCCGGTCCTACAAGGTGGCAATGATTAAGCCATTGCTTTAAAAAACATTACTGGATCCTGATGTGTTAGCAAATTATAGGCCGATATCCAACCTTCCTTTTATTCTAAAATTCTTGAGAAGGTGGTGGTGACTCTTTTTAGTTACTGGAGCACCTGCAGAGAAACAGTCTATTTGAGATGTTTCAGTCAGGCTTTACAGCTCACCACAGCACAGAAACAGCACTTCTTAAAGTTACTAATGATGTTCTTATAGCTTCAGATCATGGACTGGTCCCTATGCTGGTTCTGCTGGACCTCAGTGCTGCTTTTGATACAGCTGATCACAGCATCCTGCCACAGAGACTGGAACATGTGGTTGGGATTAAAGGGACAGCACTAGACTGGTTTAGATCATATTTATTAGATAGATACCAGTTTGCTCATGTCCATGGCATTCCCTCTTCATACCGTAGGGTTAGCCATGGAGTTCCACAAGGTTCTGTACTTGGACCAATCCTTTTCACCTTGTACATGCTTCCCTTAGGAACATTGGGCCTCATTCATGAACCGTTCTTACGAACAAATTTGTTCTTAAGTCTCACTTACGAACATTTTACGAAGATTGTGGCATTCATGATTTTCTTCTTATCCTGGATTTATGCGTAGGTAAGAACAAATCCTACAAACACTCAGGAGTACACTCCCTCGTTTATCGTGGGGGTTACTTTCCGGAAATAACCCACGATAGACAAAATCCACGAAGTAAACGGCTTTATTTTTTACAATTATTTTACAGGTTTTAAGGCCGTAAAACCCCTAACCACACACTTTTATACAGTTTTCTCACAGGCTTTCACATTTTCTCACAGTTAAACACTTTCAAAGTTCAAACTTCTTCCTCCGCCTCGGGTGCGACCGCAGGTGCACTGCTGCATAATACTGATGCGCTGTAAAAAAAAAAAAAAAAATCCGTGAAGCCGAGAGAAGTGAATTGCATTATATTGAGGGCTTTAGGGGATCAAGGATATGCCCTGGCTCCCTGGTTGTTGACACCACTGACCAACCCTCAGACTCCACAGGAACTTTTATTCAATCAGATGCATGCGTGCAGTCGCTCCACCATTGAACGCACCATCAGCATTTTAGAGGGGTGCTGGATGTGTTTGGACACAGCAGGTGGCAAATTGCTGTACAAACTGGAGAAGGTAATTATTAATTTTTGTTATAAAATCTGCTTAGATTAAGTTTATTCATCTAACGTATGACGCTCCCTCACCATTACAGGTCTGTAGGATAATCATGGCCTGCTGTGTCCTGCACAACATCGCTATGAAGCATGGTGTCCCTCTTCCCCCTCAGCCATAACCCCATGAGGATGTGCATCCTGACGCAATGATGGGGCCAGACCACAGGCACACGGTTCACGTTCGAGCACAATTAGTTGCCCGTTTGTGAATAACATGCATTATTGTCACAATTTCAGTCTAACAGCCTTAATTCACTTAAAAAAGAAAAAAAAGAGAGACCGGTTTCAGAGCACAGCTTTTACGTTTATTTTTTACATTCTTATTTTTTTTTTTTTTACATTCTCGTTTATTTCTGAATATAACTGCTTTTCTCTGGGTGATTTCCTGCAGCAATACCTCCACCTCTGAACTACCAAAGTTTTTTTCTTCTCACCTGCTGTGCTCCATCCGACTTCTTTTTTGCTTTGGGCATTGTGCTGCTTTTTGCTCTGTCTACAGGGCCCTGCTGCAGTTCCTTTCATGGGCATTAGTGGGCGGTGACTATTTTTATTTCTTTTGAGAAACTTTATTGACACTTATTCAGTTCAGATTTCTTTTGGGGTAGAACATTTACATGTCATGTACAGTAAAAGCCAATAAATAGGTGCCTTCTGTAAAACCTGTTTAAAACAATAAAACAATTGCTTTAAAACATGAATAGACTAAAAGGCTGCTTTAAATGTACAGATGATTTAAATAAGTTCTCATGTTTATTTACAGTGTCCATTAAAAGTCCATAAAAGGGGTTGCATCATTTCCGATTCTCCACAGATCCAATCTTTGTACAGGAGCGCGGTGAATCCCTACCAAGGTCACTCAGTCTGCTCCCCCAAACATTTGGTCTCTGAGTTCTCAAACATTTGGATCCTCGCCCTTGTGCTCTTGCCCGCCTGCCTCACCCGGAGAGCCAAGCCACTGCTGCTTTGACCTTTTCTCGTGTGGCTCCGGCTCCTTCGTCTGAATGGGCACAGAGGCGATTCGTCTTTGTGGCTGTGTCCTAGACTTGCCGCCTGCAGCTTGGGCCGATCTCACCGTTGCTGCAGCCATTTGGATCACAGCCACGGGGGATCTGTATGTGCTTCCTTACCAGCAAGTTTCTGGAGGTCGATATGGCATCTTTGATGGCGGCTAGAGTGAGCCATTGCTTGGCAAACTACCACAAAGGAATTTCCTTCCTCCTGGCTTCTTAAAAACAGGTGCAGGTCTGGCACTCCTTTGCCTCCTTTCTCCCTTGGCTTTTTCATTGTAATTCGAGTCAGTTTCTCCCACTTGGAGCCCCAAAAAAGTAGAACATGACACGTTCTAAAGTTAACAACACATGCCTAGGGGGGATAAAAACAGAACCAATCAGTAAAAGCAAAGGTAAAATCACTGCTTTAATGATTAAAACCTTTCCTTCCATAGTCAGTCCTCTAAGTCCCTAGTATCCTAGTCTTTGTCTAACTTTCCCTACAATGTCTGGCCAATTTGTTTCCCCTCCCCCTTCCTGATCAAATTTAACCCCCAGTATGTTTTGGTCAGTCTGGGTCACAGTCAGGGGAAGTCCTGTCATCTCAATCGCTGTCCATGGTCCATAAAACTGGGCTTGGGTCTTTTCTCGGTTTAGTTTGGACCCAGAGTCCCATCCAAACCAGTCAGTTAAGTCCAGCGTCCTGTTGAGAGATAAAATGTCCGTACATAAAATATTCACATCCTCCATGTATAAAACACACCGGGTCATCAGTCCCCCACTCCCTGGCAGTCGCACCCCATTGATTTGTTGGTCCCTTCTCAAGATCTGTGCCAGTGGTTCTATGCAGATGACATAGAGGAGGGCCGATAACGGACACTCCTGACGGACACCGCAATTAATGTCCACTGCTTTTGTCAAATGCCCATTAACCACAAATTTGCTGGTGATGTCCCGATACAGCAATCCCACCCAAGCTACAAACCTTTCTGGGAAGCCCCTTTTTTCCAGTACCTTGAAGAGGTACTGGTGCAAGACTCTGTCAAAAGCCTTCTCAAAATCTAAATTTAGCACTACTAGCCGAAAGTGTCTGTCTCTCACATAACAGATGGTGTCTCTAATCAGCACGAGGCTGTTGGTGATCTTCCTCCATGGGACGGCACAGGCTTGGTTCGGGTGAATCACCTCGTCTAAAAACATGGACATGCCTGCTGCTAAAAGTTTGCTAAAAAGTTTACAGTCAAAGTTGAGTAGTGTGATAGGTCTCCAGTTCTTTAGATTAGTCTTGTCTTTGTGCTTGCGGAGGAGAGTCACTATCCCTACTCTAAAACTGTCAGGAAGTCGGTCGAGGTGTTCAAATTCCATAAAAACAGTGATTAAATCAGGTGCTAAAATGTCCCAAAAGGTCGAGTAAAATTCCAAGGGAAGTCCGTCCATTTCTGGGGACTTCCCTCTTTTAAAAGTGGATATACATTTATCCAACTTGAAAAGGGTAAAATCCTGGCATAAAAGCACACTGTTGTTCACTGTTTTATTTATGGATTTTAAAATGTCAAGCATGGTGTCTCTTTCTTTATTCTTTTCTTTATACAAATTGCCATAAAAACTTTCAATTTCTTCTTTGATTTCATCCATTGTTTCAGTTGTGCACCCGTTTTCTTTTTTCAGTTTTGTAATCCCTCCTCCTTTTTGTATAATTTTCTTAAAGAAATACCTGGTGCACTTTTCTCCCTCCTCCATTTCTCGTTCCCTGCTCCTTAAAATGACACCCTTACTTTTAATTTCTGCTAAATTTTATTTCTGCGTCATTTCTTTTTTAACTTGTTTGATTTCCTCATTAAAATCCACACCATTTTGGTTTAATTTAAAGTATCGTTGCAGTCTTTTTTGCAGTCCCAACATGCATCTATCCTCTTTTTTCTTTTATTCCCTACCAGCCTGTCTGAAAAAAGTCCGAGTCCTTTCCTTCACCATCTCCCACCAATGTGCTCTTGTGTCATACATGTCTTGGAGGGTCTGCCACTCTTTGTACTGCTCCCTGTACTTACTAACTCCTTATCCTCTAGAAGGGAGCAGTTGAGTTTCCACAGGCCTCTTCCTTGAGTCACACCTGAAGAGAGTGAAAGGGTGCAGGAGAGCATTAAGTGATCGGTGAAGAAAACAGGAGTTAATCTAGCATCAGTGGGTGGACAGTGTTGTGTGAATAAGAAATCTATGCTAGAGGCTCTGGTGCCATCTCCACTGAACCAGGTGAAGCCCTCCTCTCTGGGATGCATGGTTTTAAAACAGTCCTGTAATTTAAAGTCTCTACAAATAGTCTGTAATAAAACCGATGTTTTGTCCACTTTAAAATCCTCCCCTGCACCTCTCCTTCCTACTTAAAATACAATTAAAATCCCCCCCTACAATTAAAGGTACCCTACCTAGCATGTGGGACTGCAGGTTTTCTAAAAGATCGTACCTGTTGTTTTTGTTATTAGAACCATAAATATTTAAGAGGTTAAAATCCTGTCCCATAAAGGTCAAATGTGCTAAAAGTGCTCGCCCGTCTTTTACCACAGTGCTGTCCTTCACCAGAACCTGAGGATTTTTTATTAAAATGGCTACTCCTGTCACGAATCTCGGGAACGTAGGGTGGACCCAAACACAGGCACAGGGTAACGAGGGAGAACAAAGGTTTATTTCCACGGTACAAAAACACAAAATACTCCTCGGCAGGAGGGAATAAGGGCTCTCGGGCCAACACAAAAGGTCACCCGCATGGGAAAAGTCAAATGAACAAATTTTAATCCCCACAAACCAGGAAGTCCAGGAAACGGACAAGTGGGGAGTCTGGACACACGGGAATTACCGGGACACAGGCTGGAAGGAGAGCAGGGTAAGTTGACGGCAGAATGGGAGACAGACGAGGGAGAAATCCAAAACGACCCGACCCCTTCTGCTGTCGGGGACGGGCCTTATGAAGGGCAGGTAATCCCGGGATCCAGCGCAGGTGCGCAACCACCCGCTGGTCCCAGGACAGGGTTGGCGGTTCGTGAATGGGGAAGGAGGAGCGCCAGGCCCTGACAACTCCATCGTTTCTATTTTCATTAGATCCACTCCAGATGCATGTCTGTGGTCACATCTCCTCCCACTGCTGGTATGATTTTAAAAACGGAAGACCGCATTCCTGTAGTAAAAACACATCTGACTTAAAATAATTGAAACACTCTAACTCTTGACTTCACACTTCTCACATTGATGGTGGAAATGATGAGAGTCATGAGTATGATGGATAAAACACACAGGCAGACATTTTAAAATAAAATAATATAAATAGACAGACAATACGAACTACATTTTCTGGTTTACCTCATTTTATCATTGTAACAGATCCTCTTTGAAAAATCCCTCTACATCCAGGGGGTGAACTTTGAGGATCTGTCCTCCTGAAAGCGAAGTCTGCTCTACTTCCGGAGTTGATCGTAGTACTATGTTCAAAAAGGAGCACGGATTGGGTGAACCGGAGGAGGAGTTGGTGTCCAGCTCCACAGATGGGCTGTGGGGGGCAGGTTCAGCTCTCCCTTTCTTCTCCGAGACTGTGTCACTCTCAGGGGTGGACAGTTCAGCTGCCGTCCTCTTTTGACCAGGTTGAGCATCAGGTAAGGAGGAGGAGGAGGAGGAGGGGCTCTGCTCCTCCACAATGTGGAGACTTTTCATGGAGGGGTCCTCCATTGAGGAAGATGAAGCCCCTCCCACTGCCTGGTCCCCCCCAGACGACTCACCATCGCCCCCTACTGGGTCAGAACCTGGATTAGGCTCCTCCCTTCGCTCCGGCCCATTGGTCTCCTCTCCACCAATCACAGGATTTGGAGGGAGATTTGAATTTCCCTCCATGTCAATTAGCACCAAATCGTTTTCTGTTTGACCATTTTCCTCCTGTCTTTTTTGGGCCTTTAACTTATTTGCAAAGGACAAAGGACAGTCACGGAAAAGATGGTCTCCTAACCCACACAGGTTACATTTTCTGCCACTGGTGCATTCATCAAAGGAATGACCAATGGTTTTGCATTTTCCACGAACGATAACCTGACAGGCCTCTGCCAGGTGCCCGTGCTCTCCACACTTGCGGCAGAGCTTAGGCTGTCCCTGGTAGTGGATGTAGCCTCTGTTATTTTCCAGGACTACCATTGAAGGCAGGTGTTTCAGGCCCTGGAAGCCTTGTGGGTCTTCCCATTGTTGGATGGGGACCCTCCAAGCGCACGTCCAGATGCCGTCCTCATCCCTCACCTTGGTAGCCTGGAACTTAACAGTGCAAAATCTCACCAACCATATACAGATATCCTCTGCATTCACCGTTTCATTAAACATTCTGACAATGACCGTTTTGTGGGCATTGTCATTCAGCTTTTCAACACTAAAGGCAGCGAATTGGCTTTTAACATTTTCAAACCTTGTCCAGAACTCACGGAGCAGTACTGCCGAACGGAAACTGACATCATAGCCTTGGTTTGACGGAAGAGTAACGATACAATTATATCACCCGGGCTAAAATTCAGAAGTTTCTGGACAAATTTCCTTGAGAAGTCAAGTCTAGAATTTTTTTCAGTTACGTTTTTAGAGGTAAATCGAACACTGTGGTGCCTCCGCAGGCCGGCATAATTGGCCGGCATGGCTGGAGGCACCACAAATAACACAGGTTCAGAAGAGAGTGGGCGGTGACTTATGCTAATTGTATGTTAATTAGACTCACCTGGTACGCGCTCTCTGCGAACATTTCTGAGGCTTACGAACGCGTTGATGAATCTGACGTAGGGTTTTCTGAAGGAACTTCTTAAATACAACTTAAGAAAGAATCTAAGAAGATTCTTAAGAACATATTGGTGAATGAAGCCCATTGTTACTAACATTGTAGTTCCAGTTACTATCATAGGCAGACAAATTATCATACTTAGGGGGTCATCTAATCACTAGGTTAAGATACTACTTATGCTGCTATTATAGACCGAGGCTGCTGGGGTCCAGAAACACGATCACCTGACAGGCCTCTGTCACCACACTGGTCATGGTTTGGTTTCCTCTCCTCTCCTCCCTCTCCTCTCCTCCGCTTCATCAGTAGACTAGTGCTGCTATTACTTGTGTAGTTTTTCTGCCCCCCCCCTTCTGTATTAATTTACAGGTATCACCGCCTTCAGAGCTGCATAATGACCTCCGACCTCGCTGACCCACTCAACGGGCTGCTTATTCAATATAATGTATTCTGTGTGTATTTCTATGCTCTGTGCCTCTCTTCTCCTCTCCCCTCTTCTCCTCTCCCCTCTGCACCTCTCCTCTCCTACCTATTCTATCCTCTACCTATTCTATCCTCTACCTGTCCTCCCTCTCCTCCTCTCTCTCTACCCAGCCAGCCATCAGCAGGAGGGTCCCCCTACATGAGCCTGGTCCTGCTCAAAGTTTCTTCCAGTTAAAGGGGAGTTTTTCCTTGCCACTGTTGCTTGTCTGGAGTTAGGCTCTGGGATTCTGTAAAGTGTAAAAGCAGATGTTGAGGGGAACAGTGATGGCAGCACATGGAAGATCTCAAGTAACTGTTCAGCTGCAGGAAAAGATTATTTACTTAAACACTTGGACTGAGTGTACAAAGTCAACTGTGATCAAAAGGTATACAACAGACACAATGCTTAAAAAAACAAACATTCAGCAAATAATGGGAGAGCCATCACAGATGAAAAAGAAGGATGACAAAACACTAGCTCATGTACTTGAACATGCCTGAAGGTCCACCCTAATCACTTATAACACGAAAGCATCATTCCCTACCTTTGTCCATTCCTATTGGGGGTTTCAGAGTCTTCTTCCAAAGTCCAAAAAACTGCACCTTCTGGCAGAAGTCTTGTCATCGTTCCTGAAGTTGGTATATATCCTTTTCCAAAATGCATTGAAGTTCCTCCATCACCTATGAAATATCAAATATATCAATAGAAACATTTGAATATATCATGTAAGAGGAAATATGTATTTTAAACACTGTGTGTGATACCATGGTTTAATCATGAACAGTCAATAATCACTTACATGTCCATCGTCCTTGAAACAAGGATAATGTTCTAGAACCTTCTTGTGTCTGTCCTCCTCACAAATGGTATTTGAATCAATGAACACTCTTCTGGCCACAAATTCTAAATCTAAGAGATGAAAGACATCCTGATGGTTCGGCTTTTTTATTTTATACAAAGTTTGTAGTGTCTTGTAGTGCTTGGCCATGGTTGCTGGACTGTAGGTGTCTGGACTGTCAAAATCTGCAGACTTGTTAGCTGTAAGACACAAAAATACATAATTGCCTCAGTTTAAAAGAAGTTCATATCATGTTGTTGCATGACAAAAAATGTCTGCCGTATTAAATCTTTTAACAAATATCAGCCCTGATCCTAACTACCAAAAACCAACTCATTTCTGGAATTTTAACCATAGAAATGCCATTTAAAAAAATCGAATAATATTTTGTATACTAAATGCATGGAAACTATTTTCTTCAAACTCATATGATCATGCAATCACATACAACTGTCTGCAGGAGCACGAGTACACGCCTACAAAGGGGTGCGCACACCCCCACTACACACAGTCATGAAGCAGTTGGACAAACTCACCAGGCTTCGGGATCTTCTTTGTCCTTCAACACATAACAGACATATTTCTGATAGGATAATGTACTTTAAGGATCATTTTGGCATTTTGGAACCCAAGCCAAAAAGTACATTCAATTAAAGAGCAAAAATACCACTATTGAGACACATGGGTTTTAAACACATAACATTATTTGATATGCTGGAGAGGTTATAGAAAGAAATGTTGCACAGCAGACTGATACTACTGTACACAAGTGTTTAAAATGATACAAACTTAGTTTCTACAATGTTGATAAATTGATAATAAAACAGTACAAATGTAGTGTTAATACCCATCTGATGTCCATTTTAAAGCCTTTCACTTATGCCATGTCAGGACTGTCCTCTTGACCAATAAAGTGGGCTTATTAGTTTATCTAAAATATAAATACCTCACAAGGGCAAATATGTGAATGAAAAGTTGAAACTCACCTTCGAACTCACATTCTTTACTGTCTGAGCCTGGGCTGCCACTTTCTTCTGTGAACTGATCCAGAATGATTGTTGAGTCACTTGAATTAATTTCATCTGTGTCTGTTGGCTGCTCAAGACAGCGCCTCTTCGTAGAGCTGCAAAGATTAGTCAATTAACCCATATTTGACTAGCGTGAACATATGATCACGCACAAGTGTAACTTTTTAAATATGGTTTAAATATTGAACCGGCAAACGCAGACTGAACAGAGATAGAACGCATTCTGTATGCCCCCCTCTCAAGTTCTGATGCAATAGGACAGTTGACTACTGCACGCAGTCGGGTGAGGGTGTCATTTTCTGCTGCTCATATCAAGCAATCACTTCTGCTATGGCACAGTGCCAACAGTTTTAATTTTAGGCAGTACAATAGGGAGTGGCTGTCATTTGAATTTGGCATGTTCATGTGATCACGCTAGGCATTGGTGAGTACAAATATGAGGTCGCCAGGCATTCGTTAGTACAATATTTTCTTTTGTATCCCCAGGAAGAAAAACCTCTCTGTGACGCAAATTTTTGACCTGATACAAGAAGAAGATGATGATGGCTGTTATGATGTGTATATTGAACCACCGGATCATGGTAATATCACTGATGAGGACTCTAGAAACAAGGAAAATGAGGAGGACCCTTCAAATCTCTCTGGCAATCAACTCTTAGCCAATGCTGAATCCTCGTAATAGAAGACTCTCGGAAGAAAGCAACGATGGAGTGGAAGAAGCATTGCCAGCTAAGAGAATGAAACTCGCTAAAAAATCTGCTCAAATATCTTGGGGAAAGAAAGAGGAAATAATGACTCATCAATTTCCAGGGGAAAATAGCAGAGTCTATAATGAAAAATCCCATGTTGAGCTTTTTGAGCTATTTTTCGATGAGACCATTTTGAAGTTTATTGCAAAAGAAATGAGCAAATATTCTCAAAAGAGAAATTGGCCTGATGTCTGTGCATCCATTGAAGAATTGAAAGTTTTTTGGGGATTTTGATTGTATCAGGCTACAACGAGGTGCCTCGTAGGAGACTCTATTGGTCAAAAGAGTCTGACATTCATAATGCGGCCATTAGCAATGCAATGCAACGAGACAGTTTTGAAGAGATTATGAGGTCATTGCATTTCAATGCTACTGAAGAACTGGATAAAGCCGATAAATATGCCAAATTACACCCCCTCATCAGACACCTCCAAGAAAAAAAATTCATGCAACACTTCATTCCATCCCAACAGATATCCCATGATGAAGCCATGGTTGAGTACAAACACGGTTGTAAGCAGTCAATATGCAACAAACCCATTAGATTTGGTTACAAAATTTGGTGTCAAAACACAGTCTCTGGTTATTTGATTTCATTCGATCCATATCAAGGAAAAACTCATGCTGGGAATGAAGAACTTGATACTAAATTTGGCAAGTGTGCAGCAACAGTCCTTCATCTTTTGGATACATATGGTTGTTACGTGTCAGGGGATTTGTGTGTTTCTTTTTTTGTTCTTTGTTTCCGGTGACTTCCCAGTTTGGCACCATCTAGAGGCAGAGAGAACTGGTGGAACAGAGAAAGGCAGGCAGTGCTGGTGATGAGGAAGATTCACACCACCTGTGGACTCCCAGGGTATCTCAGGATTGGCTCCCCTGTGTCTATCTGACCAATCAGCAGCGGCATCCCGCTTTAAAGGCTCTTCTCCCTTGTTTCATGGGGCTCTCTCTCTCACTAACTGTTGGACAGGAAGGGTTTGTGGAGGGCAGGTGGGACTAGGTAAGGACGGAGTACCCCATACATTGCTGCACGTAGACTTTCTGTTTGTTATTTACACTAGGTTATGGGCTGTGGCCACCGTTGTGTTTTTGATGTTTTAAGATGCCCTGTTTTTGAATTTTGTTTTGGCACAGACCCATTTGTTCCACCTCTCCTCCACCCCTGATATATGCATGTGTTTACTGTTAAGCAATAAAGCACTATCTTAACAAGCTGTATGAGTCCTTCCCTGGTGGTCTGTCAGCCTTTACGTTACACCCCCCCCCAAAATGGTTAACGTAACTGTACTGCCTTCAAGGCATCGTCTTATTTTGTTGTATTTTCTCCTCTTCATAATTGTTTCCTGTTTATTTCACATTAAAGGTTTAATTTGTTGTCAGAGCGATTTATTTTGAAGGCCAGCCTTTTATGACATCATATCCAGTAATTCACGCTTCCCAGTTAACGGAGAAAGACGGCAGATTTGCTGTGCACGTTGCGGGTTGCTATCACCTTCCGTCCGCTAAGGAACGTTATAGAGGCAATGCCGTAAGTTTATACGTTTATGTTTGTAAATGCTGACGGTACAAAAAACGAAGTTTGTTTACATTTATTTGTATACTTAAAAGATCCTCTGGCAGTCGTTTTATGTTACTCTACCTCAGACATGTCAAACTCAGGCCCGCAGGCCAATTTTGGCCCGCACTACAATTATATTTGGCCCGCGAGATGATTTCAAATATGTATTACATCTGGCCCGCCGGCCCGTTATACAGCGCACATACCGCTAAAGGTGCCTACACATTGAACGCGTCAAGCGCTGGGTGGCGTCAGCGCAGCCATTCATTGCGCTGAGGCGCAGAGCGTCGCGCAAGGGTGGCGTTTGACGCCTTGACGCTTGACGCCTGATTTAAAACATTTTTAATTCGAGCGTCAAAACGCTGTGACGACATCTACACGCGGCCAATAGGAGAGCAGCCGGTGCTGGGGGCGGGAGTTCCCGATGTGGAGCAGGAAGCTAAGCTTAGCTGCTGCTAAGCGATAGAAGAGACACTGCCGTCCGCGACACTTTTCGTTCATGTCTTAAAAACACGAACGGAAGGGAAATGGAGCAGGCTCGATGTGTGGCAGCCTCCATGTGTGGCAATCGTCTCGCAATTGCGGCAGCATTTTTCTACAGGGGCTGGAACTGTCTGTTTTGATTGCCGTGGCATTGGCGATACTCGGGGCTCGAAGTGTCGGCATTTTATGTGGCCGTTTTTAATTTTTTATTATTTAATTATGATTATTATTTCACCAGTATTATACCAGTCCTTCTTGTCAGTTTTAACAATTTACGCACTACATATTAAACTTTATTAAAGGGACACCACGGAGAAAACTCTCCTCTATCGCTTAGCTTAACTTAGCAGCGGGCTTACTGCTCCGCATCGGGAACGCCGTCCGACCTAAAAAACAGCTTCTCTCCTATTGGCCGCGCCCAGATGTTGTCACGGCGTTGACGCCAGGTCTGCTCTGGCTTCAACGCCTGCTAGCGCCTGCTTGCACCTTGACGCGCGTCAGACAGCGTCAAAAACGCGTTTAATGTGTAGGCACCTTAATACTACAATTCCCACAATTCTGTCCTGGCGCGCCAGACTCCGGAGCGCGAAAACACCCCCACCTCTTGTGTTGACGCTCATTAGCAAAGCTGCTACGAAGCACACGCTCAAATCCACCCTCCCGAAAAATGGCCAAACGAAAAATAGAAAACAGAAGCTTTCAAGACAGATGGGAGACAGACTACATGTTCATCATGGTAAAGGACAAACCTATCTGTCTTGTATGTGGCGCCAACGTGTCTGTATCAAAAGAATATAACATACGACGACACTATGAAACGAGACACCATGACAAGTATAAGGATCTGAACGCAAATGAGAGACTTAAGAAGGTGGAAGAGATGAAAAAAGGTCTGATGTCCAGCGAATTCCACCACAGATTCAACATTCCGGAGGAGATAGCGAGAACACCGGGGTCTCCGTGGATTGTTATCGGGTCCGGCAGGCGCAAGAGGCGGAGACGCGAGAGGAAGCAAAAGCGGGGCTGCAGAGCGGGCCTGCTAACCAAGCTCATGAAACAGCCACTGAAACCTCCACTACCAAGCCTCTACCTCTCCAACGCCAGATCCCTGGTACATAAAACAGACGACTTGGAATTACTGCTTGCTGGCAACCGCTACATTCGTGAATGCTGCGCACTCATCATCACAGAGACATGGCTACAACCAAATATCCCCGACGCTTCAGTGCAGCTAGCGGACCGTATGCTACACAGATGGGACAGAAATGGCGACTCCGGGAAAAACAGAGGAGGGGGGCTCTGCATCTACGTGAATGAAGGTTGGTGCAACAACAGTACTGTCCTGGACAAACACTGTTCTCCTGACCTAGAGTTCGTGTCCGTAAGATGCAGACCCTTCTTTCTGCCAAGGGAGCTAGCAGCTGTTATCATCACTGCAGTGTATATACCACCGGACGCTAGCGTAAAAACCGCTCTCTCTCTGCTGGCGAACACCATCAACACCCACCAGCGTGCCTACCCAAACGGCGCGCACATCATAGCTGGTGACTTCAACAAGGCAAACCTCAAAACGGTGCTGCCTAAGTTTTACCAACATGTGAAGTGTGCAACGAGGGGGGAGAACACTCTGGACCAGGTGTACTCAAACCTAAAACATGCTTACAGAGCGATCCCCCTCCCCCACCTCGGACAGTCTGACCACCTTTCCCTGTTCCTACCCCCCGCATACACCCCACTTAGCCGACAATCAAAGCCACAGAGACAGTCAATCACCACCTGGCCTGACGATGCCCTCCCCCAACTACAGGACTGCTTTGAGAGAACACAATGGGACATTTTCCACCATGAGGACCTAGCCACATTCACGGATGCAGTGCTGTCCTACATCAAGCACTGCATTGACACAGTCACCGTGGTTAAAAACATCCGGGTGTTCCCGAATGAGAAACCATGGATGACGGCCCAGGTCCGTGAACTCCGTGCCCGAGATGCAGCCTTCAGAGCCGGCGACTGAGTGCGATACAGCAGGGCTCGGGCCGACCTGAAGAAAGGTATCAGTGTTGCCAAAGCAGACTACAAGAGGAGGATTGAGGAACAGCTGACAAGCCCCAGGCAACTGTGGCAGGGCATCCAGGCCATCACAAACTTCAGGGGCCCTGCTGTGTCAGCCGGAGACTCAAATGCGGCACTAGCGGAGGAGTTGAACAGCTTCTTCGCCCGCTTTGAAGCCCACGCGAGGCACACAGCCACACCACTGTAGTGCGAGGGTCAGAAGTTCGGGGGTTGAGCCAGCGGTACAAAGTTGAAAAAACATGTTTTCGACCTCAACATGAGCAGGAACATATGAAGGGTCCATTCATGGCCTGTTTCCTGTTGTTGCCATATGAGGGTGACGTATGTGAACATCCTATCTAGGTTTTATGGCCATGACAATTCCATTTATGGTATATGGCCATATGGCCTGTTTCCTGTTATGGCCTTGTGCATGTAGTGAACACGAGCAACTGGTACAAAGGCCCCATTGTGTGTTACGATCTTTTGGGGGGCTGTGCATGTGACATACGCGTGTACTCCGTACATGTTCTTTCATGATCACTCTGCCTGTATTTACTATATCATATATGTGTATTCTGTTTATGCTAGCTGGAAAGCCCACCTACTAGTGGGCAGGGTTTTTAACATTGTTTTTAAAAAATCAACACTGGAAATGTGTTCCACAGGTAGAATGATAAAAAGAAGATATAACTGTGGAACACAGGGTACAGAACAACAGAATAAAAGGAGGAGCCCGGGGCGGGGTAGACCCAAGCTCCAAAACGTATAAAAGAAGGGAAAGTTCTTGTTGTTTTTCAGACTTAGCCCGGGCTACCTCTCATGCATGGTGAATTGTACTTTTTGTCAATAAACCATCATTGGACCGTGACCCAGCTGAACTTGACTCATCATTCGACCTTGTTGTGGTGATTCCACTTTGCGCATTTGTGCTGTAGCTGACCCAGTAATTCTGAGTAAGATTGAGTGACATTTTAAACCTGAAGAAGTGACTTTGACTTGAAGATATTCCACAACACCACCCCCCGGAACACTCCCCCAACCCCCACTACAGAACACACCACCCACCAGCACACCTCCCCAACCCCCACCTCAACCAACAGCAACCACCAGCACTCCTCAGCTTGCCCTGAGGGTAATGCCTGAGGAGGTGAGAAGAGTACTCAGGGCCGTTAACCCCAGGAAAGCCACTGGTCCGGACGGAGTCCCAGGGAAGGTGCTGAAGGCCTGTGCTGACCAACTAGCACAGGTCTTCACAGACATCTTCAACAGGTCACTGGAACAAGCCATCATCCCGACCTGTTTAAAGTCCGACACCATCATCCCTGTTCCCAAAAAGTCACCCACAAACAGCCCCAACGACTTCTGCCCCGTAGCACTCACCCCCATCATAACAAAGTGCTTTGAGAAACTGGTTCTTCGCCACATCAAAACCTGTCTCCCCCCCACCCTGGACCCACACCAATTTGCATACAGACCCAACAGATCCACAGAGGACGCAATAGCCACAGCTCTTCACTTTGCGCTGAGTCATCTGGAAAGACAAGGGAGCTACGTCAGAATGCTCTTCGTCGACTACAGCTCAGCTTTCAACACCATAATACCGGACATCCTGATCCCCAAGCTGCTCAGTCTGGGACTCCCATCATCCACCTGCTCATGGATCAAGAACTTTTTAATCAACCGACCCCAACAGGTGAAACTGGGCCGCCACCTTTCATCTGCCCGCACCCTCAGCACTGGCTCACCGCAGGGCTGTGTGCTGAGCCCACTCCTGTACTCACTCTACACGCTCGACTGCACCCCCACCCACCCAGAGAACATCATTGTCAAATTTGCTGATGACACAACGGTGGTGGGGATGATAACAGGGGGGAACGAGGAGGCCTACAGGGATGAAGTCCTGAACTTGGGGAGGTGGTGCGCAAACAACAACTTGGCACTAAACATCTCCAAGACAAAGGAACTCATCCTGGACTTCCGGAGAAACAGCGCTACCCCTGCCCCCCTGTACATCAACGGTGAATGTGTCGAGCGAGTGCAGTCATTCAAATTCCTGGGCGTCCATATCTCTGCAGACTTATCCTAGACAACCAACACGTCAGCCTTGGTCAAGAAGGCCCAGCAGCGACTACACTTCCTCAGAGTGCTCAAAAAGGAACAACTGAGCACAAGCCTGCTGGTAACCTTCTACCGCTCCACCATAGAGAGCCTGCTGACCTACGCTGTGTCAGTGTGGCACTCAAGCTGCACAGTGGCAGACAGGAAGAAGCTGCAGAGGGTGACCAACACTGCACAAAGGATCATGGGCAGCCCCCTGCCTTCACTGACTGACATCTACAACTCCAGATGTCTGAACAGGGCAAAAACCATCATTAAGGACAGTACTCACCCCGGCTTCCATCTGTTCAACCTGCTACCCTCTGGCAGGCGTTTCAGGTCCATACCAGCCAGAACAAACAGACTCAGAGACAGCTTCTTCCCCAAAGCTGTCACAATCCTCAACTCTACTTTGCACTGATAATTATTTTGCACTGGGTGCTACCTGCACCTCTTTTACTGTTGTCACTTTACCTGTGCTACTGTCACTTTACCCGTACCACCATTATCTTGCACTGTGTAAATAGTTTTGTAGTAGTGTTTTTTGTAAATTACTTTTTTTATTCTATGTGTATGTGTGCACTCTATGTGGCAGCTCTGAATCTCGTGTCACTCTGTGACATGACAATAAAGGCGTTCAATTCAATTCAATTCAATTCAAACTATGTTCACCAAAGCAAAATCCCAAAGTGAGGCTGCAGTAAAGGCTAGCTTTATTGTGGCGCAGGAGATCGCCAAATCAGCCCGGCCCTTTAATGAGGGAGAGTTTGTAAAAATGTGCATGGTCAAAATTTGTGAGGTCGTTTGCCCGGAAAAAAAACAGGCATTTTTAGATGTTAGCCTGAGCAGAAATACTGTAGCTGAGCATGCATGTGAACTTGCCACCAATCTACAAGAACAGCTGATGAGAAAGGGAGAAGATTTTGTTGCATACTCACTTGCTGTGGACGAGAGCAGCGACACCTCCGATACAGCCCAGCTGTCAATTTTTATTCGTGGAGTGGACAAGAATCTTCGCGTTACAGAGGAACTTTTAGGACTAAAATCCATGCATGGCACAACGACAGGAAAAGACATCTTTGAGGAGGTATCCAAATGTATCAATGAAATGAAGCTGCCTTGGGATAAGCTTGTGGGACTGACCACTGACGGAGCACCCGCGATGTGTGGTCAAAAGAGTGGATTGGTCGGCAGGATGCGAGACAAGATGCGGGAAAAGCAGGCAGGTGAGCTTACAGTTTACCACTGTATCATACACCAAGAGGCCTTGTGTGGAAAAGCCTTGAAAATGGATCACATTATGAACACTGTAATGCAAGTTGTCAACTTCATAAAAGCAAAAGGTTTGAATCACTGTCAGTTCAAGTCTTTTTTTGTTTGTTTGTCTTTTCATGGAAAGCAAAGGGAAAGACACAACAGAGTTCAGGGATGCAAAGTTTCAATGTGAGCTTGCATTTCTATGTGACATCATGAATCATCTCGACGCGCTCAATCTGAAGCTTCAGGGGCGCGCGCACGTCATCACAGACGTGTACAACGCCGTAAGGGCTTTTAGAACCAAGTTGCGCTTGTGGGAGAGTCAGATGCAGCAGAGAAACCTGGCTTATTTTTTGTGCTGCCAAGTCATGAAAGAGCAGACCGCTACCGCCGTGATGCCTTTTGCACAGTTCGCTGAAAAACTCATTCTACTTGGCGCTGAGTTTGCCTGACGATTTGCCGACTTTGAAGCCCAAAAATGTAGATTTGAACTTTTTAGCAACCCCTTTACGTTTGATGTGAATAACGCACCAAGCAATCTCCAAATGGAGCTTATTGAGCTGCAGTGTCATGACACGCTCAAGTCAAAATATGACTCTGTCGGTGCTGCGCAATTTCCACCTTACCTCTCTGACACGCTGCCCGAACTCCGTGCCCAAGCTGCGCAAATGCTCTCTATGTTCGGGAGCACATATCTGTGCGAGCAACTGTTTTCGTTAATGAAGATGAACAAAACACCACATAGGAGTCGTCTCACCGATGAACACCTTCATTCAGTCCTGAGGATTTCCTCTGCGCAGAGCCTGACTCCAGAAATTGATGCACTTGCATGTAAAAAGCGATGCTAAGTATCTGGCTTGGACTCATGTGCATCATCAGAGTAAATGAACAGTGAAAAAAACTAAAATGGATAAATATTATTTTATTTACTGATGGCATGGTCTGTTCAAAGTTGAAAGAGATATTTTTTTTAGGTGTTGGCCTTGATTGTCTGTGATGAAAAGATTTAGGTTACAATTAAAATGAATAAAGTTAAAGATATAGAAACCTGATATTTTTTTCAGTTTTTGTTTTTATTATTTTCTTAAACCTGTTCTGGTTTCAGTATTTAAGCAAAAATTTAATTGTAATATATTAGGATGGTTAATACAGTAGTTTACTGTATCTAAAAGATAATAAAAACATAAATAAATTAATTAAAAAAAATTGGTCTGGCCCTCGACAATGTTCTTTTTTTTAATTTTGGCCCTCTGTGAATTTGAGTTTGACACCCCTGCTCTAGCTAATCGGATTTTGTATTGACAACTTGTTTACAGCTATTTTGAACGTTATATTGTCATATTTTTCGAGACATAGATGCTGAATATTTTGTATTGTTTTATTCACAGTTTTCACCAATCTGTCAACCAAGAGAAGTCACAGTAAATGTTGAAACTTGCTACGACTCTGTCTCTGTTGACTTCGGTTTAACTGGGTGTTAAGGCGCAGTTCATCACATCTGCACAAAAACATCACAGTAACAATGGTGCTGACAAAAAGTTTCTTCCGTATCATCTCTTCACAGATAACTTGTTCACATCCCTTCCACTACTTGAGGAGCTGAGAGGTCAAGGATATGAGGGGGACAGGTACTATCCGATCCAACAGAATTGACAAAAATTGTCCTCTATCTTCATCTACAATATTTGATAAAAAGGAGAGAGGGTACTCAGAGTGCGTTATTGGGACTATTGGGTCTTGCAAGAAAATCAATCGATGGAAAGATAACTCGGTAATTATTGTTGCGTCTACAGCTTATGGAAAGAATCCTGTTGGCAGTGTTAGAAGGTAGTCAAACCAAACGGGAAAATTTGTCGACGTAGAAATCCCTCTAGCAGTGAAGGAATACAACAATTCGATGGGAGGAACTGATAGAATGGACCAGAATGTGAATTGTTACCGAATCTGAATCAGAGGGAAAAAATGGTGGTGGAGTTTATTCACGTGGATGGTTGATGTTTTGTTGTGTAGTGTGCAGTTAAAAGCCTTGGACAGTTAAGCATTGATAAATTAGGACAGATGCAACCCTTCATCGACCCATTAGCACTGGCATTGGCGCATAGACTTAGAATAGAGTACAAGTTTGTTAGAGTATATAGACGTAAAGACCAGCTACAACAGTTGCAGAATGCATGGATAACTGCTAGGAAAAGTGGTACTGTAATCGATCAGCTAGAATTTCGTAGATCTGTTGCTATGACCTATTTGAAGAGAAACCACTTAACTCCAAAGACAGCAGGACGAAAAGCTTCATCAGCGCCTGGAGTGAATGAGATGAGATATGACAATGTTGGTCACCTGATCAGGGAGAGTAACTGCCAGGATGTGTCAAGGCGATCTCTGCAAAGCCACAGTTTGCACAGAATGTTCCAAATGTGATGCCGGCCTCTGCATCAAATGTTTTCTTCCCTATCATCAAAAGTGAAGACAAATGTAGCGGATGACTGCTCACCCTTAATGGAAGCAATATATTTTAGTACATCTTCTATTCTATGCTTATAAAAGGATTCATTATTATATATAAGCGTTAATAGAAGAATAAATTGCATTTATTTAACTGAAATGTAATTTGTAGCATTATTTGTATATCCCTGGTAATAGTAAAATGAGGATACATGTCACTGAGAAGATTAGTGGAATGTGTGTATATTGTACCTTTATATGCCTGATCATACGAACACGGCTTATATTTTTGAAACCATGCTTCAAATCAAGTAACAAGAAAGTTTTCTACATTATTTATAGCAAGTTTATGCTATTTGTGAAGTTAAAGTAAAATCTGAAGTTAATCTCATCATTAATGGGTTAATCAATTAGCTGTCAA
Organism: Lagocephalus sceleratus; assembly: GCA_911728415.1. Taxonomy (NCBI): domain Eukaryota; kingdom Metazoa; phylum Chordata; class Actinopteri; order Tetraodontiformes; family Tetraodontidae; genus Lagocephalus; species Lagocephalus sceleratus. The sequence goes on along the minus strand of CAJVRN010000064.1, from coordinate 539,653 downwards.
CTACTAAATCAATCAATCCATCTGACTTTATTTGTATGGCACTTTTCATACAAACAAAACGTAATAAAAAGCTATATCCCCCCACACACATCCAAATCAATAACTTTACAGTCAAAGTCTTTCTTTTTTTTTTGAATGTCCAAATATGTTTTCAGCTTCTCAAATCAGCTCTCAAATCAGCTCCTCAACGTTTTCTAGCTTCTGTAGTCCTCTATGACACCGAAATTAATATCTTTTGGTTCTGGACCAAACAACCTTGGACTTCATATTGACCAGACAACTGATCAGTTAATCTTGAAAATGACAAACAGATGAATCTTTGATGAAAAAAATCATTAGTTACAACTCACCTCTTTGGATGTCTCCCATCTGGACTTCTTTTTTGGGGGATCTCACATTTTGCAATCTTTTGTATAGTTGTGCATACACAGTGACCTGCACAAGACATTTAATACATTTTTCAAATCACTACAAAAATGTCCAACATGAAACACAGCCATCAACTGGTTGTATTTCACTAACCCATGTATGGAGGCCTTGGTCCTGCAGCATGGGGAAGTACAGTACTATCCTCTTTGCCATTGCTGTAATTTCTGGCTTTGATGGGTATTTGTGCAATTCTCCATCCCCCTTTACCCTCAGGATTGCAATCATACTGGTCATGGTGTTTCGAATGAGGTGCATCTGAGCTCCTTTGGCAGTTGTGCTGTGTGCCTCTCTCTGCACATGTATAAATAAACAATCTTCCATTTGGAGGGTGATATTGCTTACACAAACTAACTGAACACCTATCAATTAATCTAAACTGAATTGAACAAACATGTAGACAACCATGACTGTTCCAAAAACTGACCTCCTCCAACGCACGATGACAGGCACGCCAGACCACTTTTCTCCGTAAAAAGTTCTCTGGGCCTGGGAAAAGATCCCGTAAGTCTTCACGAGACAGGGTGTTCATCATTGTCTCTGTGATATTTGCAGCTATGAACAAATTGGAAGACAAATATAGCAAGATGAAACAGTGCCCTAGAAATGAAACTGCATGAGACTATTAGAAATTAACACTTCATTCAAATTAAATAGCTAGTGCTAACCAACTTAGTATAGAAATGCAGATACCTCATTGGCTGCTGTTGTATGTAATATAGGTGTTACTAGTATAACTATAGCTGTCACAAAATAAGATTTTCCTAATTACCAACAATTGTAATTTGAGACCATTAGTTGACTAGTCTCCACAGTTTATGTATTTAGCAGGAACAAAATGGTTCAAGTAACAGAGGCGAATATTCACTTTGCTTTTGGTCTGAACACAACATAATATACAACATTATCCCCAAGCGCAATTCAGTTCCTACAGTTCACCGACCACACATAACACTTCACACAACAGGTGACAGAAGGAGTGTGATGTGACAAATGGAATAAAGAGTTTGAGGCCCAAAGTGCTTCTGTAACAGGTCACACATGGAGCTGTGCCAGGAAGAAATTAGCTTCAATTTCATTTACACACCTCTGCGTCGTACGTTCATATATGATGAAGAATAATATTGGCATACAGTACCCCTTAAAATCGACACTGCAACATTATCCAATTCTCCCATGCTGTTAGCTGACTTAGCTAGCTAGTTAGCTCAGCTAACGTCAGCTCCGCTAACGTCAGCTCGCCTCGCTGTCTCCCTTCGGCTGCAAAATACACAATAAACACTGAAAGTAAATTGAAAAGTCAATAACATTCAAATGGTGTGCAATATGAACTACAAAGAATGAGCACTGGATACAGCGCTTTCATTTACCTGCAATGAAACACATCAAATCCAAGTCGGTCCGTGTTGTCCAATGTAACAGTAGTTTACGCCCACATTCTCATTTGCAGCAGCGAGCTGGCAGGTGTAACCATAGTAACGAGCTTTTACGGTGTTTTTTTTTTTTTTTAAAAAACATAGAAATAAGCATACATGTGGAAAATCTTTGGTCATTACCTCCGCCAAGGAGGTTATGTTTTTGCCGGCGTTTGTTTGCCTGTTTGTCTGTTAGCAACATAACTCAAAAGTTATGGACCCATTTTGATGAAATTTTCAGGATTTGTTGGAAATGTGAAAAGGAACAATTGATTTCATTTTGGGGTTGATCCCCAAGAAATCCTGGATTCTGGATCACTTTGAAATTTCCGTTAACATTGTGCTCAATATCTCGGTTAATTATTGACCAAACCCCATGAAATTTGACTCAAGGATGGACAATGGGACCCTCTGTCATATTTCAAAGCCTGATCCGGATCTGATCCAGAACACGGAATTTATTGCAATTTATATAAACTTGGTGGAGGTCTGCGCTCTCCGAGTGCTTTCTAGTTTTAATATATTTTTGTTCGAATATATTCTTTGTAGTTTCTGTCATCAATGATAATCCAGAGTTTGCACTTTATATTTTAAATGCGTCATTGTATTGTTTTGAATGCCAACCTCTCTCTACAGTTGGGTGGAATGATCATTATTTAGCTTATGAGGTAGAAGTGCCCGACCTAGCTCAAGTAAATATTTTCATGGATGCTGAAAAGCTTGTTGAGTATACACCGTATGACTATGTAAACATCAGTAATAGCAAGTACATTCCACTGAAGTATGATCTCATACACATCATCAAACATCATTCTTGAGTCTGTTGGTACTTGGGCTGATTTTTTTAAGAACTGACAAACACTGTAATTGATGACAGCATTTATTTGTACTAATTACTTGGGCAATAATGTGGTGCAGTATGTCCAGAGTGCAACAGAACAGAAAAGGAAACATAATTCTAGCTTTTGCCCCTATTTTTTTATATATCACATGGACATGGTATGATGGAAATGTAATAGCCAACTGTGAGTTGGGCATGCCCTGCATTTTGCAATAAAGCAAATTTGTCGTCTCAATTCAAGTCAAGTTCATTTCTTGAAACAAGAGGATTCATCTTTTACAAATAACACAGCAGCTTAAAAACCTTATGGCATGTTAAAAAAGCTTGTTTCATCTGAGATATGACTCAAAACAAGATATTTTCAAGACTTGTCTTGTCTTTGACACAGCTTTAAAAATGAAAAATACACTCAAACAGATTCATACACGACAGGAAAAAAAAGGTTGGAGCAGATAAAAGAGTGTGATCTATTTTTTGCTGTTCAGAACAGTTATTGCAGAGGGGATGAATATTGCTATATGGTAATACACATTATTCACTTTTCACTGGATTTAACATTGTGGTAGTAGAGTGTTTGAAACTAGAAAAGGTTATTCACTCAGAAACCAAAGACAAGAGAAATCATATTTTTTAAAAAATGAAACTATTCAGTCATGATTTTGTATCTCTTTAGTTTAGGCCTGATGCAGCTGCCAAAATCATAAAAAAAGAGATGGAGCACTATGCCACTGTAATTCATGCCGGTGCAGATGATGTCCACACACAGTGAATCCTGTTTATATTGGATGTATATATCTTCACGGGCAAGATTTTGCTTATATTCAGTGTATAGTTTTTCTCCTTGCTCCAGTCATTATCATTTACAGCAAAATGATGAGATCCATGAAGCATTATTGCCCATCACTACCACACAGTATCACTATTGGTACCATACAGGACATTCATTTGGGGAGAAATGAAATTATATGTGCAATGGTTAGACCTCTGGGCTCTGAATCCAACGATCCCATCTCAAATCTTTCTAGAACCTGAAAGGCATTTTGTTGTGTTGAACCCAGGTTTTTGATTCAAACCTTGATGCAGACCAAAATTGGAAAATTGGGCAACACTGTTGTGATCTACATAATCCGTAATCCAGCATGTCTGAGCATGTCTTTCTGGTATATAGTGTGAAACTGGAAGGTGGATATTTTCCAACATGTAGATCACAACAGTGTTACTTCATGTTTGTGAGACCAGACATGAAAACACTAGTTCTGTGGTAATTCACATCGCCTTGTTTTCATTGCCCTGGCTAGCTGTTTTTTTGTTTTTTTTTAACTGTTCAATTTACTCTTTGTGTCTTCTTGAGGATACGCTCCCCATTGCATCTCCCCCATCTTAATCTGCTCATCTTTCTCAGTTTTTTTGTTTCAGTTTTTTGGAGCTACAGAGTATGAAGGAATAAAAGAGAGCAACAGCCAGCCTTATTGGACAAAATGTCAAAAAGCCTGTTTGTTGCTGTCTATTTCTAGATGACTTATTTTTTAAGTGATTCACTCCTCTGCCTGGATTATGTTTCTTTATTTTGCACTACACATTACACATATAATTTATCTCTATTTCACAGATTGAGATGGAAGTAATTTAAAAACAGTAATTATCACAGAGAGAGGCACATTTGACATTTAACCATAATTACAAAAATATAATTATTTGACTATCCACAGGACCCATGTAAACCCCCCCCAAAAAAAATCAAGAATAGACAATAGGACTAAACTGACATATACTGTATGTACTACTGTATACTGTAAGCTGTATTGTTTATATATTCGAACAAAAATATATTAAAACTAGAAAGCACTCGGAGAGCGCAGACCTCCGCCAAGTTTATATAAATTGCAATAAATTCCATGTTCTGGATCAGATCCAGATCAGCCTTTGGAATATGATAGAGGATCCCATTGTTCATCCTTGAGTCAAATTTCATGGGGTTTGGTCAATAATTAACCGAGATATTGAGAAACAAAATATTTGGCCCCCAATTTACCATAATGTTAACGAAAATTCCAAAGTGATCCAGAATCCAGAATTTCTTGCAGATCACCCCCAAAATGAAAACCAACAAATCCTTAAAATTTCATCAAAATCGGTCCATAACTTTTTGAGTTATGTTGCTAACAGACAGACAGACAGACAGACAGGCGCCGGCAAAAACATAACCTCCTTGGCGGAGGTAAAAACAAATGTACACGTCACTACCTTAAATGCAATCATAATCAAATTGTTTTATTCTTTATTCTATAATTTTTCTGTCTATAAACTAATTAACCACAAAATATTGTCACGATTCCCTGCCTGTCCAGTACTCGTCTGTCTGTGATGTCCCTGAAGGCACCACTCATTAGCACCGATTCTCTGCACCTGCTCACCAGGATACTTAAACTCACCTGTTCCTTCTCCTCCCCGCCAGATTGTCCTCTGATCCTCATGACTCTCCTCATGACTTTTCCTACCTGCCTGCCTGCCTGGATTCGACCCTGCCTGTCCCTGACCTGCCCGTTGCTTCTGTTCCCCGGTAAACACGTCTGTGCTTTGTTTTGATCTGCCATCTGCGTCCCAGCCCTGGAGTTCCGACCTGCCTTTGTCCTCGACCACCCACTCCCATCTCCGACCCAGCTGATCTACTTGTCTTCCGTCCCCGACCATTCTTTAATAAAACGTTTCTGCTAATCACTTGTGCTGTGATTGGGTCCAATCCTTCCTCCCTCTTACAGTACAATCTGGCCAGTCATTGACCCAGCAAACACACCGAAGAGCCACTTTGAGCGCATTAAGGAGGCCCTAAAGCAACAATGGCCTCCCTCGCGTCAGAGGCAAGGCAATCGACGGCTACTCAGGAGCAGAATCTATCTTCCCGTGTTAGCCAGGTGCAACAATTAATGACCACCGTAGCCCAGCTGGTTCCTGCGAGCCCGCCCCTCAAGCCAGTCCGGGCTGTGCTTCCCCCTTCCACTCCCAGACAACTAACCGAACCCCACATTGGACCCCCGGAACGATATGCTGGTGAGCCTGAGGGGTGCAACCCTTTCCTGCGGAGTGGGAGAAGAGGACTCCCGCCTGTGCGTTGTTTGACGCTTTCTCAGCTGTGCTACGCACGGTCTTTCGGCGCTTGCTCTCCTGATGCAGGAGGACTTTTGAGTCTTCGTCAGGGGAGAAGGTCAGTAGCGGACTTGTCCATAGACTTTTAATTTGTTCTTCAGTCAACCTGCCCTTGTATCAAACATGCTGAGTCCTGTTTCCTATGTTCACATAGGCTTGTGGAGCCATCTGTATATTCTGTCTCCTGTGTTCATCTGTGCTCATGATTTAATGCCTTGTTTTTCTTAATGAAGAGTTGATATTATGAAATGAAGAGATTCACAGGTTCCTGGGTTTCCTTCTAACAGACTGGGCTCTACCATAATCACTTCATATTGCCTGATGACATCAGGAAAGAACATTGGGCCTCATTCACGAACCATTCTTACGAACAAATTTAAGTCTCACGAACATTTTACGAAGATTGTGGCATTCATGATTTTATTCTTATCTTGGAGTTATGTGTAGGTAAGAACAAATCCTGCGAACACTCAGGAGTACTCTTATGCACATTTCAGTGCCGACATGTTGGCATGGTTGTGTTTTCCTCTCTTGTACAGTTCAATAAAATTCAATACAGTAAACCCTCGTTTATCGAGGGGGTTACGTTCCGGAAATAACCCGCGAGAGACGAAATCGGCGAAGTAAACGGCTTTATTTTTTACAATTATTTTACAGGTTTTAAGGCCGTAAAACCCCAAACCACACACTTTTATACACTTTTCTCACAGGCCTTAACATTTTCTCACAGTTAAACACTTTCAAAGTTCAAACTTCTTTCTCCGCCTCTTGGGTGCGACTGCAGGTGCACTGCCACATAATACAGATGCGCTGTAAAAAAAACATCCGTGAAGCCGAGAGAAGTGAACCGCGTTATAGCGAGGGCTTTAGGGGATCAAGGATATGCCTTGGCTCCCTGGCTGACACCGCTGACCAACCCTCAGACACCACAGGAAATTTTATTCAATCAGATGCATGCGCGCAGTCGCTCCACCATTGATCGCACCATCAGCATTTTAAAGGGGCGCTGGATGTGTTTGGACACAGCAGGTGGCAAATTGCTGTACAAATCGGAGAAGGTAATTTTTGTTATAAAATCTGCTTAGATTACGTTTATTCATCTAATGTATGACTCTCCCTCACCATTACAGGTCTGTAGGATAATCATGGCCTGCTGTGTCCTGCACAACATCGCTATGAAGCGTGGTGTCCCTCTTACCCCCTCAGCCACAACCCTGTGAGGATGTGCGTCCTGACGCAATGATGGGTTCAGACTGCAGGCACACGGTTCACGTTCGAGCACAATTACTTGCCCATTTTTAATAAAATGTGTTATTGTCACAATTTCAGTCTAACAGTCTTGATTCAAAGCGCCTTTAAAGACACCCAAGGACACTTTACAGTACGTCTATGCAACAGTTAAACAAAACTTCTTTCAAAGTTTTCAATTTGGCTTTTTTCTTTTGTTTGTGATTATGAAAGAATGAAGTAGTGGCTCTGGAGGAGAGACAGGCTATAAGGTTGCACACTCATTTCAGCTAAAAAAGACAGCTGATTCTGAATTAATTTTATTCGGTCTGTACACTTATGTACAGGATTGGCTGCTGAGCGTGGGGCACTAGAAGGTTGTCGTAGGCTGATTTGAAGTTGTAATTTAAATAGCCGCGGATCAAGACACTTGGCTCGAAGTCCTGTGTGCCCCTTTGGGAACACTCAGGTGATAAGTGTGTCTGAAGGCACTTTTTTGGTCAGGCACCCACTTTTCAGGGTCTGTAAATTTAGGTCATGTGAGCAATCACGTGAAACTGCCGGGCACCAGCAGTCACGGAACACTGTACGGTAGCGGCGCTGGGCATGCTTTTAGAGGTAAATCTGCACATGCAGATGGTGTGTGAGCACATCAGTGCAAAATCAGACTGTGAAAACAACAGAAAATCTCTGGTGAAGACAAAGAAAACGACACACACACATTATATATATATATATATATATATATATATATATACACATACATACATACATACATACACGCCGAAGTGGTGGTGAACAAAGGCTTAGAAATATTAAAGTTTCTTCTGGCAAACTTATGTGTAGGTAATATCTAGGGAAAGCTTTATGGAAATTGATTTTGTGTGGCGTGAACCTGACAGGGCTCAATATATCTCTTCCCTAAACTCGACAACGCCACCCCAGGAATTCCACCAGGAGAATTACTATCAAGGCTGCACAAGTGTTTTCTAGTGAGGGGGAAGAGACTGGTCCAATGTACAAACCAAGACCTTTATTTCCAGATATCCACCAACAATGATCACTAAAACACGCTCACATACCCATTCACACACATTCAACATGCAGATATTAAACTCATATTTACAATAGTTATTTTTTAAAATATCTGCGCCACACAGAGTAGGATCTGCACTAATTAGAAAATAACAGAAAACGTACACAATGTTAGAACCCAAATAAAAATGCAAAAAATAACCCACACAGCACACAAATCACACAATTAATCCAATCCAAACAAACATGCAAAAATAACCCACACAAACAAAGAGCACACTTAATCAAACCCCGAATAACATGCAAAAATAACCCACACAATAAACATCAGAAAATCAACCCCAAATCCCTCCCCCCGCAAACAAAACTTTAAACCAAATAAAGGTGATCCTAATTCCCCTAGAGGTCTAGTTCACTCACACGCGCACATTTAGATTCGGACCCCACACGATGACGTCTCTCGGAGGTAGACGGGAATGACACAGTTGGGACCATGCGCAATGAAACCAAGGCGGAAGGCAAAACAGCAGCCGACAACAGCAGCGGGAGGAAAGCGCACTAGAACCGGCACCTGTAACAATTTCTCCTGTCAAGAGAAAACGCAATTTAGGTTCTGTGCAATAATTGCCCATATGGTGGAGCTAAAAGCAGCCGCTACGTACCATCCAGTAAAGGAAGAAGAGTCTCTAAAGTGGAGACGCACATCGAACCACTATAGCGTTCCCGCTAGCAGGGCTACACAGCTGACGGACCGAAGACACCCAAGGCTCCTCAGCTTCTGATGACGGAGTGGACCCAGATGCGTTAGATGAGATAGCACAACCCGACTGCACAGCAAGCTGATGAGGAGGACCAAGTGAGCTGTGGGGTGGCACCCGGAAGCTCAACAACAAGGAACAGCTGCCCGCGCAGCACAATCTCCCTTTTAAGGGGAATGCCACAGCTACAGCTGGCCCAGCAATTAAGGTAATGGGCGGGGCATGAACTCCATACTGCCACATTTGGAAAATTATTTTTATTTGTGGTTGGTTAATTTTGGACTGTTTGAACCTTGGGGTGTGGCTCACCTTGTGCACCTGTGTGTGAGGCCTGCCATCAGCTGCTAGCTGGGGTTTAGTCAGAATGGATGTTCACTCCCTGAATACCAGAAGTGGATAGGACATGGTCCTCGACTTCAAGAGGTGGGGCTAGTTGACTCCTCCTATGAGTGAGGTGAGGAGATCCTCCTCACTGAACTTTTTCTCTCTCTCTCACTTCCCAAAGTGACAGCCTTTGTCAGAAGAAGAATCTGAACACATATTCGCTCTCTCCTCTCAGAGCAGCGCCAAATTAATTGATACATGTTGGAACAGGTCATATAATTGGCTGACCATTATTTAAAAATTAAATGATGGTTTAATAATGATAATTGCTATAGCCTAATAAAAAACAATGATAACGCATTAATTAAAATTTGTTGATAATCAAGGACAATGTAAAATAATTATACATTGTGTATTTTTCCTAAAGCAGTCTAATAGCTTACGAATTATTGAATTTTTATTTTTCCTCTTTACATTTCTTGATGCATCTGAACTTGATTCCTTTAGAGGTCAGACAAAAAGAGAAGTTGACTTACTGGCAGCAACATAGTGGTCTTGCACTAACGCCAGTGAAATTTATATACACACATACACATAATCTTTTTGGATAGACACTTACAACAGCACCCCTTTTGGATGGTTTAGAGTTAGACCAGATTAGGGTGAGAGAGATAAGGAATTTATAATTTTTTTTACTTTTTCTAATTCAATTTATTCACTTTTCTTTATTAATACTTTAGTGTAATTCTGTCTTGTTGTTTCCTTCATATTTTAATATTTCTACATAAACTAACATTTTGCATTTATCAACCAATAATTTTTGCATTTCAAGTTAATCGTAATCAAAATAAAGCCTTTACATTTTGAGGTTTGATATTCATAAACAATTCCTTTTACAATATACTTAATACAGCAAAATGTCAAAAGTGGAAAGCACCTCACCTAAACACATAACCTCAATTGAGGTGGTGCAGAAAAATAATCCTCTTATTAAAGGCCTATCAGAGGTCTCAAAGAAATGGAACAAGTGACGGCCGGATATTGAACAATCTTGGCCGGTTGAAGGTACCCTTAACCCAGATGTGATTCAAACAATCTCTACACTTGTTACTGCCTACAAGGCAAGTGAGAAAAAGGAGGAAAAGGGGAAGTTGCGCGCAAGAAAAGACAGACTGAGCTTGCAATGTTGCAACTTTTTGATCAAGAGGGACAGAAGTTGAGAGGAGCTGTAAAAGAAAACAAACAGCGGTGCTAATGGAAAAGGTTAATGCTCCTTTTTCACCTACAGCTCCTCTAAAAAAAAAAAAACAAACACCATATGAATTAGAAGTCGAATACACTGATATCTATCCACAGCTTCCGGTTCTTAGCCAGAAAGGTAAATATAAAATTAAGGATGAGGATGACCAAATTGTTGAAAAGCAAAAACAGTTATTCATATTTATCCAACAGCAAAATCCAAATCAAGAAAAGCATGCATAGACAACATTTACAAAACACTGATCGTGGAAGACGATGAGGAGAGTGGTATGGACGAAGCCATAGGTGGTTATAATCCTGCTATCAAGCGTGTGTTAGCTAAGGCAGAAGAGCGAGGTAGTAGACTTAAGAAGAGTGCTAAGCCTGCTCAAGATCTGACTGATGACAGTTCAGGGTCAAACAACGCTCCCTGAGGAAGCTTGAAAGGAGTATTGAACAGTGTCATCTAGACCTTAGCTTGGTTGGAACTCCTGAAGCTCGGGAGGTGTTGTTCTAGGGATGCCCAGAGAACCCGAGTGGGAGGTGTCAGCTGGTAGTGTCAGGGCCGGAACAAGATCCAACAATTATGTTATAAGTAAATGGGCGATCACTTCAAGTGATGGCTGACTGCGGAGCTTCTTTTACCTGTATCTGGCCTGAAGATGCTATAAATCTCCCTATGTCTGGTCAATTAGTCCGGACCGTCGGGTTTGAGGCTATTAAACAGCTGATTCCTCTCACAAAACTAGTTGGGCTCTGTTATAAAAATAAAAAAATTGTAATTCCCATATTAGTGTCAGAGCATACACCTATCGCACTCCTGGGAAGAGATGCACTGTGCAAATTGAACTGCATTATATGACGCACCCTGGAGAGTTGTCAAGTGGACATGCCAAACGAAGTTCGACAACTGTTTGCAAAAACAGACACTAATGTTCCCAATGTGTTTTGGATCGGCAAACTTAGTTCTAGTCTGTTGCACCCAATTGAAATGTGGGAAAAATTAATTGAGACGAACATGCCTGAGACGAGGGTGGCACGGTGGTGTGGTGGTTAGCACTGTCGCCTCACAGCAAGAAGGCCTCGGGTTCGAATCCCGGTTGGGATGTCCAAAGACATGCACGATTGGGGTTAGGCTGATTGAATACTCTAAATTGCCCGTAGGTGTGAATGTGAGAGAGAATGGTTGTTTGTCTCTGTGTTAGCCCTGCGATTGGCTGGCGACCAGTCCAGGGTGTACCCTGCCTCTGCCCGTTGCTCTGGGATAGGCTCCAGTCCCCCTGCGACCCTCAGTGGAGGAACAAGTGGTAGAAAATGGATGGATGGATGCCTGAGACGAGACTACCTGAGTGTCCTCTGCATTGTACACTTAAGTACTCCAAGAACTTGACTCACTTAGATCTTGAGAAATGGCAAGCTGCTCAACCAAAACAGGTTTCGCATCGTGTATCCTACATTATTTTGGGGTCACAAGGTGTTTTGATGAGAGTTGACGAAAATGAATATTTGAACAGAGAATTTGAAGTTTTTAATAGTGTCCTACATATAACATTGAGAGTGAGGGATGGTTACCATCCAAAAGATCTATTATAGATCTATTATATATACAACCAATGATGGCTGAGAATGACAGAGCAGCTTTTGTACCATTAGAAGAACATCAAAAAATCGCAAGGCTAGAACAGCCTATTATTCTTCTTTAATTGAGGAAAATAAGAGCAACCCCAGATTCCTTTTCAGCACCGTGGCCAAATTAACTCAGAGTCATAGTGCTTTAGACCCACGTATCCCTTCCTCCCTTACTGGTGAAGACTTCATGAGCTTCTTCACTCATAAAGTACTAGCCATTAGAGAGAAAGCTGAGCAGGCCATCCCAACATCTGGACCATCACCAGATGTGCCGACCGTGGGAACATACAGGTTCTCCAACGAGCCCTTAAACTCCTTCATCCCTATATATTTTTCTGAGGCGTCTTCGCTGATTCAGAAATCCAAGACCACCACGTGTCTTTTAGATCCCATCCCAACACACCTGTTGAAGGATGTTCTACCATTGATAGGCAGTCCTATCTTGGACCAGATCAATTCTTCCTTAGTAACAGGTTATGTACCTCGGTCCTACAAGGTGGCAGTGATTAAGCCATTGCTTAAAAAACCATCACTGGATCCTGACGTGTTAGCAAATTATAGGCCGATATCCAACCTTCCTTTCATTTCTAAAATTCTTGAGAAGGTGGTGGTGACTCAGTTACTGGAGCACCTGCAGAGGAACAGTCTGTTTGAGATGTTTCAGTCAGGCTTCAGAGCTCACCACAGCACAGAAACAGCACTTCTCAAAGTTACCAATGATCTTCTTATAGCTTCAGATCATGGACTGGTTTCTATGCTGGTTCTGCTGGACCTCAGTGCTGCTTTTGATACAGTTGATCACAGCATCCTGTTACAGAGACTGGAACACTTGGTTGGGATTAAAGGGACAGCACTAGACTGGTTTAGATCATATTTATCTGATAGATACCAGTTTGCTCTTGTCCATGGTGTTACCTCTTCATACAGTAGGGTTAGCCACGGAGTCCCTCAAGGTTCTGTACTTGGACCAATCCTCTTCACCTTGTACATGCTTCCCTTAGGAAACATTATTTGGCAGCATGGGATAAATTTTCATTGTTATGCTGACGACACACAGCTCTACTTATCCATGAAACCAGAAGAGACAGAGAAGTTAGTGAAGCTCCAGACCTGTCTTAAGGACATAAAGTCTTGGATGTCTTCAAATTTCCTTCTCCTCAACCCAGGAAAAACTGAAGTCATGGTGTTTGGTCCTAAACCTCTCAGGGATAGGTTAGATCACATTATCACTCTAGATGGTATCTCCTTTGAAACTAGTCTGTCTGTGAGGAATCTAGGAGTAACTTTTGATCAGAACCTCTCCTTTAACTCACACATAAAATTTGTCTGTAGAAGTGCCTTTCTTCACCTAAGGAACATTAGAAAGATCAGGAAGATATTATTGCAGCATGATGCTGAAAAGTTAGTCCATGCTTTTGTTACTTCCAGGCTGGACTATTGTAATTCTCTACTATTAGGGTGCCCAAACAACTCTTTGAGAAGTCTTCAGCTTGTCCAGAACGCTGCAGCCAGAGTTCTGACAGGTATTGACAAAAGAGATCACATAACTCCTGTACTAGCGTCTCTTCATTAGCTGCCCGTTAAATTCAGAATCATTTTTAAAACCCTCCTCTTGACCTACAAGGTCCTCAGAGGCCTAGCTCCATCCTACCTGGAGGAGCTAGTGATACCTTATCAGCCCAATAGACCGCTCCGCTCTCAGAACGCTGGTCTACTTGTGGTTCCCAGAGTCTTTGGGAGTAGACTGGGGGGCCGAGCATTTAGCTACCAGGCCCCTCTGCTATGGAACCAGCTCCCTGTCCTGGTACGGGAGGCTGACTCCATCGCTGCTTTCAAGGCCAGACTTAAAACCTACCTCTTTGAAAAAGCTTATTGTTATTAATTCTGTAGTTCCAGTTACTATCATAGATAGACTAATGATCACACTTAGGGGGTCGTCTAATCGTCAGGTTAAGATACTAGTTATGCTGCTATAGGCCAAGGCTGCCGGGGTCCAGAAACAGGATCACCTGACAGGCCTCCTCACTGGTGATGGTTTCCTCTCCTCTCCTTTCCTCCTCCTCATTAAGCAGACTAGTTATGCAGATTCCTGTGTAGTTTTTCTGCCCCCCCTCTATTTATTTACAGGTATCGCCGCCGTCGGAGCTGCATGACAACATCTGGCCCGCCGACCTGTTGTATATTGTATTTTTGTATCTCTGTGTATGTTTTCTGTGTTCTGTGCCTCTCCTCTCCTCTCCCTCTTCTTCCTCTCCTCTCCTCTCTCTCTCTCTACCCAGCCGGCCATCAGCAGGAAGGTCCCCCTACATGAGCCTGGTCCTGCTCAAGGTTTCTTCCTGTTAAAGGGGAGTTTTTCCTTGCCACTGTTGCTTGTGTAGCGCTTCTGAGTATCCTCGAAACTGAGATACTACGCCCTGGGTCCTTTAACTAAAATGTTTGTATGGCCTTTTATGTTAATAACTTAAAGAACCAATCCCTGCTAACTTAAGGTACTCTTTAATTCTGTAAATACCTATTTTTAAACCTTATTTATCAACCAGACAGAGATAAAACTACCACAACTGTATATGGAACGTTATTTTAATTAACACCCTCTAAACCAGGCGATTTCTCCTTTCAAACTGTCATTAATTATGTTTTATGACATCTGTGAAACAGAGAAATCCTATCAGATTCTGGCAACAGTACTTATAACACATATACCATTCATGAACGACCAGAATAATATTCGCTAGACAGTAACCGTAAGGGTGAAAAACGTCACGTTGTATGTGTGGGCCCACACAGTGAAAATAAACAAAGCCGTATATATATAATATATATAAACATAAACAATATATATAATATATATAAACATAAACAAACCCCCCTAGTTGCAGGCCTGAATGCAGCTTGAGTGCGCTGGGTGCGTCCGGTGCTTAGTCGCCCCAGGCAAAGTCCTGTGTCGCCTCGCCGTCGTTTCCGTGGGGGAAACGGTCCTGGTGGTTATGGAGGAGAAGAGCAGCTTGTCTCCCTCGAAGCCAGAGGTGCACCTGCGCTTTCCCGGTCACACGGGGCGCTATCTGGGTCTCGGATTCCCTCCGTCGTTAGCGTTAGCAGTTAGCATGAAGTCCAGCACGTACACACACTACTGTCAGAACTGTTTAAACAGCACACTACGCAGCTTAACGCTTAAACTGTGACAAACCTCGCACACTGCGTGCGGTGAAAATTAAGTCCTTATGCTCACTCAGTTAGGTAGCTGGTCGCTACATTCAGAGGGAAAACGGACTCTGCCGCCACATGGCAGACCCTCCCTCGCTTCCTGGCTCTGCACACCTACCCTTGCCTCTTGGCCAATCAAAAGATAGAACGCTGATCTACCTATACAGTGACCAATCTGCAGCTAGCTTCTCATCCCTCTAGTTGAGGCATGCACCTAGTAAAGGGCTAGTGACACTAGTTACTTTTAGAAACACATTTCCAACATTAAAGTAATGCAAGTTCTTAGTTTTAAGTGGTGATTACATGAGCAGATGTGACATTTTAATATACCTTAACACTGTTGTTTAAACAGGGGTTACACTTGTCTGGGGTTAGGCCCTGGGATTCTGTAAAGCGCCTTGAAACAATTTTGATTGTATAAGACGCTATAGAAATAAAGATTGATTGATTGATTGATTGATTGATTGATTGAAAATATTTACAGAAGCAAAGACCGATGATTTCTCAAAATAACAATCACAGCACAAGGACAGGGACAGCCACAGACGGTACGAATGACACATGAAACAATTTGTAGTGCTAAGACTGATTCTGACCATTTAAAAGAAGAAATGTTGAGACAAGTTCCTGGATTTCTGTGGTCACAACACAGCACTAATATTGGACTGATTAAGTCAGCCCAACCAGTGAAGGCCCACCTTCATCCAGGAACTGCACCACCCTGGAAAAATCAGTATCCTCTGAAACAGGAGGCAGTTCGGGGTATTGAACCTCAGATCGAGGGCTTGGTATTGAGTATTGAGAGTTGTTCAGAATCCACAGAGTAACACACCTTTGCTTCCAGTCAAGAAGCCTGATAACACCTATTGCCTGGCCCACGATTTGAGAGCAGTGAATTGTAGTGGACTTTCCCACAAATGTCCCTGATCCACATACCCTACTTGCTCAAATTCCCCCAGAAGCTTCTTACTTTACAGTAATTGATTTGTGTGGAGCCTTTTTCAGTGTTCCACTTAGTGTTGAGAGTCAGGGACTCTTTGGATTCACATACAATGGATATTTTATAAATATTTGAGACTTCCACAAGGGTTCAAACATAGCTCTCACATTTTTAATAAAATATTGAAAGAAGATTTGGGTGGAATTGATCACTTACTAAATAGCACTGTAATCCAATACGTTGATGACATCATAATTTGCTCTCCAGAGAGAGACATATGTCACAAAGACTCAGTCACATTTTTATGGTTGAGACACAAAGTGTCTCAAAAGAAATTACAATATTGTCAGGAAAAAAATGGTCTATTTTGGCCAAGTGATTGCAAAGGGACAGAGATGTATTTCAGATAATCATTTGGAGGCAATCCGCAAAGGCTCCAAAGCCCAGGACAGTTAGAGAGATGATGACATTTCTTGGTATTGCCGGTTACTTCTCTGCATGGATAGAGGACTATGCCAGCCTAATAGGTCCTCTGAGAGTCATGATCAAAGATATGTGGAATGCTCAGCTACACGGTAATCTTAGTTGGACAACAGACGGTTTGTTGGCTTTTGAGAAAATTAAACAGTGCCTCCAAGAGGCTCCAGCACTGGCGCTTCCTGACTATTCTAAAAATTTCCTACTATATGTGTCAACTTCTACGGGCGGCAAGTATGCGTGTGCGGTGCTTTGTCAACCGACGGGAACAGAGACAAGCCCCCAGCTGATTGCATACTATTCATCTGCCTATTCAGAGGTCGAGATGGGACTTTCTTTGTGTTACTGAGCACTGGTGGGGATGTACCTGATGTATGAAAAGGCATCATCAGTTATGATGGGTTACCCTGTGACCATTCTTTGTCATCACAGTCTGAGGAACCTTCTGAATTATGGCAAATACACATTGATGATGCCCAGGCTCCGAGATTATCATAGATTGTTGGAGCAGGAAGTCACTTTGATTAGGTGTGCAACGGCTAATCCAGTGTAGTGTCTGAAGTGCCTTAACAGCTGTACCACTGTCTCCCATTTCTGTATCCACATACAACTCTTTATAAGTACATAAAATCTTGACCAGTGTAAGGCGTTAGCTTGCCTTTTAGCCATCCTGGTACCATTTCTAACATCTTCCATGCATGGCCTGATATCAGTTTTCTCTGTGCTCATGATTTAATGCCTTGTTATTTCCAGGGAAAATCCCTGCAGGGAGTGCAGGGACCCACAGGTGCCTGGGCTTCCTTTGGTTCGTTATACTGTGCTATGAGGTCATCAGAAAAGAATGTGTTTGCTTGACCATATAAAAGGAGCTAACAAAGAAAGCACAGAGGAGGAGATCTTCATCATCAGGACCAAGAAAGCCTCCCTCGGACAAATTGCAATGTCCGACTGATATCTGACTGTTCTCTCCAATAAACGTCTTTATATCCAAATCAGTGTCTACGAAGATTCCTTTCAGCTCAACACATCTCAACCACCAGAAGAAGAAAATTTACCACACCAGCCGAAAATCTGCCAACCCCTGAGGATGGGGAACCACATGAGTGTGTTCGAGAGGCAGAGAAATATTCAAAACTCAGGTCCCACTTGCAGGCTTTGCCACTACAGGACTCAGAGGTTGAATATTGGACAGATGGTTCTTGTTATCGGATTGGTGAAACCTTGAGTGTGGGTTATGCAATCGTGGAACCCCAAGTGTGTCGGTGTGGAAGTGTGTTGTTTGGCAGAACGAAAGAAGTTGACCATTTACACTGACTCCGCATATGCACACAATGTGTGTCATCTGTTTGGCTCACCTATTCAGCATCATGTGCAGATCATGAAACTTCTACAAGCCATGATGAAACCAAAAGAAATAGCAATTGCTAAATGAGCAGCGCACAAAACCGACCAGTTCAGAATCACTTTAGGAAACAGAGCAGCCAATGATGCAGCAAAGGCAATCACTGGGGCAAACAAGCTTGGCAAAGTCTTTCTGGTTACTCATGAATTAGATTTGGAGGAAAAGTTACACTACAAGATGTTGTTGCCATGCAAAACGATGCCCCTCACAAAACCGACCTGGATAAACAACTTTGGCAGGATCCAGCCAGTCAAGATTCATCTGGCCTCTGGAGAAACCATGAGGGCCGGAATGTGGCACCCCCGAAGCTTTTGGGTCTGATGATCCTGGAGGCACATGGGTTGGCCCATGTTGCAAGGGGGAAAAGTGAAAAGAAAAATCACCAAAGAAAATGGCTTTTGGGCTCCTTATCTGCTTGAACAGATTGATTACGTCATTGGCAGATGTGCGGTCTGCCTTAAGAACAATGGGCCTCATTCACAAACTGTTCTTACGAACAAATTTGTTCTTAAGTTTCACTTACGAACATTTTACGAAGATTGTGGCATTCATGATTTTCTTCTTATCCTGGATTTATGCGTAGGTAAGAACAAATCCTATGAACACTCAGGAGTACTCTTACACACATTTCAGTGCTGACATGTTGGCATGGTTGTGTTTTCTTCTCTTGTGCAGTTCAATAAAATGCAATACAGTGAACCCTCGTTTATCACGGGGGTTACGTTCCAGAAATAACCCGCGATAGACAAAATCCGCGAAGTAAACGGCTTTATTTTTTACAATTATTTTACAGGTGTTAAAACCCCTAATCACACACTTTTATACACTTTTCTCACAGGCTTTAACATTCTCACAGTTAAACACTTTCAAAGTTCAAACTTCTTCCTCCGCCTTCTGGGTGCGACCGCAGGTTGGACACAGCAGGTGGCAAATTGCTGTACAAACCGGAGAAGGTAATTATTAATTTTTGTTATAAAATCTGCTCAGATTACGTTTATTCATCTAACGTATGACTCTCCCTCATTACAGGTCTGTAGGATAATCATGGCCTGCTGTGTCCTGCACAACATCACTATGAAGTGTGGTATCCCTCTTCCCCCTCAGCCACAACCCCGTGAGGATGTGCGTCCTGACGCAATGATGGGGCCAGACTGCAGGCACACGGTTCACGTTCGAGGGCAATTAATTGCCCGTTTGTGAATAAATGCATTATTGTCACAATTTCAGTCTAACAGTCTTGATTCACTTCAAAAAAAAAAAAGAGAGACCGGTTTCAGAGCACAGCTTTTACACATTTTTTTTTTTACATTCTTATTTTTTTACATTCTTATTTTTTTACATTTTTTTATATTCTCGTATATTAATATAACTGATTTTCTCCGGGTGATTTCCTTCAGCAGTACCTCCACCTCTGAACTACCAAAGTTTTTTTTTTCTCCTCACCTGCTACGCTCCATCCGACTTTTTTTTTGCTTTGGGCATTGTGGTGCTTTTTGCCCTGTCTACAGGGCCCTGCTGCAGTTCCTTTTATGGGCATTAGTGGGCGGTGACTTATGCTAATCGTATGTTAATTAGACTCACCTGGCACGCGCTCTCTGCGAACATTTCTGAGGCTTACGAACGCGTTGATGAATCTGACGTAGGGTTTTCTTAAGGAACTTCTTAAGAACAACTTAAGAAAGAATCTAAGAAGATTCTTAAGAGCATATTGGTGAATGAGGCCCAATGTTCGCCGTGGGGTGACAGTTCCCCCAGGCTATGTACCTACACTCACTGGTCCCATGCGTGAGTTAGTCATTGACTTTGTTGATATGGTTAGACCAGTGGAAGGCAAAAGATACATGCTAGTGGTGGTGGACAGATTTTCCCGGTGGGTCAAAGCATGTCCGACGAAACGAAAGGAGGCACAGGTGGTTGCAAAATTTCTGTGTCAGGAAGTCATTAGCAGATGGAGGCTCAAAGATCGAATATCATCAGATAATGGAAGAGAATTGGTGGATAAAACAGTGAAGCTAACCCTCCAAAAATTGGGAATCAAACAGCGGCTCGGAGCTGTCTACCACCCACAAAGTCAAGGCATTTGTGAAAAAATGACTATTCTATAATATGGCTATTCTTCATAAAAGAATATCCACATATGTCTCTGACAGGGAGCAACAGGAAGAGGCACAACAGAAACTCGACGATTAGGGGAACACCACAGTACAACCGGGAGATAAGGTATTTGTAAAGGTGTTCCGAAGGAAATGCTTTGACGAACGTCATCAAGGTCCATTTGAAGTCGTGCGTTGTTCTGGAACCACGGTCCAGGTCAAAGGTTCACCAATGTGGTATCATCTGTCTCACTGTGTCAAGGACCAGAGTGAAGTACCACCATGTGGTCAGACCCATCTTCCAATGCACTCTGTAGAAAGGGAACCAGAGGTGCATAATGACCCTGAGGGTCTACACCAAGTGGAAGATGTGGGGGATGCTGTGGGGCATCCTTCAGTTGGTGTTGGGAACAACACCTCAGAATCACAACAGGGACAGGATTTCAGTGCCATTAATTTCCAGCACCTCCCAGACAGCGAGGTATCACAACCTCATTTACGACCTTCTCCAGAAGCCTCAGCAGACCACAATCAAGTTAGAAACAGGCCAACAACTAGAAGCATCACTAGAAGCACAGCTACATGTCCTATTGGGAAGGCGCAAAGCAGGTCGGCAAACATGCACGATTCCCCAAATGACTACAGAACACAAAGTAAAAGTGGTTTATGGGAGAGGAGTGCTACTTCCTTGTGAGTGTCCAGTTAGTGGACTCATTCCTAACCTGACTCAGAGAGTGTGGGTGGCGCCGGACAGTAAGACTATGAATTTTTCTAAACACACTGAAGATCCTAAATATGTCTTTGCCAATGATTACAGGATGATGAAAGTTAACAGCGACTGTAGTGTGATTATTTTGGAGCCACAACCAAAAGACCAAGTCTTCTATAAGTGTATGCAAGTCGGAGTTCGGCCGAAATCTAAAAATAATAGTTCTCTGAAATCTGGTCCGGAGTATAGGTATTAAGATAAATTTGATATTGCTCGATTCAGTCACTGGTGTGCCAACGTCAATTCCATCCATTGGGCCGCATGATGACACTTCAAAATTGGGGACAGATCAATCAGTTAATGTAGATCGTGCTAAGCTAAGGCGTGATAATAAATGGAAGGCTTTTTGGTTTGATGCATCTATTTTAAATATTAAAGACCCATAGGCTGGCAGAAACTTGTGGTTTCAACAACTGACACACTCAGTTAGGTCTCTCGAGTCAGTGAAAGGCCCTTGCATTTTGAAGGTCCCTTCACCGAATAATTGGACGTCCATATTAGAAACTAAGGCCGATCCTGTGAGTTCAGCCTGTCAGTCTTCTTTGATGATGAAGTTATCCAAGTACCAAGGAGCTCACATGAAGGCATTCGAGGAGATGCCCACTGATTTGGAAGAACTTAACCCCTATTGCAAGTATTATTAAGAGCTGCCATACATCAATTTGATTGATCACCATGAAAATCCAATAACTGCAATACCAGATCCTCTTGAGGTGAAAGTAAGACTGAAAATGGAAATTTGTTTCTGTGCAAATGATACATATAATGGGAAGGGTGTGTTTCTTGGACTGTCTGACTGCACAGAATATCGGATGAGGGTATCTGATCCTGCTTATACTCAACCCCTCAAGCTGTATCCAGTTACTTTTCACAGGCAGGAGACAGTGTGGGTCTTGCATCATCCAAAGATGTGGAAAAATATTTCATTTCGTTTGAGCGTGTTGCGACCACGTTGCAGTGGCCCATAGGGGTTTGGCCACTGCTTCTCCAATCTGTGTTTACCGGAAAAGCGCAAGACGCATATGCATCGTTGACACCTGATGACAGTCTCGATTATACTCATGTGAAAGCCGCGGTGCTTAGAGCGTACGAGGTGGTACCTGAGGCCTATCGCCAAAGATTCCGTAAACTTAAAAAAACTGATAATCAAACTTTTTGTGAATTTGGTCGTGAAAAAATGGCTTTGTTCGATCGTTGGTGTCTAAAAATGTTAAAAGTTTTGAAGATCTACGTGACCTTATTCTGTTAGAAGAATTTAAAAATTGCTTGCTGGATAAACTCGCCACATACATCAACGAACACAAAATATCAATGGTATCTGACGCTGCTGTCCTTTTGGACGAATATGTTCTCACTCACAAAGAAGTGTTTCAAAAAGGACAGTTTTACTCGGAGCGAAAGTTTCCTTTCAGTAAAGACCCTGTTTCGCTGCCCAAGTCACGTCCAAATCTTGAAATAAAATCTGAGGCGGTACTCAAAGACGGTACTCTGAACAAGGTATGTTTTTATTGTAAAAAGCGTGGCCATACAATCAATAACTGTTTTGTTTTAAGTAAAAAAAATGAAAAGTCTTCAAAATCGGTGAACTTGTTGAATACAGAAAGCACAACTGACAAACCTTTGCAGGACCAGGCACAATCAAAGTTGCCCGACAATGATGTTTTCTCTCCTTTTAAAATGCACGGCTCTGTCTCCCTAACAGATGAAGACTCCATGGTTCCCGTGGTCGTGTTAAGGGACACCGCAGCGTCACAGTCATTGATTCTGGAGGGGGTGCTACCGCTGTCGAATGAGTCCTCTGTCCATTTGGACATTTTAGTCAGGGGATTTGGTTTGCAATATGAAGGTGTGCCCTTACACACCATTTATCTTGACACAGCCCTTGTTAAGGGTAAGGTGGTTGTGGGGGTAAGGAGAGAATTTCCGGTAGAAGGAGTGTCTTTCATTTTGGGTAATGACCTGGCAGAAGGGAAGGTATTGGTGACGCCAGAGGTAACTGCAGTTCCTCGTCCTGAACATTCAGACGATCTGGGGACTAAGTATCCCAGAGTGTTCTCTGTCTGCGTAATGATGCGAGCTAGTGCAAAGAAAGAGGGCAAAAGTGCTACTGACGAGGGGGAACTGTGTGATAGCTTTGTAGCTGACTCTTGTTGAAAATGCTGTTTCAACCCCAGCCCTGATTGTCCCACCTACTCCCACTTTAGTGCAGAACACTGTTTCCATTCCTGACATCGCAGACTCAAAAATAAATATGGCACTCTAAGTGAATTAACATTAGGTGCGGCCCGCCTCGGAAAACCAGGGCTATCCCTGTGGCCCGCAAAACCTTCCGTGCGGCCCGCGGGGATAAGTTCTTTTCGAGCGATAGGCCGATGGGTTCCAAGCGCTAGCCATCTAATTGATAGGAATAAAAAATCCAAGTTCTATGGTTGGTTCTTCTCTAATACTGACAGGTCAGCATCAGTGACCCCTTCCCGCCCCGCCCCCGTCGCTCATCCTGACTCGATTGAATCAGAGTGTGTGTGTGAATGTGTGTGAGCAGCTCTACATACGTGTGTGAACAGCTCTACATATGTGTGTGAGCAGCTCTACATACGTGTGTGAGCAGCCCTTCAGCAGATGAAGCTTGTGAAGTCACTCACACGAGCCCAGCTCATGGATGAGCATCTGCAGGGCGTCCTTCTTCTGTCTGTGAGCAGTGTGTTACGGTCGGGGGTTGGTCAGGACCTGAAAGCAGGCAGCACACAGTGAAAGGGTTGTCTCTCAAAATGACATTATTTAAGTTCCACAGGAAGCACAATTCCAAGGCGTGGAGACCGCGACTAATCAAGCCGTTCGAAAGTAAAAAGGGCTAACAAAGAAAAACTCCCGAGCGGGGCCAAAAACAGTTCATGAATGGAAAATCCAGAAAACGGGAATCCAACCATAATCGGAGTCGAGGGAAAATCCAGGTAGGTGCTGACGAGGTTCCGGCATGGAACAAAACACGCCAACACTGGCAACCAGGGGGGCAGACCATACATAGGTGGCCTAATTGCAGATGGCCTGCAGGTGCGCCCGTCCCTGGCGCCAGCTGCGGCTGGGGCATGGTTCCACCACGCCCCCTGCAGGAAAAGCCCTGCAACCGCGTTCCCAGGCGCTGGGAACCTGACACAGTGTTGTGCCCGACTTTCTGAAGCTAGCTTCAGCCAAGCAGCACCAGCCTTCTCACTAAATGAATGCATTAAATTAATGTCTGGAAACCACTTGTTTCTCTCAATCATTGTTTTTAGCTAAATGTAGCTAAAAGATATGTGCGGCCCGCAGGGCCCTGGCTGGGAGCCCGTGCAGCCCGCTTGCTGGAAAAGGTTGGGGACCTCTGTTCTAAATAGTAAAGACTATCTTTGCTATTTTCAGTCTTGCTCTCTATGTTATGTTCAAAAGCACGCATGAAGAGACGATATTCTATTGGATCTCCCTTGGAAACAGGAATGTTTTGAGGTGGCAATGTAGAGAGCTTCTATTGCCTTAATAGGCTTCCAGTGATGTCATTTTGGCGTTGCATGACACTAACTAGATTATTTGTACTCACAGAATTGTCCACTGTACTATACTGTACTACCACTATACGGGAGCTTGTATGACATGGTCATGTGGTAAATTTCTTCTTCTGGTGTTTGAGATGTGCTGAGGTGAAAAGAATCTTCTAGACACTGACTTGGATATAAGATGTTTATTGGAGAGAACAGTCAGGCATCAGTCGAATTCTGCAGCTTGTCCGAGGGAGGCTTTCTTGGTCCTGGTGGCGAAGACCTCCAAAGTGCTTACTCCCCATCTTCTTTATATATGGTAAAGTAAACACCTTCCTTACAACAAACCAGATGGTGCAGAGTGCAATGTGTTTTACAAGGGGCTCAAGAAACTCAAGGACCCATCACCTCATGACCTCACTATTCCTTCAGAGAAGAGCAAGTAATCACTCATGGGCACAGAAAAACACCAATGATGGGAAGCATGTGGTACATGTTAGAGCTGGTTCCAGGACGGCTGGGAACCAAGCTATGGTCTTACAGAGGTCATGGCCTACAGAAAACCTATGCACAAGCTGCAGATATTAAATGATGGGGGAGCCATTTGAGAGAGTGAATTTCGACTGTGTGGGACCTTTGCCAAAAACCAAATCTGGCAACCAGTTTTTGTTAACTCAATCAATCAATCAATCAATCTTTATTTATATAGCGTCTTATACAATCAAAATTGTTTCAAGGCGCTTTACAGAATCCCAGGGCCTAACCCCAGACAAGCAACAATGGCAAGGAAAAACTCCCCTTTAACAGGAAGAAACCTTGAGCAGGACCAGGCTCATGTAGGGGGACCTTCCTGCTGATGGCCGGCTGGGTAGAGAGAGAGGAGAGGAGAGAAAGAAGAGGGAGACGAGAGGAGAGGAGAGGCACAGAACACAGAAGCACACACAAAGATACAAAAATACAATATACAACAGGTCGGCGGGCCAGATGTTGTCATGCAGCTCCGAAGGCGGCGATACCTGTAAATAAATAGAGGGGGGGGGCAGAAAAACTACACAGGAATCTGCATAACTAGTCTGCTTAATGAGGAGCAGGAGCAAAGGAGAGGAGAGGAAACCATGACCAGTGTGGTGGCAGAGGCCTGTCAGGTGATCATGTTTCTGGACCCCGGCAGCCTTGGCCTATAGCAGCATAACTAGTATCTTAACCTAGTGATTAGACGACCCCCTAAGTATGATCATTAGTCTGTCTATGATAGTAACTGGAACTACAGAATTAATAACAATAAGCTTTTTCAAAGAGGTTGGTTTTAAGTCTGGTCTTGAAAGTAGCGATGGAGTCAGCCTCCCGTACCAGGACAGGGAGCTGGTTCCATAGCAGGGTGGGGTTAACTATCATGTGTGCTTCCACTAGGTTCCCTGAGGCCATTCCTCTGCAGAGGGTCATTGCTCCAGTCATCAGTAAGGCACTTGTGAAGTTCTTCACAGTGTTTGGCCTTCCTACGGTGGTCCAGACTGATCAGGGGACTAACTTCATGTCCCATGTGTTTGCTCAGGTACTGAAATCTTTGGGCATTAGGCATATAAATTCCAGTCCCTATCATCCTGAAAGCCAAGGTGCATTAGAAAGGTTTCACCAGACCATGAAGTCCATGCTCAAGAAATGCTGTTTTGAGAGCTAGAAGGACTGGGATGATGCTGTGCCATTTGTTCTGTTTGCGGCTCGGGAAGCTGTACAAGAGTCGCTGCAATTCAGCGCTGCTGAGTTGGTGTTCACACCGCCCCTACTCCCTGACACGGGAGTACGTGTTGTCTCAGCGCTCGGCCGCCGAACAGAAGCTGCACCCGTGCGCCTTCTTCTCCCGTCGCCTAAGCCTGGGGGAACTAAACTATGATATCAGCAACTGCGAACTACCGCCGCTAAAACTGGCCTTGGAGGAATGGCGGCAGTGGCTCGAAGGTACAAAGGTTCCTTTTCTGGTTTGGACTGACCACAAGAACCTGGGGTATATCTGCACAGCAAGATGACTCAATTCTCATCAAGCATGCTGGTCTCTGTTTTTCACCTGATTTAATTTTACACTTTCTTACCCCCCAGGGTCCCGCAACACCAAACCTGACGCCTTGTCACGCCAGTTCCAAAAGGACAGTTTCCAGTCGGAGCCAGCCCCAGTGCTTCCTCCGTCTTGCCTGTTGGCCCCCCTCATTTGGGACATTGAGGAGAGGGTGAAAGTTGCCTCTGCCGGCCAGCAGGGTCCGGCTGCCTGTCCCCCCAACCAATTGTTTGTGCCGGCGTCACTCAGGTCAGAGGTTTTGCAGTGGTCGCACTCGTCCAGGCTAACCTGTCATCCAGGCATCCAGAGAACCAAGGAGTTGATCCAATGACGGTTGTGGTGGCCCTCCTTGGGGGAGGATGTGTGCCGGTTTGTTCAGGCCTGCCCAACCTGTAACCAACACAAACCGTCCCATCAGGTGCCAGTGGGCCATCTTCACCCACTCCCCATTCCTAGTCGCCCTTGGTCTCACATTTTTCTAGATTTCGTCACCGGCCTTCCCCCCTCCGCCGGGCACTCTGTTATTCTGACCTTAGTTGACAGGTTCAGCAAGATGGAACACTTCGTTCCCCTCAGGAAACTCCCTTCGGCAAAGGAGACTGCCAAACTGCTCCTCCTCCATGTAATCTGGTTCCATGGTATCCCAGTCGATGTCGTCTCAGAACCAGGTCCCCAGTTTACGTCCACCTTCTGCCATGAGTTTTTTTCTCTGTTGGGGGCCTCAGTCAGCCTTTCCTCTGGCTTCCACCCACAGTCAAATGGCCAGAGCGAGAGGAAGAACCAGAACTTGGAGACCTCCCTCCACTGTCTGGTGTCTTCCAACCCTTCGTCCTGGTCCCAATAGCTCGTGTGGGTGGAGTACGCCCACAATACCCTTGTCAGCTCGGCGACCGGCTTTTCCCCCTTCCAGTGTGCCTACGGTTACCAGCCTCCCCTGTTCCCGGCACTGGAGGGGGAAGTCTCCTGCCCATCCATACAGGCCTTTGTTCATCACTGCCAGCGGACCTGGAGACAAGCCCGCAAAGCTCTGCAGGGCTCCAGTATTCGGTACTCCAGGTCTGCCAACCGTCGACCCTCCCAGGCCACGGTGTAACAAGTGGGACAGATGGTCTGGCTGTCCACCAAGGACCTCCCTTGGAAATTGTCAACCCAGTCGCAGTCAGACTTGGACTCCCCAGGTCTTTGTGCATTCACCCCACATTTCACGTTTCTAGAATCAAGCCTGCTCCCGAGAGCCCATTGGTGCCCCAGGGGCTTCCACCCCCTCCCCTCAACATGGTAGAAGGGGGTCAAGTGTATGCTGTTCAGTGCCTGGTCCATTATCACCGCCGAGGGAGGGGGATCCAGTACCTGGTTGATTGGGAGGGTTACAGACCAGAAGCGAGACAGTGGGTTCCAGCCAGCTTCATTGTGGACCCCCAGCTCATGACCGACTTACATCAGGAGAATCCAGATCAGCCTCTGGGGGCGAGGCTGATCCCATATAATATATAATATAATATATTATATTGTTACGACCGGCTCCAGATGTAACAAGGGGAGGTCGTAAACATAAACGGACAAGGAAAAGCCTCGGGAGATCAAACAGGGTAAAAGTAAGAAAAATAGACTTTACTGTCGTCAACACAAAACGATGTACAATAATAACTGAAAGCGAGTGCTGTTAAAGAGAACAAAAAACACGAGATAAAATGACAACAAAAAGCGAGCAACACAGTGCTGTTAAGGAAACACAAAATGTGTGGTGAAACGACAAAAAGCGAGCAACCCAGTGCTCTTAAATGCAAAGAAAACGATAACGAAAAGAGACTCTCCAAAATGAGGGGAGAGCTATCCACGAAAGCAAAGCAAGATGCAAAAACCGCAATGAAAACGAACATCCGAAACAAACTAACGCGCGAGACTATCACTAAACCGAATTGGGGCACTGAATTGAGGCGTACTGGTCAGAAGCTCAGTCGCCCCGAATGCCGGTAACGCCCTGCCCTAAGTACTGGCTGCCCCGGAATTGTCAGCTCCTGATTGGCGGGCTAGGAGGTGTGGTCCAAGGAGGAGTCCACCAATCAGGAACTGACAGGACAGCCAGCGGAGCAGCCATGCCTGCAGTTCCTACACACGCGCACATCCACCAGGGGGGGGGTGAAGCGGCCCAGTGGCCGTAACAATATTATATAACATATAATATATATATAATAATATATCCCTTATAAGGGATGCTACATTATCTATATACACATATTTGAGTAATAAAAAACAAATGAACAAAACAAAAGCAGAGGCATCAAATTATAACTTCCAACATTGTGTCTTTTCTCATACTGTTTTTTTTGACACGCTACCATTAGGAAGCTCAGGAGAATCTTGTTTAATTAGCCTGTTTAGTATGAACCGGGGAAGACATAGGCCTGAGTACAACTCTGATGCTGCGTCTAAAGCCCTTGGAGAAGCACTTTTAATGAGCTACAGGCTGTGTGTTTACAATGAGTTTTCACAACATCATCATTCTCATCTCTTCTTTTTCTTAAAGTTCCATGCGTTTGCTTATGTTCACATAATATATATAAACTTACATCAATACTTGTGAGTTTTGTTATTTTGTTATGAAAATGGTTAAACTATAATGTTACATTCTCATCTCTGAAGGTATCTGCTCTGTTCAACTTGCTTTTGGGAGCTGGTATGGTTTTGATTGGAGTGTTTCCACTGCAAAAATAGTTGTCTCTGAACAGCATATGAAAGTGTAGTGACATCATTTCCAGTATGGCTAAACCCAGAAGGAAACAAACACACACACAAACACGCACACACGTAAAATAAAGCCTTTTGTTTTCATATTTCAATTTTAGGCTCCCATCAAAAATTTAAAAACCATCTTTGTATTTGTACATTCACATCAAATTGAAGAGAAATGTAACTCATTTAATACCGAGTCAACTTATACAGTAAATTCTGTCATTTGTGAAACATCTCTTAACAATAAAAAAGGCCTCTCAGCTTTGATGGATTCCAAGTGATTTAGAGTCATTGCATCAAAGATTTAAGAGAAACAATATCAGCTTAAAATGTATTTGCCAAATGTCATCCTTGGTGTTTGATAAAATAAATTTGTAGCATTATTTTATATTATACCAACATAATTAAAATACAGTGTTTCATTTTCTACTGCAATGCTTCTGGAGCATTGTGTTTTATTCTTAAATGGCTGTAAAAAGGGGGTTTCAGAATGAGCAAAGGAGCAGAGTCAACCGCCCCACTTCTAGAATGATGATGTTTAACCTTCCTAGAAACCACCAGCTCTAAACAGCTATTGATTTGTTAATTGCCTTCGCTTTCAATTTCAGTGTTCCTTAAGGTGGTGTTTAACCCCTGTGACATGCAGTATTTACCGAGGAAAAAACAAAACACACATTATTCAACATCCTGGATAATTATATTCTTAGCACAGAGTAGACACGATATTAGAAATGAGAAAAAAAGGAATCCTATAATATAGAAGATTTCTATCCACCTGCTGTGATGAAATAATCCAAGGGTTTCTGGGTTTCGGTGTGCTCAATATTGATAGTCTGACAGATCTGAGTGACCAGTGCTCAAATCTTGGTCATTGTGTTTGATGTTACCATTCAGTGATTTGCTACTTAGACTCATAATTCTTTTCGAAATGACACTTCTGATGTGCCCAAGCTCTAGGGACTATAACAAACAATTGTTCATCAGTGATGAATATTTTTTATATTGTTTCAATGTGTATCAATGTTCCTTTCTGTCTGATTTATGTACATTTAAATCTAATTTACTATATAATAAATTATTATTTCCCCCGCAGTTAATCAATATTGGAAAATATTACTTTCATGAAGCATAAAATTAGAAGTCCTCAAATTTCAACTTTCACAAATTTCAAAACACAAAAAAGCTCACCAAGCTTATTTCAAAGTGTAAGAGGGCCAATATTTGTGATTAAAAATACGATTGATCTTATTACAAGTCATTCAGAGGCTAAGTGTCACAGCTGTGGAGAGGGCAGTCCCGCCCTCGAACTCTCCTTCGCACCCATGCACCAGTGGCCAACAAGGGCAATCACAAGGGCTGTATTTAGGTGCCAGTCCTTCTCATTGCCAGATTGATCCTTGAGACTCTGCGAGACTTTCCAGCATTCTCTGCCTACCTGTTTGTCCATAATTGACCCTGACTGTTCCTGATATGCCTGCTCCATCTGTTTCTTGCTAAAACAGTCTGTTCTTGGTTCTCCAGATCCATTTACCTGCCTGGTTCCACAATGGAGCATTTGAGAATTGCACAGCACTCTAACAGCCCATGGGCCTCTGCACTCCACATAATGCCCATGGCACTTGGCGGCCGTGTGGCGATTTTTGTCATCTTGACAACATCACAACTCATCCAAGATTTTTCCGTTCGCCTGGCCAGCACTACCTTCTTCTCAAAGGTGGACTTGGTGCGTGGTTATCATCAGGTACCAGTGCATGCGGAGGATGTGCAGAAGACTGTGGTGATCACCCCGTTTGGGCTTTTTGAGTTCCTGTTCATGCCTTTTGATCTGAAGGGGGCAGCACAGACATTTCAGTGATTGATGGACTTGGTGTTGTGTGACCTCACCTTTGGGTTCATCTATTTGCATGAGATTTTGGTGGCACATCCATTGGTACACAAGCACCTGACACACCTTCGGCAGGTTTTTCGGTGACTGGCAGATCATGGCCTGATCGTAAACCCAGCAAAGTGCCAGTTTGGTCTGCCAGTGATTACTTTCTTGGGCCACTGCATTTCTTCCCTGGGTGCAGTTCTGTTGCCATCTAAGGTGCAGGTGGTGAGGTTCATCATCCAATCTCCATTAAAGCTAAAGAGTTCTCCCCCCTTTTCCTGCCTGGAGTTCTTTTTCTCCCAGACCCATTCTGGCTCCAGCCCCCATGCTCCACTCTTTTCCACAGTCGTTTGTACCAGCAGAATTAGCAACGGCCGTTTTGTTCTTGTACGGCATGACGCCCACAGTTAACTCCTCCATACAACAGACCATTGTGGGTGCTCGAGGCAGGTGGCGTTTTGTGCTTGATATGGGTGGTCAGACAGAGTGAGTAACATTAGATAGACTGAAGCCAGCGCATTTGTTGGCTGGAGAGGATGTGCTGCTGGCCCAGGCCCCCCGTCGGGGCCATCCTCCTTCCAGGATACAGGATGTCCCAGCTGATGATTTCTGTTCTAATTTACAGCCATGTTGTGGACTTTGTATCTCCTGCCTTTGGCCCATCTGCATTTCCAGAGAAGGGATGTCACAGCCGTTATGGAAGGTTAATTAACCCTCCTGTCAGGGACTGAGTTCTAATGTTTCCCTTCTGGGCGTTTGGTGGGGGGCTGTGTGGCGGACACTTAGGGGCATACCTCACTCCCAGGTGAATTTTGGGTTTGAGGGGCATGGTTAGCCCGATTCTATTTAATACACTGCTTCATGTGCCTTTTCAGTCTGTTGGCGGTTTATGAATAAAGACGTCAAAACCACCTGCTCTGTTCGAGTCATTCCTGGTCCTGCCACAATACATTCATTTCCTCAACAGAGTATGAAGTGAATGAACTCGAATTTTACCAAACAGCTCACTCACAACACCACCTAGGTTCAGAATATGTAAACAATCATTGTAGGGAACTTGACATTTGTGAATACTTGTCTGTTTAAACAAAGCCACTATAAAGAGGGGTACAGTCAGAGGAGATTAATTTTGTATAAAAATCAGAATTTATTTATCAGTACATTGGCTTGTGTATAGCACAAATAGTTGCCTGTAGATATCATCAGATAAACCATCAGAGATAATGTGTCCAAGATCCTTTACATTTTTAGAAAAATAACACTTAAAAGAGTAAATGGGAACATCAATTCTAACATTGTTAGGTGTACAAAACATAACAGAGATCTTTTTGGCATTACAACTCACATCACATTTGACCACTTCAATTGTATTTGTGACTGCAAAACCCATTAATTGAAGGCACTTTGACAAATACTGTGTAGAAAGACAAAAACTAAACTGGATACAATGCCATTTTAGAGATTTGTGTATTTCTAACACCACATTCTGTTGGGTGCATGTCTCCAGCCAGCAGATGAAATCAACTATATATCAATATACAGTGTTGAAATAGAGTTCTCCATCCAGCAATGTGGATATGGTTCAAACACTACTCAACTAAATAAAAGGGCATCTGCTCTCAATATCATAAATATCTCCTTCCCTGTTGCCTCTGTAGGCATCTTATGCTCTTATGCATGAATCTTGCAAGGATCTCATAATGTAGTAGGTCTTTGTGTGTGTGTGTGTGTGTGTGTGTGTGTGTTTGCAAGATTACAGCCTGCTGTTCGGATCCATTTGGCTTTAGATGGATGAGCATGGATCAGCAGAGCATAGTTCTATTGCTACTGTGCTGGGACACTCTATATTGCTATACCGCCAATCGTATGTGTGCATATGTGTTTGTTCTTGTACTTGCTACAAAGTGAGTATCAAAATTTGCATTCTACTAGCAATGCAGCTGGTCCTCACAACTGAGGTTAAAATTGCACTAAGGTTAGGCAATTAGTTGATGACAGTTAAGGTTAGAGTAAGGGGCTTTAGAGTGTTAAACATTTGAAGTCTTGAATGTGTGAAGAAACCTCCAGATTGCAGCAATTAAATCTCAAATTTTCATTTTAACTGTGCAATAACAATAACCCATTAACACTACGCAGACATTTTCAAGTACCTCAAGTATGCTTGGCTCTACATAATGGGAAATTTGCATTGTAATGAATTCTAGCTTCTATTGTCTAAGTTTTAGATAGGACAACTTATATATGACAACTTATATATAGTCCAGAAAGCACAGAAGAAGCTCCTCAATGAGAAGGTAAAACAGGTTATTTTTGCTGCAACACCAGAGGAAATCCCAGCAGTAGACCTCATCACGGCCACAGAATCAGCCATCAGAAACAACAAGCTGACAGAGACAGAGGCAGAACAACTGAGGCTAAAGGTATTGGCTGCACTCACCAGTGTGAAAGCACCACCCTCCAACCTCACACCTCAGGGAAGGAAGGCATTAGCATCACTCCAAAGGGACCAGGACATCACTATCCTGCCGGCCAATAAAGGGAGATGCACAGTGGTGCTGAACACAGCAGACTACCATGCCAAGATGACCAGCCTCCTCAGCGACACATCCACATATGAGACACGGGGACATGACCCAACAAGCAAATACCAAGACCAGGATAGTCAAATATTTACAGCAATTAGAAAAAGACCAATTAATCGACTGCACACTTTATTACTGCCTGTACCCTGGGGAAGCCATGCCCTGCATTTATGGACTCCCCAAGATACACAAGGAAGAAACTCCACATAGACTGATTATCAGTAGCATCAACTCAGTCACCTACAAAATCTTCAATCATTTAGCCACCATCTTAGCCCCACTGGAAGGAAAGACCACACACCACATCCAAAACTCACAGGACTTCACCAGCAAGGTCAAGGATGTAGTATTAGAACCAGATGATATGCTGGTATCATATGATGTCACCTCTCTTTTCATATGCATCCCTACTACAGAAGCAGTTCAAACTGTAAGGAAATGTCTTCTAGAGGACCATACGCTAGCAGACAGGACGAACCTCACCCCAGACCACATTTGCGCCCTGCTGGACCCCTGCCTGACCGCTACCTTGGAGAGGAGAGCTTTGGCCTCCTTCACAGGAACCAGCCCCAGCCACTTGTGTCGTCCACATATGGACACATATGTGGACATGGGTCAAGATCAAGAAACTGGAAGTAAAAACCTTCATTGAGCAGATCAACTCTATAGACAGGAACACCAAATTCACTAGTGAAGATGTCAAGGACTCAAGTCTGGCCTTCTTGGACTATGCAGTGCAAGAAGAAGATGGGAGCCTGGACATCAAGATCTACAGGAAACCCACCCACACAGATCAGTACCTCCTTTTAGACTCCCACCACTCACTGGAACACAAATTAAGTGTCATTAGAACCTTTAACCACCAAGCTTAGAACATGCCCACCAGAACAGAGAGAAAGGTGGAAGAATGCAAACACATTAAGACAACACTCAAGATACATGGTTATCGTGGTTGCTGACCAACAAACAAAACAACATCATCATCCCATATGCCTCAGGGCTTTCTGAGAAGCTCAGGAGGATTTTTAACAAACACAGCAACAACACTGAGGCAGAGGCTTGTCCACCCAAAGGTCAAAACACCATGTCACAAACAGAGTAACATAGTGTATGCTGTCTAATTCAGTGAAGAATGCTC
The DNA here is from genome assembly GCA_911728415.1 of Lagocephalus sceleratus. Lineage (NCBI taxonomy): Eukaryota > Metazoa > Chordata > Actinopteri > Tetraodontiformes > Tetraodontidae > Lagocephalus > Lagocephalus sceleratus. Next base: position 504,848 of record CAJVRN010000064.1, on the reverse strand, counting down.
AGACCTGTACATTGGGGAGACAAAACAACCGCTTCACAAGCGCATGGCACAACACAACACTCCTCAGGCCAGGACTCAGCAGTACACCTGATTCTGAAGGACACTTGTTTGAAGACAATAACATACAGGTTTTGGCCAGGGAGGATTGATGGTTTGAGAGAGGAGTAAAAGAAGCCATCTATGTCAAACTAGAAAGACCATCAGTGAACAGAGGTGGGGGTCTAAGGCATCACCTTTCACCTGTTTACAACACAGTCTTGAAAAACATCCCAAGGAGGAGAAGAGGCTTCAGACCCACTGTGTGCCTTTGGTGTACCACTGAAGAGACTCTTGGACTCTTCAGACCCAGTGACCTCAGACCTCAGTTTTTTGGCAGTGCACCTTGTAACCCGGTGCACCTTATGGTCCGGAAAATACGGTAAATATAATTGTGCTACCCCTGTCTACGAGAATGTTAGTCTTCGTAAAATGTTACACACACAATGCATCGTCAAATGATCAATCTCTTGATCAGTCTTTAACAGTCTGAATTTCTGTCCAAATAGGTAGACATAGCATTAGACATAAGAATGATTATTATGTCAAGGATCAAAGTTTTAAGCATGTCTTTCTTATTCGACAGGAGAGTGGTAATTTTCACAATGAGTTTGATTTTGTGATGAGTGAATGGTGTACATACTGTGTGTGTGTGTGTGTGTGTGTGTGTGTGTGTGTGTGTGTGTTGTGTGTGTGTTTATTTTAATGCACTAGTCAAGGTATCAATGGGGCCTGTAAAGACTTTGCAGTTCAATTATCAGAACCTCACATGACAAGCATTATGCCATGGCATCTTAATGGAGTTTAATATTATGCTTCAGAGTTTAAGCCATCCTAAATACCATGGGGCTGAGGTCCACAAGATTTTGAGCAGTATACATTCCAAGCTAATAGTTTTGTACCTAAACCAAATCATTCCAGATATCTCAGTGAAGTCTCAGGTTTGATTGACTTTTAAGATGGTTGAAATGAAAAGTATGATAATAATAATTGTTATAATAATTATAAATAATATTTTTTATTTCAAAGTTTAGAACATAGGTATGGCATTTTTAAGCGATTTGCACATAACAGACCAACACTATTTGGAAGGTCTTGATTTAACAACCTCGACAGATAGAGCTGCTTGAAGTGTTCCTTTTGGTGTTGCTAGGCAACAAAGGGTCCACTGTAATTCTTTCAGCAATAAAAGACTTAAGTAATGGAGGGGAAAAAAAATAACATATACCGTATTTTCCACGCTATAAGGCGCACTTAAAACACTGAGATTTTCTCAAAAATCGACGGTGCACCTTATAATATGGTGGGCCTTTTGTATGGACTGAGTTCCAAAATCTGCTGTGCGCCTGTACTAAGCGCATTACAGTAAAAGCTCTGCCCGTTTGATTGTACAAGACTGATGCTAGGTATGCTAGGTAACAGCAGAGGTGAACTGCTAATCGCCTCCCTTGAAATTGCCCCAGTAAAGCGACGCACTTATGAATATTTTGCTTAATTAAATTGATGAAACTCACTGTTTTGCTTCCGTTGTCATTTTTTTTACTGTATGTTTTAGCATGTGTCTTACAATATGTTGGTTAATTACAGAAATAGACCATGGAATTGAGACTGCCCTATGAAACAGTGCTGAAAATACGGTATATAGACCCCAAAATAAAGTTAATTTTCTGACTGTTTTGGTTCGCTTAAGGCGCCTTATAACCCGGTGCACCTTATGTATGGAAAAAAACCCGTTCAGACCCATTTTTTGGCAGTGCGCCTTATAATCCGGTGCACCTTATGGTCTGGAAAATACGGTACATCGTTTTGTTTTTAAAAGAATAATTTCATTAATTTAGTTAGTTGGCTAGACATTTAGCAGTTGAGTACTCAACATGGAGTTTCGGCTGCATAATTATTATAGGCTGGGTGTGATAATGTGGAATGGAAGGTATGAGAAATTGTATGGAAATTTAGACTGGTCTTTTGACTAGCTCATACAAGGTTTTCTAGACTTTTACAAAATGGTTGAACTGAAAAGTTTTTTTTGTTTTTTTTTTTCTGGGCATGATGTGCACAATTCCACCCAAGCTGGTTTCTGGGGCTGCGCACCGAGAGAATAGCTACTCAGATGGCTTGGTGCTGCTACCCACCTATCGTGGCTTGGTGGGCTTCACAAACTCCAACCCCTTCACTCAGCGAGGCTGTCTGCTGGCTTTTGTGGGATTAGCTGGGTGCAATCCAGGGGGCCCCAGTGCGTGCCTTGTGTTCCCCTGTCGGTAAGCTCCCCTGTCTGTCTCCAGCTCCAGCTTCAGGTTGGAATCCTGGTTGCGATGGAGGCTAGTGTCTTTCTGTGTGGAGTTTACATGTTCTCGCTGTACCTGCAGGTACTCCAGCTTCCCCCCATAGTCCAAAGACATGCACATCTGAGGAATAGTTTAACTGATCACTCTAAATTTTCCATAGGTGTGAGGGTGAATGGTTGTCTATGTGTGTCAGCCCTGCCACTGACTGGTGTCCAGTTCAGGGTGTACTTTGACTTCACCCAATGCTAGCTGGGATACGGTCCAGTCCTCCCTGCGACCCTCTGTGGAGAACTAACTGGTAGAAGATGAATGGAAAGTGTTTTTGTCTTTTCCCCCATAACCAAACAACATTGTTGCTTGTTGAGAAGTTATTATGGGACAATACGACATGTACCTGTATGGTTATCTCCATCACAAATGGCTCCCTGCTGTTCTTGCTACTGTATGTTCGCTACTGAGGTCGCCAAAGTAGCATTTACCATCACTCACCTCACTGGACAGGCGCGTCTCTGGGGAACGGCCAAATGGGAGCGCCAGTCAGAGGCCTGCTCCATCTTCTCTGCCTTCGCTGCTGACCTCCATAAGTCAATGTTCGGACGTGGGGGAGTTCCCAGTCCTCAGCAGCGCGTTGGCTGCTGGCACTCCATCAAGGACATATGTCAGTGGCTAATTATTCCATCGATTTCCTCACATTGGTCAGTGATAGCAACTCGAACCCGGCCGCGTTGGTGGACACCTTTCCGTAGGGTTTGGTGGCATACATCAAGGACATTGTAGTATCTGAAGTGTTGTGGGCCATTTAATTACACAAAATATTGTTTATACAGAATTTCCGGTGTTCTGAATTTCTCCTTCTGTGGTATCCCCTATAAAAGTGATGGTGATCCCTCCGCCTCTCCCCTTTTGCACTATATTCTTGTGGGAGAGGTGAGTGTCTCATTTTCCATCACATCAGTTCAGATTAGTTACATTTGGTTCTCTGTTCATACATTTATGCATTCTAATTGATTGTTTAACATGTTTGTTTATTCATGTTAGAAATACAATAGAAGATACCAGCACTTAAATATGAAGTTTAAACAGTTTCGACCGTTAGCTTACTCGCCATAATGAGTCCGGCAAATGTACGTCTTCCCACCTTGTGTGTGTCTAGGAACCGAAGCGGGCTTTTAACTGTGTGTTCATATTATTTGCTGTTGTCAGGTATGTAACTAGTTGTATGGGCCCCCTTTTGCACTATATTCTTGTGGGAGAGGAACCGAAGCGGGCTGTTAACTGTGTGTTCATATTATTTGCTGTTGTCAGTTGTCAGTTGCCAGAATAAAGAAGGAAGTTCTGGAAGTGAGAGTCTTATTTCACAACGCAGAGTTCCACCAGTTACACTTGGTGCCGTTCGACCCGTCCGGACTCTGGCTGCTCCTGCTGTGTATCGTCGCGGGATTCTCCATGAGGCTGCGCTGCTTTGCCCTGTTTGTTGACTTGCAGGTGTCTCGTGGACTGACATTCGGTTCGTATGGAGTGAACTGTACTGTTTTTGATTGTCAATGGGGCATCTTTCTTTTTTTTTTCTCTTCTTCCCATTACGTGTTTATTCTACTGATTATACGTGTGTTGTTCATGTCATCCATTTTGGGGTTTATGACATAGTAACTGGGTGTGTCTTAGCATTTTCATTCAGTCATTTATTTTCACACTGTTCCTTTTGGTGATATAAGCCCCCCAATTTTGTCTTGTATGATGTCTGAGCTACATAAGATGGGCCGTGGTGGCACTTTTGATTCGGGGAGGGGTCAGTCATATTTTACATTTGGGAGGGGGAGGCCAGTAGTCCCCTGTAACTTTGACTGTACTGTTGACCATTTAAACACGAACCCACTGTTAGTCCCTGCTGCTAGCTCAACTCCTGTTGATGTCCAGTCTCCACCTACTCAAGTCATTACAACAGAGGCGCTTAGCACTATGATTACAGGTTTAGCACAACAAATTGGTGAGAATATTACTGCTAACCTCCATGCTATGCACCAGCCTACGTTCACCCAGTCACATCCCACACATAGCCAACCTTCTAGCCATGTTGATACATCCCTGCTGAAGGTGGTTGTCCGGTCTGATGCCAAAGCACCTCCCTATTTCAGGGGTGACTCGACAGATGTGTTCTCTGTTCAGGAATGGGTGGACATGATGGGATGTTATCTGTCCCAGCAGAACTATGACACACCTGATGGAAAGTTTAACCTTTTACTGTCTAGACTAAGTGGCAAAGCTAGGGATGTGGTAAAAGTGTCACTACGCTGCCGCCATGACTTGTGTGGTAATGTGTTGATTGATGCTGTGTTCGATGTCCTGAAGCGTAATTTTGGTGAGCTGCCATGTTCCAATCTGTCAATGAGGGACTTCTACAACACGGTGCCAAGAGTGGGTGAGGATGCTATGGATTATTGGATTCGCCTAAACAAGGCCATTGATGCAGCTGATGAGTGCCTTCGCCGGCGAGGCAGGCAGGTGGAAGATCCCAGTGTGGAAGTTGTCATGATGTTCATTTCTCACTGTCCTGACCCCACCCTTGCCTTGTCATTCCAACTAAAGCCTCCTGAAGATTGGACTGTGGCTGAGGTACAGAGTCGCTTAGACAGTTACGTTGGTAGGGTCAGAAGAGCGGTGGTTCATTCTCAACACGCCATGAGTGTAGCTGTTCCTAACCCGTATTCAGTTAGCCATACCTGGCAACCCCACCTTAGTGGTACAGCTTTCTCAGTGACCGATGGTTCATGTCGCCCCATGCCTCCTCTCCAAATCATTGATGTCCCTGGTCAGCCTCATCTGACAAGCACTCCATCCTGCCAACATCAACCACACATGTCTGCACCATCGACACTGCCTGTCTCCAGTTCTCAGTCTACTGAACCTGCAGTTCAACAGATGGCCAACATGTTTGGTAGAGCCCTGTCTCTGTGCACTGCATCTCTCACCACTGGCCGTGGGTATTAGCAGCGTCCTGGCCGTCCACAAAGTCGTCAGGGCCTTCAGCATGCTGCATGCAAGGTCTGTGGATCTAGTGATCACACAACCCACGCACACTGTAGATTGTTTAAATTGTGTCTCAACTGTTTTGGCTCTGGACACATGAAACGTGACTGCACACAGACTGCTGAACACGCACAGATGTCCACCCCCATTCCCTCCAGCACTGGTTTAAACTAGTCAGCCCATGTGACGAGAGGGGTAACATGGGCAACACAGACAGCACCCTCACCAATGAACCTGATGTATGCTCTGTGTATACAAATTGCTGTAAAAAAGTAAGTGGTGATAAGACTGTGATCTTAGTGGGGTCACAGAGGGTTGAAGAGGCTAATGAGCTGTTTTATACACCTGTTGTGATTGGTGACCAGGTCACACTGAGGGGGACGCTTGATTCAGGTAGCATGTCTTGCACATTGAGCGAAGAAGCGGAGTGGAGACTAAGGGGAAATGGTGTTGTTCTTAACCCTGTGCCTGTCCCTGGGAGTGTGGTTCTTGTGGGTTGTGGTGGCCTTCTCACACAACCAAGATGCATCTATGTTTTAAACATTGAAATTTGCAGGGTGAGGTTTGAGGTGCCAACGTTCCAAGTGGCTGGACAGAAAGATGAACTGATCATTGGGAGCAATGTCCTCTGGCCTATCATTCAGCAGATGAAATCTGACCCAAAGTATTGGGAACTTGTATCAGCTAGTAATGCAGATCCAGGCTGTGAACAGTTCCTCCAGCTCCTGAGCTGTATTTCACGTTGGTCAGGTCCTGAGTTGCCAGATAAGATCAGCACAGTTAAGTTGAGGCAGGCTGTCACCTTGCTGCCTCGGCAGGAGTATGTGGTGTGGGGGAAGTTACCACCTTCTGCTCTTGTGTAACCGGGGAACACTGTCATTGTTGAGCCATCATCTTCTCGTTCCTCCCCAAGAATCATCATGGTTGGCCGGGTTATAACACCTATGTGGGGTGACCGCTGGATCCCTTTGAAGGTTCTCAATCCCACCAATGAGGCTGTGACGCTGCGCTCCAATACCAAAATTGCTGATGTATTCCCATGTGTTGCAGCAGAGGATTTGACTTTTTCACAGGGCCTGTGCAAGACCCAGCCGGGACTGTCAGAGGGTCCCTCTGCCCTGCCACGGCAGGTACAGGAGCCGATGAGGCTGCTGAGGGACTGTGGTCTGGGTGACGTTGACATTGACAGTTGTGAGGTTTCCAGTGAATGGAGGAGAAAACTGGCTGAGCTTGTGTTGTCCTATCAGGATGTGTTTTCCAGGGACAAGCTGGACTGTGGTAAAGCAAAGGATTTTGTCCACCATATCCACCTCTCCGACGACCGCCTGTTTCGGCTGCCCTATTGCAGGGTGCCACACTACCAACAGTTACGTGAAGTGCTTTCAGACATGGAGATGAAAGGCATTATCAGTCCACCAGTGAATATGCCTCACCCTTGGTAATGGTCTGGAAGAAGTCTGGTGACTTGAGAATATACACTGATTTCCGCTGGCTCAATGCAAAGACTGTGAAGGATGCTCACCCTCTACCCCATCAAGCGGACTGTCTTGCCGCCCTTGGTGGCAACGCCCTGTTCAGTACCATGGGCCTGACATCAGGATTTTATAACATTCCCCTCCATGAGTCTGACAGGCATTTCACAGCTTTTACCACCCCTTTGGGCCTTTATGAGTATAACCGCCTTCCCCAAGGTCTGTGTAACAGTCCAGCATCCTTTATGAGAATGATGCTCAGCATTTTCGGTGATATGAACTTCTTGAGCCTTCTGTGCTACTTGGATAACCTGCTGGTGTTTGCCCCCTCGGAGGAAGGGGCACTGGCAAGGTTGGAGCTGGTTTTCAGTCTTCTGCGAACCAACAACTTGAAGCTTGCACAAAAAAAGTGCCACTTCCTGCGGCGGTCTGTAAGGTTCCTGGGTCATGTAGTGGATGCTGAAGGTGTTTCTGTTGACCAAGAGAATATAAAGGTCATTACCAACTTCCAGAGAGAAGACCTAATGGATCCTGATGGCTGCACGCCATCCCAGCAGAAAGTGAGGTCCTTCCTTGGTATGGCTCTGTTTTACCAACACTTCATCCCTGCTTGTTCTCGTATTGCAAAGCCGCTTTATGCACTTACAGCAGGCCAGAAGAGAAAGATTAAAGGCCAGAATCGTGGGAAAGCAGGGACTTACCGCAAATTAACACCCCAAGATTGGACACCTACCTGTGAGAAGGCGTTTGAGGCACTCAAGGCTGCACTCCTGGGCAGTGTGGTGCTGGTTCACCCAGATTTTAGCCAACCATTTATCCTCTCCACTGATGCATCTATGGATGGGTTGGGTGCAGTTTTATCCCAAGTCCCAGCCGGTGAGGAGAGAGCAAGACCAGTGGCCTTCACAAGCAAATCTCTCAGCCGCAGCCAAAGCCAAGTACCCTGCTCATAGGCTTGAATTCTTAGTGCTAAAGTGGGCTGTGTGTGATAAGTTCAGTTATTGGCTGAAAGGTCATAAGTTTACTGTCTGGACTGATAATAATCCTCTCACGTACATCCTGACTAAGCCAAAGCTGGATGCCTGTGAGCAGCGCTGGGTTTCCAAGCTTGCACCGTACTGCTTCAAGATCAAATATGTTCCTGGCAAGCTGAATGTTGTTGCAGATGCCTTAAGCAGGAGCCCGTTTGTGAAGCCACTGGTCCAATGTCTCCTGTCAGAACCTTACCCTGAGTTGCTGGAGCGGGCATGTGGCATGAAGGATGAAGCTGTGCTGGATGTTTTCCGGTTGATGTGTCAGCCCCAGTTGTTGGATGGTCCCCCTCTCTCCACTGCTGTCAATGTGTCAGAGGAAGACGTCTCCTCAGTCCTGTCCTCCGTCAGTGACTGGGACTCAGCTCCCCAACTGCGTGCAGCATCGCTGGTTGACCACCTTCCAGACATGGTCATTCCGAATTTAGATGCTTTCACTGCCCTGTCTGCTGCTGACCTCCTGTCCTACCAAACACAGGACCCTGCTGTCTCTAGGGTGCTGTGTTTTGTTGAGCGGAAGCGCCGCCCATCTAGGCGTGAGCGTTGCCATGAGAGTCGGGAGACTTTACACCTTTTGAGGCATTGGGACAAACTAATTCTTCATGGATGGCATCCTCTATCGGGTCTCAAAGGACCCTCTGAGTAAATGCAAGAGGTTCCAGTTTGTTGTCCCCAGCTCTCTGAAGTCTGTGGTGTTGTCTGGTGTTCATGACAATGCAGGTCATCAGGGTCAGCCACGCACCCTCTCTTTGGCTCGACAGCGCTTCTTCTGGCACGATATGGAGAAGGATGTACGCAGTCACGTCAGGAACTGTCACAGATGTGTCCTCAGTAAAACTGCGGAACCAGCTGTTAGAGCCCCTTTGGAGAGCATCAAGACCACTGCGCCATTGGAGCCTGTATGCATAGACTTTTGGTCAGCTGAGAACAACAACAACAAATCTGTAGATGTCCTTGTGATCACTGATCATTTTACCAAGCTGGCCCATGCTTTTCAGTGTCAGGAACAGACTGCAAAGAGAGTGGCTAAGAAACTCTGGGATGGATTCTTCTGTGTTTACGGATTTCCCCAGCGCATCCACACTGACCAGGGAGCAAATTTTGAGAGTGAGTTGCTCGCTGAACTTTTGTTGCTGAGTGGAGTCAGCAAGCCCCACACCTCCCCTTATCACCCGATGGGTAATGGGGCCATAGAGCGGTTTAACCGCACTCTGGGGAAAATGTTGAGATCTTTACCCCCACGATCAAAACAGAAATGATCGCAGATGATTCAATCACTGACATTTGCATATAACTGTACTGTCCATGAAACCACAGGGTTTGCGCCTTTCTATTTAATGTTTGGGAGGGTCCCCAGGCTACCAGTTGACCTATTGTTCAAGAGTGTTCTCCAGGATGACACTGTTTGTGATTATGCCACTTACGTCAAGTCTCTGGTGGATGACCTGAGCTTGGCCATGCTTCAAGCTCAGCGTAGTAGCACCAGGGAATAGAAACATCAGTCACATCAGTATAACAAGAGAGCAAAAGGCCTGCCTCTGTGTGTTGGGAATCAAATACTTGTGGCGAATAAAGGTGCCAGGGGAAAACGGAAACTTGCTGACAAATGGGAGCCGGTTGTCTACACAGTGGTGGCTTCAAAACCTGCCCTGCACATCTACCGAATTAGAGATACGGATGGGAATGAGCGTGTGGTTACACCGCAACCTCCTCCTCGAGGTGAACTTCTTGCCACTGGATGTGGCTTTGGATGGTGCAGCTGAACCGGTGGACTCTCTGGCTGGTGTTGCTTCTGAACCTGATTTGCATGAAGCTAATGTGTCAGTTGCTGATATGGATGTTGCTTCAATGTGCCCCTCCTTGGCGCCTCTTCCAGTAGCTCTGATCGCACATCAGTGTGGGTCCGGCAACTGCCCCCGTCTGTGTCGGAACATGATGTTGGAGGTGGATTTAGTGACGTCAGTGTTCCTCAGCATTTCCCCACTTGGTCCACTGTCTTAAACTCCTTCAGCCCTATATATTTTTCTGAGGCGTCTTCGCTGATTCAGAAATCCAAGACCACCACGTGTCTTTTAGATCCCATCCCAACACACCTGTTGAAGGATGTTCTACCATTGATAGGTAGTCCTATCCTGGACCAGATCAATTCTTCCTTAGTAACAGGTTATGTACCCCGGTCCTACAAGGTGGCAGTGATGAAGCCATTGCTTAAAAAACCATCACTGGATCCTGACGTGTTCGCAAATTATAGGCCGATATCCAACCTTCCGTTCATTTCTAAAATTCTTGAGAAGGTGGTGGTGACTCAGTTACTGGAACCCCTGCAGAGGAACAGCCTGTTCGTAATGTTTCAGTCAGGCTTTAGAGCTCACCACAACACAGAAACAGCACTTCTTAAAGTTACCAATGATCTTCTTATAGCTTCAGATCATGGACTGGTTTCTATCCTGGTTCTGCTGGATCTCAGTGCTGCTTTTGATACAGTTGATCACAGCATCCTGTTACAGAGACTGGAACACTTGGTTGGGATTAAAGGGACAGCACTAGACTGGTTTAGATCATATTTATCTGATAGATACCAGTTTGCTCATGTCCATGGTGTTCCCTCTTCATACAGTAGGGTTAGCTAGGAGTCCCTCAAGTTTCTGTACTTGGACCAATCCTCTTCACTCTGTACATGCTTCCCTTAGGGAACATTATTCGGCAGCATGGGATACATTGTTATGCTGATGACACCCAGCTTATTTATCCATGAAACCAGAGGAGACAGAGAAGTTAGTGAAGCTCCAGACCTGTCTTAAGGACATAAAGTCCTGGATGTCTTCAAATTTCCTCCTCCTCAACCCAGGAAAAACTGAGGTCATGGTGTTTGGTCCTAAACCTCTCAGGGATAGGTTAGATCGCATTATCACTCTAGATGGTATCTCCTTAGAATCTAGTCTGTCTGTAAGAAATCTAGGAGTAACTTTTGATCAGAATCTCTCCTTTAACTCACACATCAAATTGGTGTGTAGAAGTGCCTTTTTTCATCTGAGGAACATCAGAAAGATCAGGAAGATATTATTGCAGCATAATGCTGAAAAGTTAGTCCATGCTTTTGTTACTTCCAGGCTGGACTATTGTAATTATTTACTATCAGGGTGCCCAAACAACTCTTTAAGAAGTCTTCAGCTGATCCAAAACGCTGCAGCCAGAGTTCTGACAGGTATTGACAAAAGAGATCACATAACCCCTGTACTGGCATCTCTTCATTGGCTGCCCGTTAAATTCAGAATAATTTTTAAAACCCTCCACTTGGCCTACAAGGTCCTCAGAGGCCTAGCTCCATCCTACTTGGAGGAGCTAGTGATACCTTATCAGCCCAATAGACCGCTCCGCTCTCAGAACGCTGGCCTACTTGTGGTTCCCAGAGTCTTTGGGAGTAGATTGGGGGGCCGAGCATTTAGCTACCAGGCCCCCCTGCTATGGAACCAGCTCCCTGTCCAGGTACGGGAGGCTGACTCCATTGCTGCTTTTAAGACCAGACTTAAAACCTACCTCTTTGAAAAAGCTCATTGTTAATAATTCTGTAGTTTTACTATCATAGACAGACAAATTATCATACTTAGGGGGTTGTGTAATCGTTAGGTTAAGATACTAGTTATGCTGCTATAGGCCAAGGCTGCCAGGGTCCGGAAACATGATCACCTGACAGGCCTCTGTCACCCCAATGGGTCATGGTGTCCTCTCCTCTCCTCTCCTTTCCTCCTCCTCATCGAGCAGACTAGAGCCCTCTACTATGCAGATTCCTGTGTAGTTTTTCTGCCCCTCCCCCCCGATTTATTTACTTATAGGTATCGCCGCCTTCGGAGCTGCATGACGACATCTGGCCCGCTGACCTGTTGTATATTGTATTTTTGTATCTCTGTGTGTGTTTCTGTGTTCTGTGCCTCTCCTCTTCTCTTGTCTCCCTCTTCGTCCTCTCCTCTCTCCTCTCCCTCTCCTCTCCTCTCCTCTCCTCTCCTCTCCTCTCTCTCTACCCAGCCGGCCATCAGCAGGAAGTTCCACCTACATGAGCCTGGTCCTGCTCAAGGTTTCTTCCTGTTAAAGGGGAGTTTTTCCTTGCCACTGTTGCTTGTCTGGGGTTAGGCCCTGGGATTCTGTAAAGCGCCTTGAAACAATTTTGATTGTATGAGACGCTATATAAATAAAGATTGATTTGATTTGATTGTGTAGTTTTCTGTTGTGAATTGTGTACTTTCATTGCATTTGGGCGATTGCCGTCTATGGCTGTCTTGTTTGTTTGTTTTGCAACTGTATATTGTTTATTGGTATGTTGTGCACTGCCATGCCTTAAACCCTAGCCATATGGGCAGCCATATTTTCCCATTGAGATGTAAAAGGCATCTCTATTGTGTCTATGGAGTTTTCAAGGATGTTGTTCTGATTCTTAACTCTTTGAAGAGGTAGCTGTTTAGCTGATTGTGTGATTGTGGCTGATCTTGCATTATGGTGCTGGGTGTTGGGGTTGTTTGTTTTTGTTTGTTTGTTTGTTTATTTGTTTTGTTTTGTTTTTGCTTTTCCGCTGCTCTTTTGGTTTAGTGATTTTGTGTAATTCTGAGGGGGTGAGTGTAACAGGGCCTTTGTGTCGTAATATGTTATGGGCCGTTTAATTACACAAAATATTGTTTATACAGAATTTCCGGTGTTCTGCATTTCTTCTTCTGTGGTATCCCCTATAAAAGTGATGATGATCCCTCCACCTCTCCCCTTTTGCACTATATTCTTGTGGGAGAGGTGAGTGTCTCATTTTCCATCACATCAGTTCAGATTAGTTACATTTGGTTCTCTGTTCATACATTTATGCATTCTAATTGATTGTTTAACGTGTTTGTTTATTCATGTTAGAAATACAATAGAAGATACCAGCACTTAAATATGAAGTTTAAACAGTTTTGACCGTTGACTTGCCATAACGAGTCCCGCTAATGTACGTCTTCCCGCCTTGTGTGTGTCTAGGAACCGAAGCGGGCTTTTAACTGTGTGTTCATATTATTTGCTGTTGTCAGGTATGTAACTAGTTGTATGGGCCCCCTTTTGCACTATATTCTTGTGGGAGAGGAACCGAAGTGGGCTGTTAACTGTGTGTTCATATTATTTGCTGTTGTCAGTTGTCAGTTGCCAGAATAAAGAAGGAAGTTCTGGACGTGAGAGTCTTATTTCAAAATGCAGAGTTCCACCAGTTACACCTGTAGCAGCTTTCTACAGGCCTCAGCATTTGCACGATTGTTTTAACATCCGCCCTCCATTTCTTTTCCATATAAGAAGAAGTCACCAGTTAGTATCTGCAGCCTGTGCATATGTTCTCCTGTCTCTCGTGTTTTTCTGTGATCGTGGAGCCATCTCCATATATGTTCTGTATCCTGCGTTACATGTGCTGGGGACTGGGTGTCTTGGTTTCCCCAATAAGGAATTGCTGTGAAGGACCCCAGGGGTCCACAGGTTCCTGGGTCCTCGTCTAACAAAATGAACTCGATTCTCCATGAATAGCATTTGGTTGGCTGTATTGCGTTATGAGGTCATCAGAAAAGAACGTGTTTACTTAACCATATAAAAGAGCCTACCGAACTAAGCACTTCAGAGGAGATCGTCACCACCAGGACCAAGACAACCTCCCTCGGACAAACTGCAGTGTCCGACGACTGATGCCTGACTGTTCTCTCCAATAAACATCTTATATCCAAGTAGGTGTCTACGAAAATGCCTTTCAGCTCAGTACATCTCGACCACCAGAAGAAGAAAATTTACCGCAAAAATTGGCGTCATGATCAGGATTGATTGTGGCTGTCATCTTCTCCATCTGCTTCCCCGGACCAACTCCCGCTCCAAGCTGGCAACTAAAGTGAACATTTTTTCACATATTGGGGTGCTGGTTAGTTCAATTCAGCTTTTGGGGGAAGAAATTTAGACACACCGTAAAAGACCATTAGTGGGTGTATATTTATGTGCTGAAGTTGGGGAATACTTCTTATAAATTTTAATTTGACCTTTTTTATTTTGCCTTGTGAATATGAAAGAATAAAATAGTGGCTCTGGAGGAAAGACAGGCCATGAAAGCACGCTCATTTAAGCTAAAAAGGACAGCTGATTCTGGATTCATTTTTATTCGGTCTGTACACTGTGTTATGTACAGGTTTGGCGACTGAGCGTGGGACACTAGAAGGGTGTCGGAGCGGAATTGACGTATTTAAATAGCCACGAATTAGGACACCTTGGAAGTGGCTGGAAAATCTGGGAAGAATATTTGGTCGTGGATGTCTGCTCTGGCGTGGCTGATGAGTGCGTCTGAAGGCATTTTTTGGTCAGGTACCCACTTTTCAGGGTCTGTAAATTTAGGTCGTGCGGGCAGTCACATGAAACTGTGGAGAAAAAGTTTTTACAGCAGAGAACTAGTGATAGTGAGGAAAAATATAAGTGCTATAAGAACAAACTAACTACCATTATGAGGACTCAAAAAAAGGAATACTATAGTAAAATGTTGGAGGACAGTAAAAACAACATACAAGAAACTTGGAAGGTAATCAATTGTATTATTCAGAATAGAGGTAATAAGTCAGAACTTCCAGATTTTTTTATTAATAAAGTTCATAATAAAGTGGATGATTTAAAAAATATTGTTGAGGACTTCAATGACTACTTTGTAGATATTGGAGCTTCTTTGGCAAAACAGATTACTGTATCAGATGACAACAAATATATGTTTAGTAATTTGATCAACACTAATGCTAGTTCTATGTTCCTAAGTGGGGTACATGAAACTGATATTATTGAAATTGTAAGAAAATTAAAAAATAAGAGATCACTTGACATACATTCCATTGATACAGTAATTATTAAAGATGTTATTGATTATATTGTCAGACCCTTGACTTATGTTTGTAATCTGTCTTTCCAAAAAGGAATCTTTCCTAACAACATGAAGTTAGCAAAGGTGATCCCAACTCATAAAAATGGAGATAAACACTGTATGGAAAATTACAGACCAATATCACTTTTGCCACAATTTTCTAAAATTTTAGAGAAATTGTTTGTCAAACAATTAAATTTGTTCATTCATAAAAATAAATTATTAAGTGAAAATCAATACGGATTCAGAGAAAGCAGAACTACTGCTCTTGCAGTAATGTAAATGGTAGAAGAAATATCAAATGCAAATGAAAATGGTGAGTGTTCTATTGGTCTGTATATTGACCTGCAGAAGGCTTTTGATACCATAGATCACAGACAGTTATTGAAAAAATTAGAGATGTATGGAATACGAGGGGTTGTTCATTCTTGGCTGGAAAGTTATTTAGGTAATAGACACCAGTGTGTACAAATTAATGATACTGTGTCAGCACTTAGAAAGATTACATGTGGTGTACCACAAGGATCAGTGATTGGTCCAATACTGTTCATTCTTTATATCAACGACATCTGCAATGTAACAGATTTTTTTAGATATGTAATATTTGCAGATGATACCAATTTGTTTTGCTCTGGTAAGAATTTAAAGGAACTTTTGTGTTGTGTAGAAATGGAGCTGGAAAATATCAAGACTTGGTTTGACGTCAATAAATTATCTTTAAACATTAAAAAAACAAAATTCATGGTTTTTGGGAATCTAAATGAAAGTGATTGCAATATCAATTTGAAAATTTGTAATGTTGACATTGAAAGAGTTTCTGAGACTAAATTCCTTGGGGTTGTCATTGATCAAAAGCTAACATGGAGACAACACATTGAAAACATTAAAGGGAAAATCTCAAAATCACTTGCAATCCTGTATAAATCAAAAAATATATTGAATTCCAAGGCCTTACATTTGATCTACTACTCATTGATTGTTCCCTATATATCTTACTGTGTGGAATTGTGGGGATCTACCTTTAAAACTACCATAAATTCAATAATAAAACTGCAGCCAGCCCGGATCAAGCGCCTGTCCCAGCAACCGGATCTTTATGCCTGATGACATTCAGGGCAGAGGTCCTGGTGTGGGCCCATGCATCACAGTTAGCCTGCCACCCCAGAGCGTGGCGGACGGCAGAACTTCTGAGGCAGAGGATCTGGTGCCGGCCATGGATGAGGATGTCCAGGAGTTTGTCAACACTTGCCCCGTCTTCAAACAGCAGAAGCAGCCATGCCAGGCCCCTGCTGGACTCCTGCAACCGATTCTGGTTCCACATCTTCCTGGTCTTTGTCAATGGGCTGCGCTTATATGCTGAGAACATGGTCATCCTTACCAACATCGACAGGTTCAGCAAAATGGCCCATTTTGTTTCGCTGCCCAAGCTGCCTTTGGCTAAGGAGACTGCCCAGCTTGTGGTTCAACATGCCTTTCAGCTTCACAACCTTCCAGAGAACATGGTGTCAGATAGGGGTCCACAGATCTCCTTGGCTTACTGGAGGGAGTTTTGTGTGTCCCTGGGAGCCACCGCCAGTGTGTCCTCAGGGTCTCTTCTTCTCCTGCTTTATCCAGGTCTGGGACGGGGCAGCAGCTTCAGAAGGGATGCCCAGATGGCCCTCTCCCCGGCCACTTTCATCAGTTCCTCTGGGGGGACCCCCAGCTGCTCCCAAGAGAGGAGTCAGTTGGGGTGATAGAGATATAATCTTTCCACCTAGTCTTGGGCTGGCCACGGGGCCTCCTCCTGGTGGGACATGTCCGGAACACCTCTAAGGGGAGGCGACCGAAAGGCATCCTCGGGCCAGATGCCCAAGCTCCCAACTGACTCCTCTCAATGTGGAGAAGCAGCGGTTCTACTCCAAGCTCCTCCCAGATGTCCAAGCTTCTCACCCTATCTCTAAGGCTGAGGTGAGGATTGGGACATAGACTGACTGGTAAATTGAGAGCTTCGCCTTCTGGCTCAGCTCCTTCTTCACCATGACACATCGGTTAAGCATCTGCTTCACTGCTGACACCACTCCGATCCGCCTGTCAATCTCCCGTTCCATCCTACCCTCACTCGTGAACAAGATCCCTAGATACTTGAACTCCTCCACCTGAGGCAGGACCTCCTCCCTGACCCAGAGAAAGCAGTCTACCTTTTTCCGAGCACGGACCATGGACACTGACTTGGAAGTGCTGATCCGCATCCCTGCTGCTTCACACTTGGTTGCGAACCACCCCAGCATGCATTGGAGGTCCCTGCTCGATGATGCCAGAAGAACCACGTCATCCGCAAAAAGCAGCGACGAGATCGTCCGCCCACCGAACTTGACACCCTCCAGTCCCTGGCTGCGCCTAGAAATTCTGTCCATAAAAGTTATGAACAGAACCAGTGGCAAAGGTGACCTGGCAGAGTTCAACCCTCACTGGGAATGAGTCTTACTTTCAACCGGCTATCCGGACCAAGCTCCTGCTCCTATGGTACAGGGTCTGGATGGCCCTTATAAAGGGACCATCCTCTCCATACTCTCAGAGTACCTCCCATAAGTCCACAAAACACATGTGGACTGGTTGGAAAAACTCCCAACTCCCCTCAAGCACCCCAGCAAGAGTAAAGAGCTCATCCGTGGTTCCACGACTGGGGAAAAACCTGCATTGTTACTCCTCGATCAGAGGTTGGACTATCCACCCGATCCTCTTTTCCAGCACCCTGGCATAAACTTTTCCAGAGAGGCTGAGGAGTGTGATCTCCTGTAGTTGGAACACACCCTCTGGTCCCCACTCTTAAAAATAGGGAACACCACCCTGGTCTGCCAGTCCAAGGGCACTGCCCCTGATGTCCACGCAATGTTGCAGAGGCGTGTCAACCAGGACAGCCCTACAATATCCAGAGCCTTAAGATACCCTGGGCAGATCTCAACTCAACAACTTCTGCTCCAGAAATTGGATGGTCCGCCTCCTGGTCTCCCGACTCTGTTCCTCCTTGTGGATGTGTGTCGGTAGGATTGAGGAGCTCCTGGAAGTATTCCTTCCACCGCCAGGGAATTGCCCCAGGAGATGTCAGCAGCTCCCCACACCCACCTAGCACGGTGTGAGCAAGTTGCCGCCTGCCGCTCCTGAGGCAGGCGGCAACTTGCAGTTTGCCAGAAACTTCTGGCAACTTGCAGTTTGCCAGCATCTTCTCGGTGCCGATGGAAAGTCTTCCTCCATAGGCTCACTGAACTCCTCCCACGCCACGTACATTTTTTCAGTGTAATGTTCCCAGGCTATATGTACCTTTATGGCCAAAACTGGTACTGCAATAATACTGCAGTACCACACTCCTCCCGCCTCACCCTCTAACACAAGAGGGTGAGGCGGGAGGAGTGTGTGTGGAGGTGGAAAATGGAGGTGGAAGGTGCGCACGGGGGGTGAGCACGGGGGTGAGCACATGGGTGAGACGGGTGGTGTGAGTGAGGAAGAGGAGCCGAGCTGCAGTGGAGCAGCTGAAGCGGTGGAGACGATGGAGCAGGAGGCCGGGTGGACTCCAGTCCCATCGAGGCTCCGCAGCAGGAGCAGGCCTGGGCCCGTCAAGGCCAAGAAGAGCAGGCAGACGGGAAGACAGGCGGGAGGGAAAACAGGAGAGTCGGACAGCAGCGACACCGAGGAGTGCGTGTCCGACGACGGGGACCTCCAGCAGGAGTACCTCGCGAGCCAGGAGGACAAGGCCTACTCCCCAAAAATGCTGAAAAGTTTCTTACAGGAGACCAAGAACATGAAGGGGGTGAATATTGACCACTACTTCCAGGACAAGCAACAGTTCTACCTGTCTGCCAGACGCCATGTCAAAAACAAGGCTGAGGCAGGTTTCACTGACCAAGAGGTCTTCAGATTGAAGAAACTGATTTTAAAAGTCAGAAGAGAGCTCGTATGATGACGTTGGAAACGCACCTTTTAGCTTGCTTTTGTTTTCGTCACTGTTTTTTATCTCGCTCTCTGGTTTTATCTCCCGCCTTTTAATGAATACATTTAAGATTGGGAGTTTAAACATAAATGGAGGCAGAGAGGAGAAAAAGCGGGTTTTAGTCTGTGAAACGATGATTTTAAAGAAAATTGATGTCATGTTTTTACAAGAGACCCATAGTGACGTTTTAACTGAGACTGATTGGTGCAGGAAATGGGAGGGGAGGGTCTTCTTTAGTCACGGCACGGCCTTCAGTGCCGGGGTGGGGATCCTCTTCTCCCGGAATTTTAACCCAACGTCTTTTAGCGTAGAACACATTGTCCAGGGTAGATGCCTTTTAATAAGGGCCCAGTTTGACCAGTACAGTGCTGTTTTTATCAACGTGTATGCTCCCAACAACGGTGCAGAGAGGAAGACTTTTTTAGAAGCACTCGGCGGCAAACTCCGGGGGGGTGGTTCAATTGATTATTTATTCTTGGGGGGTGATTTTAATTGTACCGAAGACGAGTTGTTGGATCGGAACCACGCGGAGCCGCATCCGTCCTCGCAGCAGGTCCTGAGGCAGCTGGTCAACTCCCATGGCCTGGTGGACGTGTGGAGAAGGTCTCACGCAAGCTGCAGACAGTTCACGTGGTCCCACATTAGGGAGAGTAGGGTGTCTTTAGCTCGTTTAGATCGTTTTTACTGTTTTAAACACAATTTTAATGTGTTTAAATCTTCAAACATTGTGCCTGTGGGTTTTACCGATCACGCTTTGGTTTTATGTTCTGTTTTTATTAACAACATTTTACCAAGGAGCGCCTACTGGCATTTTAATTCTGTTTTAGCATCAGATAGGAGTTTTAAGGATGCTCTTAGCTACTTTTGGACTGGTTTTAAGCAGAAGAAGGGGGATTTTAGCTGCCTAAAGCAGTGGTGGGACCACGGGAAGACACAAATCAGAATGTTGTGCCAGCAGCACACTTTCAATGTTACTCGTCGCATTACCGGATCTATCAGAGATCTGGAGACTGAAATCGTGGAGCTTGAACGTCTGAATGAGTCCACAGGAAACGGAGGATCTGTTACAATCCTCAAGACCAAAAAGATGGCTTTGGCCAACCTGCTAGGTACCAGAGCACAGGGTGCCCTGGTCCGGTCCAGAGTCCAAGGCCTTGCAGAGATGGATGCACCCTCCGGCTTCTTCTTCGGCCTTGAGAGGAAGTCTGGGCAGAGGAAGCTGATCCACGCTTTGCTGTCGGACACGGGGCAGGAGCTGACCGACCCTGGGCAGATCCGGAACAGAGCGGTGGATTTTTATACCTCTCTTTTCGGGACTGATTTTAATGATGGAAAAGACTGTTTTAATGGTTTTAGTGCTTTTAGCCACGGACTGCCCAGGGTCTCCGAAGAGACAAATCGCCGGATGGAGCGCCCGTTGACGGAGCAGGAACTGCACGCGGCCCTGCAGTCAATGCAGGGCCGAAAGGCTCCGGGCATTGACGGACTCCCCGTGGAGTTTTATAAGGCCTTTTGGGACATCCTCGCCCATGACATCCTGGAGGTTTTTAACGAAAGTCTTGCCACCGGTTCCCTGCCACTGTCCTGCAGGAGGGCAGTCATTACCCTCCTGCCGAAGAGCGGGAACCTGACGGACATCAGGAACTGGCGCCCCGTGTCCCTCCTCTGCACGGACTACAAAATCCTCTCGAAGGCCTTGGCCATCCGGCTGAGGGAGGCAATGGAGCAGGTCGTCCATCAGGACCAGACCTACTGTGTACCTGGCAGGTCAATGGTGGACAATGTCTGCCTCATTAGGGATGTTTTGGAGGTCTCCAGCTCATCGGGGGTGAGTGCCGGGCTACTTTCGTTAGACCAAGAAAAGGCTTTTGACCGCATTGAACACAACTTCCTGTGGAGGACCATGGAGGAGTTTGGGTTCAGCGCTGGTCTGATAGCCAAGATCAAGGTGATGTACAGTAACATTGAAAGTGTGCTGAAGGTCAATGGCAGCTTGTGTGCCCCTTTTAGGGTGCGTAGAGGTGTCCGACAGGGCTGTGCTATGTCGGGGATGCTCTACGCACTCTCCCTGGAACCCCTCCTCCACAGACTACGTTCAAATGTTAAAGGTCTGTTTTTACCGGGTTTTAGCAGCAGTGTGGTTTTATCTGCCTACGCCGACGATGTGGCCATTTTTATTAAAGATCAGGCAGACGTTAATGCTGTTTTAAACACCACCAGTGCTTTCTGCGAGATGTCCTCTGCGAGGGTGAATTGGGGAAAAAGCGAGGCCATGGTCATCAGCAAGGGGCGTCAGGGCCTCCCCATTCTCCCGCAGGGCCTGACCTGGAAGAGGGATGGCCTTAAATATCTCGGGGTGCACCTGGGCAATGAACGCACGCAAGCGAAAAACTGGGAGAATGTGCTTGACAAAGTGGAAGAGAGACTAAGGAAATGGAGCTGGGTGCACTCCGAGATGTCTTTTAGAGGAAGGGTTTTAGTCATAAACAATCTCGTAGCCTCACTGCTGTGGCACCGCCTGGCCTGTGTAGAGCCACCACCAGGCCTGCTGCCCCAGATCCAGGCTAAACTGGTCAACTTCTTCTGGGGCGGCTACCACTGGGTGCCACAGTCAGTACTGTTTTTATCCAGAGACCAGGGGGGCCAGGGCCTCATCCACCTGGCCAGCAGAAAAGCCACTTTCAGGCTACGCTTTGCTCAGAGGTTCCTGACAGGGCCTCCTGACCTTGTGTGGAAGGATGTGGCCAGCTGCCTGCTCAGACGTGTAGGCAACTTGGGACTGGATGCTGCTCTGTTTTTAACGGATTTCAAAAGTTTTAATTTAAGGGGGTTGCCAGGGTTTTATCAGAGTGTTTTTAAATCTTGTTCTCTTTTTAATTGGAAGAGGGTACAGGAACCCAGCTCTCTGCACTGGCTGTTGAGGGAGCCCCTGGTTCATGGTGGCAGACTGGAGATCTGCAGCAGCGCCATGCCCGGTCTGAGGCTGGCGCTGTGCGGCTCCAGGACTGTCACACTGAAGCAGCTGGTGGAGGCAGCCGGTCCAGCACTGGCTGACGCCCGGACCCTAAGCACTGTACTGGGACTACACTCGCTACGGGTGGTGGAGAGGGCCCTGGAGCTGTGGAGGGGGAGGCTCTCTGTGAGAGAGAGAAGCCTTCTCCTGCGGTACGGCGGACGGAGAGCTGAGCCGGACCCCACGGACTCCTTCCCCGAGTTTCAGCTGACCCCTGGACGCGAGGAGTTCAGCGGGCCCCTCCTGAACACCACCCACGGGAACAAACTGGGCCTCCATGGTTTCGACAACAAGGCGATCTACCCAGTCGTCGTGAGAACACTAAATGGACAGAACCTACGCAACAGGGCGGCCACGGTGTGGGCAGACAGGCTGGGGCAACAGAGTCCCCACTGGAGGGTCCTGTACAAACCCCCCATCAGGAAGAGGGCGGGGGACCTCCAGTGGAGGATCCTACATGGAGCTGTTGCCCTGAATGCCTACCTCTCCAGACTGGACCCCGCTGTGGCGGATCAGTGCCCGTTCTGTCCAAACCGAGAAACAGTGTTCCACGCGTACAGTGAGTGTGGTCGACTCACTGTACTTTTTAATGTTTTAAAAGGGGTTTTTAATGGTTTTAGTGAAACGTTCTCCACCAGAGCTTTTATTTACAGGGCAGGATACTCAAAGGCTGCCCAATACAAGTGGCAGCTGATTAATTTTATTTGTGGAGAGGCCAAGATGGCAATATACACCACAAGGAAAAACAAAATTGAAGGAGGCGGGGATTGCGAGGCCACCTCGGTGTGGCGGAGCAACATCCGGAGCAGAATAAGTTTGGAATTTGCCTACTATGAAATGATGAAGGACCTTGACCGTTTTAAAGAAATATGGTGCCACAATGGTGTGCTCTGCACAGCAGAGGACAATCTGCAGTTCGCACAACTTTTTATGGGGTAAATTGTATAGGTTTTATCTTTTTGTTTCTCTTTTGTTTACATGTTTTTATGTACAGGGTGTTTTACCCCTGTAAAATAATGTAAATAAAGTATTTTGTAAATCTCTCTCTCTCTCTCTCTCTCTCTCTCTCTCTCTCTCTCTCTCTCTCTCTGAGGAGCGTGTGGAGCTGAGAGCGTTCTCGTCCTGAGAATTTTTGAAACTTCTCGAGGTTTCTGCTTAGGTTGTGTGGTTTATTGTTGTTTTGTTGGATTGTTTAGTTGTTGTTGGTGTTTTTTGTGTGGTTTGTGGGGGGTTTGAGGGGTTTGTCGGGGGGAACCAGCCAGGTTTGTCTGGCTGGTTGGCGTCTCCGGCGCCATGGTGGTGGTTGGTGGTAGCGGGGACCTCTCCCAGTTGTCGCGGAGACATGGCGTGAAGGTGGGGGCCAGGTCTCCGCACACCGTGGAGGAGGTGGCCCTGGCCGTGGGGGAGGTTATCGGACACAGGTCCGTGAAGTCGGCCGCCCGGATGAACGGGGCCGTGGTGTTGTTTGTGGAGAAGGTGGAGCAGGCGAACCGGCTGGTGGAGACGGGGATCAGCGTCGGCGGGAGGTTCGAGGTGGTGCTGCCGCTGACGCAGCCCTCCACCCGGGTCACCCTGTCCAACGTGCCCCCCTTCATCAGCGACGAGTTCCTGGCCAAGGAGCTCGCCAGGTTCGGGAAGGTCGTGTCGCCCATCCGGAAGGTTCCGTCGGGGTGTAAGTCCCCCCTGCTGAAGCACGTCGTGTCTCACAGGAGACAGGTCTTCATGGTCCTGAACAACCGGGCGGAGGAGTTGAACGTACGCTACTCAAAGTGGAGGACTTTGCTACAGCCGTCCTCCTCCGTCATGAAGTGCTTCGGCTGTGGGGAGGAGGGACATTTAATTAAAGCCTGCCCGGGTCGGGCCGGCTCGGTCCCGGTCCCGGCCGGCTCCGAGGGGCGGGGCCCTGCCCCGGGCCGGCCCGGGGCCGGCTCGGTCCCGGTCCCGGTCGGTCCCGGTGGGCGGGGCTCCGCCCCGGACCGTCTTGGGACCGGGGGTCCTCCTCCCGGGGGGGACAGGGCGGCACGACAGGAGGAGAGCACCAGGGGAAGTGGACAGGAGGAGGTAGGTGAGAAGGTGGAGAAGGTGGTGAGTGAGGAGCAGGTGAGTGAGCCTGATGGTGCACTGGTGGGTGTGGTAGCTCAGGTGGGTGATGGTGGTGAGGGACAGATAGGTGATGGTGGTGAGGGACAGGTAGGTGAGGGTGGTGAGGGACAGGTAGGTGATGGTGGTGAGGGACAGGTGGGTGAAGGTGGTGAGGGACAGGTGGGTGAAGGTGGTGAGGGACAGGTGGGTGAAGGTGGTGAGGGACAGGCAGGTGAAAGTGGTGAGGGACAGGTAGGTGATGGTGGTGAGGGACAGGGAGGCGAAGGTGGTGAGGGAAAGGTAGGTGGAGGTGGTGAGGGACAGGTAGGTGGAGGTGGTGAGGGACAGGTGGGTGAAGGTGGTGAGGGTCAGGAAGGTGGAGGTGGTGAGGGACAGGTAGGTGAAGGTGGTAAGGGACAGTTAGGCGAGAATGGTGAGGGACGGGAAGAAATGATGGAACAAGAAGCTGTGTGGACCCTTGTCCCACAGAAACGTCCCAAGAGGACAGACGAGCCGGTGGAAGTGGGCGCAAAGGCCAGCCGGCTGGCTGGGAAAAGAACGTTCTGGAGACCTGAGCTCGGTGAGAGCAGTGATGGTGGAGACTGTGTGTCTGATGAGAGCGAGCTCACACACACACAGAAATCTGGAACTGTTGATGAGAGTCCATACTCGGCAAAAATGATTAAGAGTTTCCTCGCAGAAACGAAGAACTCAAAGGGGGTGAAGGTAGAGCACTACTTCCCAGAGAAGCAACTATTCTACACCTCCGTAAAACATCACCTGAGGAATAAACTTGAGTCCGATTTTACGGACCAGGAGGTTTTTAGACTGAGAAAACTGATTTTAAAGGTGAAAAGAGAGATGAGCAAATGAGGGGCTGTTCATTGTGGTGCCTTTTTATTGTTTTTAGTAGCCTTTTTTTTAACCGTAGTTTTAGACCTCTCACTTTTTAATGAACAATTTTAAGGTGGGGAGTTTAAATATTAACGGGGCTAGGGAAGCAAGAAAGAGGGCAAAGGCATATGAAACAGCCAAGAGTAAAAGGGTAGATGTTTTATTTTTACAAGAGACCCACAGCAGTGACAGCAACGAAACTGACTGGAGGAGAGAGTGGGAGGGGGGGGTGTTTTTAAGCCACGGCACATCGGTCAGTGCTGGGGTGGGCATCCTCTTCTCCAGGACTTTTAACCCAGATGCTGTCACAGTGGAACACGTCGTTCAGGGACGCTGCCTTTTAATTAAAGCTGCTTTTAGTCACCTCACTGTTGTTTTTATTAATATCTATGCTCCTACCAACGGTGCAGAGAGGAAGCTCTTTTTTAGAGAAAATTAACGAGCTTTTAAAAAACCAGAGCTCAGCCGATTTGTTGTTTTCAGGGGGGGATTTTAATTGTACAGAGGATCACTTTTTGGATCGTAACCACATGGAGCCTCATCCAGTTTCCCAGCACGTTCTGAGGCAGCTGGTCCGCTCCCATGGCCTGGTGGACGTGTGGAGAAGGATGCACGCGAGCCATAGACAGTTCACATGGTCCCACGTCAGAGACGACACCATCTCTTTGGCCCGCCTCGACCGCTTTTATTGTTTTAAGCACCATTTTAGTGCTTTTAAAAGATGCGATATTTTACCAGTAGGTTTTACAGACCATGCACTGCTTTTAGGAAGCGTGCTGGTCAGAAACATTCGCCCAAAAAGCGCCTACTGGCATTTTAATTCAACTCTGACAGCTGACAGAGGTTTTAAAGAGGCTTTTAGTTACTTTTGGGCCGGTTTTAGACGGAGGAAGGAGGATTTTACCTGTCTAAGACAGTGGTGGGACCATGGGAAAGTCCAGATCAGACTTTTATGTCAGCAGCACACTCGCAATGTCACCTGTTACATCACCAGATCAATCGGAGCTCTGGAGACTGAGATTGTGGAACTAGAGCGCGTTTGTGAGTCCACAGGAGATCGAGGGTGTTTGGAGACCCTCAAGACCAAAAAGATGGCCTTGGCCAACCTGCTGGACACTAAGGTACAAGGTGCACTGGTACGGTCCCGGATGCAGGACATCGGCGAGATGGACACTCCCTCGGCTTTCTTCTTTGGCCTGGAGAGGAAGCGTGGGCAGAGCAGGGTCATCCACTCCCTGCTGTCGGAGGAAGGGCTGGAGCTGACGGAGCCGGAGCGGATCCGAAAAAGAGCAGTGGACTTCTACTCCTCCCTGTTCAGGAGCAAGTATGAGGAGAACAACGAACTATTGGAGGAGTACTGCTCTGGACTGCCCCAAGTTCCAGAAGAGGCCAACGCCCAGCTGGAGTGCCCCCTGTCTGCCTCGGAGCTGTATGCTGCTCTTCAGAGCATGCAGAGCCTGAAAGCTCCGGGCATCGACGGACTGGGGGTAGACTTTTACAAAGCCTTCTGGAGCATCGTGGGGCAGGACCTGCTGGAAGTCCTCAACGAAAGTCTTCGCTCTGGCTCCCTGCCGCTGTCCTGCAGGAGGGCAATAATTGCTCTCCTGCCCAAGAAGGGGAACCTGCAGGACATCAAGAACTGGCGCCCTGTTTCCCTGCTCTGCTCGGACTATAAGCTCCTCTCCAAGACCTTGGCCATCCGGCTGAGGGAGGCCATGGAACACGTCATCCACCGGGACCAGACGTACTGTGTGCCCGGCAGGTCCATGGTGGACAACGTCCACCTCATTCGGGACATTTTGGAAGTCTCCAGTTCATTGGGATTTCAGGTTGGTCTTCTTTCCCTAGACCAAGAAAAGGCCTTTGACCGTGTTGAACACAGCTTCCTGTGGAGAACCATGGAGAGGTTTGGGTTCAGCGCTGGTCTGATAGCCATGATCAAGGTCTTGTACTGTGACATTGAGAGTGTGCTGAAGTTCAACGGTGGCTTGTGTGCTCCTTTTAGGGTGCATAGAGGTGTCCGTCAGGGCTGCGCCCTGTCGGGGATGCTCTATGCGCTCTCCCTGGAACCCCTCCTAATCAAAATACGAGAGAATGTTCAGGGTTTGGTTTTATCGGGTTTTAACGGAAGCCTGGTTTTATCCGCGTATGCCGATGATGTCATTGTTTTTATTAAAGACCAGCGGGACATCAACATTTTAAATCGTGTAACGGACAGGTTTTCCGTGGTGTCGGCAGCGAGGGTAAACTGGAGAAAGAGCGAGGCCCTTGCTGTCGGCAACTGGGGTGGGGGTCTCCCAGTTCTCCCAGGAGGCTTGACCTGGAGGAGAAATGGTCTCCGGTATCTGGGGGTGTACCTCGGATGCCGGGACATGGAAGCGAAGAACTGGGATGACATTGTCGAAAAGGTGGCCAGCAAACTGCAGAAGTGGAGCTGGATCAAGCCCCACATGTCTTTTAGAGGGAGGGTTTTAGTTTTAAATAACCTTGTCGCGTCTCTGCTGTGGCACCGTCTCGCGGTTTTAGATCCACCATCGGGCCTGCTGGCTCAGGTCCAAGCAAAGATGGTGGATTTCTTTTGGGACCGTCTCCACTGGGTGCCACAGTCAGTCCTGTTTTTACCTCGGGAGGAGGGGGGGCCAGGGCCTCATCCACCTGGCCAGCAGGATGGCCACTTTTAGATTACAGTTTCTCCAGAGGTTCCTCGGAGGGCCTCCTGATCTCGTGTGGAGGGGCGTGGCCAGCTGTATCCTCAGGCGCGTGAACAACCTGGGGCTGGATGCGGCTCTGTTTTTAACTAATTTAAAGTTTTTATCGTTTCAGGGGTTACCTCTATTTTATCAGGGTGTTTTTAAATCCTGTGCTCTTTTTAAGTGGAGCTCTGGTCAGACGGACTCTCTGCACTGGCTTTTAAAGGAGCCGTTGGTCTGTGGGGGCAGACTCGACGTCTGCAGCAGCGCCACCCCTGGGCTGAAAGAAGCCCTGACCAAAAGTAGGATGGTGACACTGGAGCAGCTGGCAGCGGCAGCGGGACCAGAGCTCACTGATGCCCAGGCTGTGAGCTCGGCGCTGGGGGTCCGGTCGGTCCGACTGATCCAGAGGAGCCTGGTCCTCTGGAAGCAAAGACTCTCCACGGAGGAGAGGAGTCTCCTCCTCAGTCACGGGAGAGGAGAAGTCGAGGCCGACCCCACGGACACCTTCCCTGAACTCCACCTGCACCCGGACTTCCAGGACCTCGGTGGTCCTCTCCTGGACGGCTGCGGCTCAGGAGCCCTCCACAGCTTGGACAGGAGGATTTTATGCAGCCACATCGTGAAGACACTCCACAAAGATAAACTGAAAGACAGAGGGACAACGGTGTGGAAGGACAGGCTGGGGGGACAGAGTCCTCAGTGGAGGACTCTCTACAAGCCCCCCCATCAAGAAGAGGACTGGTGACCTCCAATGGAGGATCCTACACGGAGCCATCGCCACCAGTGCCTTCCTGTCCATCCTGAACCAGAACAATCCAAGCAACTGTCCCTTCTGTGGTTTTAACGAGAGTGTCTTTCACGTTTTTACCGGGTGCAGTAGGCTGTTGGGTCTTTTTAGGGTTTTAACCGATGTTTTTAGGCTTTTTAATGTCGTGTTCTCCACTGCTGTTTTTATCTGTGGAATAAGGCACAAGAGGGCAGGAAAGGGGAGATGCCAGCTTCTAAATTTTTTTGATAAGCGAGGCGAAACTTGCCATCTATTTGACCAGGAGGGACAGAATTAAGAATGGAACGGCATGTGACGCGGTGGCTTTGTGGAAGCAGAACGTGAGGGTGCGCCTGAATCTGGAGTTCTGCTTCTACAAAGCCACTGAGAACCTGGAAGCTTTTAAACAGCAGTGGGGACACGAGGAGGTTTTAGTCACGGTGACAGAGCAGGGTGAGATGAACACAGCAACGTGGCTGATCTGAGGGACAGGTGAGGTTTTAACTGTTTTTATGTGTAAATAACGTGTAAATAAAGTGAACCTTAAAAGTCAAAGTCTCTCTCTCTCTCTCTCTCTCTCTCTCTCTCTCTCTCTCTCTCTCTCTCTCTCTCTCTCTCTCTCTCTCTCTCTCTCTCTCTCTCTCTCTCTCTCTCTCTCTCTCTCTCTCTCTCTCTCTCTCTCTCTCTCTCTCTCTCTCTCTCTCTCTCTCTCTCTCTCTCTCTCTCTCTCTCTCTCTCTCTCTCTCTCCCACTTGCTCTCTCACTTTTTTTTTCCCTGCAGGTAAACCACCACCTGGCGGCAATCAACAGGGTGACTATAAAAGGAGCCAGAGTGGCAGTGTACGGGGGGCCCGCTGCAGCCTAGACCTGGGAGCTATCCTCCCCGGTATCATTATTTGAACCCTGTCATGAGATAGCTTGCAAGTATTTGTTGTTTTAGTTTGTTATCTTAGTTTGGACTGGAGACCACCGCTAGTCCTGTTTTCTAAGCACAATTTGCTTTAATAGGTAAGTGTTCCATTTTAAGCAGGTTATGGGGACTAGACTGAGGCGACGGTCAACTGCCTGGCTGGCTCAGTCCTGTCCCCCCTCTTTTGTTCCTTTTGGCCACGAACTCCAATCCTTTTTCTTTCTGTTGATTTTTTTTTGTTGACCTAGTTCTCGACCTGCATCCTTATTTCCAAATAAAATTAAATTTATATGCACACCTAACATTGTTTGTGGTGGAGTCCCTTTTAATGTGTTCGGTCCCTTTTTTTCTAGCCTAACTTATTCTGGTAGCCGTAACAGTGCGTGTGTGTGTCTCAGTTGCAAGAGCATAGCTCAACAGAGCAAGACCATTTCTAATTGGAAAGCTTGCATCCAGGATTCTGATGATCCAAAAGCCTTTTAAAATTCACTTGATATTCAAAGTCTCTCTTTAGGTGCAACCTAAGCTGGGTCTCAAAACATCAGACACTTTTCTTTATTTTTTGAGTTACTCTCATATGATCTAATTCCATTAAAATACAAAAACATCACTGCCAGAGCTGTCCATGTCTACAGATGTATGTGTGTGGGTGTGTGTGTATGTGTGTGTTCTTTTACTTGCTACATGCTGAGTACCAAAATCTGCATTTTAACTAGCAAAGTGAAGGCATTTTTGGGAAGACATTTTGGCTGGTCTTCAAAACTTCATGGACTATTTGAGGGTTAAGATGTGATTTTAAAATTGGGGTTAGAATCCCGTTTAGGTTTAGGGTTTTGGGTAAGTTTATGTGTAACATTGGGATGGTTAGGGGCCGGGTATTACATTATGAAAGTTCTCATAAATATAGTAGTGTGTGTGAGTGTGTGTGTACAGAAGAAGTAAAATGTGTGAGTGATGGCAATTCTAATCCATCTTTTCCATCTTTGGAGAGATGAGATAAAAACAGCCATACATACCAGTAAAAGTCAGATACTAAATATAGTATGAACAGAAACAGAAGAGAAATAACACTATAAACCAATTTTCAAAGCATTAACCTACAGGTAACCTAACCTACTTTCTGACCTCAGCAGCAGTGACAGTTTAACTGGCAGAGATTTTAGTGTAAAACAGCCTCCATCTCCCTGTGGATTAGCCTCCACTGTTCTGATCAACAATGTGACTCCTCACTCTTTTTGGCTCCCCGTAAACACATATTCCTATTCAATATTTAAAATGATATGCATAAAAAATATAAAGTATTATACGTATATAAATGTGTTATTTATATAAACAATATACATCACTTTTTGTCATTGCACTGCATTCAAAATAATATCTGTGTGAAGTCTATGTGTTCTCCTGTGTCTGTCTGCATTTTTTCTGATTTCCTCCACACTATATGACTGATTGAAAACGGTGTTGACATGATTGTCATTTTGGGATCCTTGTCTCCTCCATCTCTCAGTCAGGGCAAGGCAAGGAGACAGGGCTGAGGTGCTCAGGAGCAGGGAGGCACCTGCACCTCCTTGGCTAATCAACTGGCTTCTTAAGGCATGTTCCCATGCCAGACAAGTTTCACTCCTATGCCCGAAACATGTCACAGGAAGACTTTACTACTGCTCGTTTGTTCCTTAATTCCGAAGCATTCATTCTAATACAGTCAAGCCTCGGTTTTCGAACGTCCCAGACCTCGAACAAATTGGAGTTCAAACGAAAAATTCAAGATTTTTTTGCTTCCGATGTTGAACAAAAATTCGAAAGTTGAACCCCGCGAGATGAGCCGAGATGAGCTGAGAGAACCCAAGAAAACCTGACCACGCGGCCCGGATGCCGACTGACTCCATTTGTTGTTATTGACAACAGCTGTACGCAGACGTGTTCGCTGTTCTAAACGCAAAGAAAAGAAAAAAGTAACTGTATTTTCATTACTCGTTTTGAGTGTAAAGGGAGAGATTTTTACCTATTATTTACCGTATCTGTAAACGAGGCTGAGGATAGACAGATACGGCAATACATTCCCCAGTCTAGCCTACTCTATTAATTCAGTTTATTTATTACATGTTGTTACGACCGGCTCTAGATGTAACTGGGGAAGGTCGCAAACATAAGCGGACAAGGAAAACCCTCGGGAGATCAGACAGGGTAAAAGCCCTCCCCTTAAAATACCAACCGGTTGTTTCCCCGAACGGACCTACCGCGAAGCACTGCAACGAAAACCGGTTGGCACCCCGCACCATCATCTCCTTCCTCGTCCTACCTCAAGCTTGGGACAACGTGTCCGCAAGGACATTTTCACACCCGCGCTTGTGTCGGATGTGCAAATTGTATTCTTGCACAATCAACGCCCACCGCATGAGGCGCTGGTTGTGATTATACATCCGGGAGAGGAAAACTAGCGGATTGTGATCGATGAAGACGTCGACGGGGAGCGTGCTGGATCCAACGTAGACTTCAAAATGTTGAAGCCCGAGCAACAACGCGAGGGTCTCTTTCTCGACCGTGCTATAGTTTAGCTGGTGTCTATTGAACTTCCGCGAAAAGTAGCAGATGGGATGGTCTACTCCGTCGCGATCCTCCTGGAGCAGCACGGCCCCCGCTCCAACGGCACTGGCGTCAATTTCTAACTTCAACGGCCGCGTCAGATCCGGAGCGGCAAGGACCGGCGCACTGCAGAGGAGCGTTTTAACGCTATCGAACGCACTCTGGTACTCAGGTGACCATTCGTAGGTGGACTTCGGGCTTAACAGCCTAGTAAGAGGCGGCACGATGGTGGAGAAGTTTCGACAGAAACTGCGGTAATACCCTGCCATCCCCAGAAAACTACGGAGGGCTCTCCTCGTCGTGGGGACAGCGAAGTTAGCAATCGCCTGCACCTTAGCTTCTACGGGCCTCACCTGTCCCCCACCCACCTGTCTTCCTAGGTAGGTTACCGAAGCCTGCCCGAAGTCACACTTGGCGAGATTAAGGGTGAGTGACGCACGAGCCAAACGGATGAAGACCTGTTCGAGAGTGATGATGTGCTCTTTCCAGGTGGTGCAATAGACGATTAAGTCATCCAGGTACGCGTTGCAGCAGTCCAGCCCCGCGAGTACCGTGTCCACCAGACGCTGGAAGGTTGCCGGGGCGTTACACATGCCAAAAGGCATAACCGTGTACTCCAGGAAACAGTCGGGAGTTACAAAGGCGGAGATCTGAGAGGCGCGTTCCGTTAGCGGGACTTGCCAGTAACCTTTTAATAAATCGAGCTTGGTGACATATTTTGCTGTGCCTAAATTGTCGATGCAGTCCTCCATGCGAGGAAGAGGGTAGGAATCTGCAACCGTGATGGCGTTTACCTTCCGGTAATCGGTGACGAACCGTGGTGTCCCATCCGACTTGGTTTCCAGAAGGCACAGGGAACTCCAAGGGCTCGAACTGCGCCGCGCGAACCCATGCTCCTGCAAATAATCCGTTTCTGCTTTCATTTGCGCGCGCTTGACCGGATTAATGCGGTACGCATGCTGCTTGATGGGCCGAGCTTGGTTCACGAGGATATCGTGCTGAAGGACGGTGGTGCGCGTCGGGACGTCCCCGAAGAGACACCGAAAACGGTTGGCCAACTCGAGCACATCTCGTTGCTGTTCCGCGGAGAGATGCTGCAAAGATGCCGGTAACGACTTCAAGGTCTCGGAATTTATTAGGCGTGCAGTGCTTTTGGGAAGACTGAATTTGAGATCGTCCTCTTGCAGGACGGGAGGAGATGAGGTGACTATCACCGCGGAACCTCCTGGAACGGTAAGGGACGCGGAGGCCCCCGGCGGTGCGTTCACGGGCGTGTCACACCTTAAGCATATTCACGTGACACACGCGAGTCTTTCGGTTCCGGTCGGGGGTTCTGATGAGATAGTCCGTCTTCCCAAGACGTTCCCGCACCTCGTAGGGGCCAGCGAACCTCGCGGAAAGAGCGGAACCGGGTACCAGAAGAAAAACCAGTACTTTCCCCCCCACCTGGAAACTACGAGGGACCGCGGAGCGGTCGAAACGACGTTTCATCGTTCCCTGGGTGGCGGAGAGAGTCTGTGGAGCTGTTCACGGAACTCACTGACGTAGTCCAGTACGTTGCGTGGCTGGGTAGCGCTAGACGACAGGAGACGTTCCTGCAGGACCTTGACTGGACCCCGGGGGGTGTGACCGAAAACCAACTGTGCTGGACTGAACCCTAGGGATTCCTGAATCACTTCGCGGGCCGCGAACAAGACGAAAGGCACCCCTTCGTCCCAGGCTTTCTCCGTGTCCAGGCAGTATTTTCGCAACATCCCCTTTAAGGTTTGGTGCCACCGCTCCAGTGCACCCTGGGACTCCGGATGATACGCGCTGGAGACACGGTGCTGGATATCCAGCGTTTGGGTGACCTGTCGGAACAATCTGGACAAGAAGTTAGTTCCCTGATCCCTACTAGTGCCTTAACCACGGACCGAGCGGTGATATTACGCAGCGGGACCGCCTCCGGGAACCGCGTGGCAGCGCACATGATGGTGAGCAGGTACTGATTGCCATTCTTCGTTTTCGGCAACGGCCCGACGCAGTCGATCAGCACACGCTCGAACGGCTCTCCCACCACAGGAATCGGGTGCAGAGGAGCGGGAGGGATGACTTGGTTTGGCTTCCCCGCCAGTTGACAGGTGTGACAGCTCCGGCAGTGACGAACAACATCGGCCTTTAGCCCTGGCCAGAAGAAGTGTCTGAGGACAAGGTCATACGTTTTCGTGACACCTAAGTGACCGGCCCATTCACTTTCGTGGGCCACCGACAGGACATAAGCACGGTAAGGAAAAGGGACAACGATCTGTTCCAGTCCTCGCCGGGCGCAATCTTCGGGGCCCACCTCCGCATCAGAACGCCATCCTCGATGAAGTAATCGACAGAGTCATTACCGGTGTCGGCGCACTTCACCGCAGCGGCGTAGCAGCGACGCAGGGTCGGGTCCGCCTCCTGCGCTGCTCGCAGTCCTTCGCTGGAGACCGGGAGGGAGGACAGATCAGCATTCGTCGGGGGAACGTCGACGCTCTCCAGCTCCGCCGCGGCGTTGGGGGGCGTCGACGTTCCCCCGACGAATGCTGATCCGTTGCGTTTAAGGACACGGCACCCTCAGACAAGAACGGCTGGAAACAGTCGTCGGCCCGGTCGGTCCCGTCCCCGACAGGCGACGTCCCTTCAATGAAC
The DNA here is from genome assembly GCA_911728415.1 of Lagocephalus sceleratus. Taxonomy (NCBI): domain Eukaryota; kingdom Metazoa; phylum Chordata; class Actinopteri; order Tetraodontiformes; family Tetraodontidae; genus Lagocephalus; species Lagocephalus sceleratus. The sequence goes on along the minus strand of CAJVRN010000064.1, from coordinate 470,545 downwards.
CCTACCCCTTTCGCTGAAGACGTCGTGGACTTGGTTTGCACTTGCTCTTTACGCTTCAGAGTAAGGCATTCGGCGATGACGTGACCCGGTTTGTGACAGTAAAAGCAAGTTCGATCCTCCCTCGGGGGAAGGTTACCCTTACCAGCAGCCCTCGGTGAAGGATCGGACCGGTTCCCTGTGGATCGGGGCGACGCGGGGAACACTGTCTTATGGGTCAGTGCATACTCATCCGCGGCCACGGCGGCGGCGGCGGCTAAGGTGGTCATTTTCTGCTCCGTCAGATAAACTACCATGCGTTCTGGGAGACCCTTCTTAAACTCCTCTAACAGAACTAACTCACATAACGCAGCGAAATCTGTAGCGTTACATGCGGTGCTCCACCTATCGAATAAAAGAGTTTTCTCCCTAGCGAAATCTGCGTATGTCTGGTTGTCTGTTTTTCTGTGGTTTCGGAATCTTTACCGATACGCCTCGGGAACGAGCTCATAGGTACGCAAAATAGCTACCTTCACCGTGTCGTACTCTAAACTCTCTTCCAGTGACAGTGCAGCTATCGCTTCTTGGGCTTTACCGTAAAGCTTACTCTGTACAAGCAGTGACCAGACGTCGCGAGGCCAACGCCAAGCGGTTGCGAGGCGCTCAAGTGCGGCAAAGTAAGAATCGACCTCCGTCTCCTGAAAAGGGGGGACTAACGCGAGCTGCTTGGCAATGTCAGCCAAATACGGAGTGGAGGAGTTGGCGAGGTGGGGCACCCTTACCGCTGCCGCCCCCGACGGCGCCGGCTGCTCCCGCTGGGACTCTAACTCCAGCTGGCGAAGGCGGATGGCTTTGTGAGCCTCGATCTCCAGCCGGCGTATCTCCAGCCTCATCTGGGCGTCTCGCTCCTGTGCCTTCTCCTGAGCCTCCAGCTGGAGACGGGCGAGGCGGACCTTCAGCCGCGCCTCGCATCGGGGGTCGCTGTCAGATGCGGACACGGAATCGAAACGATGGAGGGTGAACGGGGTCACCGGCACCCACCCACGTCTCTCCTCGCTCGCCCGATCATCACCAGCGTTCCCCTCCGCGGACCCGTCTCCGCTTTTCAGGAGACCAGAGGCTGTCACGACACTGCCCAGGACTGGCTCAACCGGTGCCGGCAACAACGTGTGCCCCAGCACAGTCATCTGCTCCACAATCAATGCTCTTAACTCGCGCTTGAGGATTGACTTGGGGAACGAGATGTTGAAGCGCCTTGCGATCTGCACCATCTCGTCCTTCCAGCAAAGGTTAAGGGCACTAAGCGACGGATTCTCCATAAAACATTCTAGATCAAAGTCAGACATACCGCAATCGACTCGGTGCACCCCAGGACAATAAAGCTTTTCTCCCCCTTCTACACCCGTGGGAACTCCCCTCTTGGGTGATCCCCTCCGGAATTTAGTCGGGAACCAGGTAAAGGTGGTCCCAGATGAGCCCCCAATTATGTTACGACCGGCTCTAGATGTAACTGGGGAAGGTCGCAAACATAAGCGGACAAGGAAAACCCTCGGGAGATCAGAAAAACAGATTTTATTGTCGCTAACACAAAACAAAATACAACAACTGAAAGCGAGCAACGCAGTGCTGGAAAAGGGAACAAAAAATACGGGGTAAAACGACAACAGAAAGCGAGCAACACAGTGCTGGTAAGTGAACACAAAATGTGTGGCAAAGCGATAACAGAAAGCGAGCAACCTAGTGCTGTTAAATGCGACGAAAACAATAACAGAAAAAGACTCTCCAGAACGAGGGGAGAGCTATTCACGAAAGCAAAACGAGATGCAAAAACCGCAACAAAAACGAGCATCCGAACTTATTAATACACGAGACTAAGCAAGTAGGGCACCGAATCGAGGCGTACTGGTCCAAGGGACAGTCGCCCCGAACGCCAGTAACGCCACGCCCTAAATACCGGCTGCCCCGGAATTGTCAGCTCCCGATTGGCGGGCTAGGAGGTGTGGTCCGAGTGAAACGAGACGGAATCCACCAATCGGAAACTGACAGGACAGCCAGCGGAACAGCCACACCTGCAGTTCCCACACACACACACAATCCCGGGGGGCGAGCCCGGTGGCCGTAACACATGTATATTATTTATTTATATTATTTATTTATATTATTTATTTATACATTAACTACTCACTTATTTATGCAGTTTATGTGTAAAATAATGAAAAAATGCTTAAAAAAGGCATTTTTTTAGTCTTTGAACGTATTAAAATGTTTTCCATTATTTATAATGGGAAAAATAGATTCAGAATTCAAACAAATCACTTCTCGAACTGCCTTCTGGAATGGATTGTGGTTGAAAACCGAGGTTTGACTGTAGTTTGCATCGAACAGTAACAGGAACAGAAGGCATTCAGGCTTACTGGGAGTTGGGCAAGATCGGGAAGTCATGGACAGGCTGAGTCAGGAACAGGCAGGCAACAAGATCTCAAGAACAGACAGGCTTACCAGGGAACAGAAGCAGGCAGGTCAGAAACAGGCAGGGTCAAACACTGGCAGACAGGCAAGCTGAAAACGCTGGAAGTCATGCTTTCTACACAGGACAATCAGGCAATGAACTGGGGTAGGGCCAGGACCTAAATAGTGCCTCTCTGATTGCCCTAATTGACCACCGGCATGCAGGTGAGATGGAGAGACTGTGTAGGTGGGGCTGTCCTCTCCACAGCCATGACAGGATTTAGCCCTCGAGCTGTTTTTGTGTTTTGTCACTTTCATGCAAAGCACTTCCTTAGTTGACCATTTATAATAAATATTAATTTTATGAATCTGCATTTTGGGTCTTCACCTCCCATAATGCCGACCTTAACATGTGTAGTCCACTTCTCCTGATTACGTCAAAGTGAGACCTAAAGGTTGTAAAAAACTGAAGTTATTGACAATAAAGCTCTTGAAATATATATCTGATGCTTTCATTTTGGTAATGATTTTGATTATGTTGTGGCTTTAATATTTTCCAGATAAACTAAATTATTATGATTATCATCAGCTTAAATGACAGTAGGTTGCCATGCTCACCTTTGACTAAAGAAGGTACGACAAAAATAGAATTAAAAACACATATATAATTATGTTTGCGGTCAAAAATGAGGTAAAAAAGAAAAAGTTCAGTCATCAAAGTTAAACAGACATTTCAAATTCCAAGAAAAAAAAAACCCTCCCTTTTCAGTTAGAAATTATTTCATAATTTTCTTTGTGCTACCCAAACACAACTCAGTGGGTCCACATTCTGCATAGCTGGCAAAAACAAAATAACCCCAATATTATTTTTAGAGGTACTGTATTCTAGTTACTCATTCTTGTGCTTATTGGAGTAATTCCTGTAGTTTGAACTAGCACTTTTGCCCCATAGCAAGAAAATTCAGGGTTCAAATTCCCTGGGGCTTCTGGAATATATTATGTTCTTCCCATGTCTGTGGGGATTTTTCCCAAGTGTTCAGGATTCTGTCCCCAGTGCAAAAACTTATATTTGCAAACGGGCAAATTGGTGTACGTAATGCAGGTTTTTCAGTACACAGTTCTGCTACTAAATTGGGAATTCGAGTGTGAATGGTTACTTTTAAACAACTCTTTCAAGGTGTACTTTAATTCTCATTTCTGCAAGTTATTGCCATTTGACCTCACATTTTAAGACTGTCATAGGTAGATAGCGACAAGATGGGAAAATTCAGTCATAATGCTGTTTATTTATTGTTTATGATATCCAACATACAGTATTTAATATCTATATTTACTAATAAAAATAAAAAACAACTGAAAAACTAAAGAAAAAAATCATGTAAGCTTGTAAGCAACTGTGAGTGCCCTGATTATTTCTAATAATATTTGTTCCAACATTCATTAGTTGCTTTCACTTTTAATGACTGATGGCAGGAAATTATTTTATTTTATTTATTTTTTTTTTTACTTGAAAGGCTTACAGGGAACCTCCTTAGACTATGCATTTAGTATAATCTCTTTGTTTTCAAATTTATTCACTGCCAAAAGGTCTCTGGGCTTATGAGGCTCCCAGCAGTGTACATCTTTGTTAGTTTTGCTAGTTTTGTTGGGATGTATCCCTAGTTTCTTTTAGGTCAAATAGTAATTGTAATTATAAACTTCTTAGACTACATTGCACTTTCTTGCATCCACACCTTAATTTTGAGGAACAGAAGTGTGACACCCATCCCAATCCCAATGCTGTCCTCTATTGCATGGTACCCATGGGTCCCAATTATTAATGACACCACCCTGCACCATTAAGACTGTGTCTTGAGGGGGGCACTGCAGGGAAAGACAGACAAAATACAAGGTATTAAAAAAAGCAAGCAAGAGGAATGAGCAGAGAAATTGCCAAGGGGAACAGAGAGAAAATTGTATTTTATTAAGCAGTAAACTTGGAGAGAATTGAGGAAAAGGAACTGCAGGGATAAAAAGATTTAGAACAATTGCAATATAACAACAAATCTACAGATTCTTAAACATAACCTGGTTATGGTACTGGATATAGCTAAACCTCACTGAAAGGTTAGTGTATTTTGTAAGATAGAACAGTGCTGAACATGCTTCCTTTAGCAAAGAATTTTAAAAAATCCTCTATTTGAAAAAAGTGATGATCCTTTTTACCGTTCACTTTCCCACTAACAGTCAAGCACAATTATATTTTGTTTCTCAAAGCATCATCTTGACACAATTACAATGACACACACTCCCTATACCATATGTGTGCAGATAAGTAAATGTGTAATTGCATTTCCTTTGAGTGGCATTGTTTTATTTCTCTTAATCTATCGTGACATCTCATTAAGCATCTGTAACATATTTTTCTGTACTACATGTACGTGTGTGGCACATGTGGTTGAGTTTTTTCTCAAATTAAATGCATACAGTTATTGAGAAAGACATTACTGTGACAGATGCACTGAACTCGTCACAGTTTTTCCTTTTCATTTGGCAGAGATATGTCCTCTTGATCTCCAACTGTTGACATTTGTCTCATGCAGAAATGTTCAGGAAACATGATATTTTTCAAGTCAATCAGCTAATCAGAAGCTCTCAAGGAGATAAAGCCAATTAAGGTAATAATTATTGTGATCACTGGTTCACTGTGAGGGAAAGTCCTATTTTATAAGATTTAGGTTTTACAATAGAGAAATTGCAGTGGCATGGAATAAAAAGAGGATTTAATGCTTCCATTGCATCAGATTCCTAGTCCAGGCTATGCATGATGTCCTTCCAAGTCAAGCCAACCTTCACATCTATGGAAAAACTGACACGCCATCCTGTTGTCAGTGCTCAGGAGATGGATCCTTAGAACCCCTCCTCAGCAGCTGCCCAAAAGCGCTTGCAGATGGGTGCTGTCACTGCTGCCATGATCAGGTGCTTATAGAAGTTGCAGACAGCTTTGCCAGAGCCATTAACACCACAAAGGGCTAGCAAAAACCATCATGTTCCATACAGTTGGAGAGAAGGTCCAGCCTCCTCATGTCTGCCACTGACTGGACACTGGAAGTGGACCTTGACAAACAGTTGAAGTTCCCAGCCAGGATAACACCAACATGGCCTCAACCAGATATGATCATCTGATTCCACTAAGAATCATACTCGCATTGCTCAATGAAGCTCGCAGTGCTTTGGAGCGAGCACATGGACAAGACCAATGAAAGGAAGCATGCCAACTACCAGAAGTTGGTGGATGACTGCAAGAGGCAAGGCTGGAGAGCATTCTGTGAACCTTTGGAGGTGGGCTACCGAGGATTTGCTGGGCAATGCACAGCGTGCACACTTTGGAGAGTGACTCATTGGAGGCAAAGACAAAAGCTATCAGATCCCCTGCTGAAGCCGCAGAGACACAAACAGATATACAAAAGCATATGTACAGGAACATATATCCCTTCAAATAATCCTAATCATAATGTATTCTTCAGTGTATTCTTCCCAGTTTGGAGTCAAGGCCCATTCATTGAAAGCTTTGCCTCAATGTTGTTCTTGGCATGTTTCATTCTTTTATTTACCTCAATTATTTACCTTCTGGATTGTCTGCACATCAATAAAACTAGTCTCCTCAGACATATTTCAGCTTTATATCAGTTATTTATATTTTCCCTTTAGATAATCAAAAGGGTCACTTTAAAATGTCTATATTGGTTTATTAATGAGTAATGGTAATAATTTCCCTTGTTCTCATATCCTATTCCGCAGCTCACTCCCCTCTCTCTTTGTTCTTCCTTATTCAGGGGAAAATAGACCCAAATAAGCTCTAATTTCAGCCTTTAACTCCTTGGAGTCTCCTTTAACAGACACTCAAGATAATTGTACAGTTAACTTTGGAAACTTCTGGCACAAATGCTGGTGATGGATTGTGTTTGGGAAAATTGATAGTGCAGCTTTTCTGGGTCATGATAATGATATGTGAGATAAGGAACTATTTCCACTCTTTTGGAACTTGGTATAAGCCTCAGAGGTTTATGAAACTGAAAAGGGGGAAAAAGTAGACAGTGGCTGGATCATGGGCAGGAATGTCTGTGAGGAAATATGATTGTGCTAACATTCCAAAATGGTAATGAAAGGAGAGTGCATATATGATGACAGCATGCTAGTTGTGGGATATGACAGCAGTAGGAAAACTGGAATACTTATTTTAACAAGCTTCAATTTAAAAAGTTGTTATAAGTCAATATTTTTGCATTCTTTGATCCTTATATCTCTGCATTTCTGCAACATGTTTGGGGTTAAGTGACTTAACCTAAAGGGCCAAAAGCAGCATGGACATAAAGTGAGTTGGATCATATTGGTAAGGAGCCCAAGGATTTTTGGATGTTTGTGTGTGTGTGTGTGTGTGTGTGTGTGTGTGTGTGTGTGAGAGTGTGTGAAAGAGAGAGGGAGAAAGGTGGCCAGGATGATTAGTTTGTGATGCTTGCTATTGGAGTGTGATTGGGGTTGAAACCCTGCTTGAGCACCACTGCCTCGTTGTGTGCATGGTTTACTGCAGGCTAATTTCATCCACGACTGATCATAGGAGCAAAGGGGAGCTGGTTGTCATCTGTGGCTATGTCAAACTTCTTCATGTAGGCTTGTGATTGACGGTGACCCCTGGGAGTAAGTATTGGTGGTAGGAGGGTGTAGATCGAGATCCGGTTCCGGTCACGTGAGTTCCCGCGGTTCGTATGACTGTACTCTGCATGGTGTGTTGGTTTCACTCTAGTTTCTCTGTAGTCTCACCCTAATTTCACTCTAATTAAAGAAAGAAAATCCACTACACTTAAGTTTGAATACCTGGGAAATTTCAGTCTCCTGATAACAACAGTGAGAAATAACACTTATTAAACACAGGGCTCTGCTGATCATTAGAAGTACTAGCATTAGCAGCACTAGCATTAGCAGCACTAACATTAGCATGACACAGCATCCTGTTACAGAGACTGGAATATATGATTGGGATTAAAGGGACAGCACTAGACTGGTTTAGATCATATTTATCTGATAGATACCAGTTTGCTCATGTCCATGGTGTTCTCTCTTCATACAGTAGGGTTAGCCACGGAGTCCCTCAAGGTTCTGTACTTGGACCAATCCTCTTCACCCTGTACATGCTTCCCTTAGGGAACATTATTCGGCAGCATGGGATACATTTTCATTGTTATGCTGATGACACCCAGCTTTATTTATCCATGAAACCAGAAGAGACAGAGAAGTTAGTGAAGCTCCAGACCGGTCTTAAGGACATAAAGTCCTGGATGTCTTCAAATTTCCTCCTCCTCAACCCAGGAAAAACTGAGGTCATGGTGTTTGGTCCCGAACCTCTCAGGGATAGGTTAGATCACATTATCACTCTAGATGGTATCTCCTTAGAATCTAGTCTCTCTGTGAGGAATCTAGGAGTAACTTTTGATCAAAACCTCTCCTTTAACTCACACATCAAATTCGTCTGTAGAAGTGCCTTTTTTCATCTGAGGAACATCAGAAAGATCAGGAAGATATTATTGCAGCATGATGCTGAAAAGTTAGTTCATGCTTTTGTTACTTCCAGGCTGGACTATTGTAATTCTTTACTATCAGGGTGCCCAAACAACTCTTTAAGAAGTCTTCAGCTGATCCAAAACGCTGCAGCCAGAGTTCTGACAGGTATTGACAAAAGAGATCACATCAACCCTGTACCGGCGTCTCTTCATTGGCTGCCCGTTAAATTCAGAATAATTTTTAAAACCCTCCTCTTGACCTACAAGGTCCTCAGATGCCTAGCTCCATCCTACCTGGAGGAGCTAGTGATACCTTATCAGCCCAATAGACCGCTCCACTCTCAGAACGCTGGTCTACTTGTGGTTCCCAGAGTCTTTGGGAGTAGATTGGGGGACTGAGCATTTAGCTACCAGGCCCCCCTGCTATGGAACTAGCTCCCTGTCCAGGTACGGGAGGCTGACTCCATCGCTACTTTTAAGACCAGATTTAAGACTTACCTCTTTGATAAAGCTTATTGTAACTAATTCTGTAGTTCCAGTTACTATCATAGACAAATTATCATACTTAGGGGGTCGTCTTATCGTTAGGTTAAGATACTAGTTATGCTGCTATAGGCCAAGGCTGCCGGGGTCCGGAAACATGATCACCTCACAGGCCTCTGTCACCACACTGGTCATGGTTTCCTCTCCTCTCCTCTCCTTTCCTCCTCCTCATCGAGCAGACTAATTATGCAGATTCCTGTGTAGTTTTTCTGCACCCCCCCCCCTCTATTTATTTATTTACAGGTATCACCGCCTTCAGAGCTGCATGATGACATCTGGCCCGCTGACCTGTTGTATAATGTATTTTTGTATTTATGTCTGTGTTTCTGTGTTCTGTGCCATGCCTCTCCTCTCCTCTCGTCTCCTTCTTCTCCTTCTCCTCTTTTTCTCCTTCTCCTTCTCCTCTCCCTCTCCTCTCTCTCTTTACCCAGCCGGCCATCAGCAGGAAGGTCCCCCTACATGAGCCTGGTCCTGCTCAAGGTTTCTTCCTGTTAAATGGGGAGTTTTTCCTTGCCACTGTTGCTTGTCTGGGGTTAGGCCCTGGGATTCTGTAAAGCGCCTTGAAACAATTTTAATTGTATAAGATGCTATATAAATAAAGATTGATTGATTGATTGATTGATTGATAGAAATAAATGAAAAAAGAAACAAGTATAAATGTAAACAGAGACTAGTGGGGTAGAAAATGGCTCATATGCACAACAATTATGCCTGTGTCTTCTGACTAAAAGAAACTTTGACGAGTGACTAAATCAAGCTGATAAGAAAATTAAATTGAGGTGCATAAATATGTACATTGACTTTTTGACTTCAATAACATCAGTTAAACAACAGTTAAAATCCTGCCTTAATCTCACAAACAAAACAGGCTCAAGAGAAAAATCATTCATTGAAGCAAAAAAGAAGACTAAAAATACATAAAAGCATCCTAATGGGGGAGGGGTGTATAAATGTCAGTTCCACTACCTTAGAAAAGCATGTATGAGGAGAGAGAAGTCTAATTCCCCTGAGCCCTACAGGCCAAGTTTCTGCCACATAAGCACTATCCATCCAAGGAAATGTTTATGTTAACACCAATTAAGCAATTAATGCATCTGAAACTTGTTGTGGTTCACAGTCTTTTTAAAAGGGCATTTTAGTGACAAATTGACATTTAATTTCCTCCAGAACCACGTGAGTGAGTTAATCTCTACAATATGACATTACTTGATTTTTTTTATCAAGATCTATGAAAAACATTCAGAGCTTATACTTTGTATTGTAATTGCAAAAATGCCTAGAGAGCAGCTGTGTCAAACACAAACTACACTACATAAACTTAAGTGCTTAACAATATTTATCTTAATGTCTTTCTTAAATTGTCTTTCTTAAAATTTATGTTAGTTTATGCCAAGTTCCCACCATTTTCTCTTCTCTGTTTCTCTTTATTGGCACTTTCAAATAAGCCCATGTTATGGGCTGGTATATATTGGATGCCAAATGTAAAGTGACAAAATGGGTTTCTCACATTTAACTGAACGTGAGAACTAATATCCTCACAATAAACAAAGCCTAAAAGTAAATTTGGAATGTAAATATTATGTGAAAATAGAAATTTCAATATCACACCTCAATGTAAATATCAAAAGTAAGTGTTAAATGTCTCACTGAGTGTAAAGCTAAATGTTCAAAAACTATACAAATAACCTCCACCACCCTCACATACTGCAAAGCACTGCCTATAATGCTGATCTTGTCATGCTGCCTCAAACCCCCAAAATACACCGGATGCAGTTACGGTGCGCACCCACTGAGTTTCAACTCAGCTCCATTTTCCAACAAATTATGCCGATTGCATCTTCTTGTTCACAGCACGGTGTGGCTCCAGCCGGCAGCTGAAAATGAGCTATCATAATAGAAATTCACACAGTAGTGATATTACCATTTTGTACTATATAAAATAACCTACAAAAAATCTCCAAGAATAGAATTATACTCATATTTTAATTCCATTCAACTCAAATTGACCATGTTGTGATCATAAATGTCCAAAACCACACAAAAACTCAGGAACATGAAAAACTCAGATTTTTTCATTTCCTGAATGAATGATGTCAGTTTTGTGAATCACAAACCAAAGGACATAACTTCATCTGGACAAAGAAACCTACAAATGCAAGGTATGTAATAATCAGGAGAAAATTGAAATATACAAAAGCACTATCTGCAAACATACCTTTTCATAAAAACAAGAGTGCATTCAGGTACATTACACCAATGCATTTGTTTGTGGGGTCACTGATTTTAATTTCCTTTTGTTAATTATGGCCTAATTGAATTTACCAAGACTGTAAAACTGCATCACTTGAAATATTTGAGGCAGTACAAATAATTATTATTAGATCTTGCAGCTCAAGTCAGTCACATCCATTGTAGTAATTGTCAGCCTCCAAAAGCATATAGGTTTGACAAAAAATAACATATAAATGTTGTCCGAAATATAATTACAATATATTGTATTAGAAAAGGGCAATAGGATGACAAAAATACCACTGCTGAAATAAGAGACATATTTCAAGCTTATTATAAAATAAAATGGACAGGAAGTGATTTGTTGAAAATTATAGTATCATGTATATACAAACATATTGGAAGGAACTAATTTCAAAAAATTTCATTTTATAAACCAAAAGTAACTTTAAACACATTTTCAATTTCTGCAAGTTTAATAACATGTCCAATATATGAATATGCTTTTCTGGTGAATTTTCCATTCAGCTCTCAGCTACACGTTCTTATCACCCAGGTATCTAACCAGCCATAACCAGTCATCTGATGATTCCTCTCTCATCTGATCTCCTCCTCATCCCCATGCAAATCAGTATATGCTACCAACAGGCCTGCCATTAACCCTGCTAAAAGTTCTAGTGATGTCGAAACCATTAATGTCCCAAAAAGTGATAATAATGGTGTTAAACATGGTTTAATCAGTGAAGACACTGCAATTACAGAGACCCTGACAGACCAACCTGCAGGAACAGCTTCATTGTCAGAGCCAAATGTTCAGGAACCTGCCTCCACAAAGTCTGGGGTTAATAATGCAGGACAGTTTCACATTCAGTCCTCATGTCAGGGGACAACATGGAGTTTGCCTCAGACTCTGACACAGTCTCTGTGGGAGAAAGTTCCAAGATCACAGCCAAACTGTACACAAAAGGAGATCACACACCTCCTCAATGAAACATAGAATAGATCCATCAAAATCAGGGATTATTTTAATGACACTGAGAATTTGTTTTCATAAGTTAATATTCATGTGAACTTTGATTTGTTTAATTACAAGAAACAATTCAGGTTAAAATAAAAGTGCAGCCCTTATAGGGCCTATATCACCTGGGCTACTGCTAAATGGGCCTCCACCTGGGCTACAGCTAACAGGGCCTCCACCACCTGGGCTACGGCTAACTGGGCATCCACCACCTGGGCTACAGCTAAGCGGGCCTCCACCACCTGGGCTCCATCTCCAGCTAACCAGGCCTCCACCTGGGCTACAGTTAACCAGGCCTCCACGTGGGCTGCAGCAAACCGTGCCTCCACCACCTGAGCTCCAGCTATGGCTAACCGGGCCTCCACCTGGGCTAAAGTTAACTGGGCCTCCACCACCTGGGCTACAGCTAAGCAGGCCTCCACCACCTGGGCTACAGCTAAGCGGGCCTCCACCACCTGGGCTACAGCTACAGCTAACCAGGCCTCCACCTGGGATACAGCTAACCAGGCCTCTACCTGGGCTACAGCTATCTGGGCCTCCAATACTTGGGCTACAGCTACCTGGTGGGTTAGCTGTAACCCACCAGGGTTACAGCTAACAGGCCCTGCACCACCTGGGCTACAGCCACCTGGGCCTCCACCACCTGGGCTACAGCTACCTGGGCCTCCACCATCTGGGCTACAGCTACCTGGGCCTCTACCATCTGGGCTACAGCTAACAGGGCCTCCACCACCTGGGCTACAGCTACCTGTGCCTCCACCTCAAAAAAGGTCAGAAATCCTTTTCTCAAAAAAAATTGGACATCTAAGTTTTTTCACGCACTTAATCAGGCAAAAATAATCTGGGATCCGCGAGCCAAAACAAAAGGCTTATTAGGCGGACACTTGAATATATGGAGTATGGCACCTAAAAATGAAGAGCTTCAACATCTGCTCTGCAACTCCAACATTGACTTTCTGGGGCTTTCTGAAACCTGGTTATCACACAACTCTCCAGACTCAGTGGTAACTCTGCCAGACTATAAAGTCTACAGGAATGATAGGGCACATGGGAGGGGTGGAGGTGTTATGTTAAAAGCATAACTACTCTATGTTAAAAGCGCTACTATATGTTAAAAGCGCTCTAAAATGTAGATGGATAAATTGGCCAGAAGAAATCCATCTTGAGTGTGTTGGTGTAGAAATCTCACTCTCACCTGCAATGTCTTTCATTGTAATTTGTTATCGTAAACCATCTGCTAAATTGGATTTTTATGACAAATTAAATCTTCTCCTTAATCACTGTGATTTAAACAAAGAAATTATAATTTTTGGAGATTTTAATGTAAATTGGTATGATAAGAAAGCTAGAAAAAACCTGAAACAAGTCACTAAACATTTTAATTTTTAACAGTTAATAGAACTACCTACTCGAATAACTTTTTGTAAATAAACCGGAAAGAATTATCAAACCTTTGAACAACTTGACTGGGCTGTCTGACCACAATGTCATCTTCTTCTCAAGAAACCTTACAAAAAAACATTTTACAGATTCATATAGGCCAAATGTAATAGTCTCACCCAAAACAATAATTCCCAAAAAATGACTACCAAATCTCGTGGCAGCTTTACAAAGTACTGATTGGAACGAAATTACTCAAAGTAAAGATGTTGAAAATAGCAGCTGTCTATTTCACAAGAAAATTAATGAAGTCATGTTAAACTTTACCAAAAAAGGGAGATATAACAAAAGAAAAGGAACTCTATTACCATGGATAAATGATGAATGTAAGAAATGGATGAGAGACAGAGATGAACAACTAAAAGTTATATCAAATCCCCCCTCATCACAGACAGGTTTAAATTTACTTCACTGAGAGTTAAGGTTGCTCAAATTATACGAAAGGTCAAAGCAAGATTTTTTATGAATATTATCTCTGAAGCAAACGGAAATTCCAAAAAGATCTGGCATAATCTAAATAAATTAATTGGGAAGGATAAAAAAAGCAAAACAACAAGAAATTGAGCTAAAGATTAACAATATCACCATGCCTGATCCAGATCTACTGACAAATGAATTTAATAATTATTTTCTCAACTCTGTTAGGGAAATAAGTCAGTTATTTCTATCTCCTGATCTCAAAACAATATCCGTTGATCTCACGCAGCCTGTTTTTAAATTACATGAAATAACAGGGCTGGAAGTGTCCAAAATTATTGGTTCACTAAAAAATTCCAAAGCCAAAGACATTCATGGATTGGACACTCATCTCCTAAAATTATGCAAAGAGTCTCTTATAGCACCAATAACACACATGATTAATTTATCACTTAAACAGAGAGTTGTTCCATCGTCCTGGAAACTGGCCACAGTCACCCCAATCTTTAAATCTGGTGACAGTTTAAATATATCCAATTATTGACCAATCTGTATACTTCCAGTCGTTTCCAAGGTTGTTGAGAGATGGGTAGCAAATATTATCAATGAACATCTCTATAGTAGTCCGTCTAACTTACATGCCATGCAATTTGGTTTTAGAGCAAACCACTCCACTGAATCAGCAAATAGCTTCTTCATAGAAAAGGTAAAAAGTAAATTGGATGCATATCCTTGTGTTGGTGCAGTGTTCCTTGATCTTAAAAAGGCTTTCGTCACTGTCAGCCATGAAATTCTTTTAACAAAACTAACAGATTTCAACTTCTCGCCAGAGGCAATTCAGTGGATTAAATCATATTTAGCTTCAAGAAAACAATGTGTACAAATTAATAGTGTAAAATCATCGGTCTTGGATGTCTCTGTTGGTGTGCCGCAAGGATCAATACTTGGTCCACTGTTATTCTCACTGTACATAAATGATCTTCCCAAAACATGTGATAATGTGAATTTCCAAATGTATGCTGATGACACTGTAATTTATATGCATGCAAAGAGCATTAAAGAGGCAGCTTCCATCCTGACCTCAGCCATGGAGAAGGTAAATCACTCGCTAATCAAATCATGTTTGCTTCTAAATTCCAAAAAAAAATGGTCTGTTTGATGTTCTCAAAGCAATCAAAACAGATAAAAAATTCTGGAGTATTTTTGAGGGGTAAGCCTTGGATCCGATTCCGGTCACGTGAGTTCCCGCGGTTCGTTTGACTGTACTGTGCACGGTGTGTTGGTTTCACTCTAGTTTTACTGTAGTCTCACCCTAATTTTACTCTAATTAAAGAAAAATAAATAAATAATCCACTACACTTAAGTTTGAATACCTGGGACATTCCAGTCTCCTGATAACAACAGTGAGAAATAACACTTATTAAACACAGGGCTCCGCTGTGTATTAGCGGTATTAGCATTAGCAGGACTAGCACTAGCATTAGCATGGCCTCACTGTCTGTCTCACCCGGTGTCTTTGCTTGTTCAGCGTGTGGAATTAAAATTTAGCTACTCCTCTGCCTCCTTTAGTGAAGGGGACAAGTGTAGAAAGTGTAATGTTCTAATGGCTCTTGTTGGGAAAATAGGTGAAGAGTTACGCGCGGCCCATGTGGAAGAATGGTGGTTACCACGTGGTGACTGGAAGAAGAGGGAAGAACCGGAACTGCTTGCTTGCCTGATATACGGATGTGCTAACTACTGCATTGCTGAATACCATGTATGGATTTGTTTTTAAAAATGTGATGTTTTGTTAGACGAGTGTGCCCGTAAGGTGCACCATATTTGGAGATGTTGACAATTGAAATGGGCTTAGAATCATGGGAAGAGAATCATGTGGGTACTGTGTATAAGAAGTGAAGGACGAAAAACAAAGGGTGTTCTTGGGCTGGGTGAGATGAGTGTAACACTTCTCTGCCTGTCGTGGGAACCCACAGCGGCTGTGTAATAAAGATTTCGAAGCTGGCCAACTGCGTCTCCTCTGATTCCATCATCGAGCCCTGACGGTATCACAAAAGTGCGAGAGGTTTCCCTCAAAAGGATACAACAATTTGGCGACCATGAAGGGACCCTCACTTGGAGGAATGATGGAATGATTCGACCTGACCCGATGCCCTGGAGACATCCACACAATCCTTAGAAGAGAGCTCGTCATAGAGAAAGGTAAGCACCACCTGTTGTTTCAAAGTGTGCGGATTGTGTGGGAGCGATCAATCGAACTAAATAGAAGATAAGAGTGAGGCTACGAGCCAGTTCGCAGTGTTTCCTCGAACTAAATAGAAAATAAAAGTGAGGCTACGAGCCAGTTTGCAGTGTTTCCTCGAACTAAATAGAAAAGAAAAGTGAGGCTACGAGCCAGTTCGCAGTGTTTCCTCGAACTAAATAGAAAAGAAAAGTGAGGCTACAAGCCAGTTTGCAGTGTTTCCTCGAACTAAGACTAAATAAGGCTAAATAGATACATGGACCCCAAATAAAAAATAATAAATAAAATAAATAAATAAAACAAAAATAATAAAAATAAATAATCATAATAAATAAAATAATAAGAGGAATAAAATAATCATATCATTTTTATTGGTAATATAATAAAAATAAATTAGGTGCAAGATGAATGAGCAATTGGAAGACTTGGTGAATGAAGTACCGGGACTGGACCCATATGTAAGAAGGGTCCTGGCCCGAACTCCGGAAGTTGATCGAGAAAAGGAGGTGGGAAGGCTTGTGGACTTCCTCACCACTTTTGGAGCGCGGTTCAGAGGAAAAGATGACGGGGGGGTCCTCACGGTGCTGCTTGCCACGGTGTCGGAGACGGTAGAACAGGTAAAGGAGTTGGAGGCTAAGATTAGCAGGGCAGGAGTGCTAGATAAGGCCAAGTTTAAAAAGAAACGTGCAAAGTGGGATGCGAGAAAGTGCACGGCACAGAAACTCAGGGACATACAGATAACGAAACAGGCAACAGAGAAGGCCAGACAGGAGAGAAGGACAGAGGAAGGAATAGAAAAAACTGAGTCAAAACCCTCGACCTTGGTGGTATCAGCACCAGTGCCCGCGAGTTCAATCCCACAGCGGAGAACAAGGGCGCCCCCTGCAGTCCCACGGGCTCCTCGGGCCTCGTCCCTGTATCCAGTTATAACTGGGGGAACGTTTGAGGTGTCGGGGGGACAGATAGACTGGGAGGAGGAGGAGGGGGCGGCCGCTCCCCTGCAGCCACCGCCCTTCTCTCCCACTAACCCGTTTGGTCAACCGGTGACAAAGGAGCCCCGAGATGACCCATGGACGTGTCGACAGTTACGGATGGCGGAAGAAATTATAAAACCGGACTCAGACGTGGGGAGAGTGAAGGAGGCGCCGGCATCTACCCCGCACACACCATTGGTTTGGACAGAAGAGGCTAAGAAGGACTTTGGCAGCGGCATTAGCCATTCCAGAATATGGCTCTCCCTTTCGTCTTGACTTTGACGTTGCTGAAGACGGCTGCCACGCTAATGGCTGCCTCTATCAGCAACAACAAGGGGAGAGACATGTGCTAGGGTACTACAGTATCATATTGGATCCAATCGAAACCAAACAACCGCCATACACAAGAGAAGTAGCGGCCCTGGCAAAAGTTGTGATGAAAACTGAACCAGTAGTCGGACAGCATCAGCTGATTATCAACACAGACCATGGAGTGGCGGCGTTTGTAGAATCTGCGTCATTCACCATCACACCGGGACGAGAATTGGCCATTATGAAAACATTGACAAAACCACACATAACATATTGCAACGACAGAGCCAATATGGCAAACAGGGGTTAATCTGACACACCACTGTGCGACCAGAGCAGACATGGCTGCCAAAGCCAGACCAGATTTGCAAGGAATGCCATTACTGAAACTAGACAAGGAGCCTCAGCATGTGTACATAGATGGGAGTTGTCACAGGACAGAGACAGGATTGAGAGCAGGATTTGCGGTGGTAAGAAGGACAGGAGAGAGGTATGACACTGTGGCGGCTGGAGAGGTGGAACCCCCGTCGGTACAGAGGGCCGAGCTCTGGGCAATGGTGGAGGCACTGCAGCTTTCGGAAGGAGATGATGTAAATATTTACACTGATTCAGCTTTTGTACATAATGTAATGCATAGAGACTTGGGAGCATGGAGGAGAAATGGATTGCAAACAGTAGGTGACCGGACGCCTAGACACATGGATGTAATAAAACTCCTGGAAGAAGCATTAGAAAAACCTGGCTGGGTAGCAGTAATTAAAATTGCTGCTCACACACAAGTTAGTTCACCATATGCATTGGGTAATGATGGGGCGGAAAAAGCTGCTAAGCAAGCAGTGGGATTGCTCATGGTAAGTATAACACCAGAAGTAATGGTAGAAGAGGAGGAGGTAACAGCATTAAGACCCAATTCCTGGAAGGAATGGGGCAACGCGCAAGCGAATGCATCAGTAGAGGAGCAGGAGCTCTGGGAACAAAAGGGGGCGAGGGTTGTGACAACCAGCACCGAGGGGACGGAGGAAGAAGTGTGGATGTGGAGAAGCGAGGATGGAAGGGTGGTACTGCCCGAACGGTACCTGAAGGACATGGTGCTGGAGGCACACGGGCCAGCCCACCTGGGCATAAATGCCATGACAAGACTGTGTAAGAATTTCTGGCACCCTAAGTTGAAAAGTACCATTGAGGGGGTTGCGCAAAATTGTGAAATATGCAGACAATATAACCCCAAACAGGGGGTGCCTCTCTCCCCAGGGGTGTTCCCGGAGCCCCAAAGGACGGGAGAAGAAATCATGATAGACTTTACAGATATGGGAGAAAGGGTAGGAGGAAAACTTTTCTTACTAGTAATAGTGGATGTGTACTCGGGATGGCCAGAGGCCTACCCAACAGGGAAAGAGGATGCTGCCGCAGTCATCAAGCTTTAATGAATGACTATGTTCCAAGACATGGGTATCCAAAACGGATACGGTCCGATAATGGAACTCATTTCAAAAACAAGCACCTAGGACAAGTGGAAGAGATGTTCGGCCTGAAGCATACTGTAAGTATGGGATGGTCTATCACCCACAGTCCCAGGGGAAAGTGGAAAGAATGAACGCCAATCTGAAAACAAAGGTTGGCAAAGATCATGGCCTCAACGGAGATGAGTTGGGTGGAGGCCCTCCCTTTGGCCTTGATGGCCATCAGGTACTCAGTGAACCAAACCACGGGATTCACTCCATTTGAGTTGCAGCACGGGAGACCCTTCCCGCAACCCTCTGGACCTGTGGGACCTCCGACGCATTGCAACCCAAAGGTAATGTACAAACTTTTAAACCACATGTCGACTAGTCTCTCCCTACAGGCCCCAAGGAGAGACCAGAACTGATCCAGGAGACCGAGCTGTTGCTAAAGGTCTACAAGAGAAAGTGGCAGGAGCCAAGGTGGATGGGACCACACCGAGTGACGCCCCGAACCCACACAGCGGTGCAGTTGGCTGGCAAGGGAAACTCGTGGTATCACCTCAGCCAGTGTGCGAAAGCTCCCGGGACAACCGGGGAAGGAGCCTAGAAAGGGACCTGCGATGACAGGGGCCCCAACGCGAAACAGGTGAGGTGCTAGTAACTCTCTCCCCGCAACGATGAAGAGCGGTGAGAGGGGAGAGTGGAACGACGACGACGCAGCCAAAACCAATCAACATCCAGAGGATCGACAACCGGAGCCAAGGGACCGTCCGCCCACCCAGGGACGCCAGGACTCATGTCGTGTGAAATGTAAAATGTTTAAATTAATATTTGTAGCATTGTGCTTGCTTAGCGTGATGGCTTCAGTTGCATTCCTTGCGTGTCGGGTAACCCACTCCACAGGGCTCTATAGAAGCAGACAGAGCAATTCCGACACCCGCCCTCCACACTGTGAGTGCGACTTCCCTCATGGCAATACAAAACCGAATGGCTATAGACATGCTATTGGCAGAAAAAGGCGGTGTGTGCTCCATGTTTGGTGAACAGCATTGCACATTTATTCCCAACAACACGGCGCCAGATGGGTCAGTAACGAAGGCCCTGGAGGGTCTGAGGACCCTGTTTCGGAAGATGGCAGAGCACTCTGGAGTGGAGAACCCACTGGAGGAATGGGCAACTAAACTTTTTGGCAAATGGCAAAGGCTTATTGTACCAATGTTGACCTCCATGGCAGCGTTCAGCACAATCTTAATCACCAGTGGAAGTTGTTGTGTACCATGTATTCGTGCCTTATGTGTCCGGTTCATAACATCGACTGTGGAAAAAGGAACAGCGGGGCCAGAGAGGATTAGGCTTTTCCCAACCAGACCGATAACCCTGAACTGGGAAGATGGTGAGGAAGAAGATTTGGAGTAAGTGGGTTGTGGCCACTTACGAGGCCAACAAGGGGAATGTTGGGAATATAGGTGAAGGGTTACGTGCGGCCCATGCAGAAGAATGGTGGTTACCACGTGGTGACTGGAAGAAGAGGGAAGAACTGGAACTGCTTGCTTGCCTGATATACAGATGTGCTAACTACTGCATTGCTGAATACCATGTATGGATTTGTTTTTAAAAATGTGATGTTTTGTTAGACGAGTGTGCCCGTAAGGTGCACCGTATTTGGAGATGTTGACAATTGAAATGGGCTTAGAATCATGGGAAGAGAATCATGTGGGTACTGTGTATAAGAAGTGAAGGACGAAAAACAAAGGGTGTTCTTGGGCTGGGTGAGATGAGTGTAACACTTCTCTGCCTGTCGTGGGAACCCACAGCGGCTGTGTAATAAAGATTTCGAAGCTCGCCAACTGCGTCTCCTCTGATTCCATCATCAAGCCCTGACGGTATCACAAAAGTGTGGGAGATTT
This sequence comes from Lagocephalus sceleratus, assembly GCA_911728415.1. Lineage (NCBI taxonomy): Eukaryota > Metazoa > Chordata > Actinopteri > Tetraodontiformes > Tetraodontidae > Lagocephalus > Lagocephalus sceleratus. The sequence continues at coordinate 450,063 of CAJVRN010000064.1, read as the reverse complement.
CCCTCAAAAGGATACAACACTCTGGAGGCGAGGCTTAGTGAGCTTGAGACGTGGTTCAGCAGCTTGGAGTTATCGGGAGTTGCGTCAGGTAGCCAGGAGAAGCTAGCTGCTGTGGAGCCGCCTAGCATAGCTACAGCAAGCGGTCCCCTGGCAGCAGCCGAGCAGTGGGCTAGCCAGGGCGGCTGGGTGATGGTTCGCAGGAAGCGTAGCCCAAACCAAAGGCCGACGGTGCACCACCAAACGCTTCCCGTGGCAAATCGTTTTTCCCCACTGAGCGGCACACCCGCTGAGAAACCAACCAACTCATACCTTCAACCACACCCTAGATCTAGTTCTGACTTATGGTATTGAGGTAGAACATGTGTCAGTGTTTCCTCAGAACCCACTTCTGTCAGACCATTCTTTGATCACTTTCACATTTATGATTAAGGATTCTTCTATGCTCAGAGCACAGTCTTACTATAGCAGATGTCTTTCAGATAATGCTGTACCTAAGTTTAAGAAAGCAATCCCTGGCCTAATCCCAGGACCACCGTGTGTTTCCCCAGGGATCAATCATTATGATCTTAGCCCTGCTGAGGTTGACGCTATTGCTGAAGGTGCAGCAGCCTCACTGAGAATCACACTTGATTCTGTTGCCCCCCTGAAAAAGAAAACAGTAAATCAGAGAAGGTGTGCCCCCTGGTATAATTCACATATCAGGACCCTCAAGCAGAAAGTGTGAAGACTGGAAAGGAAGTGGCATTCCTGTAAAATAGACAGCTATCATGTAGCCTGGAAAGACTGTGTATTAGTTTACAAAAAGGCCCTTCGCAAGACTAGAACAGCCTATTTTTCTTCTTTAATTGAGGAAAATAAGAGCAACCCCAGGTTCCTTTTCAGCAACGTGGCCAAATTAACTCAGAGTCACACTGCTTTAGACCCATGTATCCCTTCCTCCCTTACTGGTGAAGACTTCATGAGCTTCTTCACTCAAAGTTCTAGCCATTAGAGAGAAAGCTAAGCAGGCCATCCCAACATCTGGACTATCACCAGATGTGCTGACCGTGGGAACGTACAGGTTCTCGAACGAGCCCTTAATCACCTTCAGCCCTATATATTTCTCTGAGGCGTCTTCGCTGATTCAGAAATCCAAGACCACCACGTGTCTTTTAGATCCCATCCCAACACACCTGTTGAAGGATGTTCAACCATTGATAGGCAGTCCTATCCTGGACCAGATCAATTCTTCCTTAGTAACAGGTTATGTACCCCGGTCCTACAAGGTGGCAGTGATACCATCACTGGATCCTGACGTGTTAGCAAATTATAGGCCGATATCCAACCTTCCGTTCTTTGATAAAATTCTTGAGAAGGTGGTGGTGACTCAGTTACTGGAGCACCTGCAGAGGAACAGCCTGTTCGTAATGTTTCAGTCAGGCTTTAGAGCTCACCACAGCACAGAAACAGCACTTCTTAAAGTTACCAATGATCTTCTTATAGCTTCAGATCATGGACTGGTTTCTATGCTGGTTCTGCTGGACCTCAGTGCTGCTTTTGATACAGTTGATCACAGCATCCTGTTACAGAGACTGGAACACTTGGTTGGGATTAAAGGGACAGCACTAGACTGGTTTAGATCATATTTATCTGATAGATACCAGTTTGCTCATGTCCATGATGTTCTCTCTTCATACAGTAGGGTTAGCCACGGAGTCCCTCAAGGTTTTGTACTTGGACCAATCCTCTTCACCCTGTACATGCTTCCCTTAGGGAACATTATTCGGCAGCATGGGATACATTTTCATTGTTATGCTGATGACACCCAGCTTTATTTATCCATGAAACCAGAAGAGACAGAGAAGTTAGTGAAGCTCCAGACCTGTCTTAAGGACATAAAGTCCTGGATGTCTTCAAATTTCCTCCTCCTCAACCCAGGAAAAACTGAGGTCATGGTGTTTGGTCCTAAACCTCTCAGGGATAGGTTAGATCACATTATCACTCTAGATGGTATCTCCTTAGAATCTAGTCTGTCTGTAAGAAATCTAGGAGTAACTTTTGATCAGAATCTCTCCTTTAACTCACACATCAAATTCGTCTGTAGAAGTGCCTTTTTTCATCTGAGGAACATCAGAAAGATCAGGAAGATATTATTGCAGCATGATGCTGAAAAGTTAGTTCATGCTTTTGTTACTTCCAGGCTGGACTATTGTAATTCTTTACTATCAGGGTGCCCAAACAACTCTTTAAGAAGTCTTCAGCTGATCCAAAACGCTGCAGCCAGAGTTCTGACAGGTATTGACAAAAGAGATCACATCAACCCTGTACTGGCGTCTCTTCATTGGCTGCCCGTTAAATTCAGAATAATTTTTAAAACCCTCCTCTTGACCTACAAGGTCCTCAGAGGCCTAGCTCCATCCTACCTGGAGAAGCTAGTGATACCTTATCAGCCCAATAAACCGCTCCACTCTCAGAACACTGGTCTACTTGTGGTTCCCAGAGTCTTTGGGAGTAGATTGGGGGGCCGAGCATTTGGCTACCAGGCCCCCCTGCTATGGAACTAGCTCCCTGTCCAGGTCCGGGAGGCTGACTCCATCGCTACTTTTAAGACCAGACTTAAGACTTACCTCTTTGATAAAGCTTATTGTAACTAATTCTGTAGTTCCAGTTACTATCATAGACAGACAAATTATCATACTTAGGGGGTCGTCTTATCGTTAGGTTAAGATACTAGTTATGCTGCTATAGGCCAAGGCTGCCGGGGTCCGGAAACATGATCACCTCACAGGCCTCTGTCACCACACTGGTCATGGTTTCCTCTCCTCTCCTCTCCTTTCCTTTCCTCCTCCTCATCGAGCAGACTAGTTATGCAGATTCCTGTGTAGTTTTTCTGCCCCCACCCCCGATTTATTTATTTACAGGTATCGCCGCCTTCGGAGCTGCATGACGACATCTCGCCCGCTGACCTGCTGTATATTGTACTTTTGTATATTTATGTGTGTTTCTGTGTTCTGTGCCTCTCCTCTCCTCTCGTCTCCCTCTTCTTCCTCTCCTCTCCTCTCTCTCTGAAAAAGATAAAGTGGAGAAGAATTACAGCTTGTCAATGAATTCAAGTATCTTGGTGTGACACTCGATTCCACTCTATTCTTCAAAAATCACAGTAAAAACCTTGCCAAAACCATCAAATTTAACCTTAAAAATTTTAAACAAATCAGGCCTTTTTTAACACTCGGTGCAGCTCGAATGTATCTCCATTCGATGATTTTATCCCACATCGAATATTGCATCACAAGTTGGTCTCTCATCACTGTCACTCATTTAAAAATAATTGAATCACTGTATACAAAATCTCTTAAAATTTATTCACTCTTAAAATTAATTCATTTCATATATGTAATATTTTAAACAAGCACAATCTTTTAAATTTTGACAATTTTATAAATTTTAAATATGTATGTTTAATTTACAAAGTGCTACATGGATTAGCCCCACCTCCCATGTCTGCCTTCTTCAAACCCAAGACCTTGAGTGGTCTGAGAACTAGAGCCTCCTCCAGAGGAGACTGTGAGGTCCCCTTCAGAAAAACAACCTTTGGACAGAACACTCTCTCTGTGAAGGCCACTAACATCTGGAACAGTCTTCCTCTGTACATACGGGAGAGCCCTACACTGATCACCTTCAAAACTCAACTCAAACTATGGCTGAAAACAAACCAGTCATGTAACCACTAGACTGTTAACATTTTCTTGTGCTGTTTGTATTGTTAGTTGAAATGTGTTACCGTATGTATTTGCCTGCCTAGGGAATGTGGATGAAAACTAGCTCTGTAGCTATAATCCGGCATATTTACATTTGTTTTATACTGATGTTCATTAATGTGCATTGTCCCTACCAAATAAAATGAATTGAATTGAATAGTGAAGAGTTTAAATATGCAACAAAAGCAAAAATATAAATGATCATGCACTACATGTTGTTTTCCACAATTCTGTTTCTGCTGTTCCTCCAATCAGCCACATCTTTCTTTTTACATCTCTATGAAGAACAGCAACAGTGGGACAAGTATCAATGTGGGGGAGATGATGGCAGCACAGAAAATTATCATTATGATTATTTTTATTTACTTCATTTAACCAGATAAAACTTGAAGGCTTTCTTTCCCATTTATGTGCATGAGGAATTAAATAAAAAAAATACAAACAGTCACATGATCTCAAGGCACAGTATCTTTTAGTTCTCCAAAGAAAAATATATAATAAGAATAAGTAGGTAGGAAGAAGCCTAAAAAAAACATTGTGTGCATTGCCTTAAGTGCAAAGGAGGCATACCAGCTTTAGCATAAAGTTCACAGTGGTAGGTGAGGTGATAAACCTCTGAGCACATTGATAGACTGATGTCAATGACTGTAGACAACTCGTAGAAGCATGTACATACACAATTACCATAGTCAGGTACTGGCAAGAAATTAGCTGACATCAGAATAAAAAGAATGCTCCCCACTTGTTTTACCCTGGGCAGTATTCATTGAGAAGAGAGAACAGATGAATTTGGAAAAAAGCATTACTTTTTTCAGCGTTCAGCAAGACTGGTGTATTTTTCTCCAGCCTGCTTTGTACTATCTTAAAATCAGACTGCAGAAATTCAAATGCCTGTGTGATTGAATGTGAGCAACAATAAATTAAACAATTATCCACATAAAAGTGGTAAGATTCATTGAGCAAGTTTACACACAGACCATTTCTGTAAATAACAGAAAGGGTCCTAAAACTGAGGACCCACTTGAGTTACACCTTTTATGACTTCAAGTATAACTATGGATGGACGTACTGGATGGGCTTCATCTCAACTGCAGATGACACAACTGCAGTGACTTTAAAAGCACAAATTAATCATTTGCCGCGAGTGTGATGTTGTCAATGTGAGGCATGGCTGACACACTTTCCATGGGCTGAAAATTAGTTGTCAGGGCAGAAATAGAGAACACTGCCTGCTACATTTATGCTCACTTTTTTTTCAGATGATCATATAGGTATTAGTGAGGATTTTAACTGTATCATCACATGTGGACATGTGGATGACACATGGTGGACACTTGGATCCACAAGCATGACAGTACACACAAGTGAGGGCTGTCAGCAACAGGATTAGTGCAGCTCAGTTAGACAGATTTTACATCTCACAAGAACCCCACTCCATGTTAAGGGAGTCTAGAATATCTCTAGATAGTTTCACAGATCACCATTTAGTCAGAATTTCTTTAGAATTGATAGTTTCACTGTGTGCAAGGGTGAGGTCTTACTGGTGTTTTACCAATAAGCTTTTCCAGGACAGTACCTCCTGGAAGAGCTTTAATTGCTTTTGGCAGAGATGAAGAGTCAGGAAACCTAAGTTTGGTGCCCTGAAGTTCTGAAGGCAGGTGGGGAAGGTGCAGATCTAGGTGTTCTATCAGCAGTACTCCTCCAGCTCCTCAGCTAAGCTGAAAGCAGCAGTCGAGGAGCTGGAGGAAAGCATTAAGGATATTGAGCTGGCCCCCACTATTAACAATGGCCCCCACAATAGTCATTGGCTCCCGGAGAAGAGGATCGAGCTGAGCACTTTCTTCAGGGAGAGAGCAGGTGCCCTAATCAGATCAAACTTTCTCCACCTGGAAGCTATGGATCCTCCAAGCTCTCTTTTTGTCAATCTGGAGAATCACAAGGAAAATACCTTCCTTGACTGCAAACTGAGCTTAGAGGAACTGACAGTCAAATTATTGCTATTATTGTTATTGTTGTTATTTGTTTTCTTCTAACTCGTTTGTTATGGAAAATGTTTTTTTTTTAATTAATGAATGTAATTAATGAATTTGCATATATGGTTATTTCTGTTCCCTCCTCTTTCTCTCCTTCCATCTTCTCATCCATTACCCAGCCAGCAATGAGCATAAGAGGTGGTTTCCTTGCCACTGTTTCTTGCTGAGGATCGGGCCCTAGCTGTTGGAAACCAACACCTAGAAACCTAGAAAATTTGATTGTAACAGATGTTATATAAATAACGATTGATGTAATTGAATTTAAATTTAATACAAAAAATGTTAGCATGAAGAGCTAGTACCCCGCTGATTAGCATAGGCATAACACCAACTAAATTCTGCCTCTTAACTTTTTTGGAGTTGGAGTTGTGTAAGTAGCTAAATGCCTTCGAAAAGTATTGACAACAACAGGACAGCAGTTGTGATTATGTTGTGACAGAATTGCTTTGTCTTTTGAAACTCTTAAGTTGCACCCAAACTTCCATAATATCTTGTGAGAATTTCTTTTTATTATCTAACAAGCACTACAACCTGGTTTGCCATTAATTGCACATTAAGTAAAGCTGTAAATAAATAAGAAGTGTGACATCATGAGCAAAGGAGCTTCTGACGATTGTGACACATCACTGCTTCTGTCTCTAATTCAGTTTTTCACCTCAGAGTTTAAGCACACACTAGCACACTTTGGGGATAATCTTTGTCTGGAGTGGACTTAATATCTGTCAGCTTTATTTTACGCTTATCTTTTCTCCCTCTTCCTTGTCACCCTTTCTTTGATTCACTTGACTGTGTTTATGTGCTGTGTTAACACATTCCATTCTTTTATGTGTTCTTTAAACCTAGTGAGGTTTTAAGCCCTGCACAGACACAGCTTTTGGCCTTAGAGCTGAACTGTTTGGCTTCAGGCAAACATTTTTTTTTCCACACAGTCTCCCTGTGTCCAATGTAATCCTCACAAATAAGGTAGCCTCTATAAAACACTGGAGTTTTGCAGTTGCTCAGGGAACAGACATCTAACCCAACCTGCTGCAACCTCCTTAAGGTCTGTATTCCTGTCAAATTTAAATGGTTTTTAATATCACTACTTGTTAATATAATGCATACAATTTTAAATAACTTAATAACTTATATAATTTATATTTTGTCATTAGTAGTAGATATTACTGCAGGATGGTGGAGGGAAGACTGTAGATGATTCATTCAGAGAAGAGACAAATGTAAGACTCCCACAAGAGTTCCAGTCCCAGTATTTCTATAGCACAGGTTAATATAAATCACAGCATTTCAATAGCCCAGCATGTTTCATAGGTATTACTTTCAAGGTTATATTTAATTCAATTCAATTCAGTTTTATACCACAGCAATAACAATACAAATTGGAGAAGCAGCAGTTCTACACTGAGCTCCTCCCGGATGTCCAAGCTCCTCACCCTATCTCTAAGGCGGAGCCCGGCCACCCTGTGGGGGAAACTCATTTTAGCCGCTTGTATCTCACAATCTCGTTCTTTCGGTCATCACGCAAAGTTGATGGCCATAGGTAAGAGTTGGAATGTAGACTGACCAGTAAATCAATCTTCACCATGACAGGTTAAGCACCCAGATCACTTTGGGCCTGGCAGGACTGCACGGTGATTTCCTCCACCACCTGATCCAACTCACCACGGTAGTTATCCGTTGACAGCTCTGCTCCTTCATCCGAGTATCCAAAACATATGGCTACAGATCAGCTGACATGACTATAAACTCGATTATTGACCTACAGCCCAGGCTGTCATGGTGCCAAGCGCACCGAAGAACAACCTTATGTTCGACATGGTGTTAGTTGTGTGCAAACTGTGACTAGCTGAGATGTCCAATAACTGTACACCTCTAGGGTTCAGATCGAGCAGGCCATTCCGCCCAATCACACCCCTCCAGGTCACACTGTGGTCACCCACAAGACGCTGTCCAGCATCCATCCTAGGGCTTCCAAAAAGGGCAGATACTCTGAACTGCTATTCGGTGCGTGTGCACAGACAACAGTCATGCTTTTCCCAAACCGAAGGTGCAGGAAAGCAACCCTTTTGCTCGACCAAGAGAACCCCAATGTCATGGTTCTGTGCTTTTCATGCTCGGCAGGTCTGATCATGGTAACCTCGCTCCCTCCACAGGTCAAGCTGTTGCAGAGGGTGTGGCTGGCTCCCAGCAGCTGACAAGGAACACCTGTTCCCGATTTGCTCGTCAGCCACTGCTCAAGAGGCCTGGCCCTCTCAGAGAAGAGTGCCAGATTATTCCACCCTATTCTCTGATGCGAGCTGCAACTGTAGTTTTCCCTCAGTGGCCTGTTCCTTGTGTTAGTGGATTTTTCTTGTAATTTTGCCCAGCTGTTTTTTGTTATCTTCACTCAATTGTGTCCTTTTGCATGGGCAATAAAACAGTGGATCTTTACAGGCATGTCTGCTCCTTCCAGTCTCGAGCTATCCACCATGGACCCCGCAGAGACTAATGGAATCCGGCAGGCTTTGTCCTGTCAAAGGGCCCGTGTTGAAGCACACGAGAGAGCGCTTTAGGAAATCATGGACTCTCTCAGCAGACTCAGCTCCAGCGTGACTCAGCTCGACAGCTGCGTGGGTCAGCTTTCTACGCCTTTTCCTTATTCCCCACAAAGAAGAATCCTGCCCCCATCGGTGGCGATGACGGACGAATGAGCCCAGCAGCTAGTGAGTCTGTGATGTAGGTCTTCATGGCCTCTCTCTCGGATCGGAATAGATTATAAAGCTTGCTGGAGGGGTACGGGGAACCAGGGAGCAGGTGGATAGCACAGTCATTGCGTCTGAGGTGGAAGAGAGGAGGCTCGATCCTTACTGCAAACCTCTCGGAGGTCATGGTACTCCGAGGGAATAGCAGTGAGATCCACTGGTGAAGGTGAAATCGGCGTGGAAGGGCCGGATACTGGCTTGGCTGAGTGCAAACAGTGTGAATGGCAGAAAAGACTCCAATTGGTGATGGCAGAGGCAGACCAGTCTATATGTGGGTTGTGGAGTTTTAACCAGGGGAGACTTAACACTAGTGGAGCACTGGGGGAAGAAATGATGTAGGGGGAAATGACCTCATGGTGATTACCGGACAGCAGCAGGGACAGGGGGACGGTATGATCAGTGACCTGATCTAGAAGCTCCCCATTGAGACCAAACACATCTTTGGGTTCCCTAAGGGGCTCAGAGGGTAAATTGGCACTAGAGATGAAACCACCGTCAATAAAGCTTTCATCGGAACTGCAATCCAACAAAACTTGTAGGGGGAGAGAAACCTGTTGCCAGGATACCTTTGTCCTTTCAGGACAATGCGGTTGGAGAGGGGCGACTCAGCAGATGTATGGCTCACCAGTGCCCTTCCTGACGCTGATGAGCCTGCTCTTTTTGGCAAGGCGGGACAGTGCATTTACTGTGGCCCGCCTGGCCACAGTAAATGCAGAGCCTTAGTTCAAGGTGACGTTGAAGCTCAGCAGGCGTTAGTCTCATCCTGCCCAGGTGCATTGGTTCCTCGGCATTGGAGAACCCCCAGTGGGAGGTGGCTGGAGGTGTGGTTGCTGCCAGCAGAGGGGAACAGAAACATTCTCCCTGGCTATACTCTCCCTGCATCTCTGTTGGAGTCGGTTATCTAAGCGAATAGCTAGGGTGATTAACTCATCTAGGGAAGGAGTCTCCTCCCTAGCAGCTAACTCGTCCTTCAGCTCCCCACTCAACTGGCGAAGAAAAACCCCCTGTAAAGCGCTCCCATTCCATCCGCTCTCGGCGGCAAGGATGTCGAAGTCAATGGAATAAATGGCCACCAGGTCAGAGGGATGCAGGGAACGGAGCCGGTTACTGGCCTCCTTGTCAAAAACCTTCCGCATCTCAGTGGAGAACAATGAGTAACTCTTGCACACCAGAGAATTAGGATTGGCCATTGCCACAGCCCAAGCAGCAGCCTTGTCACAGAGCAAACTCATAACAAACGCTACCTTAGAGATATCTGAAAGATAAGTTGATGGCTGCTAGTCAAAAACCAGTGAGCACTGGTGCAGAAACTCCCTGCACGACCCTAAAACACCTGAGTACCTGACAGGAGTGGAAATGAGGGGTTCCTGGGCTGGCTGCATACGGTGGCTGGGAGAACAGGTGCTGGAGCATGGACAGGAGCTGACCAACAAGCTGAGTCAAGCTAGAGCTGAGTCGGCTGAGAGAGTCCACAATCTCTTGAAGCGCTCTCTCGTGCGCTCCTACACGGGCCTCTTGACAGGCCAAAGCCTGCCAGATTCTATCAGTCTCTGCGGGGTCCATGGTGGCCAGACTATTCTGTTATGGATAGCTCGAGACTGGACCCCAAGGAGCAGAGACCGACATGCGTGTAAAGATACGCGAAGATAACAAAAAACAGCTGGGCAAAATTACAAGGGAAAATCCACTAACACAGGAACATGCAGCTGACAATAAACTAGTGGGCCCAGGGTGGAATAATCTGGCGCTCCTCTCCGGGAAGGCCCGGTCTCTTGAGCAGTGGCTGACGAGCAAATGGGGAAAAGGTGTTCCTCGTCACCTACTGGGAACCAGCCACACCCTCTGCCACAGCTTGACCTGAGGAGGGGGCGAGGTAAACATGATCAGACCTGTTGAGCATAAAAAGCACAGAACCATAACAAAACCCATGGCATCATCAGTCAGAGGTGCAGTAATGCTTTTATTGTTTTGTGGATATATTGGTATGTATTTTTATTATTCAAATAATTATTCTTAGTCATTTGTGCTAGGATATTTTTCCATCAGCCACTGTAGTAATGTTCTTTTTTTTTCATTTTAAACATTCAGTTTCAACTTGTATTGAGCATCATTTAATTCAATAGTATTACATTTCTTGAAATAATTCTGTAGATAAAGTTAGAATTTGCTTTTTTTTCCATTGCAAAAATACAATACTACTACTACTACTACTACTAATAATAATAATAATAATAATAATAATTAAATCCAAACTTCTGAAATATTTTTATGTTGCTGGGAAACAATAAGACAATAACAGTCTGTTGCTTTGGCAAACAATAATTTGTAAAATAGCATACTGTAAATAAGATTTGATAAATAAGGTACATCAGTCTTCGTTGGAAGATTTCGTTGGAAAATCTTCCCTCCATTCATTATTACTGCTCATTTTCACCTTACCATTATAATTGTTCACCACATCTAATTTTTCATTCACTAAGTTGAGTACAAATCCTGCATCTTACTAAATTATAGTTCATTTTGAATTCCCAGCTTGTTTCAAATAGTTTTCCCTTTTCACTAATTTTCTTTCTTTTTATACAAAAGTCTGACTATAGGGAACTTGTTATGGTTATGTTTAGCCAGAATATATTATGCTTTTTTAATATTAAAAACGTTGACTTGAATGTTACTTTAACAGGTTTTTAGTTTTTCTCTTTCATCATCAAACAGGAAAAATATTGTATGTGGTGCTTGGAATGTTTTGTACTTTCCTTTGAAAAACTCATGGCCTGACTCCTTTAGGTGTTTCTATTACAAAGGCAGAGTACAGATGCTTTGATGAGGAAGCTTCACTCCCTTACAGCCACTCTAAAACCGTAATGATACCTGCTTCTAAGCCTATTTCTGGAACATCAAAGGATCAACTAGCCTAGGTGCTCATGCCAAAGTGGAGAGGGTACATATTGAGGCCTGCATTCAGAAATTCCCATAATTATCATACTGATGTAAAGGGTTTTTATTTTTTATTATTTTTTTCTTTCTTTCTTTCTCTAGCCTGAGGTTTGCTTTTGTGACCTCAGGCGTTAGAATGGCTCTGACATAGAGCGTCACCGCCATCGAGTGGAGAGCAAATGAATAGCCAAATCTTTAATGCTTGATTGTCTGAACAAGGTCGTTGAAAAACAATAACCTTCTGTCATATGTTGAAACCATTTTGGGAGAAGGTGCTAGGCATTTGTTGCCAGGCAACTCCTTTGACTGTTTTATTTATTTATTCATTCGTTTGTTTGCCATATAATGGTACCATTGCAGTGCTTCTTTGCAAATTTATATGATATAGATACAGTGGGACCTCTACTTACGAAATGAATTGGTTCCGGAAGTTGTTTCGTAACCTGAAAATTACGTAAGTAGAGATGCGGTTTCCATGTAAATGTCCTAATCTGTTCCAAGCCCCCAAAAATTCAGACATATTTTTTTTATAAATCATAAAAATGCATCAAAACATGTAACAAGTACATGTTACAATTACATTACTGCATAATAAATGTAGGAATTTAGTGCAAGGCTATTACAGGCTAATCTTACAATAGCTGTCATTACTAGCAATGAACGTTAACACTTATGATAACACCGCCATCTAATCAATACAGTGCTGATCGTCAATGTATTATGGCCACATTCTTTGGTGACATCAACTGAACCGATCCCTTTTTCATGCTTTTCTATTATTTCTTGCTTCATTTGTATGGACAAAAAAGCTCCCTTCTTCTTTTCTTCTTTTTCACTTTTCTCCATCACTTTCCTGGGGTCCATAGCGAATAAAAGTTAAATGAAGACGATGCTGGGATACACACACCTGTACATACTGGCGTCCCTCCTAGCCAATGGGATGACAGGAAGTTGCTAGGCGATAGCCAATGGCAGAGCAGCTACAAGCATGTTTACGTTCGCTAAACTCTGCGAGCTGCAAGTAGAAGTGGTAGCGTATTTTTGCCTTTCATATCCTGAAATTTCTTTGGTAACAAGAGGAAATATTTTCCCGTTGAGACGTGTCGTAACCTGAAAATTCCGCATGTAGAGACATTCGTAAGTAGAGGTCCCAATGTATATCAACCAAAACATCTCTATCCCTGATGTTACTGGGTTGTTTGCTTTTATATGATTGTTAAGTGTAAGTAGGAAAGAAACAAAGTTGATTATTTTATCTAAAGCAACAAGTTAAGAAAATCTGGAAGGGACAGTCTTAATGGTGCAGTGTTACTGTGTCATCACAGACAATTTTGGTGTTTGAATAGCTTTTTTTGGCCAGAGGCTTTGTTGTGCTGTAAGTTTACAGCACAACAAAGTTTCTTTGAGGTACTAAAAAGGTGACAGATACATTGCAAAAACTGGTTGTTCAGAGAATCGTGTCACTGTCATTGTATCAGTACCCATTGCATCAGTACCCATGCCCAGAGCAGCAATTCTCCTTATCTGCAGGTCTGCTCCAAGTAAATTAACTACTAAGTGGGTGTCACGGACCAGATGAGAACCCAAGTCCGACAAGTCTTTATTTACGGATTTGACAGGGAAGCGGGGTCCGGGCAAGTCCGGCCGAGGTCGAAGTCAGGGACGGAAGGCAGTCGGGTTTACCGGGAGGAGGGCAGAGTCGGAACGTCAGGTGCGGAAGCAGGAAGGTCAGGTACAGGCAGGGTCAACAACAGGCAAACCGACAGGCAGAGAATGCTGGAAAAGCTTGCATAGGTACTGAGAATAATCTGGCAATGAGCTGGAGGCGGCCCGGGACCTAAATAGGGTCCTAGTGATTGCCCTAATAAGCCACCGGTGCACGGGTGCGAAAGACAGCCCGAGGGCAGGGCTGCCCTCTCCGGAGCTGTGACTACTAGGTGTAACTAGTGTATAGTAAATAAATGTTTCATATTTTATATATATATATATATGAATTACTGTGTTATGAGCGGTTGTCTCAGTACCTGAAAGCAGGCAGCACACAGTGGCAGATTGTCTTTCGATTCGGCTTTATTGTAGTTCATAGGAGCATACTCAACTCAAGGACGTGGAGACAACGATTTAGCAATTAATCCAAAAGAAAAGAAAATTTACAACAAAAAACTCCCGAGCGGGGCAAAAGCAGTCCATGAAGGAAAAGTCCAAACGGCAATCCAGGGAACGGGTTTCCAGGTAATCCACAATAAAAAGACATGAGGGGAATCCAGGTGGGTGTGGTCGGGGGTCTGGTATCGAACAAGACACACCAATGCTGGCAAACCGTGAGAACAGTCCCAAATAGATGGCTTGATTGCCAATAGTCTGCAGGTGCACCAGTCCTTGGTGCCAGCTGCGGCTGGGGAACGGCTCCACCACGCCCCCTGCAGGAAAACCTTCACCAGTGAGTTCCCAGAAGCTGGGAACCAAACAGACTGGATAGTTCAGTGGCCACTGACTTTGGTGCGGTAGGTACGGGTTCGAATCCAGGCAAGGCCCCTTACGCATATACGTATGTCTATACCTCGATATGAGGGAAGCATTAAGAGATAGAGTCACACCGGCTCGGACGTCGAGCCAGTCAACAAGGTTTGCGTCAGTGGTTAGGGAACCAGGGCCACCTGATGTCAAATTGGCTACTGGAACAAGAGCAAGACATTCTTGGAGCAGGGCAGAGAACATGGTATTGATGGAGTGCTACTATGGGAGTAACCCCAGCAAGAGAGGGTACATACTGAGGATGTGGGAGAAATGGGTGCTTTGAAACTCCACATCCACAAACTAAGAAGCAGCTCTTAGCTCAGTGTTCAAATATCCGCAACAGGAAGCCGCTATCACTCGGCGTTAGTTAGATATTAGAGATTGATGAGGTACAGAGGTGTGCCTCGTCCACAGTACAAATATGCTACGGCAAGGGGGAGCCAGGACGCCAGGTCAGTATGGTCAACGTCGATATTGGTTACAAAGCCCCAATGACGGACGGAATCGGGACAAGGGCAGCTGACCTGAGAGAGAGAATCATCAAGTCCTGGGGGAATCAACTACCTCCCTGCCAAGGCTGACAGACAAAGTACCAGACCAATCTCTACAGGAGCACATGAACACGGCGCTGTCAACCATCCCTACCACTACTATCACTGAGATCAATCAGCTGATGTATGCAGCGGCAACGGTAATGCTACAGATGCTTGGCTATAAGATGAAGAGCATGAATAGCCATAAGAGCAAATGGCCCCATGGAGGAGAAGGCTAGAGGCAAAAATCATGGCGACACGGAGAGAAGTCAGTCTCCTAACAGAGCTTAATAGAGGCGTGAACCCAAGGACAGAGCTGCCCAAGAAGTATAACAAGCTGTCCATACCTGAGGCACTGGAGACTGCTAAGCAAATGCTCAGAGCCCTGGCTACCCGGCTAAAGAGGTACACAAGAGAGGAAGAGGAAAGGAGAATAAATAGGGTGTTCTCCACCAACCCGGCAAAGGTCTACTCTCAATGGCAGGGCAACAAGATGACAACAGCCCCCCCCTCAGGGCTGAGACCGAACAATACTGGAAGAGTATCTGGGAGAAAGAAGCAACGCACAACACTACTGCCCAATGGCTGCAAGACCTTCAAACCGAGCCAACTCCCAGAACAAGACCCAGTAGTCATCACCTTAGCAGATGTCCAACAACGAGTATCCAAAATGAAGAGCTGGACAGCACCAGGGCCTGATAAGATCCACGCCTACTGGCTTAAGAAGCTGACTGCACTCCATGAATGCCTGGCAGCACAGATGAACCAGCTGCTAACATCAGGGAACCACCCAGAGTGGCTAACCCAAGGCCGGACAGTCCTCATAATGAAGGACCCCCCAGAAGGGCACAACACCATCCAACTACCAGCCCATCACCTGCCTCAGCACCACATGGAAGCTCCTATCAGGCATCATAGTGGCTAAGATCAGCAGGCACATGGATCAATACATGAGCAAAGCACAGAAAGGCATAGGGAACAACACCAGGGGTGCCAAGCACCAGCTACTGGTCGACAGAGCAATCACCTAGGACTGCAGGACGCGCCACACCAACCTGTGCATTGCCTGGATTGATTACAAGAAAGCCTATGACTCAATGCCGCACACATGGATACTGGAGTGCCTAAAGGTGTATAACATCAATGGGATGCTAAAAGAGTTCATCAAGAACTCCATGACGCTGTGGAACACGACTCTACTCAACTCAAAGCCAATTGCTCGGGTGAACATCAGATGTGGCATATATCAAGGAGATGTCCTTTTCCCCTGCTGTTCTGCATAGGCCTAAACCCCCTCAGCCAGATCATCACCAAGAGTGACTATGGGTACCAGTTCTGAAGTGGAACAACTGTTAGCCACCTCCTCTACATGGATGACATCAAGCTGTATGCCAAAACCGAGCGTGACATCGACTCCCTGATTCACCTCACTAGGATCTACAGCAAGGACCATCGGGATGTTATTTGGGCTAGATAAATGTGGGAGGATGATATCTAGAAGAGGAAAGGTGATCGCAACTGATGAGGTTGACCTACCTGAAGGGAACATTACAGATGTGCAGGACAGTTACAAATGGTAACCACGAGGAGGCAGCCAGGAGGTCAGCCACAGCTAAATACCTACAGAGTGTCCTCCAGTGTCCTGAGACTGTACACAAAGCGGAAGGAAGGGGGCCGAGGACTAGTAAGTGTCCGCAATACTGTCCAGGAGGAAACAACAAGCCTCTGAGAATACATCAAGAAGATGGCCCCCACTGACCCACTGCTGATTGAATGCCTCAGGCAACAGAAGCCCCCCATGGAGGAGGAACCTGAGGGTCTATCATGGCAGGACAAGCCCCTGCATGGAATGTACCACTGACAAATTAAGGAAGTGGCTGATATCGAGAAGACATACCAGTTGCTGGCAAAGGCCGGACTGAAAGACAGCACAGAGGCACTAATCATGGCTGCACAAGAACAGGCCCTAAGCACCAGAGTAATAGAGGCCAGGGTCTACCATACCAGGCAAGACCCCAGGTGCAGGCTGTGTGGAGATGCCCCTGAGACATTCCAGCACATCACAGCAGGGTGTGAGATGTTGGCAGGCAAGGCATACACGTCGCATAACATGGGTTCTGGTTGAGTGTCACTCCCTCTCTCCGAACGTTATTCTAATGGGAGATTTCAACATACATATGGACAATGCTGCTCTGCCTCTCACCAAAGACTTCTCCTCGTTACTCGACAGCTTTGGCTTCCATCAGTTTTCGGACTTCCCACCCACATCAAAGGCCACACTCTGGACTTAATCTGCTGCGGAGGACTCTCCCCCTCCAACTGCGCTGCTGACAACCTACACATCACGGACCACTTCCTCCTCTCATTTAATGTTTCCCTCTGTCTCTCCACCTCCAAGACTCCTCGTGTCATCTCCTTCCGCAATATTAAGAACATCAACATAGACTCTCTCTTTTCTCCTCCATCACCGACCTGACTCCAGACTCCTCCTCTGATGATGATGATCTTGTCTCCCTCTATAATACCAGTCTCTCCAGAATTCTCGGCTCTCTTGCTCCGGTCAAATCTCGCTCTGTCCTCTTCTCTCGTTCTGCTCCATGGTTTACTCCCAACCTCCATGCCATGAAATCAAGGAACCGCCAGCTAGAAAGACTCTACAAGAAATCCCATTTCACTATCCACAAGGAAATGTTCATGGCCCAACTGTCTCTCTATTAGGACTCATGCAAAATTGCAATACTACTCCGGGCTGATCTGCTCCAACTCAACGGACACTCTTTTCTGTATCATCCAGCCACCGGACTCCCTCCCTGCCCACCTCTACTCCCCGGACTCCTGTAACTCTCTCCTCCACTTTTTCACCCTAAAGGTCTCAAATATCCATCATCACTCGGTTCCTCAGCTTGCCCTCCTTCCCTATTCTGATCTCCCCTCCCCTAACCTGCAATTCTCCACCTTTGTTCTCCCCCCACCCTCAGCCATCCTCGAGCTCACCACCAAGTCCAAACCCTCCACCTGCCCTCTTGATCCTCTCCCCAATCCCCTGGTCAAATCCTGTCTCCCCGCCCTGCTCCCCCTTACTTCAGCCATTATCCACTCATCATTCTCATCTGGAACTGTTCCCACTTCCTTCAAATCTGCAGCCATCAGCTCTATCCTGAAGAAGCCTGGCCTTGACCAACTTCAATAACCTCCGACCCATCTCGCACCTCCCTTTCATCTCCAAAATCCTGGAAAAAACTGTTGCATCACAGCTCCATACTCATCTCTCCCAAAACAATCTGTATAAACCTTTCCAGTCTGGTTTTCGTCCCCGCCATAGCACTGAGACAGCCCTACTAAAAATTACAGATGACCTCCTCATCATCCGTAAATTTGGTATTCATTTCCACTGCTTTGTGGATGACACCCAGCTCTACTTCTCCTGTAAGCCCAACTCCCCCTTCCCACCCTCTTCCATCTCCAGCTGCCTTTCTGAAGTCAAATCCTGGTTCACTATCAACTTCCTCAAATTAAACAGTGACAAAACTGAACTTGTGGTTGTTGGCACCAAATCCTCCCTTTCCAAAGCTAACAGTTTCTCCCTCACCATTGACGGCTCCACAGTGTCCCCCTCCCCTCTGGTCAAGGTGTCATCCTAGACAGCTCACTCTCCTTCCAATCCCACATCAATAACATTACCCGGTCCGCGTATTTCCACTTACGCAATATCAATCATCTCCGCTCCTCTCTCTCCCCCCACACCACTGCCATCCTAGTTGACAGCCTCGTCACCTCCTGTATTGACTATTGCAATGCACTCCTTTTCGGTGTCCCCCACAAATCCCTTCGGAAACTCCAATTGGTCCAAAACTCTGCTGCCCGCATTATCACCAGAACCCCCTCCACTCATCACATTACCCCTGTTCTCCAGCAGCTTCACTGGCTCCCAGTTCATCTCCGTGTTACCTTTAAGATTCTTTTATATACTTTTAAAGCCATCCACAACCTTGCCCCCCCCATCTGACTGACCTTCTCCTCGTCTCCACCCCCTCTCGGTCCCTCAGGTCTTCTTCCTCCCTTCACCTCTCCATGCCATCTTCACGTCTCAGCACCATGGGGGGCAGAGCTTTCAGCCGCTCTGCCCCTAAACTTTGGAACTCTCTCGCACCAGACATACGTAACATCGCCTCTCTACCCCAGTTCAAATCCAGTCTCAAAACCCACCTGTTCAAATCTGCATTCTCCCTTTGATTTTATTGTTGCTTTTTAATTGTCTGCTGTTTTTATTTATTTTTAGTGTGTTATTTATTCTTTGTTGTAAAGTGACCTTGGTGTTCTGAAAGGCGCTGTTAAATAAAATGTATTATTATTATTATTATTATTATTATTATTATTATTATTATTATTATTATAACCAGGTGGCTGGCATAGTGTACAGGATCACCTGCACTAAGTATGGACTGGAGGTCCCAGGGTCCAGGTGGGATATCCCCCCCAAAAGTGGTGGAAAACAAGCAGGCCAAGATCCTGTGGGACTTCCAGATCCAGACTGACAAGATGGTGGTGGCCAACCAGCCTGACATCGTGGTGGTGGATAAACACTGGAAGACACTGGTGGTGATAGATGTAGCAATCCCAAGTGATAGCAACATCAGGAAGAAGGAACACGCAAAGCTGGAGAAGTACCAAGGGCTGAAGGAGGAGATAGTGAGAATGTGGGGATTGAAGGCAACAATGGTCCCAGTAGTGATAGGAACACTAGGGGCAGTAACACCCAAGCTGAGTAGCTGGCTCCAACAGATACCAGGAACCACATCGGAGATCTCTGTCCAGAAGAGCACAGTCCTAGGAACAGCTAAGATCCTGCGCAGGACCCTCAGACTCCCAGGCCTCTGGTAGAGGACCCAAGTCTGAAGGAAGGAGGCACTGCCCAGGAGGGCGAGGAAGAGATTTTTTTTGTTTGTTTTTATACACTTATACACATATACTCTATTAGGCAGGTCTAAGTGCATATCACTGTGTGTTACTTGTGACTGTACATGTGAAAATGAAATAATCTTGAATCTCTTGAAACTTTACTAAAGTGACATAAGATGAATAGCTTCAGTAAACATACTACTTTTAAGATAGAAAGGTACCCATACTCATGGCAAGTACTATGGGCAGCCACATGGGGTCTCAGTATCCCTTAACATGCCCCCCCCGAAAATATGATTTGTGACATTTTTTTTGGTGGGGGGGGGTTTCTAAAATATTGTATTGTAGCGTGTTGTGGAGGGGCAATGTAGGGATTTCCCAGCATGGTTTGCAACAGTGTGTTTGTGGGTTTCCATTAGTGTTAACTCACCCACCTGTGAAAAAGGACTGAGACAAGCATCCACTCCACGGCCAAGCACCCGGGTTCCCTCCAGGCCATCACCACCAGCCAGAGTCAAAGGAGTTTCCACATCATCACTGCCACCCCAAGTGCCATCAGCTGAGACCAAGCAAGCTGTTGATGACCTGTACCGGAGAAGTCATGAGGGCCTGCAGGCAGACCAGGCATGCAAGCTTTGGGAGCTACTGGAGAGATTCGCTGATATCTTTGCAGCCAGGGATGAGGACTGTACACATACAAGTCTGGTACAGCATGAGATCAACACTGGTGATGCTCGCCCCATCCGTCTCTGTCCCCGTCGCCTGCCACTGGCCAAGCAGGCTGCAGCTGAACAAAAGATCAAAGAGATGGCAGATGCAGGCATCATCGAACCCTCCAGTAGCCCTTGGGCAGCCCCTGCCGTCCTGGCCAAGAAAAAGGATGACACTTGGCGGTTCGGTGTTGACTACCGCCGCCTCAATGATGTCACCCTCAAAGACTCCTACCCGGTACCCCGTGTTGACAATGCCCTCGATTACATTGCGGGGTCCTGCTGGTTCAGCTCCCTTGATCTTCGCAGTGGCTATTGGCAGGAGGAGTTGGCACCAGAGGCACGTCCCAAGACAACCTTTTCCATTGGCCAAGGATTGTGGCAATTTAAAGTCATGCCCCTTGGCCTCTGCAATGCTCCGGCCACCTTTGAGCGCCTTATGGAGAGGGTCTTGTCCGAAATTCCTCGATGTCACTATGTTGTCTACCTAGATGACCTCCTCTCCCATGCTGCTGACTTTGAGAGTGCTGTAATGAACCTGGAGGCTGTCTTTCATGCCATTTGCCGGGCTGGGTTGCGCCTCCATCCCAAGAAGTGTCACCTTTTCCGATGAGAGACATCCTTTTTGGGCCATGTCGTCAGTGCAGCAGGGGTGTCCACTGACTCTACTAAGGTGGCCGCTGTGAGAGACTGGCCTGTCCCTCCACAATGTTGGACAACTGAGGAGCTTCCTGGGCCTGGCCTCCTACTACCAACGGTTCATCAAGGACTTTGCCACCATTGCCAACCCATTACATCGACTGACCCAGAAAGGTCAAGTCTTCCAGTGGAGTGAGGACTGTGCTGTCGCCTTTGAGCAACTCCACTCAGCACTTGTTGGGGCCCCCGTACTGTCCTACCCAGACCCCCAACTACCATTCATTGTGGACACACATGCCAGAAATGTGGGGCTTGGGGCAGTGTTGTCCCAGGAGGGAGAGAATGGGCCTGCCAACGACCAGCACGGAACGCAGTGTTAGCATTGGACCCTGAGACCAAGGCCCTCTATGCCCAGTGGACCAGCCTCGTCATCCATGATGGCCTCCTCCATAGTCGCTGGCAGACCCCTGGGGGCCACCGAGATATGTTCCAACTCCGCCAACTACGCCCCAGGGTCCTTCAGCTTGTCCATGGCTCAGTGGGGGGGAGACCATTTTGGAGTGGCCAAGACTCTACACCAGCTCCAGTCATGATTCTACTGGCCAGGGTGTCGTCAGGATGTAGAGCTCTATGTTCATCGGTGTGACTCTTGAACTGCTAAAAAGGGACCGACTTGGCACTCGCATGCTCCCCTGCAGCAGTACCAGGTGGGGGCCCCAATTGAGCATATGGATGTAGACATCCTTGGCCCTTTTCCTACCACGGAACAAGGGAACCGCTATGTCCTTGTGGCCATGGACTATTTTACCAAGTGGCCTGAGGCATATGCGGTCCCTGACCAGAATGCATCCACCACCGCTGAGCACCTGGTCAATGAGATGTTCTGTCACTTTGGTGTTCCAGAGGAATTGCACAGTGACCAGGGATGCAACTTTGAAGCTAAGGTGTTCAGTGAGGTCTGCCAGAGGATCGGCATCAAGAAGACCCAGACTCCACCATTGCACCCTCAGAGCGATGGACTGGTCAAACGCTTCAACCACACTCTGGCCACCCAGCTTGCAATCCTGACCAGCCGCCGGCAGTGAGACTGGGATCGTCACCTGCCTTGGGTTCTGTGGGCTTACCTGATGGTGGTTCAGGAATCCACAAAATGCACCCCAGCAGTCCTCATGTGTGGGCATGAGCTCCGCACCCCTGTGGACTTGGTGTTTAGGCCTCCCCCTGAGCCAGAGTTGGAGGGTGCACTCGGCCTGGACTACCTTTTCAGTCTGTGGGAACGGCTTCAGCTGGTGCATGAGATGACCAGGAAGGCCCTCTCTGATGCTAGGTTGTGGCAAAAGGGGGCTTGTTATGGATATGTATGTTTTTGTTTGCCTTTTTGCTGCTGCTGCTTGCCATGTGCCAATTTGAACACAGGTTTTCTCCTGTTTTTTTGGTTAAGGAGGTCAGTTTCATTTGTGATTTATTTTGCCTTTCATTTGCTCAGGGAAGCTTTTATAGAAGAGCCATTTTGTTTGTTGTTTTGGCCATGCCCTCCCTGACACACACGCTGAGGTGGCAACCAATAAAGTTATGAAGGAAGCTCATGGTGCATTCTTGAGAACCGGGAGAAGAGGGGGGGGAGCCTTATGTTGTGCCTTAGTACCCCCTAGGCTTGGGCATAACAGGGCTTATGATTCCTGCTGCAAAGGACAGGACTTTGCCCCAGGGGAGCAGGTGTGGGTCTACAGCCCTGAGAGGAAGAAGGGCCTTTCCCCTAAATTGATGAGCCAATGGGTGGGACCTTGTACTGTGCTTGAGAGACTGTCAGATGTGGTGTACTGGGTGCAGCTGGTCAAAAGGAATTCTGTGGTGGTGCTCCACCAGCACAGGCTTGCACCCTACTACCACTTGGCCCGATCTGAGGGAGACCAGCCCACTCACTCACCCACGCCACTGCCTGAAACCACCAATAGGCCTCCGGAGACCACACAGCGACAGCGCCGGCTTCCCCATCACCTCAGACTTTGTCATGGGTTGCTGGGGACAGCTAACCACCTAGGTGGGGGCAGTGTAGCATGTTGGAGAGGGGCAATGTAGGGAATTTCCCAGCATGCTTTGCAACAGTGTGTCTGTGGGTTTCTGTTAGTGTTAACTCGGTTTTTTTACCATTATAAATGTTCTCTTTTTCAGTTTGTCAATCCTCAATGTTACTGTCATATTAAGTTCTAATTTATTAATCTATTTGGTTGTAATTGCTGTCGGCACCATGGGCGAGGTTGTGTATGTGTTTGGAGACCTCCCTTGGGCCGTGTCTTCTGAGTGTTTAAGAGTATAATTAAGATGGTAGAAGTCACTGTTTGAGTTCTTCCATAATCTCGAATCCAATTTGCAACACTATTTCACATTTGTTATCACAATCATGGATCACGTCTGAATTTAGACGTTTAAACTATTTTCAAAGTATGGTTTGTGTATGAGGGCGATTCATCACTATTTCCTTTCAATAATCAGTGAAGCGTGGGAGCATTAAACGCAGCTTTAGGTCTGACGTCGGAAATGGGGAAAAAGTGCAGGAAAACAGGAAACCTTACTGGCAAGTGTCGGTGAGCCCTGCCGAAAGCCACGGTATAGTTGGCACACTGCTCATACTAAAAATGATATGGGCCAAAATGAATGTGTGGATTGTTTATTTTATGTAGATCCAAGTTTTATTCCTGATTATTTATATGCTGCGAATCGGTTCGTTTTGTTAGAACAGCGCAATCAAAAGTGTTTAATGCATTATGCAGAAACTCGATTCTGGTTCAGTTACATTTTTCCGCTACTACGTGAAGGCACCACTCATCAGGGAGAGAACGCGCGGGGCCGGGGTGGGTGACGTCATGCGATGGTGACCCGTCCATGTTTGGCATAAAAGTTTTCACAGCTTCGACTAACTCTCGGTCTGAGCACTACATCAAGTAGAGCTAACGAGCTGTACATTATATGTATATATTGCATTGGTGGTACTCCTATTAGCGTAACAATTTTATAGTAAGTAACCTGTGTTGTTAGTAATAATTATCTAGGGCTGGCTGTGACTGTAACAAGGTTTCAGTTAATCGCGATATAGGCACATATGTTGGGTCATTTTTCCACCCTCCGGTTTGGCAGTTCGTATGAAGACTGTCGCGGCAGCAGCGAGGCGCCGGTGGCTCCGCCGGCAGAGTCGAAGATGAGGATGCCCAGTGGAGGACGCCTGTTTCTGGCTACATGCCTCGTCTCGCTCTTCATTGCTGTCTTTTACTTTCAGATCATCACGAAGCCAGGTAGGAAGAAGGCTGACGTCTTACTTGTCCGATATAAGTGTCAAGGCACACAGGAAAGAGAAAGACATGAAAGTAAATCAAGCGATGTATACATTTACGCGTATTTTATGTCTGTTATAAAAGTTAAATGTTTAAAAAAATAAAGAGTACACGTACGCTCACGCTCTTGTGGATTTCTGCTTGCAAACAAATGGTGTTTGCACTTCAAATGTACAATAGGCAAACAATAGGAAATTAAAGTATTATTTGGTTATTAAAGCAGAAAGAAAATAGGGTGGTCAATAATAGGACCAATGTGTCTCTGTATTTGACTAGATTAGAATAATGTTAACACAAGTGACTTTATTTGTATATCATTATTTTATGTTCATGATTTGAAAATGCACCATTCCCAGACACTCTTACCTTTATCGTTTAGCTTCCTGTATGTTTGAAAAATTGGCCCCAGGCTACTCCAACTCCCCAGGGGGAGCAGTGAAGGGGAAAGCTGCTTAAGATGATTGATCTCACCATATGTATGAAGTAAAATGTCACATGGACATAAACCAGGAGTGGTAGAATATTTCCATGTGGGACGTGAAAAAGAATGCGTCAGGACTATGTTTCAACAGTATAAAGACACACACAAAGCTGGAATCACATTATAGTTTTTTTGTTTGAGATAATAACATGCAACAGACTGAAGAGCATCTTTATACTTCATCTGTCACTAGATTATTTCCTTCAAACCAAAATCACATTATTGTGATCATAGACAAGAAACAAGTAATCCTCTCATGAGTCGTCCTGGACTGGTCAGTATTAGTTTTTAAAATGTATTCAGTAGCATGCTCCTGTGTGAAATGTGACTATGACACACAGACACTGTCATACTTCTATTTTTTTTCCAGCAGTGAGGTTTTCTGATTAGCATTTATGCATTATCCTGAAATAATTCTAACAATTATAGATTTACAGATAAATGCTTCAAAAATATACCCCAATGTTTGCAGTGCTTATTTATTGGATCCACAGCAGTCTAATAGGCCTACTGTTTAATATCAGGCAGGAAGAAAGACAGAACATATTATTTTGTGATTTCCATTGCCTGCTTTACTGTGCCAACACCCTAGACTCAGTACGACAGTAAGTATGTCTTAAAATCATAATTTTACCAATCCCTGTGTCACTAAAACTTAACTGACAGACTTCTTTACAGTAATACAACCTAGTTAAAAATAAATGGTAACACAAGTTATCACATTATTTTAATATTTTAGCTAACTTTAACTTATATGTCCTCAAAGTTATTCCTACATAGCTGTTGTGTTTTGGCAGGTATCGATAACACCTTACTAATTTCAATTAGCAAATTATTTTTTTATAAAAACAGGCTTCTAGCTTTATCTTCATAAATTCATGAACAAAAAAAAATATGAAACAAATAGATTCTAGATCAGATTTGGTTTCAAACAGAAATGATGTTCCATGAATGCTTACAGTAAATGCTCTGATCCAGACCTTGTTGGTAAATATGGGTAATTTTTAGAAAATAATATAGTTTCCCGGTGAACAGATGTATGACTGTATTTGGAATCTTCTGATTTGTTATCCAATGTTATGCTTTTCCCTGATTTCAGTTTTGGTTTCAAAAGGTAGATTCACAATTATCAGTTTATTTTTCTCATGAAATGATACCAAAACAAAACGTATAAGCTAAGTATATACTTAAAATAATTCATGAACATAGGATGATTTAAGAAAGATGATGGGTTCAATAATCTCTGTTGTTGTAATGTTCTCCATCATCACCATGGTCTACAACTGATAAAATACAAAACATTCTTTGTTTCTTAGTGTGTTGCTTTGTGCATATCATAGTAAACAGGACAGGCCAGGGTGCTTCTGCAGTGAGTTTCATGATTTCAGTTACATTCATCATGCAACAATATCAGATTTTCTGAGATGGTTGAAAAATAAAAATTGAGAATCTATTTTTTTTTTATATACACATGTAGAAGTTGAAGAGTGAAGAAAATGAAAACAGCTATTGATCCCTCCATGTTATTTATTTATTCATGCTTACTCTAGTACCTGCAATGAAGCTACACTGACACAGGGAGAACTTACAAACTCGACATAGTTAGAATTGATGCTGAAAGCTTCTTTCTCTGAGATGAATGGTCTAAGCACTGTAACACACGCTTACATTCAAAAGACAAGGAAAACTCTTAACTCTTGGCATTAATTGATTTAAAATGGTACATTCCTGCACTGTTTATAATGGGCCAGGTCAGTATAAATGGCGAATTGAACCTTGTTTGGAGAATAGAACGACATAGGAGACATGCATCTGAGTGTGTAAGAGTAGGCCTCTTCTGTTCTGACTCAACTGTCAGTATTATACCGCTTCCTGTATTTGAGAGGAAGTGTGGTTTTTCTGTTGATAAATTACATGACACAGACAGACATTTTGTGATGGTATTTCCGTTTATCAGAACACTAAGCTAACACTAACAAGTAAAAAAAACCTACTTTGTATGTGAAGTTACTTGAATTTCTTTCGCACTTAAATTTTAAGAGAAGGAATCAGTTGAAGATTCACAAGGCTTATGAATAAAGATTATAATATAAACAGCTTTGGAATTGTGGTTTAAGTTTGTTGTAAAAAAGGCTAAGGGCACTATCCCAATTACAGATTTCACACACTGTTTCTGTTTGCATAATTTTGAATTCAAGATGCTAGCTTTATATATGGATTTGTGTGAAACTTGAACGTGTGATTGGAATTGACCAATGGATGAAGTAGAGAACATTTTCCAGGCACAACATTGTAATTTGTACTATATAAATTTTGCACAAACTACTACTGAAAATTTTGGTATTGAAGCTAATTAATATTTCTTTTGTTTTGATATTAAAGCATATTTTTTATTTTACCTATTTGTATTAAATCATGTTAATTTAAGTGTAGTGCCCAATGGCCATTAGATGGAGTGTTTAAGTTTTGCACAAATGATGGTCCATGCAAAAGTGACTTCTCCTGAAGTGAGTCATCATAGTCATTTGAGTCATTGTACCAGGATGTCATATTCATCCAGTAAAATAATAAAAAATAAACAGAGTTCCTCAAGTCTTGACAATTCAGTTATTCTTTTTTGAGCATGAAAAAAATATAGAAGAAGTTAAAGCTTTGTCTACACTGCTCTTGTGATTAATATTTTATATGGGGTACTTTTCTCACTTTTGGGTAATAAGGCTGGATTTATTTCAGAATATCATTCCTGAACATCAGTCTGTGTAGTGTACAGTTGACATGTTGGTGATAGCATCATGTTTCTATAAATTTATATCTCAAGATTTTATGTCTTCGGTTTTCATCATTCGAGGACTGTATCTCTTGCTTTTGAGATAATTTATTCATTGGAAGAAGACTTCCTGATCAGGTGATCTGAGCACAGAGAAGTGAGAAGTAATTACTATAGTGATTTTTCTTTTGACATTACATTTACATTAAGGTAATTGTTAATAATAACAATTCTTAATGTGTATTAAGATGGTATCCTTGGTCTTCGTGAGATAAGTTGCACATTAAGCATTTTGATTTGCTGAATCTTAGCTGTAGACCTAAAAAATGATTCCAACTAGATTCACTTTTCAAATCAGCAATGCTCTCACTGATTTCATCATTATATGTTGTCTTTTTAAACCTTGATATAATATGTTGATTGTTTTTGTTTGTTTTGAATGTCAGAAGTTTTTTTTCTTTTTTTTCTTGTGCCCTCGCTTTAATCCTACTTAAACAATGTACATCAAGAAGGACTGGTATATGTCTATGTAAGTTTTCATTTGTCCAGGTCATAGTGATGTATGGACCCATTCACTGTTTGTGACGAAAAATGGCTGCCCTTGCATCATGCAATAAAACAAGTATCATTGCCTTTGAAAAGATTGCGAAGTGTGGTTTAAAAAAAAAAATTACTTAAGTGACTTCTAGATCCCTGTACACTCATTGTGTTAGTAAGTGGCCCAACATTCAGGAGCTGATATTTATTTGTATTTGGTTGAAAAACCAAGCATGTAATTGAGATAAATGCTATGAGCATACAAGTCTCTTGACACCTATGGCTACTTAATATGCAGACGTGTACAGCAGGTGAGATACCACGATCTTGATGAACAGTTTTGTGTCCAGAATTATAAAATCCCTGATCTAAACAACACATTGGTGGGATGGGAAGTTTGACAGAACAACTGTATGAAAAGTAGTCTGCATACTCTGCAGAAAGGAGTTTTAGTTTCACAGAAACAGTTTAACAAACAAAATTTGGGGACTCCTCTGATAATCCATGCTTATGGAAAGTCTGGGCCTCAGTAGATTTGTCAGTCTGCCTCTGGCAAAATGACACAATTGCTGAGTGGATTGTAAGAAAAACTTTAAATCTATCTGTCAAGGACACATGCTTTACAAAGGCTTTGCAAGTTGCAACTGAAATGCAAGATTTTTTTATTGATATCTGGAAACTCTACCTGTTTAAATAAAACAGTGTATGTACCACATTCTTACAGGAGTCCACAGCAACCTGATTAATCTGAAATTGGAATCATTTTTCAGCCCTAAAATGCTATAGAGACACTACAGAACTAATTTTCTTTGTTTGTAGAAACTGATGTGAAGAGAACCAGTACAACCGGAAAAAGCAGTAAAAGCTCACTGAAGACCTACAATGGAGATCAGGTGAAATCATGAAAACATATATAGTTTAATACATTCTTTGATGTACCTGCTGTGCTAAATAGCATGGATCTGTCAGTTTTATGTGTAATTACACTGATCCAGAAACAATGGTTAATGTGTTTTTGTTTTGGAAACTATTTGGGGTCTTTCCCAAATGTTACTTTTCTAATTATAATGTGTGAAGTAATATGTGGAAATAATTTAATTTTCACTTCTAGAATTGCCAAAAATAAATTAATAATAAATGTAAATATTTACTGCCTTTCCTTTTGGTAGTTTTGATTTTCTTCTGTCTTTGATCTTTCATTGTCCGGGTCCCTTCTGACTGACCATACTTGCACTGACCTCATCACATTTCTACAAGCAACAGGAGCTTTTGAGAGTTCAGAAATCCCTCGTAGCCCGCAGGGAATTATTAAACGAAGCCTGTCTCAACCACACAAGGAAACGACAGGTGCTTTCCCCTGAAGACCTCAAACATCTCATTGTGGATGATAAGCATCGCCTTCTTTACTGCTACGTACCCAAGGTTGGTTATCATGTGACTAAATATTGTGATTGTAGACCAGAGGTCTACACATTAGTAGACCAGGTTCCAAGCTGAGTGAGCTTTCCATGTCAAAGCAAAACAATGATGACAGAGTATATGCAATTGCTGCATGTATATTTAAACATTTCAGGTAAGAACTGTTAAGTTATTTATGATGATGCTGATTTATTATATTGTGACATTTTGGGGAAAATAAAAGAGATTGTAAGAAACTATTTGCAGGCAGGATTTTTGTTGCGCTGTCACTGATTTTGAATGTGTTAAAATGTTCCCCTTTGGTTAATGAGATTTTGCAAACAGGGAGGTGTATCATTCCGGGGCTTTTCTATGGCTTACAGGTAGCCTGTACAAATTGGAAGCGTGTCCTTATGGTCCTCACCAGTGATGGCCGCTACACAGACCCCCTGGCCATTCCTGCAAATGAGGCTCACATAGCAAGGAATCTCCACATACTCTCTGAGTTCTCAGTGCCAGAGATTAACCAACGCCTTCGCAGCTACCTCAAATTCATTTTTGTGAGGGAGCCTTTTGAGCGCCTTGTGTCTGCTTACAGAAACAAGTTTACGCGTAGCTATAACATTGCTTTTCACAAGCGCTATGGAATTAAGATCATCCGCCGGCATCGGCTCAACCCAGAGCCTGAAGCTTTGGAAAAGGGGAATGATGTTTCTTTCCCAGAGTTTGTACAGTATCTTGTGGACCCTCGCACTGAATGGGAGGAACCATATAATGAACACTGGGAGCGGGTTCACTCCCTCTGCCACCCCTGCCTTATTCGCTATGATGTTGTGGGAAAGTATGAGACTTTGAAAAAGGATGCTGAGGCTGTGCTTAGGTTGGCTGGTGTGGAAGAAGTGCTGCAATTTCCAACTTCAGGAAAGATTACCAGAACTAATGGTGAAATGGCAGCACAGTTTTTTCAACACATCAGCCCTTACTACCAGGAGAAACTGTACAATCTCTATCGACTGGATTTCCTGCTGTTCAACTATTCCAAACCAGGGTACCTCAACACCACAGAAAACTGATAACTGCCACAGAGTTATTTGTTGTGATTTATTTCCACTGTTGGCTTGTACATCAATTTTTCATGATTTATTTTTTTTTAAATCTAATTCCACCATGTTCTGACTCTAACACTGACTGGTCACTTGGAGTGAGAAACAATTTATTTTTGCTACATTAAAGTAGAACCAAAATGCCTTTTTCAAAAGAAAATGGTTTACTTTAGGGTGTAAATACTGCCATCAAATCTCAGCAACTGTCAGGTCATTCGTTCAGTCTTATATTTATTCAGGTTTTGCTTACCACATCAAGAAACTTAAGATTTTTTTGCTGGGATCACACATCTTCCAAGCATACATGCAGTGTCCACTACTGTAATGACTGTCTGTTGGGATTATTGAGCCCAAGAAGAGCAGGTTCTCCTCTTGCATTCCGGACTGTAGCTTATGAAACATAAACAGTTTGGCAGTTCCTGTAAATCCTTGTCGGCATCCCTACACTATCTCTGTATTTGGCTAGGCTGGTATGCTAAACAAACACCTGCATAGCTGTAGTCAGAACTGGGCAAGTTCAGCACTACATCTCATAAGATCTGTAGTGCTGGACAATCCAGCAGTTCATAGATCTGCCCTTGCTTGAGTAAAGTGTTGTGGGGTAAATATTTTTAGATTCGTATCTGTTACTGGGCTTTTTTTCTATAATGTGATTGCAGTTAAGGGTCATTACTTCTGTTCAATATTGTCATGAAAATAAATTGTTCAGAGCAATTGCAGTTTATAGATTCACTGTGAAAACCTCAAACTGAACAAAACTTCAGAACTTAAGAACTGGAGGAACAGAACCGTATGATTAGTTTATTATTATTTTTGTGTTATTATTAATTACAACTAATAAAATGGATAATATCAGTCATAGAGCACATTGATGTTACGAGTATAACCAGACTAACAGTATAACCAGACCAACAGCAATGAGTGAAAGAGACTGATTTTGCCATTTACTAACCTATTGTAACCAAAATTTACATTGGTTTCTTTGAACTTGAGTTTAAGCTCTAAATAAATTCAAATCACAGATTACCTCACCTTACACAAGATTGCTATTTAATGTAGGCTCAATAATTTAAGGTCTATCGGCAAAGTTTGTGAAATTTAAAATAAGTCATCACTTGCAGTACTATGGTTTAAATTGTTAATAAAATTTCAATTTAAACAGTATCTTTCTCTAATACACATACACACACATAGAGTTATTCAGAATGATTGGAAAATTCGTTTATTCTCCATATTACCTCACACAAATCTCCCTTAAGGTGTGTAGTATTTAAATGGTTGACACTGAAGAACATTAAGAAATACCTTAGTGAGTTTTAGTACAGTGGTGTTAGCCTGTCTCACCTGTCACAACACACCATTTTGAATTTAAATCTAACTAAAGACTTTTAATCCTTAATTTCCCCTATTTTTTTAATTAATTTCCCTGCTTGTTAAAAGAACGGATACTTTAAATTCACCAAAGATGTCTTGTAGTCAGATGTAAATTAAACCAACTTTTTTCTTTTTTTAATCAACACTAATTCTGAAGTACAGGTATCTTTTTTTTCATAGATTTTTAAGCAATGTAACATAAATTATAAAAAAAAAAAAAAAAAAACATCAGATTTGAATGTAACAAGTGTTTTCAAAAAGATTATGATTGGGCAAATGGAACATGCAATTTGAATTTTCCTCCTGCTGATTTTTCTGTTTATACTGTACTGTCCTGTATATAATGTAGTCATTCATCTTTTTCCAGGTCTTAAATTATTATTTTTTTATTTTAGTTTTGATTTTTTGATTTTGTTGAATTTTTGGATTTACAATGTTTTAATTTCATACTCTGCTGTGTGTGGTTTTAAGCCATAAATGTTTTGCACACTGCATCAAGCTATCATTTCTGTAGAAATGAGAAATTTCTTTAGAAGTTTTCCCTGACCTTTGAAACCATGAACAATCGCTATTATTTGTGCTATAAAACTGTGAATATTAGAACTTGAAATAGTAGTAATGGGGATCTATTTTACCGTTTTACCCAAATGCACTTGTTCTGTTTACACTTCATGAAATATAATCTGTTTACAGCATTGACTTTGCTGTTTTTCTTTTATTTTAGTCTTCTTTACAAGTAACATTGAAGTAATTATCTTTTTTCATATCTGGTAATATATACCGGTACCTCTACACCTATACATATAGTATGTCTAGGTTGTGATTCATTCATTAGAAACTGGTTGCTTTAAGCTGGCAGGTTTTCATGGAGGGCAGTCCACTTATCTGGACCTAGAGCTTTTCCAGTTGATTTTGCCAAAAAGAGTTTTTTTTCCAAAAAGTGTGATGAAACTTGCGATGTTTTTGTTTGGATTACATTTCGGAAACAAATTAAAGTCGCCCACTCAGATTTGAAAGGAAATAACCTAAATAAATTAGTCAATGTCGAAACCATAGCACCATGTTTTGTATGTCCACGTTGTAGTTTTGTACATATACAGTTGAAATATTACATAAATACATGCTTTGTGTCTCTGTCTTCATGTATATTCATCTCTCTCATGCTCCATTTAGATACTGACAAATATATAAATGCACACAAATATAACAACACACTTGTCAGTTGCAGTTTTTTATTTTGAAAATTTGTTATCTTGTGAAAATTGACCCCTGCACAAGTTTCTTACATTGCAACCTGGCTCGTATGCTAACCAAGAACAAAGTGGGAGAGGAGACAAGATTCCAAACATGAATAACTCTTATTTAACAAAAAAGAGAACCGAAGCCGGCGTCAATGGAGTGGTGCAAAGAGAGCGATACACCCAAGCGTCCCCAGCTTTAAGTCCCTGATCCTCCCCTTCAGACCAGGTGTAGCTTATCTGCCTGGAAGTGAGAGAACAAGAACACCAACAGGCGCTGTCCCACACAGACAAACGACAGGACCGTCACACTCACTTTATTTTATATGTCTGAAAAGAGAAACAAAAAACCAAATTGGAGTTGAAAGCCTATGGACTAAAACAGCTTTGTTGTCATTCTTACAGTACATTCAGAACAAAACCCAATGTTAGTATTCAGCCATGTTAGCTGGCTTGTAAAGTAAAACATAGTTTAAACATTTGCTTACAATTGATTTGTTTCCTACATGCCAAATTACTCAAAGGATGGAAAGTGTATTGTCATGACTACAATAGGGACTAGCTAATGCCATGTAGTGATGTGAAACTTAAGTATGGTTGGTTATGGGATATTAACATATGACAATTTACATGAAATTTCAGATTTTTTTATTAAGAATATATCTTCATGGCCAGAAAACAATTGATATGTCACATCCTCATACTTGATTGCTGTTCTCATAGTAGACTGAAAATATTATAGGTATTGGAAGTTCCAGTGACGCCACCATTTAGAAATCAATACCCGTTATGTGGCAGTGTTGACATTAAAGTACAATATAAGTCTTAAAGTATAGTACAAAAAGAAAAAAATATATAGGCCATCTGAAGATTAAATTATCTATGTTAAGACACAGTTGATGTTTACAAAACATTTAAATATCCTTAAAAGAAAGACACATTTATTTGCCATGACATTTAGTTTTTTGTTTCTTTAAATAATGGTGCCAAATGATAAGCCAAAGTCACTGTATCAACAGTTTTTAATGTGTTCCCAATAGTCACTTACTTAGTGAGTTACACAAACTTCACTCCAAAAAAGTGTGCAGTTATTTTTGTCATTATTGACAAATTCAATTATACTATTTTTTAATAAACTATACACTTAACCTTTAACAATAAGATGATATACTGCAAAAATCACATCAAAAGAAAAGACAGCATCTTTATTATATTGTATTTAGAAATTAGGATTACATCAATTTTCAGCTAAGCATGTGATATACTGTCCTGCCCATCTTATTAAATATCACTATTAACATGTGTATCTGCTAAGTGACCTTGACTGAATTGTCAAGATCCTTCATTTACTTTCACATGTAAAATGTATTAAAGTGTTAATACTATACTATATACTATTAAAGCTTTTTAAAGATCTAGAACTAAATATATATATATATATATAACACAGTACTTGAAATGTTATAATTATAAAAGATATTCTGCTTGAGTTGTCTTAGTTTGAATCATAAACTAACAAGACTGTTAGACTCATATTGCTTGGTTTTATTCTTGGCCACCACATGTGCGTTCTCACAGAATGCTTAAATCATCAATTAAATTTTTCTTGGGAGAGTATTTACCTGATGAATTGATGTCCTGTGTTTGCAGTGGTAGAATGTCCAAAATGGACAACCTCACTGAAGATTTCCTGAATGAATATAATTGAAAATCTGTGGCTAGATCCTCAAAAGAGCAAAGCATGCAAGATGACTTAGGAATCTCATAGAACAGACTTTTATTGGGAACATGGGCAAAAATTCCTCACACAAGAACTGAAACCAAAAACTTTAAAAAGCTGTTATACTGGATAAAGGGGGAGCTACTGGGTAGATATTGAGGAACTTTTGCTAAAGGGCATTTTTCTTCATTGTTCTTTTGAAAATTTAAAAGATGTTTAAAATATAAAGGGAAAACGTAATTTGTGACTATTGCATGCCACTGAGCTGTGTGATGTAACCTTAAAATTTTACAGCTTTATAGGAAATAGTTTGATAAAGATGCAAAAATGACTAATACCTAAAAATATATAACACTACTGAATTCTGTTCTAGGCTAAATGTCCAATTATGAGCAACAACAAAAACCAATCGTTTCATCCTCTCCAATATCTGTGTGTACAAGCATTTGCTACTGAAATGGTTTTATGGAAAGTTTTGCATGCCATTCTCTTATTTCTGTGTTTTGTTGACTTGACAAACATGCACTACTGTAAACATCGAAGATTATCAAGATATACTGTGTGATAGTGTATCTGTCCCGGAGCAAAACTCAAATCTATACTAAAATGTAATGCCTTTTTTATATGCATTTTATATCACTTGAATTATTATTATTATTATTATTATTATTATTATTATTATTATTATTATTAGTAGTAGTAGTAGTAGTAGTAGTAATAGTGATAATTTTTAAAGGTATTAATATTCTCCAGAGTAAAACATGCTTAAATACTATTATTATAACACCTTCATGGAGCTTTATGCATGTTAATTTATAGAATAAACTAAATATTATTCCTAGTTCATTTGCTACTCTTACAGTGAATTTAAATTAAGTTGGAGAAAACATACACATACATATGATGAGGACATAATTGCACTGAGTAATGGCTTTTAAGGTTTAGTTTTTATGGTGTTTTCAACACAGGTGCAATGTGAAATCAGAGGTTTCTTCATGTTTTATAAACATACAATGTATTTTTTTGGCTTATGTACTGCATATTTCAACCTCCCTGACTGTCAATGAATAGAGCAGCCTCACCAAATGTGGACACTCAGAAGTTGTTTCAAAGCAAAGCCTACAATAAATCAAGTATACAGTCATACTGCTGTGCTGACAAGTTGCTGCACATTTCTCTGATAGAGCCAAAAGGACCAATTAAACAGTCAGATAAAGACACTTATTACATTCATTGGCTTTGAGCACAAACAGAAAGAGTTCTACCATTTGATTTAAGTAAACTAAAACTTGTAGTCCCGATTAAGCAGCAAAACTCTTATCCATGTTTAATGACTTCCTTGTTGATACTTTTAAAGGTGAAGTGCCAAATGAATAATGTCAGAAAATGTTTTACTGTCTAATATTTGCTACAACTGTTGCAACTAGTCTGGATAAGAATTCTATTGAAAATATTTGATGGAGATTCAGAAACCAAAACTCTGCACCAGTGAGACAGTGTGAAAGCAGAGGGCCAAAAAACCAGTCCCCAAAAGGTCACCCATGGCAGTCAGGTAAGGGATGGAGAAGTTGTCAGGGTCCATACTCCATCTCCACATCAGACGAATGATGAGGTCAGCAACATAAAGGAGGATGGTGACCTAGGGTAAGAAGATATGCTGTTAAGTTAAGAAAAGTGATTAATTAAAGGATGAGAAGGAGCATTGAATTGATGGGGACTCCCAAACATAGAGATAAAAATAATGAAAAACATTTGGTTAAGATGTTACATTTCTACATAAAACTATTACAGATTATTCAAACAATCAATTTATGTTTTTTTATATTTCTTCATACAAGCTTATGTTTTGTATGATTTTTTTTTTTGCCAACAACTGATTCAAATAACAACTTCAATCATTTACCATGACCATTTTTTTAATGTGCAACATGAAATGTCTTTGAATGGGATATGCCATGTGCAGCTAATGTATAATATCAAACATCAGTTTACCTGCAGCAAAGCAGCAAATAGGTAGCAGATAATAAAGGCTTCAGAAATGGGTGTCTCCTCTCCCTGTAGCATAGAGATGGCATAGAGGAAGACCAAGTGTCCAGGAATAACCAGAATGAGCAGCACACGGGCTGATCTGGAGTTCACCCCTGAGAGGCACAATGAAGTAGAGTATGACCATCCCTGGATTATTAAAGGCTAATATAATTACAATGTTGTTCTCATACATTTTCTTGAAAGACAGTGGCAATATGGTATCATCTATTGTGCATGGTAATGTTACCTGAAGAGAAGAAGGTGATGCAAGGATTGGGCCAGTGTTGCCTCATCTTATATGGCAGCACTCCAGGGATGGACCAGAAATGCAAGTAGGTAGAGATTCTACTTGCTTGTATAGCTACCAAGTTCCCACCCACTCCTACACAGGTGACAGAGGACACCAATCACTGTTAAGACATCATAATCAATAGAAAAACAATATTCCACACCTTTACTCAAAAATACCCACTCAAAAATAGTTTACTCAGGCCTTGGTTAGCTGTGGTCAAAGGGGTTTAAGACCTTAAGGAGAGCCCATAGGAGTGAGTGTGGAGGTATGTGTCAGCCCTGCTACTGACTGGCGTTCAGTTCAGGTCCCCCCGTGACCCTCAATGGAGGAACAAGTGGAAAAAAAAACAATGGATGAAGCCACACTAGGTTTTATTTATAAAGCACTTTTCATCAAACAAATTGTCCGAAAGTGCTACATCATGCCAATCAAGTTGCACAACTTCCAGTGTTACTGGCACCTTGGGGCCCTTCCAGAAATTAATTATTCATAGGGCAACGTTGTCTTTTTTTCCGCACACCTGACACTGACTGACAGACTAATTTTACAAAGACAAATGGGACCCTAAATTGTACTAAAGTGGATAGCATACATTGCCATACATCAGTCTTGGTAATGGCTAATATTCAAAATAATAATAATAAATTGGGGTTAGGCTAATTGAGAAACTCTAAATTGCCCGTAGGTGTGAGTGTGAGAGCGAATGGTTGTCTGTCTCTGTGTTGGCCCTGCGATTGGCTGGCGACCAGTCCAGGGTGTACCCTGCCTCCGCCCATTGCTCTGGGATAGGCTCCAGTCCCCCCACGACCCTCAGTGGAGGAACAAGCGGTAGAAGATGGATGGATGGATGGATAATAATAATATTCATTGCAACTTTGACATACCTGAAATAGCTTCTGAAAAGTACAAACTTCTTCAGTGATAAGGCTTCAAGAGCAACTGCTCTTGAAAGAGTCTGCTCTGAGCAACTACTCAGGACTATCCCTCAATATAGTTCTGTGCTATTAGCTGGTAGTTGAACTTGTAATAGGTAGTTCAGACAATAAGATATTTTATTTCATCTATGTATTTTATTCACATAGGTCTCAATTGTATGGTGGCAGTTGGTGAAGGACTGTAAAATATACTCTGGTTAAGCTGATTATATTCTTGAAGGCGTTTCCTTCACTCTGGGGAATGACTTGGCGGGAGGAAAAATTCTTTTAAATCCCGAGGTGATCACAGTCCCTTTAACTGAGAAACCGGACGAGTTGCAGAAAAAGTTTCCCAACGTCTTTTCTGTGTGTGCTGTCACCCGTGCAAGGCAGCCAAAGAGGGACAGGAAGCATCAGATGGTGCATGTTGGTGGATCTACCCGAATGCTTCTCAGTTGATGACGATGGTTGACCCCCGTTGCCGACTGGTGTCCCTCAAACGTCTGCTGCGCCTGTAGAACCCATTGCAGATCGTACAGCTAAGAAACGGGATCCAATGTTTCGTATATCACAGCTGGTAGAACAGAAGCAGGACGTGTCTCTCTCTACGCTATTCGAATCGGCCATATCCAGAAACAAAGCTGGCGTAGTATCGGTTGGCTATGTCATAACGGTCGGTGTGCTAGTGTGCAGATGGACACCGCGGGCGGCGTCCACATCCGATGACTGGAACACAGTCACCCAAATAGTGGTTCCCAAACCTTTGGGGGATGACATTCTTCGCCTTGCGCATGATGATCCATTTGCAGGTCACCTTTTGCAGGTGTAAATAAAACCTATGATCGGATACTGCATTGTTTCTTTTGGCCAGGATTAAAACGTGACGTCAAACGACACTGCAAAACGTGTCATGTATGTCAGGTGTGTGGCAAGTCCAATGAAACCGTCCCATCCTATCCGCTTTACTCAATTCCAGTTATGGGGGAGCTTTCCAAACGGGTCCTTGTAGACTGTGTTGGCCCTTTACCTCGCACAAAAGCTGGTAATAAATTCCTTTTGACCATAATGTGCGCTACAACTCGTTTCCCCGAAGCAATCCCACTTCACAAGATTACTACTACTGCGGTTCTAAAAGCATTGCTAAAGTTCTTCTCTGTTTTTGGGTTGCCGAAAATAGTCCAAACAGATCAAGGCACTAATTTTATGTCGCGGGTTTTTTCGCAGGTGATGCAGCTCTGTGTTTCTCACCAGCATGCAAGCGCATATTGCCCAGAAAGCCAAGGCGCGGTTGAAAGTTACCACGCCAATCTAAAATCAATGCTTTGTGTGTATTGTTTTGAGACTGGCCATGACTGGGATGAGGGGGTCCATCTTCTCCTGTTTGCTACCCGTGAGGTGATACAGGAGTCCCTTGGTATGACAAATGGTTGAGTGATCAAAAACAACAGAACTTGTGTCATTACATCAGCAATTTTCAGTTTAAACTCCACCGTGCTTGCCAGTCGGCGAAACAAAACTTGTCTGCCACACAGTCCCAGATGAAA
Organism: Lagocephalus sceleratus; assembly: GCA_911728415.1. Taxonomy (NCBI): domain Eukaryota; kingdom Metazoa; phylum Chordata; class Actinopteri; order Tetraodontiformes; family Tetraodontidae; genus Lagocephalus; species Lagocephalus sceleratus. The sequence continues at coordinate 410,598 of CAJVRN010000064.1, read as the reverse complement.
ACTTGGTTTGACAAAAACACAAAAACGAGGACTTTTAAACCGGGTGACAAAGTGTTAATTTTGTTGCCTGTCCTCAGGTCGGCGTTACAAGCGCGGTTCTCCGGACCATATGAAATTAAAGAAAAGATTGGCGATTGGGATTACATCGTAGCTACGCCAGATCAAAGACGTAGAACTCGGCTGTGCCACGTCAACATGCTTAAGGCGTACTTGGACAGTTGTGCTGATCGCCAATCTGACAGTGGCACGGAAAGTAAAGTCATCTTGGCACTGTACAGAGCTGAATTATTGGAAGTGGTGGCCGGTGAGTCTGATAATTTTAATATCCTGTCTTCTGCGGTGGTACAAGGTCGGCTTCAGAATTTGGAAATCTTATCAAGGCTTGACTTATATTTTACAGACCTAAGTGGGGCCCAGCATGAGGATGTGGTCAATTTAATAAGACCAAACGTGGTGTTATTCTCGGATGTCCCGACCAGAACTCACATAATCGAGCACGACATTGACGTGGGAAATTCACCCCCGATAAAGCAACATGCGTATAGGGCAGGGGTCGGCAACCCACGGCTCTGGAGCCGCATGTGGCTCTTTAGCACTGCCTAGTGGCTCCCTGGCGCTTTTCCAAAAATGTTTACAAATTGAAAAAGGGGGGAGGACAAACACGACACAAACACTCTTAACGTTTTCCAATGCTTTAAAAATGTGTAATCCTCTGTTGGATTACAGGTAGCTGTTGTAAACAAATTGGCGGGTGTGTGATGGGCCATGGAACCCCAAAGGTAAAAAGAGAAAAATAACTGAGGAGAACAGAGGATTCAACATTTCTTGGACCAAATCATTTGCATGAAGTTGTCAAATAACAAAAAGAGTAATGAGGAAAGACATTTCCAGGGAAAGTATGCTACATTTGCAGCCGAGTACCCAGTTGGAAGTGAGAGAAAAAGTGCGATTGCATCACTTCTGGAGAAATTAGAGGACCGTAAAAATAGATTTAAAAAGTGGATTGCATCTCCAAACTACAATACTGCAGCAAGTTTTGTTGCAACCCGGGAGATAATAAAGCGGGGAAAACTGTTCACAGATGGTGACTACATGAAGGAGTAATTTATTAAGATATCAGACCACCTATTTGCAGACTTCAAGAACAAAACCAAAATAATACAGAAAATCAAAGACATGCCTCTCCCCGCTAAGACAGTGAAGGAAAGGGCCACTAAAATGGCAAGCAACATCACCGAACAGCAAATCAAGGATATTAATTCAGCGCCAGCATACTGAATTGCCTGTGATGAGTCGTGTGACGTGACGGATATTGAACAGACTGCGCTTTTATGCAGGTATGTGAACTCCGATGGGCTGCAAGGAGAAATTATCCAATTAATACCACTGAAAGCCCAAACACGGGGGGAGGAATAAACACCAACCACCTGATCTCAGTGGCTACAGATGGGGTACCCAGCATGAGAGGATCAAAAAGGGGGTTTGTCATTTTGCTCCAGAAAGCATTGGATCGAAATCTGCTTGCATTCCACTGCATCTTGCATCAAGAGGCACTGTGTGCACAAACATTCCCACCGGAGTGGCGGTCATGAACCTTGTCATCGAGATGGTGAACAAGATAATTGCAAAAGCATTGAACCACCGTCAATTCCGTACATTGCTTGATGAAGTTGACAGCGAATATTCCGATCTCCTGCTACACAACAAAGTCCGATGGCTGTCTAGGGGTGAGGTTTTGCTTCGCTTTTTCGCTTGTTTGGTACACGTGAAAACATTCCTGAAAAGCAAAGACCTGAACTACCCACAACTGGATGTTGGATATGACAGGCCACCTAAACAAGCTGAATGAAAGTCTCCAGGGGCAGGGAAACACTGCACTGTAAATGTTGGAAGCTGTTTTGTCATTCGAGTGCAAGATGACTGTCTTTGCCAGAGATGTACAGCGAGGCACGCTCTCCCACTTCCCCTCCCTGAGAGAATTCAAAGAAGCCCATCACGATCACACACTCAATGGTGATTATTTACAAAGCGCGATCGTTGATATGCAAACTGCATTTGGGAGTTCCGAAAGGAAACAATGACACTGTCTTTTCCTGTCACACCCCTGGAGATTGACCTGTCCTTGAGCACATTTCCAGGAGTAAATCAAGCTGACCTTGAAATGGAAATGGCTGGTATAGCCGACAAAGATTTGTGGGTGTCCAAATTCAAACGTCTGACAGCCGAGCTTGAAGATGTCACTCGCCCGAAAGCCCAGCTTGCCCAAAGCCACAAATGGAGAGAAATTGAAAGCCTCCCAACACCCGAGAAACTTATCTATGACACATGGAATGCTCTTCCTGACAGTTACTGGAACATGAAGACATATGCATTTGGAGTATTATACATCTTTGGATCAACATACCTGTGCAAGCAGATCTTCTCGAACATGAACTACATTAAATCAAAATATCGCACCCGCCTCACAGATGAGAGCTTGCAGTCCTGCGTCAAGATTAAAGTTACATCTTACATGCCTGATGTTGAGAAGCTGACCAGTGATGTCCAAAAACAGAAGTCAGATAAGGGGCACTTTATGCACGTTCCATTTTGTTGTTTTTTTGAATCCTCAAAATAAAAATGACATCAAAAATTGGATTTCTTTATTGCATTTCTTTAATTTTATCAAAGCAATGAAACATACTGTAATTCATTAATATTGTAATGAAGTTAAACTTGAGGCAGTATCCTACAACAGAGTAGTCACATGGTGCATCATTCTCCACAGGATGTGCTGCATCCAACTTAGTCATTTTGATAGTAGGCTAATATAGCTAATATAGATACATACAGCATGTGTTGCCTTCATTATAAGGCTTATCTAAGGCTTTTAATTTTTTTGCGGCTCCAGACAAATTTGTTTTCTGTTTTTTTTGGTCCAATATGGCTCTTTCAACATTTTGGGTTGCCGACCCCTGGTATAGGGTAAATCCCCGACAAATGTGTTCGGTTACGCCGACAATTACACTCAATTACATGTTGGAGAACAAAATCGCGGAGCCCAGTTGTAGTGCATGGAGTTCTCCATGTGTCCTCTCCACTAAATCAGTTGGGTCGTATCGGTTCTGTATGGACTACCGTAAGGTCAACCACGTGACTAAACCTGACTCGTGACTAAACCTGACTAGATGACCTGGTTGATCGTGTCAGCGGTGCTACCTACGTGTCAAAGCTTAATCTCCTAAAAGGTTACTGGCAGGTCCCACTGACCAATCATGCCAAGGAAGTCTCGGCATTCATGCCACCAGACGCATTTTTACAACACAATATCATGCCTTTTGGAGTGCGCAATGCCCCTGCAACATTTCAGGACTTAGTTAACAAAGTGTTGGCAAGGGTGCTGTGTTGCGAGGCGTACTTGGATGACATTGTGATTTATTCCGCGTCTTGGTGCGAGCACATCGCCAAACTTCACGAGGTCTTTTCAAAATTGAGGGGCACAAACCTGACACTAAACCTCGCAAAATGCGAGTTTGGTCGGGCAATGGTGGTTTACCTGGGCAAAGTTGTCGGCCAGGGCCAGGTCCGCTCAGTATGGTGTAAAATCGAGGCTATCCTGTCCTTCCCTGCCCCATCTTCCCGGCATGAGCTTTGCCTATTCTTGCGGATGGCAGGATATTACCGGAGTTTCTGCAAAAACTTCTCAGCTGTGGCGGCTCCGCTGACGGATCTCCTGAGCCTCAAGGTTCGGTTCCGCTGGTCGGAGTGCTGTCAAAAAACTTTTGAAGCAGTCAAGGCGGTGTGATGAATGCTCCGGTATTAGCTGTGCCAGCGTTTGATCGTCCCTTTAAACTAGCCGTGGATGCCAGTGAGTCGGGCATGGGTGCTGTCCTTCTTCAGGAAGGTGCCGATGGAATTGAACATCCAGTCTCATACTTCTCTAAGAAGTTTCACCGGCATCAGCACTCTTATTCCACCATAGAGCAGAAAGCACTTGCACTTGTGCTGGCATTACGCCACTTTGAAGTTTATGGCTTTGAAGTTACAGCTCTTCGAATCAGCCAGTCACGGTGAAGCATATTCGCGGATCTGACAATGTGCATTATCTCGCTGTTGATGTTTATTTCTGTCTTTTAACGTCTTTGTGTTTTTTCTTCCCCTTAGAATCAACATCTTCAGGGTGGGGGTGTTATGTGCGGCCCTTCCCTCCTCCTTTGTTTGTTTCCGCAGCTGGCCCGACAATCAGCTGGAAACAATCATAAGGCGGGCATGACGAGACCATAAAAGGAGGAGAGGGTGAGTGGCTCTCTCTCTTTCTTTGCCTGCGCTCAGCACTCCCGGCACGCTCACCCATCTGTCAGCTGGTCGGGCGCACGCCGCGATCACAGGGACCAGACTCCATATCTTTTTTTGGGTTTTCAAGGTTTGTTTGTCTTCTCCTCCACTTCCCACTTTGTACAGGTGTTTGAGCTAGTTTACTCGCGAGTTACTAGGACTCACGGGTTTTATTGTTTTAGTTTGGGCTGTAGGTGTCCGGTAGTCCCATTTTCGGGTTTGGTTTGAACTTTGATTTAGCGTAAGGTTTTTTTCCACTAAGATTACTTTAGATGGGTTTCGGATGGGGTCCTATGGCCCTAGGTGGGTTGGCCTCGTCCGTTTCCTCCACTTTGTTCTTTTTGGCCGGCACCTATGGTCTGTTTTGTTTCCCTGAGTTAAACTTTCACTTGTTCCACCTTGAGTTTTTTTCTTGGGTGTGCATGGGAATATAAATAAAACAAGAGATCATTTCATTTTCAAAAAAACCTAGTTTCCCTTTTTTTTATATGTTACGGGTCTCCCGAGCCATTTTAATTTGGGTCTCGTAACAATTCTAATGATCAGCTCACTAGATAGCATATCATCTTTTTTGATTAACTGAGTTCTGATGCCTAGCTTTGTCCCACTCTGAGCCATTGTCTTTCCCTCTCTTGCAAAGAACCTTTGACATACCTGAAATACCTTCTGAACAGTACAAACTTCTTCAGTGATAAGGCTTCATTTCCATAGAAATTTAGCAGTATTGTATATTTTTGCCCATTTGAACACAAATCTCAATATTTAAGGTAACTTAGTGGGATTTTAGACTATTTCCTTTTACATTGGGGTACTTTTTTAAACAGTGAAATCTGAGTCCAGAGAGCCAGTAAACATCTTACAAGGTACACTGTTTATTTAATCACATTGCTCCAATTTTTAATGTTGTCAAAATGAAAGAGTAAAGAATATATAAAATTTTTAAAATTGAATTTTTAATATGAGTATGTATGCCTAAAATGAATATATGGCCAATATTTAATTCAGTTTTGCAGTGCTCATCAGCACTAAAGATATTTTGGCTGTTGATATATGACAAAATGTTGAGATGAAAGGATTTAATGAGTGTTGTCTGTGAAGAATGTCATTCATAACAGTACATGATAAAGTACTGTCAAGTTCATTTGGTTTCATGGCTAAGTTAATTCTGACTCAAAAGCTTCCACTACCAAGTGTCAGGGCCTGGCGCTCCTCCTTCCCCATAGGGGGCGCCAACCCTGTTCTGGGACCAGCAGGAGGCCGCGCACCTGCGCTGGATCCCAGAATTATCCGGGCTTCATAAGGCCCGTCCCCGACAGCAGAAGCTGTCGGGTCGTTTTGTTTGTTTGTCTGTTGGCTTGTTCGATGGAGTTCTCCCTCGCCTGTTTCCTGTGCTGGACCCTGCCGGCGACTCACCCTGGACTCTACTCCCAGCCTGTGTCACGGTAACTCCTGTGTGTCCAGACTCCCCGCTTGTCCGTCGCCCGGACATCCCGGTACGCGGGGAGGTCTAGTTTTTGCCCCTGGACTTTTCCCCCTCGCGGGCGTTTTGTGTTGGCCCGAGAGCCTTTTTCCCTCCTGCGCTGAGGAGTATTTTTGTTTGTTACCCTAAATAAACCTTTGTTCTTCCCCGTTACCCTGTGCCTGCGTCTGGGTCCACCTGCCGTCCCCCGCGAGAACGTGACACCAAGTCAGCTTTGAACCAAAACAAAATCGCCACTTGGACTGTGACAACTACCCAAGGATGCAACAGGATTCCACTCAAGTTATCAATTTTCTTTCTTTCTTTTATTGTCAGCTTCGCACTACATGCTTACAGTTACTGATTAATCGTGGCTCAATAGCTTCTTAATAGCTGCTCAGTAGCTGCTGAATAGGTAAAAAAAACAAGCTGCCTCACTGGTATTTGCAGATACTCATATTATTAATGGGCTAAGAGTTTTAACTTTGCACTACCTTACGAGACCTGGCAAAATGTTTTAAGATAAACTAGACCCCCTATGTGAAGTTAATACATTAAATTGGTTGCTTTCAACTAAAGCCCACCATAAACTAACCTCAACCACCTTAAAAACAGGCTTTAAAATATCTTCTTATCCAAGACCAAAACTTCATCGCCCTTTGAGTTGACGGAACAAGAGCATTGCTATGAATTATTCATTTAACTTGATATGTCACAAAACAAAAAACAAACTTGACCTTGTACAAAAAAAATTACAGAGCTATATTTTTTGTTATTAACCCTCATAATAAAAACCATCACACCTCCAAATTAAAATGGCACATGTTTTAGAGGAAAATAGTAGTTCCAGTTAATGTAATTTTCACTGAGCTCCCACCATAAATTGCCCAAAAACTCTTTTCAATAATAAACTTTGAGCAAAGATGACAAAAAAATGTCTAAAATTCAAAGCACATAGATTATGTTGTGGCATCATTCAGCTTACCATTAATAACAGGAGTAAAGACTGCCATGCCTTCAAACTTGGGATGACTCACTGTCTTATCCAATATAAGGCCCCCAAAACTGAAAATTGTAAAAAGAAGAGCAATAAGAGCTAGGGTTAATTATTACAAATGCAACATGCATATACAGTGGATGTTAATTTTTAGTAGTTGTTTATGGATTAGGGTAATACAAAATATTACTCATACATACATTACAAAACACGATATAAAGGGTAAATTTCAGGTTTCTTTGCTTAGAAACAAAAAGCTTCAGCTCCCTCCTCAGGTTTTCTGGCCTGTTAGGCTTAGGGTTACCTAGAACATTGTGGAATGATGGTCATTTTTGTGTGTCTTCCAACTTTTTGAGTAAAAAAAGTTTCTACCATCTCAACCACAACAACCACTCACTACTGCACAATGCAGCTGTTTTGCACAGAACTCACACTTTTAACTGTTTACTTTTCAACTGCTGTCTTTGTATTTATACTTAGCGTGAATATTTATGTAGGTTATTGGGTTTATAATGAGACCAGGGAAACTAATTTTGTTCCACCTCATGTTTAACGTGTGAAATAGCAATAAATCTCTTTGAATCCTTGAATAACACAACAAGCTGAGATCCGGAGAATTGGTAATATGTTGATTGTACACAGGATTGTGGCCAGAATTCTGGCTGAGATGTAGGGGATCAAATGTTTATTTCACTCAATAAAATGCACAATATTTTACAACATATTTGATGCATTTTGACTGATATTCTGTTTATTAACATAATTTACATATGAACAAATTATAAATTAGGTTAACCAATGGTTTCTTACAAATTCCGCAGGGAATCAAATTATTATTTCCCTAAACTGTCCTTTATTGACCTTTATTATAGAGATTTAATACAGTGTTATTTATATTTACTATACTCAAATGTGAAATAAATTGTGTTCATTTCATGATTCATTTTCATAACTCAATTGTTTTCTTAATGTGTCCACAACAGTCAGCTAAATTGAATTAGCCTATTTCAAGCAAAATGGCAAATAAATTAAATAAAGCACCATACCTGCTAATTGACATAGCTATAATAACGGGTTGCCACCCTGAGCGGAGAACTTCCCTGATCTGTGGGCTCAGCCTAGCCACCACCACCCACACTGGGATCAGACCCAAGAAGAGAAGACACACCAGAGGGGACAGGTACCATATATCTGTGGAAAAGGACCAGACACGTGGAGATGAAAAAAGATTACATTAAAAGAAACATAAAAATAAATGGTAATTAAATAAATTGAATCTGAATTGAAGCACCTTGCAAAATTTTGCAAGGTGTTAGCATATAATGTAAACACTAACTTTAAAATATTAAACACATGAGGGTAAAGTTAAAAATTAAACATGGATTTATTTGTTTATCAAATCAGAAACATTAATATCAAACAGTTGAAATTGACAGCTGATCAGTCATGGCAAATTTAACATAAAAACATATTCAAGAAGTATTTAACCCCCTGGGACATTTATTCCTTTTATTGCTATTGTATCATGGTCAGTATAATTTGTCAATTTTATAAGAATTTGAAAAAAAAAAAAAGTTTTCTCTCATGTTCACATGAGAGAAAACTTAACTAAGCTCCGTGATGAGTGCATTTGAAAATCATTTTGAAATTTTTATGTTTCGTTTCATTTCATTTTCTCCGCGGGGTCGCAGGGGCAGCAGCTTCAGGAGGGAGGCCCAGACGGCCCTCTCCCCAGCCACTTTCATCAGCTCCTCTGGGGGGACCCCAAGCCGCTCCTAAACCAGGCGAGAAATATAATCCCTCCACCTAGTCCTGGGCCGGCAACGGGGCCTCCTCCCGATGTCCGGAATGCATCCTGGCCAGATGTCCGAGCCACCCAACTGACTCCTCACGACGTGGAGAAGCAGCAACTCCACTCCAAGCTCCTCCCGGATGTCCAAACTTCTCACCCTATCCCTAAGGCTGAGCCCGGCCACCCTGCAGAGGAAATTCATTTCGGCCACTTGTATCCGCGATCTTGTTCTTTCGGTCATCACCCCAACACTGTTGGCCATAGGTGAGGATTGGGACGTAGATCGACCGGTAAATCGAGAGCTTCACCTTCTGGCTCAGCTCCTTCTTTACCATGACAGCGTGAGGTTCCGGCCCGTTCCCTGTTTCCCACTGCCTCCTCCAGGGGGCGCCCGCTTTTCACCTTCCAGCTGTGGCCACGCACCTGCCTCTGATCAGCCATCAGTGTCTTATTTAAAGACACAATCAGCAGAGTTCAGCGTGGGAACATTACGTCCCAAGAGTGACTTTGCCCCGTTTTTCCCGAGGGTTGTTTCCTGTTCCGGCTTTGCCGCTGACCGTTCGTCCGCCCAGTTCCCCACGGGTTGTTTTGGTTTCAGTCCTCTGTTGGAGCGTCCTTAGTTTGTCGCCTTGGTTGTGTTTGTTTATCCCATTGTGTCAGCAATTAAATTCCGTTTTTTCCTGCACCCCCGTTTGAGCTCTCGTGTGTTCCGCAATTGGGTCCTGTTGGTTCTGAACCTGACAGACAGATCGGTTAAGCATCCACATCACTGCTGACGCTGCTCTGATCCGCCTGTCAATCTCCCCTTCCATTCTACATTCACTCGTGAACAAGATCCCGAGATACTTGAACTACTCCACCTGAGGCAGGACCTCCTCCCCGACCAAGAGAAGGCACTCTACCTTTTTCCGGGCGAGGACCATGGACTCTGACTTGGAGGTGCTGATCCGCATCCCTGCCGCTTCACACTCGATTGTGAACCGCCCCAGCATGCGTTGGAGGTCTCGGCTTGATGATGCCAGAAGAACCACCTCATCTGCAAAAAGCAGTGATGAGATCTTCTGCCCACCGAGCTCGACACCCTCCACTCCCCGGCTGCACCTAGAAATTCTGTCCATAAAAGTTATGAACAGAACCGGTGACAAAGGGCAGCCCTGGCGGAGTCAAACCCTTACTGGGAACGAGTCCGACTTACAACCAGCTATCCGGACCAAGCTCCTGCTCCTACGATACAGGGAGTAAATGGCCCTCACCAGGGGACCGTTCACCCCATACTCTCGGAGCACCCCCCCCCACAAGATGCTGCTGGGGACCCGGTCATAGGCCTTTTCCAAGTCGACAAAGCACATGTGGACTGGTTGGGCAAACTCCCAACTCCCCTCAAGCACCCCAAGCAAGGGTAAAGAGCTCATCTGTGGTTCCAGGACTGGGGCGAAACCCGCATTGTTCCTACTCGATCAGAGTTTGGACTATCCACCTGATCCTCTTTTCCAGCACCCTTGCATTTTCCAGAGAGGCTGAGGAGTATGATCCCCCTGTACTTGGAACACACCCTCTGGTCCCCACTCTTAAAAATAGGGACCACCACCCCGGTCTGCCAGTCCAAGGGCACTGCCCCCGATGTCCACACAATGTTGCAGAGGCATGTCAACCAGGACTACCCTACAACATCCAGAGCCTTGAGATACCCCAGGTGGATCTCATCCGCTCCCGGAGCTCCGCCGCCAGGCAGCTGTTTCCTCAGCAACTTCCGCACCAGAGATTGGATGGTTCACCTCCTGGTCTCCTGACTCTGTTCCTCCTTGTGGATATATGTTGGTAAGATTGAGGAGCTCCTGGAAGTATTCCTTCCACTGCTGGATAATTGCCCCAGGAGACGTCAGCAGCTCCCCACGCCCACCTAGCAAGGTGGGAGCGAGTTGCCACCTGCCGCCCCTAAGGCGCCAGACAGTTTGCCAGAATCTTCTCGGTGACGATAGAAAGTCTTCCTCCATAGCCTCACTGAATTCCTTCCACACCCGAGTTTTTGGTTCTGCGACCGCCTTGGCCGCAGCCCGCTTAGCTACCCTGTACCGGTCGACTGCTTCTAGAGATCCACAGACCAGCCATGACCTGTAGGCCTCTTTCTTCCACCTGACAGCTCCCCTCACCTCTGGTGTCACTCATCAGGTACGGGGATTACCGCCACGACCAGCACCAGCAGCCTTGCAGCCGCAACTCACAACAGCAGCTTCGACAATGGTGGAGCGGAACATGGCCCATTCAGACTCAATGTCCCCCACCGCCCCCGGGATGTGATCAAAACTCTGTCGGAGGTGGGAATTGAAGACCAGTCAGGCGGGTTCCTCCACCAAGTGTTCCCAACAGACCCTCTCTCTGCGTTTGGGCCTGCCAAGTCTGTGCGGCGACTCCCCCCTCACCTGATCCAACTCACCACCAGGTAGTGATCATTTGACAGCTCTGCTCCTCTCTTCACCCGAGTGTCCAAAACATATGACCGTATATCAGCTGATACGACTATGACGTTGATCATTGACCTAGGGCCCAGACCATCATGCTGCCAAAAGCACCGATGAACAACCTTATGTTCAAACATGATGTTAGTTAGGTTCAGGTTCAGATCGGGCAGACCGTTCCTCCAAATCACGCCTTTCCAGGTCACGCTGTCGTTACCCATGTGAGCGTTGAAGTCTCCCAGCAGAACGATGGAGTCCCCAGTTGCAACATGGTCCAGTGTCCGTCCTAGGTCCTCCAAAAAGGGCGGGTACTCTGAGCAATTGTTTGGTGCATAAGCACAAACAATCGTCAGAACCCGTTCCCCGACCCGAAGGCACAGGGAAGCAACCCTTTCACTCGACCGAGAGAACCCCAACATCAAACTGGAGAATCTAGAGGTAAGCAAAAGGCCCAACCCCGCTCTCCATCTCTCACCCTGACAACCCCAGCATAGAACAGTGTCCAACCCCCCTCAAGGACTTGGGTTCCCATGCTGACGCTGTGTGTGGAGGTGAGACCAACTATATCTAGTCGATAGCGCTCAACCTCTCCCACAAGCTCCAGCTCTTTCCCCGCCAGAGAGGTGAAGTTCCATGTTCCAAAAGCCAGCTTCCATAACCGAGGATTGGACTGACAAGGCCCCAGCCTTGCTCCGCCGCCCAATCCACACTGCACCGGACCCTTCATGCTTCTCCTGCGGGTGGTGGGCCCATTAGGGGAAATTTTTATGTACCGTATTTTCACGACCATAAGGCGCACCTAAAAGTCTTAAATTTTCTCCAAAATGTATGCCGCGCCCTATGGTGCGGTGAGCCTATTGTGTTGTTGTGAGACGCGAACGTAGTAGAAGACAAGGGGCGTAGCAAGAACGGCAAGGGGCGTGGCGTGAACGTGTGGACGGCGCATAAGAGCACGAGCCGTCAGCGCACGCAATGAGGAAGTGCACGTGCGCTCTGAACCAGGACTAAATCAGGTGTAAACCAGGACTAAACCAGGTCTGAACCAGGACTAGACCAGTAAAGTGAAACATGCTTTTGGCTGTTTATAATTTTCACAATGTCTGGTTTGCACTGATATGTTCCGAGTCCCGAGCCCGCGCAGATGTTTTACCGGTACATTTTACCGTGCCCGCGCCCTATAACCCGGTGTGCCTTTCGTATGTGTTAAATACCAAAAAGACACCCATAACTAAAGCTGCGCCCTATAACACGGTGCGCCCTATGGTCGTGAAAATACGGTAACCAACTTTATTCTGACTTGTACTTTTAAGTTGCCTTTTCTCTGGAATATTTTTGTCTTTGTATTATATTATTGTATATATTATTATATTTGTATTATATTTAACTACTGATCTCCTGGATAAATGCACATGCTAAAAAGATGAGGATGTAAAGCACACTAAGTCTGCAATGTATAGTCACACTATGTGGAGAAACCCCAAGTCACTATCACACATACATACATACATACATACAGACATACAGACATACACTTAAAAAGTGTGATACTTCAAACACAGAGAAGTATGTAAGAATGCGCCCTAGTGAAGGGAAATTAACATTTGCTGCCATCTTGTGTTCTGGATACAAACATGACATTGAAAGAAATATTTGACAAAAGTCAGCTTTTCATATCAGCAAAATCACATTGGCTCTTTAATAAATGTCCTCACCTATATAATTATAAAGTGTACTGCTGACCCCAGCCAGCAGAGACAGTGTGATCAGATCACCAAGACTTGCTGCAATAGGTGTGGCAACATTGTCTGGGTTGATCCCAACCTTTTTAGATCCAATAATTACTCCAATCATCACCAGACCTGTGAAAATGTGATATGTTAAATTAATGGTATTCTGGGTGATACTGCCTAAAAACCCTAAAAAAGATCAGATCATCATTATCATAGCATTAGCCTATACAGGAGGGCAAAATCAACCAAACAACCAAAAGCTGGAAATATGAAAAACTTTATTTAAAAATGGGAGGTTGATGTTAAAACACGCTAATAAAGGATTTTAGTAGTAAATAATGAACAAATAAAGCAAACAATCTGAGAGATATGCTTGATCTGCTGTTTGGAAAAACAATGAAATGAACACTGACTTAATTACATATTTTAAAATGCTATTTTGGGGATAATGGGACCCTATTACAAAGGGATGGTGGCCAATTATAAAGTTAAAGGAAAATTAAACAGAACCTTGTTAAACAGAAATATTAAGTTAATGAAGCGTGGAAAGAGAGGGAGATCCTGCATGACCACTTTAAGACCATAAAACACTTCCTCTTTCCTCCTGTTTCAAATCTTGAGAAGAGGAAAACAAGGGTTTTATCCTTGGAAACATTACCTTGAAAGTTTTTATAAAAAAACTTTTTCAACAATTCTTTTGATCATAAGTATACAACAGGTGGTGCTGTGCTCCTTGTTGAAATTTTGTTATTATTGTTATTTTTTTTTTACTCATATCACTTACCTAAAGAAAGAGCAGCTACAAAAGCAGTGGTAATACTGCTGGCACAAAGGACAGCAGCCTGATCCATTTCAACACCTCCTCTGGAAATGGCCCCTAAACAAATAGCTGCAAGTGCAGCAAGGAAGCCCACCACAGTTGCCTGAACCTACAGAAACAAATATTATTGTTATTATTGTATGCAATAAGAAAAAAATAAAAGTGATATTATAAGATGTGTCTTTTGCAATTGGTTGTTGCTAGGCAAAAAAAAAGGCATTATAGTTTATTAAATACATTTCTAAATGTTATTTTGATCTCCTTACCTCCTAACTAATAATTGTTATCCTCTTCAGAACATTTATGATAAACTTTTAAAAGTACTTTTCTATAGTATCATACATCTCTCTTATTTCTTTCATCAGTCATGGTATAGACCATAGGTATCAAACTCTGGCCTGCGGGCCAAATTTGGCCAGCAGTGTAATTATATTTGGTCCGTGAGACAATGCCAAATGACTATGGAGCTGGCCCACCAGTATTATACAGCGCGTGTAGCACTAATACTACGAATCCCAGAATGCTCGGCTGGTGTTTTGGCACGTCATTCAGGACAGGACCCATAAACACCCTCTCCTCTGTTGACAGTAGACTTAGCTACCTCATGCAACTACTGGCACTGTGCTAACCCTCCCAAAATTGGCAAAAAGAAAGGCAAACAGGAGCTTTCTGAACAGGTGAGAGACAGAATATCTGTTTTTAAATCTAAAAGACAAACCTGTGTGTCTTGTATGTGGAGCCAATGTGGCTATAAACAAGGAGTACAATATAAGAGGACACTATGAAACAAAACACCACGACAAGTAAAAGGACCTGGATACGACTCAAAAGCTCCAGAAAGCAAAGGAGATGAAAAGAAGTTGGGTTTCACAACAGACTATGTTCACAAATGGTGCATCACAAAGTGAGGCTGCTGTAAAGGCTAGTTTTATTGTGGCAGCAAAATCAGCCTGGCCCTTCAATGAGGGAGAGTTTTTGAAAAAACAAAACTTGTTTGTGTCTATATGAAGAGGTTCATTGTTATATCTGGAAGAAGATCTTTTCAATAAATATCAATGTTAGGCCGTGACTTTGTCCAAATTTTAAATTTTGGCCCACTGTGTATTTGAGTTTGATACCCCGCTATAAACTGTCTACAAATGTGTATTGGGAGCTTAAGGTGCAAAATATTATTATTTAATATATTAATAATATGCATTGATATTGTTCACAAGATAGATTCGATATTATTACATTAATTTTAATAATATTAATGTTCAAAAATATGAGTAAACATTATACCATTACTACTTCTTCTGAAGCTGGATTGGACAGTGCTTAAAATCCTTCTGACATAGTTTGTGAAACATCCACAGTCACGTGTAAATAAAATGGGCATTCAGGGCTTTACCTGTATCAGTGCCAGATTGCTGCACACCATATTCCATTGTTTATCAGGATCATCCATTTGACCTGTGTTTGCCTAAAAAGATGGGTATTGAGAGGAAGAAATCATGGTTAATATATTATAATTATGTGTTTTTAAAAAAGTTACGTACAGAAGTTCAGTCTTATACTGAATATACCTTGAAATTAGCCTCTGTGCCAACTTTCATTATTTTTTGACTTGGCTTGTTATAATAAGTCGATTGTTTACCCTTGTCTTAATTGATAACGTCAATTCATTCCTAATTAAAGAAAAGGAATCTTGTTATAAATCACCGGTTATTAATCACAGTTGTAGTAATACTGTAATTCCACTTACAAATGTCATAGTTTAGTGACTACTAGACTTTAACATGCAGTTGATGTTGCACTACTCCCCTTTTGCACAGTTGGCACATATCTACCCAAATATGTATTTTAACTATCTACCCAAATATGTACTTTAACTTTTTACACTTTGCAACAATTTATGCTTTCAGATTGCATATACGCTATAGTTAATTTATCTAGTATTCCATTCTACTTATCTCTGGCAATTAGTTATCAGTAAATACATCAATGTACAGGTCAGCCCATTTCTTATTGTGCATATGGCAAAACACTTTGAATCTTCAATCTTGAATACTTACTGTACATTTTAAGCATGGAAAATATTGAATATGCACATATAATTATTGAACCGCAGGAATTTGTTATTTATCTCTGTGATTCATCCACTATATAGAAGATGGTAGTTGTTCAATTCTAGTTTATTAATCAAGAAGAAAAAAAAAACATATATTACAGCAGTTGAGAGGCGAGCAGCCAGAGTCATCTCCAGGTTTCCTTTCAGTCCAACAAGTGCAGGCACCAGGATGAATACTTCAGTTATCACCTTAAACACTTCCCAGTGCTGAAGAACATACAATCACATATTAATCATAACATTAAGGAACACATGAATTCTAGATTCCCTCTGTTTTAATACCAAACCATCTTAAATGTATATAAATGTATACATTTGTATGCATCATCTTCCTTTCATAACATGAACCCTCTCAACTTTATGCCTCATTAATGCAAACAAGCACATAACATATTCTCGACTAACCCAGTAGCCTACTTTTCCTGCTTCCACATCTCTGATCATCAGCCAACGCCATGTCATACTGCCCGGGTTCAGCTGGTTTAGAATAAATACAGGGTCTGCCCTGTTTTTGATATCGTACATCTAGATTTGATAGGATTAAAATATCTTATATAGTTTAAATATTGCATATAACAAATAACAACCCTGTACATATGTGGACCAGACTTTTTAAAGCTAATGATATCTGTGCTTATGATAGCTTCCTTTATTTTCTCATAAGTTCACAGTGGCACTATTTTCTTGAATGATTCTTATTTATTTACACCAACATATTTCGAGTTGAACTAAGACCTCTTAAAAATAGATGAACCTGACCAGTATAAGATATAAGATCCACTAACACCCACACAAAACAATGATGATTGAAGCACTCAATAGGATGAAAATTTAAAAAGTAAAATAAAATATAAATTAAAGCAATAAAAAAAAGATTATATGAAGATTCTCAGTCATCCACATCACAGATGTCTAGAGTGCCCTAAATTTAAGGTAACTACACTTCTAGATTCCTGTAGTCGTTCTAGTTTGGAACACTAATAAAGCTACCATTTTTTACTGTATATGTGTCTATATTTTTGTATTTGTTCCTTTTGCTCTCTGCCACACACACACACATAGTAGACAGACAGACATATTATAGATGTTCCTTGTCTAACAGAAATTGATTTCCTGGGTATTTCCTTCTGCATGATGTCAGGTAATGTAATGAATTAAGCATTTTAATAATACAATCTAAAATTAACTCAATTATTATTTCAAAATATGTATGTCTATTTGTTTTGTTCTCCCCTGGATGACAGAGTTTTGTAATCACTGGAAACTACCTAGAAAGATAAAACTATGTATATGATTTGATAAATCAGCATTTTGTAAGGGATTGTATTGAATAAAGAAGATGTAGCTAAATACATTTAGTAATACTATTCATTAAGATTTTTTTTAATTCAACTTATTTCCTACGATTTACATACTTGTATGAGGTCCATAACAATACCAGCAGAAACCATTCCAAGCCCTGACACCAGGTATGGCACTATAACCTGGGTGGCAATGAGCCAGGAGCTCTCTGGCAAAAATCCATGCTCAGGTCGAGTCAATTTCCATGTCACACCACGTAACTTCTTGCCCTGGTAGTGCAGCTCCAGCTCCAGACGAGTCACTACCATGATGAAATCAAGATTGCTTTGGTACTTGAAGGTCTTTATCCCGTGTCGAGCATAACAATCCAAACATGAATACAAAAATAAATCACACATAGATCCACTCTCAGGTTTAAAAAAAAAAAAAAAAAAAAAAACAGAAAAAATTGATGGGAATTCACCCAGAAAGCATTTAGTGAAGTTTAAAATTCTTTGAAAATCATTTTGGTGTGTCCTTTAGATCAAAAGTGACTTGATCTACAACATGGTGCCATAAAGCATATCAAATGACAGTTTTGCTCTTTACAAATGCTAAAAGATTAAAATAAGAGATCAAGATGGAAAAATTACCCAAAGCATCTTCAGCGGTAAAAAGCAGATCATAACATTAGCCTATACAGCAAGCAAACCAGGTTCCGTCTTATAGTAGATTCTCAATGACTAAGAAAAAGAAACAAATAGAGAACAAACACTGAAGAAGCATGCTCAGTGATGTGTATAAATCAGCTGAAATGTTGAGTGCAGAGTGCAGTGCAAGAGTCTGCTGGCTTCTGGCAGACTCAAGGGTAGCCCTGCTCCTTCCATGCTGCGCTGTGACGTAGCACAGAAAAGAAGGAGGGCTGACTATCCTGCACAGCATGCAAATTCACAAGGAATGCAACTGGCCATCATTCATCCCTCTGATTCTCACTTGTAGCCAGCACATCTTATCATATTTAACTATTTCTATGCAAATACCCACGTTGTATGTCAGCTAGTCTCCCTGTGCTTCTCCTTCATTAATCATCATTCCCTGACCCTTCTCTCATTTTACACAGGGACTTATTATTTTGTCTCTTCAATATTCAAATGTATCTGCTTCCAGTCCACTTGCTATATCCGTCCTGTCACCCAGTCATATGTCTGAGTACTGCATCAACTTATTACAGCTAGAGCCTGACTGAAATATGCTATTATTTATATAACTGTTTCTTGAGTCCCATTATGTGCAGCTTGTTTGGTTTCAGGATTGTTACATTGTCTTTCTCTCATATGTCGTATTTGGTTAGAATTAAAGATACATTACAATGTTCTAGAGGGTGAAAATACTATTTCCTGTCCACTAAACTGTGATAATAGTCATGACAATATTGTATCTGCTGTAATTGAAAATTGTTAGCTGTTCTACAGCCTACATGCTGTCAGTGAACACTGAAGCTCGTAGGCTGTAGAACTGCTAGAAATTTTCAATAATGGCCCATTTAACCATATTTTGTTTTGTTTCTTTTCTGTATGCATTTAATGGATGACTAATTAACAAAATTACTTCTTAAAAAAGAAGTAATTGCTTATTTCCATAATTTGTTTTTATTGTGTACAACTAAAAAAACTTTATTCAGTATCAGATGTTTTGTGGGTTTTTTTTCTTTTTTTAAATAAATGTATGTTCTAGATTTGCAACAATAATTGCTTTGAGGATATTCTCATGGATTCTCATCATTTAAGCATATGTGGCACAAGTTAATCCACTGTAAAAAGTTTGTAACAAATTTTCATATTTAAAGACAAAAATCTCTTTGTACAGATCAATTTAGCAACATCACAGTGAATCAGTTTTTGATTACAAATGATGACATACATGTGCATTTTAAATACAGCTGCAGATACATGAACTAGCAACATTTCAACATCAAGACATACAGGTAGATAAGATTCATACTGTTCAGTAATATTGTGAATATATTGGAATATTGTAATTGGAATGGTCTTCCCTGGACCTTTATGGATTAATATGACCTGGACGAATGATAACTTGCATGGGCACTTCAGCACCATATTGACTCCCCTGCACAAACTAAACCCTAAATACTTTCCACTAATTTTGAAGTGACAGGATTGAATGCAATTATTTTAACAAAATTAAAAATGTCCAAGACTGTGTACATTTTCTTGAAATTTTATGAGCATTATGGTAAAAATTTTATTTTTGCTTGATATTAAGAAAGCTCACTTGGAAAGTAGGTATATTGTAGATTATTTGCTTTACTTGAAGTAATTTATTAGATGTTAGGTACATTAGATGTTAGGAAAGAATGTGTTTCTTTCACATTCTTGAAGAACTTGACATGTGTTCATATAATCAAACGTTATTTGCAATTGTTCAAAATCTTACCTACTTTTATTATTCATATGATCAAGGCCTACAATTAAAATAATAAACAAACTAGATTTTCTCTTGTAGCATTCAGATCTGATTACAAATGAAGCATAACATTTCATCTAAACTCTAAAAAATTGTCTGACACTTGTGCTCACCTGTACATAGTGCAGCACCAGGCCAGCCATCACCATACCCATCCCAGCCAGCAGGTATGGAAACAGCACCTGGAGACAGACTGCAAGGGACGACTCCTCCTCTACTTTGGCAACAGATGCCTTTCGCTTCAACTCAGCTGGTTTTTTTGTAGGGGGCTGGAGTACAGGTGGTAAAAGGAGGTCATCGTGGCTGTCTGTAATGCCAGACAGGTGGGCATTGTTACTTCCACCTGGGCCCTTTCCTTTGGAGTGGGATTTTTTACTCTTTTTCCTCTGCCGCATCTGTTGTGGTGGTTTATCTTCGACCATGATGGCATTGGTTGATCTGAAAAGGGGAGCTGTTGGATGGATGTGTAGTTCTGGTTAACTACCAAATGATCAAGGATTAAAACATAAAAACAAAAATAAAACTGCTCTACATTCTACAACTATCCCATTGTTTTAATAACAATGAAAACTTGATTTATTTAGAGTACAAAACTACCACCATTAAAAAAAAAAAAAGCGTGTGATAAATTGCACCGTTGATACATACAAGGTCATAAAGTGTCATGTTGGAATGTATTACAAATTTGAAATAAAAATCCAATGAATACCTCACAAAGCAATGTTACAGTATTATAAATGTAAAATGATCCCATAAATAATGAAAAAAGACATAGATAGATAGATAGATATATGTATTTGCAAACAGACAATGTTAAATCAAGCAAAAACGTTATGATTTATCATTTGAATATTTTTTTCATTTAACCCTAGTACAATAATGTACAAAAAAACAAACAACAAGCAAACATGGTAACCCCACCACATTGGTTTTATAGGGTTAAAATAACGTTGTTGTTGATGTTATAGTAGTTTTGTCTAATGTCATGACTATAATCAAGTTAAGAGGCCACTGATTAACAAATATGTGATATCTGCTTAATTAGAGTCTGCTTCACTGCTGCAGATTGTAATTAGTAGTGCAATACGTTATTTTAGAGATTGAGAATCAATGAAAAACAACTGTAATGAAATCTGGATATTTAGAAAATCCATTTAAATAATTTATTATCCAAAAAATTACAACATGATAATAACACCGTAAAATCAGACCGCGTCTTTTGAAGCCTTTCCTCCCCTTTTTTTGGAAGAAGAGTATCCCTAACATCGTCTGTCAAACTTTCGCTACCTTTATGCAATCATAAACGACTTTGACACATATATTGTTCGAGTTAGAACATAAAAACCCATTTTCCATTGTTTACCTGAACAGTGATGGCTCAGTCTAAAGAAAGAGCAAAAAATGGGGAAAAAAAGTCGGCAAAATAATAATACTTAAACCCAGATAAACGAATACAAATAAAACCCTAATTGCTTGTCGCTCGGGTCCTTCAAACCTGGAAAAAGACCAAAGTTACATAACATCCGAACTATAAAGTACACAAAATCTACTGTGGACATAAAAAAACTCCCCTGGAGGCAGCCATCTGTACATACCATAATACTACTGCTCCTGTTAACGTGGATGCAAAACTAGGCGCTTTCTTATTGGTTAAAAACAGGAAGCGCCTTGACGCAACTCGTAACTCCGCCCCGTGTAGAAAGAAATGCAGTGGCGTCTATTTGCTCCGCAAAAGAAATCTTAATGTACAAACTTTCAGCTCTGTTATTATACAATTGTTCAACCCTAGAAAGTTGAAATTCAGCAACTTCACAACCCCCACGTTATAAAGTTATAATCAGTGAAAAATCACCCGACATCGGTTTTAAAACAGGGATACAAGAGCATAGTTTTTAAAATGGTCACACCGCTGCAAACTATGAGCAACGCAGAACAAAGATAAAATATTCTTCAAATGTTCAGTATGGTGAAATGAAAGAGATAGGCTGCGAATATAAAGCAAAAAAGGAGCTACAAAAAAAAAAAAGAATAATCGAGTAAATACAAGTTAAGAATTAAATTAGGTAGTAGATAACCTCTTGCAACCAATGCACATAAATTATGTGCCACATATCAGGAAGGGAAATTATACACTTATTATAATGTAATAAAAGCACATTATGCCTGTCGTTAAGAAAACGAACAACCGAAAACTGAATTCATATTCACACAAATATTATTATTTTTAATTGCCCTACCTTTGTCTCCAGAGCTTTTTGAGCCTGTGTGCACAACTAATGTGGACTACAACAACGTCATATGAGCCACATGAATAACCGCTTGTGTGTGTGTGTATTTATGTGTGTGTGTGTGTGTGTGTGTGTGTGTGTGTGTGTGTGTGTGTGTGTGTGTGCGTGTATGTGTGTATCCAAAAGTAAATCCCTGCTCTAATATAGACCGACTGTCTATATTAGAGCAGGGATTTACTTTTGGATACACACACACACGCACACACACGCACACACACACATAAATGTGTGTCTTTGTTGTCTATGTTCTTCTTTTGCATTTGCTCAAGCACTTTGCATTTTGTACATGTGGACGCATGCATAGAAATGTTGAGTGTAAGCTAAGAACACATGCATTACAGGGCACCATCTTAAATTTCATACCATTGGCAGTTTATGATATCCCTGTTGGCCCCCTGTCTTTTTAAATCTCCGCTACAGCTAGTGATAGCAGTAGACTGATGCAACACATTCAGGGAAATAATTTATATTTCCTGTAAATTATTGAAACTACTGAGCCTTGTTGATTTTATGATGCTATAATGCATTAGCTAAATTTAAGAATTTACACAGGTGGTTTGGGACAAGTGTTACTGATTGTTTTGAGAGTTTTATAACAGCTCTATCCAGCCCTTTTTATCAGTTCTACACACTCCAATTTGTTTATGATTTGTTTACAGCATGATCTTTGTTCCGTCATTTACAGTTGTTTGTAAAAATCGCCCCATTTGTGCATGACATTTAATTGTTGCATCATGAATGCTCCTGTGGTCTGTGTCAGAAGAAAAAAAAAGCTTTTTATTACCGTACTTAAAGTGTACTTATACTGCAAGCTTTTACTGCTCCAGTTGTTATTGTTATTGTTTATTTGGTGTTCTTTGCTCTTGTCACTTCTTATGTATGTTTGTATGTATGTATGTATGTATGTATGTATGTATGTATGTATGTATCTATCTATCTATCTATCTATCTATCTATCTATCCATATTTTTTCACTTTCTTAGCAAATGGATGACCACTCCACTTTCAGTGGAGAGTCTTAGCAACTTAGGACTCGGCTATGAAGGCCCTGTCATCTGCTGCCCAATCTATAAAGATTCTGACCCTCCTCTTGCAGATAATGGGAGGTTGAGGAGGTCGTGACATCTGGATGTCATTAAATGGGGATGCTTGAAGGATCATAAATACATCCTAACGATGGAATGCCTTCTTGTTCCCCCAAAAGAGCTAAAGGTAGCTGTGATAAAAATAGTATAGTGTGGTGTAGTCTTTTAAAGTATAGTATATTATATTATAATATACTCTAAGTATAGTGTAGTATAGTAGCAGTATAGTATAACTTTTGTGATTTACCTTTCCCAGCCCTTAAACAAATGCAAATAAGTGCTCACATAATTCAGTTACAGGTTATATTGTTAGATTTAACCCATTCACTGTTACCACTATCTGTTTCACAATCACAGTTGAGTTTCTGTAATTATTAAAGGGGGTGTAAAAAAAACTTTTGTTCTTGGGGCCTTAATTATTTATAGAAATACAGAGTACTTTTATAGATATAAAGTATAGTATAAGTATGTAGATCAAATTATAGTCCTGAAAATTTTTCATTTTTCATTTTATTCATGTTCAGCAACTTCAGGAAGCTGCTACCCCGGTGAATCGGACCCAAATAAAGGGGCGAAAACAAAACCAAACGAAACGAAATTCATGTTCAACAGAATTTACCAATTTCTCGTTGTCATGCTTCAGATGTTACTGATTTTTTATATGAAAGTTTACAACGTCTCCACTAGATGGTAGCATGGATAAATAGATAAAGCCAGTAAGTATGGCGACCAATTTCTCATAAGTTAGGGGGAAAAAAATATTTTTGGTCGACGACAACATGGTGGTCTGTTGGGATCTGTCTATAACATGCTTTCAGTCTTATCCGTCCATATATTTTTGTAGATTCAAATATATTCATCCCAATATTCAGACTCAGAAATCCCCAGGAGGTTACGGGATTGTAGTTTACAGGTCCTTACTGTTTGTTATAGACACATTATTATAATGAAAAACACCAACAGCATTGTTTTATCTCTTTCTTTTTTCTATATAGATTCTGTATAGCATTGGTAGAAGATGTCACACACAGACAGGGGTGAGGATTGGGAGGGTTAATTAAAAAACAATCATTTTACACAAATATATAACAGAAAGTTTAAATTGAACAAAATACTAAAGGCAGCACAATTAGAAAAATTAATGTCTATAAATGTTTTACACTAAATCCTACTTTATAGTAAAGTTCTCTTCTCTACCATCCACCCATCATTTTCTACGGCTTATTCCCCCACAGAGGAGGAAGTGGAGCCTATCCAGCCTATCTTGCCTATCCAGTGGTGGCCTATCCCAGTTGACATTGGGTGAAGGCACCCTCTCGCAGGGCTGACACATATAGTCACTGCACCCTGACTCTTATGGGCAATTTAGAGTCTCCAATTAACTTGATCCCCAGTTGTGCATGTCTTTGGACTGTGGGAGGAAGCCGGAGTACCCAGAGAGAACCCCTGCAGGCACAACCCACACAGAAAGACTCCAGCCACCATCCCAATCGGGCCTTCTTGCTGTGAGGCAACAGTGCAAAATTCCATTGGTCCAGATTGGGCCACCAAAACCACTCTGACATATTAGGAAGTGGACGGGGAAGCTTAGAGAACCAGATTCTGATTCTGAAAGCTTGAATTTCACAGAGGTAGAGGTAGAGGACTGTCACACTAATTGCGATCTTGTGAGTTTGAAGGGGAGACCAAAAAATTCATCATTACATTTTTGAATGTTCTGTATGCTGAAGGATTAATTTCAGTGAGAGTGGTAAGAATATAATGGTGT
Organism: Lagocephalus sceleratus; assembly: GCA_911728415.1. Lineage (NCBI taxonomy): Eukaryota > Metazoa > Chordata > Actinopteri > Tetraodontiformes > Tetraodontidae > Lagocephalus > Lagocephalus sceleratus. Next base: position 386,014 of record CAJVRN010000064.1, on the reverse strand, counting down.
ACATTTGTGCTATGATGTTTAGAGTATATCATGTTGCACTATTGTAGAACTGATACAGTGTTAGCTTTCAGTTACCTGCAAGTAGGCTAAGGGTCTTGGGGTTTTGGAGTAATTTACACTGTTAAAGTTTTCAATAACTACTTGAAGTTGCCTTGTACTACGTTGTGGGGAATTGGAAATATTAAAGGTTATGACGATTAAAAAAGTAAATACATGGAAAGAAAATAGTTTTGTAGTTTTGTAGTAGTAGTAGTAGTAGTAGTAATAGTAGTAGTAGTAGTAGTAGTGTCAGTTTATTCCCTTCTATCTTCATTTTCTCCATCCATAACTTCCACATGTGAAACAAAACAATGGTCTACGGTAGTGTTTTATAAACTTCTGCTGACAGAGCAGTTTAGGCTCTTGTGAGGTGATAAGTGTGACTGTTGATAAATTGTCATGTACTTTCGGGATCTCTGGCCTCCCTGGTGGAAACTATGATGGAAACTTGCAATGCTGCTATAAATAAATATCCCCATCACCTGTTTCCGTGTGATCATGGCAACCCTTTAGTGAATCAGAGAGACTTTGGATGTTTTCTTGTTTTGTAAAACATGCCTGTTCATAGTTTTTCATATTATGTATAGTACTTAATACTCACTGCAGTGCTTTGACACATTACCTCAGTCTGAAAGCTGTGAAATTGAATAACTTTATAAAATGGATATAATCCTGGTACAGTGGTCAGATGGTGTCTTCTGGCACACAGAACACTGTAGTGTTGGGAATAGAAAATAAAACATGCCCTGTAGATTAAAGCAAACGAACAAACAAACAAATAAACACAAAACCTAATTTCTGGATCCAGGTTATTTTTATTAAATCATTTTTCTGCTGTTGTGTATTGTTTGGGTGACATACCCCCTTTCTCAATTGTTTTTCTTCTCTTCTCTGTCATTATCACCCTTTAAATGTCGTTAATGTTTTCTAGTCATATCCCTTTCCCCATCATCTTTGATTCAGTATTCTTTCCCTCTGTACTCTCTGTATATGGCAGAAAGAGAGTACAGTGTTGTATTTCTCATTTTTAGTTTGTATTATTCCTCAATAGTGTGTTTGTGTTAGTAGTTACTGGTTTATTTTGGACATGCAACCAGTTTCATAACAATTTCACCACTTAAGGTAAGGTAAATATACTATAATAATTCTAAATAGTATTATACTATTATTGATTTGCATTTGTGACTCAGGTCTCTCCTATGAGAGTTAAAGCTGCCATTATGTTACATATATTACATATTTCCTAAATTATCTGTCCTGATGTTGAAATACTATAAGAATATGTCTGGTGAAAAAAGTGCAAAAAATTGAATTCTGCAGTGGCCGTAAAATGAGCAAGTAATGAGCAAGCAAGAACTTTCCCTGAACACTTTCATATGGGGCATCTGTTGATCAGCTGCTGGCAAGCCTGAATGTTTGTAGGGAAATATTGCATAATCCTGCTGGGGCTCCATATTTGTTACAACACCTCGACTCAAAGGTATTCTCACACAGACTGCGTAATCATCAAAAAGCAGAAACAGACATGCATCAAATTATGTACTGAATTTAAGCTTCAAATGTTGTAAATCAAAGATGTCATGTAAAGTTTTTCTAGATGAATGGAAACTACACATCTCCACGCCTTTTCATGTCATACAAATTTGCTTTTTCAAGATAAATCTGTTAAATGTCATGATAATTATTATCAGTCTATTGATTTTTTAAGAATACGCTGGAACTTCTTGTGACATGTATCTTAAGGAGATAGGGTCAGAGTTGTGAGAAGGGTCATTTGATTCATGCCAGCATCAAAGCAGCCACTGTTATTTATTAGGATTACTCATATGCACCTAAGCAGTTATTTTTTCAGTTTATTTCAATTTATAATCACGGTTTATGTGATTATTACTGGAATCCAGTTTTTCATTTGCTTTTCATGATATCCAATAATATGAGTAATAATGTGCATGTAAGTGGCATCTCCACTGTTGCAGTTTTAGCAGCTCAAGCTGTTGCTAATTTGACACAGGTGCAGGGAGACCAGCTCACATTTCAGTGGCTATTTAGGGTATCACTACCACACTATTAATACAGCTAATCTCACACAGTGTTACTATCATGGCAAGGCAGCAGCTATTATTTGTGATTCTTTGCAGTTGCTCTTTCACAGGTTAATTTAAACCTAATTTTTATGTCTGGTGCTAGATATGGCATCCCATTGGCACTCACTGATCATTCATTGATCACTGATCACCCATCATTGACTGATTGTGCACTGATATATATATATATACATATACATTTATGTGCGCGTGTTTGTGTATATATATGTGTATACGTATATATGTTATTTACACTTAGTAAAGTAGTCTTTCATATATCAAATATCAAATGGCCTATTTTATATAAATGGTCTGCATGGAAAGGGAAGGCTGTAAAACAAAGTAATTACTAACAAAGGAAATCCTCCAAGAATAATCACCTTATTATGGTGGAGGGGTTAAATTTTTCTAATGATAGTGTGAGGAGGTTGTGTGAGGTAATCTGTTTATGGCTCTCATGTCACGTTTGGTCCTAAAAGAAAGGATCAATGTACCCTGCCTGGAGCCAGGCCTGGAGCCCATTAGTGAGTGCCAGGAGGGTGCCACTGACTATGCGGCCTTGCACCATGGGAGTGCACTAGATCCACACTAAGTACTTTCAGATTCTAGATGTTGTAGGCAAACTTGGCTAAGAACAGACTGACTGTGCCTTTGCAAATTATGTTGTCCTTTTGGCCTCCCCAATCACTGACCTTCAGCCTTCGCTGGGATAGTTTCCGACTGAGTGTGAAGTGGCTGGAATGAAGATCAGCCACTTTAAATCTGAGACCATGGTCTTCAACTAGAAAAAGGTGGATTTCCCACTGTCTGTATTTCAGACTGTATTCTTATCTCACTGTGGTTCTGGAAGTTTCTGTGTGAATGTCTGGCCTTTCTTTGGAATGTCCAATCCAAGGAAACATTCATATAAAATCAGAAAGAGGCATACATACACAGGCATACATTCATGTGGAAGCATACATGAATATATGTGACAGTAAATATTTGGATTTTCAGATTTTCTGACTGGCTGTAAATTGTCTTACATAATTGTCTCTTAGAGTTCATATGTATTATAAATATGCATAATTTTGAGTGGGTGAGTGTCAGATCCAAACAACACTTGAACCCTTTGGCTGTGTTTATTTTTGACTTTATTCAGCACAGTTGCCAAGCACAGCTAATTTATTTGTCTAATTGGTTTGAACTATCAATCATCATAGGCTGGTGAACACACCAATGTTTCATATTTTCTCAGACAAGAGAGCATAACACGGAAATGCACCATATTTTTGCTCTCCTCTTTTGCTGCTGAATTTTTAGTATGTGGTAGCATTTAAAAGTTCTGTCTTCAATACATAACTAAAGCACACACACACACACACCTGTGGTTGTGATTGCGGGCATATGTTTATATGTCTTTGTACTTTCGTTTGTAAGTTTGAAACTAGGAAAGTATAGCATATCTCAAGAAAAGTATCGGTGTATAACAAACACTATCCCAGGCCAACATTACAAGTACAGCTCCTTTTAAATTCACATAAAAGCCAAAGAAAGAAATATGTAAAATCCAGAAAAATAATTAATGCATAATAAAATAAAAAAAAAAAATTAAGAACAGAATGCTTTTATTTGCCCCCAGAGATGGAAATGGCTATTTTAACAGTCACAACGAAAAAGCATACAAAGAATACATAGATTTGCAATCGTTGAAGGAGAGGTGTCAGAGTCAGTAAGCTTCCATCAGCAGCTGGGTTCATGAATTTGCTCAAGGGCACCTCTCCGGTGCTTCAGAATTGCCCTGACGTCTTCTGCTACCTTACAAGTGAATTAAAAAATTTATAAATATTCATTTGCATGTACTCCTGCTAACAGGTTGACAACTGGGACTCAGATCAGAAGCTGTCTAATTCCCAGCCCAGACCATAATTAGGTCACTCTATATTTTGGAAAGTGGGCATAACATATCACAAGTGATTTTTCCACCCAATGATTAAATACATTAAGTCACTGTAACACAAAGGACATTGTTTTTAAAATTGAAGTGTAGTATCAAATATGTGTCCTTTGTGCAATGCCAATCACTATTTTAGTTCTGGGACAATGATATACACTATCAACAAACATGCTTTGCCAAATTAAATAAACTCTTGACAGAACATAAATCAATAGCAATTACTCAAATAAAGATCCAACTTGATGTTTTGAATGGGCTTACTGTATGGCAAATCCAAAGGCCTCAGTCAACATGAAAGATGGGGAGTTAATCACTGCAAAGAAAAAGGAAATATTAGAGCTCATATATTGGGACAAAGATGCAGCATTTCAAAGCTGTTGCATTTCAAAATGTTGCTTTAAAAATCATGAACTGAACTGAAAGATAAAGAGGGATTTATATCATGTTTATAGCTAACACACCATCTCTTGAATTGAATGTAATGTATCTGATGTGGGAAATTGTGCCCAGTTATATGTTGACTGGCCCTAACTGCAGCCAAGGCAAATGCTTTAGTGCATGTGTTTAGAGACCCTGTTGTTTCCAGATTAAATGTATACAATTGCCAAAGCATGCTGGTATATGGCTGTCCGTAATGGTACGGCACATTTAACACTGGCCTGTCAAATACCTAATTCCCACAAAGATAAATAAAGACAAATACTTTTAAATGCTACTATGTAAAAGGGCTTCAGGGAGAAATATTTATTTTCCTTAAGTCCTCTATTATATAGAGCCAAAATCCATGATGATAAATGCAGAGGAGGTTGTTATGATGACTGGGCACAGGGTTGGGAAGACTGGCAGAACTGTCTGGAAACTGGAGATCTTTAATCCAGCCAGGAGAAATGCTCTCAGCTCCTGAAACAGTAAACCTTTTATTAGAGTGCCAAAATAATTAAACCAGAAAGATGAAAGGGTAAACTGTGACAGTTAAACCATGTTCAAATGCAGCATTTGACCATTCTTGCAGTGGCAATGTGGAATATTGGCTGACCAAGATACCAGAATTTGAGGGCTCAGGTTGGAAAGACGATTAGAAACATTGCCTTTCATATTATTGGACGAAAGTATGACGACCTGAAATTTATAGAGCCTCCTACAATTCAGTGTTAATTGGTGGTGCTGCTACTCTATAATAATTTCTATTGCATCAGTCTTTTGACAATATGTTCCAAGGTTTTCAAAAGAAGAGGTTAATAATAACCATTGTTCCATTGCATTACCTTTTTTGTTTTTGTTAACTTTTACCATTTACACCTTACAAATTATATTACACTGTATTTACCAGTCCCATTATCCATAGTGGAATCATTTGAAATCTGTTTTCATAGAAAAATCAAATGTCATGAAAGGGTTTCAGACTTGCAAGACTTCCTAGTTCTGAAAATTGAACACTGGATAAGGATCTCTATGCAGTTATTCCTGGAATTAATGGAGAATCTGTCAACTGTCAAAACAGTTTTATGCACCAGCTCAAAATTCTGAGTTCATCAAGTTCTTTCATTCACTCATACAGAAGAACTGCTATTATCTGCATCCCAAGAAGCTTGTGGGATATCATGGGCCCCAACTAGGTAAGTTTCCAAGTATCGTTCAGTGCTTGTATTGTAGTATGAAAAATGCAGTGGTTGTTTTAACATTACAATGTCTTGGTAGATCTCCATCATGGTAGACCACTTCATCCCAGACATCCTCAAACATGTTTTCTACTTTGATGATAATTTTGTTTTGATTCTTACGTGTAATAAAATGTTGCAGCTGTAGTAATTGAAGTAACTAAGGGTGTTAGAATAAAATCAGTTTTGTCTAATTTTTTTTAACTTATTTCAGAAATCCCCATTTAAATCCCAGTTAGCATCACTCAGCATACTGGCAGGCATTCCAGCTAGCTAATAATTCCTGCTCAAACAGCCTGAAAACAATCACTTATTTGGATAAGCAAAATGAAACAGTTGTGTTCTGGAACTGTTTTCAAAAGCCTTGCACAAACAGAAGATAAGGTACATTTATTTATTCATTCATTCATTTTATTTATTTATTTATTTATTTATTTTTGTGTGTGTCACAACTCTGCTAGTTCCAGTCCACTTTTTTGTTTACATGTAAGAGCAGAGGCCTCCACTGGACTTCAGATTAGGGGATGTTGCATAAATGTACAATATCCTATTAAACTTGATATGCCTAAACAAGTGTATAGTAAGTATAGAAATCTTATGATCATTTTATGTATGTATGCCTTTAATTGTTTGTTCAACAAAGGTAAGTAAGGACCAAGTAATGATTAATGAGTCACTGATTAGTGCAACATCAAATTTAAACTTGCAGGGGACTACATGAACAAATAGGGTCAAACTGATGAAATGTCACCTATGAGCTACTTTTCAAAGTATCAGAGAAATCATTGAAGTTTTTGTCTTATGGGAAACATGTTAATCATGAAGGGAGCTTCAGTTACATAAACAGAAACAGCAAATAACTTATTTGGTTAGAGAAGCCAAAAATATGATTTCTGTATGAATAATGCACTTATCCCATACATATTGATTAAGGGAGCTTAAGATCTGGCTCACTTCTGCAGGTCAAGTACTCAAAGAATGTAACTGGAGAACAAACAATTTCACCCTCATCAAAGCACCAATAGCTTTTTTACCTTTTTTTTTTTTTAAAGTTGAGGCACTGCAATTTTATTTTACATTGACAAATTGTAAGGCAAATTAAACATTTTCTTGGCTTTACCCTTCTTTCTAAAGATTTAATTTTATTATTATCATTATTATTATTATTATTATTATTATTATTATTATTATTAAGGTTATGTGACAGTGGCTAATGTTGAGGTTTGAATTGAGCTTGAGTTATGGTTAAGGCAAGGGTTAATGTAAGGTAAGCAGCTGGGGAATTAATTATATAAATAAAAGTCCTGAAAAAGCTACAAGTACCACTTGTGTGTGTGTGTGTGTGTGTGTGTGTGTGTGTGTGTGTGTGTGTGTGTGTGTGTGTGTGTGTGTGTGTATTTTACTCTGGTAACCAATTTTGCATCTGTTAAACTATAACAGACTCTGGTGAATGTTGAAATCAGCCAGACTATGACTCTTCTGATGCCTGCCAGAGGGAATCATCTGTTGGACTGTGATCGTATGTCTGGCACATAGTTCAGACTGAAATGATGCCTATCGGGTTGCTTCAGTTTCATAAAGCAACAAAGTATAAATTTGTAGAGCCTTTTACATAAGTCATTCTTCACCTATGTTCATTGTGTTTTCACTGAGAGAAGGAACATGTTATCAGACTGAAAGAAGCCAGGTTAGAATTTCTTTTTTTTGTTGTAGAAAGTATTCCAAATGCCATATTTCTTTGACGTATGGGAAAAGTGAAATTGAAAATACATGAATCTAGAAGTGAAAATTGAACTCAAGCAGTTTCTCATTTTCACACACAGCAATTTCAAAGCCTTGGATGTTAAAGATCTACAGATCTATACTGAGCAGTGTTTAGAAACTATATCACCTCAAAGGGGTGACCTTACTACTAAACTGTGTGCCAGAGAGAAGATCACAGTCCAGAAGAAGAGTTTTTCCCTTGATAGGCCTCAGAATCAGTCTGTCTGATTTCATCATCCACCAATATCTGTTATAGTTTAACAGACATAAAGTTGGTTCACACATGCACCCACAGAGACAGAGAGAGAGAGAGAGAGAAGCAGGAGGGGGGTTAAACTATTGCGCAGAAACAAAGGCAGACAGAAGAAAAAAATCAAAGCTGGAATGACAAGAACCACAATCACCATCTTTTCAGCATAGCACAAATGGAAACCGGATGGCAAATTTATATGGTATTATAATGACTAAAATAAATGTTTGTGTTGCTGCTGCCAACTGATCCAAAATGTTGTTTAGAACAGTGAGGGAATTATATACTAAAGTTACTTGTTAAATAATATGTAATATTGCATTTAATCTTTGCATCTAAACTAATGGCTGCAATTAACCAGTTAACTATTAGGATTTAGAAGTTTATTTTTTTATTATTATGAAGACACATAGGTAATATTTCCACTCCCCACCCTGTAGGATAGGTGTGCTATTGCCCTTATGTGCTCTGACCTTGGTGGCACATATCATGATTAATCCATTAGCAAAGTGGTCCAACAATGTTGAGGACTTGGGGAATGTCTTGATGTTGATGATGTACAATTTAAGGGTGCAAAGGGGATTTAAGCTAAGTAATATTATAAACAATGTTGAATCTGTTGATCTTGAATTAAAATCAAATCATTTTATATTTCTTTGTATCTAATCTACTGAATTTTTTGAGCACTAGAATGCACCTACAGAATTCACGTTGTATTATGATGTTACTACATCATACCAGCACAATACAAATATCAATGTTATTGAAGCAAATCAAAATGCTATAATGTGCTATAATGAAAATGTAACACAAGTTGCTTGTTTATCTAACTCGAAAAGGTTCTCTTTGGGGCATTTTCCAAACTTTAAAGTAAATAAATAGATGGGTGTTTGGAGCAGGATTATTTTTATCTCAGGAAAGACCAGATCATTAGGCTACTTGAAATCTCACTCAGTAATCACATAGTAAATGTGCCATTTACCTTGCAGCCATGATGAATGTATACTTTTGAGTGTAAATTGCATGATATATATTCATGGACAAAACCTCATAACTATATTTAGATGACTATTTTATGTATGAATATATTCATTCTGCTATTGACAGGGTTGTGGAAACTAATCAGACTTTATATTCAAATAATGATCTTCATTATTGTAGTTTAGAATATTTCCTACTAATAAACACATTAATTATTTGTCTTCCCATTAATCAGAGTCAACAGAAACTCCAGTCAAAGTCATCTTTGGTTGTATTATTTCACTCCTTTGTAGTCTTCCCAGCAATGCTGGGTCACTCTGCAACACTACATGTTATCACACTTCAAATTTATGACAGTCAAAGGCTCCACAAGTACTACCTTCCTACCAGGGCCAGCCAGATGTATGAAAGACTCACTGATATTCTAGTACAGAGGAAATGTATACTTCCAAAAGTGGTTTATGAAAGAGGTTTGTGTTTTCATGGTATTTTCAACCACACAAAAGCACACCATGAATCATGCATAAACATAGGCAGACCCAACTGTCACTCACTGCTTGATCGGTAATCCTACTAATTATCTTTTTATAAACACACAAGCATTGGTTATCAACAACCAAATATATCTGGAACAGGGAATAATCATCTCCAAAAAAATAATTTCTAGCTTCAACATTTGCTGATGTGGGCTTATTATCATTCAATTATAAATATGTCAACAAATTTGGTGATTAAAAAAAGTTACATCTTTATTGTGACTGGAATGAGTGACAAACATGTATACATTGAAACCTGAGTATGTTTAAACTTGAGTGAAAGTTCAAGCCATGCAGTCACATTGCCCCCCCAGACACACACACACACACACCTTTCACACAAGTCTTTATTTTCCCATCTTAATCACATATTTCACAACAATTCTTTGACAAGTAACATCACTACTGCTATAATGAATACAAATATGAAAGAAACATGTTGTGATACACTACTTCTAAAAGCAAATACCATTGGTTAGAGAACTTGGCATTGCTTGCCACTGTAACAAAGATGCATTTAGCTTACAAGGGAGCCTTTTAATAGAAGCAGGTCTAGAGTTATATAAAGAATCAGCACACCACTGATGGACAAGTGTTAAAGAATGTTGCAATTACAATCACCGTCAGATTTATAAGACAGAATGTGTCATAATGATCCTCATCTCCATTACATATTTATGTTACTGTTGTTACTGGTGCAACAGCAAATCAGTAACTTAGCCTGGTCAGATGGGCAGAGTGTAGACAAGAAGTGCAGGAATACATTTTCCTTACATCTAAAAGCCACTTAGTGTGTCAGCCCTTCCTGTTGATCAGTTGGTGTTGATCATGGAGGGTGTAACCCCTTAGTTGGTGACACCAAAGGGCACAATGGCATATTAACTGGAATAATTGAATAATGTGTTATAAAAACAAAATGGCATTGCTCATCAATTTTCCCCCACTTCTCCCTTAGTAAAGTCACAGATTGATGCATCATGTCCTTAATAAAGCTTTTTATTTTTTTTTGACTTTTTATTTTGTCTCTAATATGAAATGTGGTTGTGGTCATGATATGACTGTCAATAAGCCAGAAAGACATACCATTAAAATATGGAAACAAATTCAAATGATGAATGTGTTATTGTAGGGCTTAAAGTTCTCCTGAATCACAAATGTATATTTAGTGTGTGGTAAGAATGGGAGTATTGTAATTGCTTTTACATACTTTTCCCTTTGCAGGAGCTTAGATATGTACAGATGCTATTTTCACCATAATAAAATTTCAAAAGTTGCTATACTAACATGATACTGTTCTTTTGAAATTCTTTAGTCTATGTTTGATAGTCATGCTACAAACCTCATTAGTGCTTGGACTCTTTGACCTTGTGAACTCATCAACCCATAGACCCCTTGCAATGACATCAGTCAGACCAAACCATTTGGAAAGTGCAGCTTTTATAAATTAAAAGGTTTGCTGTTGCACACTGGCTTAAACATAACAAATGTAGTGCTGAATGCAGAATGCTGCAAGTACATTCCACCAATCAGCATTCAGCACAATGTCCTTGGCCCTCAAGAATTCCAGGGAATATCAAAAGTCAGACCCCCAACTAGTTTTTTCTTTCAAGGATTAATTCCCCTGGGTCATTCTGGTGCAAACGTGTCAAGGTTTCCAAAACTACTAGGTAAATTATTTCTTGCAGTGGTAACGGGGCTGATATGAAAAGCTGGCAGACAGGTCTTGAGGGTAAAATACAATAATGTTTACCTATTTAGTACTTTTTTTGTAACAGTCTCCTTCACCTGAATGGCATCTATAGGAACAATTTATTTCAAATCACCGTTTCATTCCAGTCAGCTATTTTAAGATAGTATAGATAGTATGACAAAATGTAATTCAAAATAGTGTTTGTTTTCAAAGCACACCTACATTCCAAGGAGAACATTGTCAAAGATGTCATTCAAATGATTTAAGATATTAAAAATGATCTTTTATAAAAAATAATTTTCCTGGAAGAAATTTATTTAAAATAATGATAAAATCATCATGATGTGTCACCAAACGATAAGGAATCATGTTAAGTTCAAATAAAACTATCAATGACAACAGTAGTCAAGCCAGAAAATTCTCATTTCAAAGCGACGTGTCAGATGCTGATGTTGACATTTTGTGTCTTGGTCTGTTGTCCCAGCCTCAATCTATTTTCTAATCACAAAGTAGCTGCTGCTACTATTTTTTTCAGATCAACTAGAAATTCAAGGAGGGGACTTCAACTGAAGAATGTTTCAGGTTCCAAGAATGTTCAGCAAGCCTCAGGACCATATCCCAAAGTTCAGTCAGCTGCACCGTCACTGAATGCTTTGCTCAGGAATGGCAGCAGGTAGATTTGAAACCCATCCAACCCAACATTTTGTGATCAATCCTCAAGAGGTGTGTGGACAAAAACAATCAAGTAATTTTACTTGATTACACTGTAGTAACAGCAGACAAAATTGTTTCAAAGCAAATTAATATCATCATAACCTCATAATAACAGTAAAATAATATGATAGTATACTCTCATCTTAATTACCTAATTATTTTCTTCTTTGTTTGGTGGTAAGGAATAAAGGTGGGGAATACCATTCAATATCTTTAGCTTCAGCACTTTTATTGTAAATATATTTAGAGTATGAACAAGAAACAAAAATAAAATATTTTAAGCAATTTCCTCAAGTGTTTACAAAAGACAGGCTCATCATTTTCATGTTTCATAACACATTCAGTGTATTTACATTTGCTAAATTGGAAGATCACACATATTACACAATAGATTAAATTGTGATCCACAAATGAAATCTGCAACACCAAAATTTTAAAATGTCTTGTGTGTAAACACCTGACAAAAAAGTTAATTTCAGCATATGTTCAGTTTGTCAGTACCGAATTATCATGATATTTACACTTTTTTAAAACAAAAATGTTTTTCATAATCACAGAGATAACAAGCTGAATCGATTACCTCGACTGTCAGGTGAGTATATGATACTTATATATTCACTGGCTCTGTTCTCAGTGTAGGGAAGGAAAGCAGGATGCATGAAAAAAAACTTCCTCTGTACATTCATATTCTGCTATAAAAAATAATTATATAACTATAACTTTATATAATAGTTTCCTTTTCAAGCTTGTAATTTATCTAATCAATTAGTAAATATTCATTATTCAAGTGACCACCACTGGACAGTTTCGTCTCCTAAAATTACAGAAACATGCAAAATTACACAAACAAAATTTAAAGACAGAAAAAAAAATGTCCACGAGACATTTTGTAAAAATAAAAAAAGGGATAGTTTGTTGTGCTATATTCACACGTATGTCAATTACTCAATTATTTTTAACATAATTTATTTTATAAGAGCTTCTGATTACATTCTGGCCCTCACTGTTTAGAGATTGCCTGATAGTACGGTAATTATATTGGCTAAAATTCACCAGATGTAGCAGCATGTTAGCCCACATAATTGCCACTTCCAATTATGCTAAAAGTGTGCATAAGATAATCAGGACACTTTCCATTAATGAAAGGTGAGTCTTACAGCAATTATACTTTAAACATTTTATAAGCCTGGATGGTATCTTATTAAACAGGAAAGGCAATAAAAGAGAAAAATATTCAGGTTTTATGATCACAAATGGGTGAGACTTAAAAAAAGATGTCAACAAAACAACTATACACAAAATCACTGAATACTTCAGGCAGCCACCCAGAAGGTTTGTGCACCAGTGCAAATTACATAACCTGACCTAGATCATGACCTGATCTTTGTTGGCAAGCAATAATTCACCATATGTTTTCAATCCCTGCAACACGATTCAAAGGCAATGGTTACATAAAGCTGAAGGAATGTTAAAGGATCTATTACTCCACTCAAGAGTTAAAGAAAGCCTCCAATAGTTCCCAGTGGATACATTTTTTACCATATCTTTTTATTGTATTTAAAAAGTATTTGGCTGTGTGGAGCAAGATAAAAATGAATAGAAAGTTTAAAAAAAAAAAAGTTGCATTTAAATACCTTTATAATTGTTTATGCATTTGCCAAGTGCAAAATACTTTGAGCAAGTGATGATTTTTTTCCCAATTAAACAAGTAAAGTATTTTACAAAATGTAATGCGTAAGAAATAATTACACCCAAAGGTGTTGTGTCAAGTAACAGTTTTGAGTTTTACAGTCTTTTCCTCACTACCAAATAAATTATCACAGTACAATGAACGTATGTCAAGCATACATGTTTGGACATAAACACACACACAGTGAAAATATTCTGGAATCCCTTCATCAAAACTGTTTGGATTGTTAAGTCCCCCCCACAACTCTCCTTTCATTTCCTCCATATCTCTCCATTTAATATCAGCGGAGTCAGTTTGCAGAGCGGCTTGTTCTGCTACTTCGTGGAAAGCGGTGGACTTTGAGGTGTTTCGACAGGTGATCACTGCGGGCAAACTTCTTCTCGCAGACAATGCACTGGTAGGGCTTTACACCAGAGTGGGAACGGCGGTGGCGGGAGAGCTCGTCAGACCGGGAGAACCTGAACAAATACAGAACCGAGATGCCATTTAAATATTAATGTCTATCTGTCAAGATTGACATGTACATAAGCAAATTTATATGTATGTATGTATGTATGTATGTATGTATGTATGTATGTATGTATGTATGTATGTATGTATGTATGTATGTATGTGATGTGCTACTTAACTCCACTGCTGTTTTGGGGGGCAATAATTGTAGAATTAGATCCAAAGTACATAGAATTTTTTTTTTGTTTGTTTTTTTGTCTTGAGATAACATTATTATGATGGATTTAATTATTCCTATATACATGCCCTTGACTCATATTCTGAATTATTGTTAAGAATTACACAACATCAAGAACTACACAATTGCTGCCTGGTAATGTAAAGGTAAGTTTAATATTAGAGGAAACTGAATATACATACATACTAAGTGTATTGAGGGTCATCCCATATTTAGCACAAGACGTGTTCCAGACTATTTCTGGCCATCTCTGCTCTACTATCTGCAGCCACAGTGTTATACCAGGGAAGACTTAACTGGAATGGTTCTAAATAAATATCTATCTTTCCGTGTCTTTATGTGTGTTGGTGCATATTAGTAAAGCATGTTAAAATAAGGCTAATCTGTAACATAGACCAAATGTAAGGCATATTTCTAGCAGCAGTAGCTGCAGCAGTGGGCGCCTTGAAGGCATGAAAGTGATCATTCTTGGAGATGTATAAATGTCACTCACAGTTATTTGAGACCATTTCCACTCTCAACAGGGATTACACAACAGGCATATTTATCATTTTAATGGCCACCAGTAAAAAGATAATGGAGGGCGGTCATGGAGCTAAACTGATTTATTAGCATCACATGTTGCATTTATTTAATGTACAATAAAATTATTGCCAATACAGATTTATTTTGTATTATGTAAATGTGACAGTGAAAGAAGTTGCAAGAGAGTAAAATAATACATCACATGCTTTACTGTAAACAATATATCTTCATTGTACACTCTCCTGTATTATGTCACACTCTAAAGTAATTTTATTGTTAAACTATGGCACATACACATAATTATCTGACAGAAACTGGGCTGAACCAAAATGTAACTGCATTGGGGTGAATCGCTCTATGGAGCATGCATCACTGCAAACACACTGCTCAATTTATACCACCTGGTAGAATTTCCGAATATCCGTTATTTGTTGCCTTATTTTTGAAATGGGGAAAATTAAGTCGGTACTTGACCAAATCGGTGTTCGACCAGGTTTCTCAAACAAATTATGTTAGAGCACCGAGGTTCACCTGTAATGAATTGAATGTAACATGTTTCATTTGAAATACATTCCAAATGGTGGAAATCCAATCTTGTCTTGTAAAGTCAACTAAATTATCAATTTACGATCTAATCTGTTGTCTAAATGGTCCTCTACACTCTTACACCATACCACTGGATAATGCCAGAAACACATATGCAGGTTTGTTCTGGCATATCCAAATGTTCTGTAGCAAGCAGGGTTTAATGGAATCAGTTGAAAAAAGGGGGGTTGTGAGGTTATGTATACACTTAGAAATGTACTGTAACAAAGATATCAGATATCAGCAAGCACATGTTGAAAGTGGCATCAGTCTGTAATTTTTATTATCCTCTGGATATTTTTTGTAAAAAGTAATTTATATGTGTCTCAAGTTGACACAGAATGTCTGCTTAGTTGTTAGGGAAAATAAAGACCACAGTTTTAGGACAGCTTAATATAAGCCATTAACGTGTTTTGTTTTTTTTTTTTACTTGAATTTGAACTTCAACAAAATATAACCTGTGACAACTGTCACCACCAAGCCAAGCCAAGTTTGGTCAAGCACAGATATATTCCATGAACACAAAAACAGGCCATTATACACAGTTACATTATTATTATTATTATTATTATTATTATTATTATTATTATTATTGTTATTGTTGTTGTTGTTGACACCCATATCATTAAGATACTTGGATGTTACAACACTATGATATGTCATCTCTTGTGACATTGCTTTCATGGGATGAACAGTGCTAGAATGTATTGTCATATGTGACATAAAGAAGAATGTTTAACAATTAACAGCAATCCCAAATATTTATGTTTATTTTCATGTGTCTTCCTGAGGCAACACCAATTTGAAGGCATCATAAAAGTAAACTGATGATTCACAACTTGGTATTAAACTAATAATTATTATTTATATATAAAACTAATAAAACTATTTCTTTCTCTTGATCTCTCTCTCATATATATCTCATATGTACACACATATCTAGATGTGCATATGTGTCTATATTTCGTACAGTTGTATAATATTGCGGTCAAAAATATTTTACTCAGGCTTTTTAAATATGCATTCCAGAAGATCTCTAAATCATGCACAATGGTGTGGTCACACATGCAGGAAATACCGTCATGCTTTCAGGTGCCTGTACATCATCAACACTTTCAGTCAGTATCATTGGAAATTTAAAACAAAATAGCATTTCACTATCATAAGATGTCTTTGCCACCCCCTCAAAAAAAGAAAAATGGTCAGTGCAACTGATTCTCTCAGAACCTACCATATTTTATTACTTTTTGACACACCACATTGGGGTACTTTTTTAAATATTAATGAATAGGAATATATCTCATGATATGTACATTTGTCTGTGTCCTTAAACTATGACATACCATTATAGTTATAGTATATTTATTATTCTATACTATAGAGTAACAAAGATTGCATCATCAAACATTCAACGTCCTTATATATCACCATAATTATCCATAACAGAGTAATATATCATAGACTCAAAGTGTAAAATGGGTATCTTTTAGCCCCAGTATGTGGCTCAATACGTTTTTAGCAATGACAGAAAATGAGCTAAACTGAAGGGAAATTTTTATCTCCGCCAAGGAGGTCCTGTTTTTGCCAGTGTCTGTCTGTCTGTCTGTTAGCAACATAACTCAAACATTTATGGGCTGATTTTGATGAAATTTTCAGGATTTGTTGGAAATGTGAAAAGAAAGAATGGATTTCATTTTGGGGGTGATCCAGAAGAAATTCTGGATTCTGGATCACTTTGAAATTTTTGTTAACATTGTGGTAAATGGGGCCAAAAGGAATTGTTGCACTTGGCGGAGGTCTGCGATCTCCGAGTGCTTTCTAGTTTACAATGCAATAATCTGACATATCGCTCAAGTATTTGTGTGTTGTGCGAGTGTCTGTATAGATATGAGAAGTAGTTATAGACAGTAAGCAAACACTTGCAATAACCAGTTGGGTTCAAAGTCTGCAAGCAAAAAACTTCAAAAGTTGGCCTATCTAATCTATAACTTTTGCATGCTACAAAAAAAACACAGAGGGGGCATACAGGGTAGTAAATTACTTTAAAACACTTTATGTGTTAAGTTTGCATGTAGATGATCCTGAAAATATTCATTCTTATTTGTAAAACATTCTATTTCATAAAGAAGTCATTCTGTAATTTATTTTCAGTCCCTTCAGATTTTAAAGTTCAAACAATTATTAATAAAAACAGGCTTTCTACCTTGTCAACTCATGTCACCACTGCTTTGCCTGAAGTCTACAAAGATGTAGATGTGTCACATGGACAAACTCACAATTCACTACAGCTGTTATTAGTTATGAAAATATGTCCATGTTGTGACTCAATGTTATTTAGTCTTATTTTGCCGAATAGCATGTTTTAGTTCAGTATAAAGCATACTTTGTTGGTGGGCCTAATGTTTTACAGAAAGGTCACATTTAGCATTTTGTAGTGCATTCAAAATGCATTAATGTCAAAGAAATGCATCACAATATATATACTAATCTAGTCTACATGCACTGCTGCGAAAAGTTTTTTTATCAACATATAGGCATATAAGTTCCATTTTATGAGACCATAGCAGAAGTTTATGACCCTTGTTACTGATGTCACTCTAGTGCACAAACAGATTACTTCACCCAGCTAACGTAATGCTACTAGTAATATTCCACTTTAGTCATATTTATTAACTCTATACACCGTTATCAGTTTCATAATTCAACCTTTGATCTACACAGGATTTATTGTGTATTTTCAGCACATATAATATTGCAAACATTTGAGTTTATTGTTTTAAATGCTCACCTCCATCCACAGCCAGGCCATGTGCAGGCAAAAGGCTTCTCTCCTGTGTGCCTCCTCAAATGGGCTTTGAGGTGGCTGCTCTTGGTGTACATCTTATTGCAACCAGGAAATGAACACTTGTGCATTTTAATCAGGTCTGCTACTGCACTCTTCTGGTACCTTTGGCTTCCAGCAAGGACCCCTCCTGCCGAACTTCCGGCTAACCCACCTTCTCCCAGCCCAATGGGTTTTGCAGCTATTGGCACTGGTGCAATCCGGACAAACTTAGAGGAAGCTGTGCTGACATTTTTCTTTGATCCATTAGTATTTGCTGGTGAAAGCACTTGAGGTACCAAAGCAAAGGTCTGCCCCTGGATATTGACCAGGAGTTGGGCAATTTTGATATCTCCCTGGGTCTGACATGACTGGGTTTCGATTTTCTGGGTTTGCTGAGCGCTGGGATTTGATATGGCACTGGTGGTGGGTTCTGGTTTGATATGTATGGGCTGGATTTGTAGGATGACAGGGACACTGGGTGTGTCATTGATAGCTGCCACCGCTGATGGTGAGGCACAGTCCTCCTGTTTTATTTCATTATTTTCATCATAAATTGAACCAGAAACAGGTATACACCTAACATCTACTGGTGATTGTGAGCTGTCCACAGCTGATGGCTTGATCTCTGTGCAAGAGGAAAGGGGAGAATTGGCCACAGGTACAGTCTGATCTGAGCTCCTTGATGCTGGCACAGGTTCTCCTGATAGTGTCCTTGAATTTTCTGCATCTGCATCCTCAGATGTTGCAGACATCCCTTTGTCACTTCTACCCTGTTCTTTAGACATTAATGACACCATGTTCTCCTCTAGAAACTCTTCAATTTCCTCTAAGGTGGGCTGAAAGAGAAGTGCTGTGGGATCCTGCATGTCATCCAAGAAGACAGGGAACTCATAACAATGCTCTTTTGGTTGCTGCTCCCCCTTGTTCTCACATGTCAAACCTATTGGTAAATGAGGGTTAGGTGACAATGAAGAAGAAGGTGTGGACAGCAGTGATGAAGCTGATGGTGAAGAATTGGGGCTGCTGATGGCATCTGAGCTTAATGACGTGATGAGAGGGGCGTGTGAGAAGATGAGGTCCAGCAAACTATCTTGACTGTCTCCTGCTGAGGAACCACAGCTCCTTTTGCTGCACCTCCTTCTGCTTCCATAGCTGCAGTTGAGGATATGCCTCAGCGTTGGTGAAGAGGACTCAGGACTTGAGCAGATAGAAGAAACAGGGCTGGATGAGTCACTGAAGTCATCTTCAGAAGGGTGAGGGGAGGATGATAGCATCAGCCCATAGTAAGGGCTATGGTGATTATAGATGCATGTGTCTGTGACCATAATTCCAGGTAACATGCCACCATTGACATGGTGATAGGAGCTGGTGTAGAAGGTCTCCTCACCAAGTGTCAATTGATCGACCATTCCTGTGCAGCTGACCTTGGATGTGCTCAAAAGCTTTTGCCACTATTCAGTTTGACAAAAGTTAATGAAAAACCTTTTTGTCTCTTGTCTGCAAAGGAGAATTGAGCAGAGGACAAACATTGATCAGTGAAAGACTTTGCTTTGTTTGAATTCCATAACCAACTGTGGAATTTTTTTTTCTCAGTATGAGGAATACTTTTGATGTCAATTAAATCCTGGTGAAACTTGATATACATATATGTATGTTTTTACTGATAGTTTCATCTATATATAGATATATATAGATATATATACTATATATATACTATATACATATATGTATGTACACACCAACATTCAAATTAACACAAACATTCTAATGAAACAGCTTGGTAGTACAGCAAAACTGTGTGCAAGGGATATAGGTTAATGTTTAAACTGAAAATACATGTTTGTACGGGCAAAGCACCAGGACAGTTGAAAAAAACATTTTCAACTAACTTATTATTTCAGCTTCATAAGCTGGCTACTACTGTAGTTGTTTGAAAGGACTGTAAGTGAGGACACTTTGAAAGGAAAGTCAACAGCGTGTACAGAAAGTTGAATTCTGACTCCGTGTATGTGTGTTTGTGAGTGTGCTGCAGCTGCTGGCTGAGGCTTCATGCTGACCATGTGAAATCAAGGGTTACCCTTTCTCACCAGGTCTACATTAAAGCCACATGGCTCTACAGCAGTATGGCAGAGCTTTTTTCCCCACCACCAGGGCTCACACAAATTAGAGTCAGTGGTTCACATGTTGGTACTTCATGAAAAAAAGAAATTAATGTTTATTTTAAGGACCAGTGTGCTCTCAAACAATTCAGTACCTCTACACTAACACTGATTTCATATTATCATAAATGGAGTCACTGATTTTGTGCATTGAGACATTATGCAGATCACCTTTTAGCCCCTCTTGCCACACGTGTAATGCACAAAAAGAGTGAGCGCCCTCTTCTGTAAAGCAGAAACAAGAGGGGGGGGGTCTACTGCAACTAATACCTCATGGAAAAAAAGGACGTTTTGGCTCGCTTGAGAAGTTTGTCCTGCAGTAACTGGCTGTGAACTTATTTGCCTTAGGCAGCATAAAGTGTTGCTGGTTGCGGTCAGTCATGAAGGTAAATAGTGAGTATATGAAACATGAGTGGTGCTGCATGGCAGCACAAAACTGGCGTAAACTAATTAATAACTCCAACTTGTCAAAATTAGCTGTTTCATGTTATTATTTGAACTTTAGGACCATCCCCTTCTTCTCTACAACACAGCGTCACAAGACGGACAACTACCTCCGACAGACGCTGCAGGTGAAAAAAAAGTTTATGCTATTTAGTCGGAGCAGCTTCCCTACTTTTATTGCACTCACCGATAGAAGAGATATTCGTCTGGGCGGTACACTCTTTTCTGGAAAAGTTGCTGACAAATCGCTGTCAAACCGTGTGTAAATGACTATAGAATGTCACGCACGTCTCTCTCTCTCTCTCTCTCTCTCTCTCTCTCTCTCTCTCTCTCTCTCACACACACACACACACACGAACACAAACGCTCAATGACGTCAGGTCCCTAGGCATGCCTCTCGTACCGAAGAACCAATTGACGCGGGTCGAGGAGGCGAGCCTTCATGAGCCTGCCCTCTACTTTTATTTTTGTAACGTAGCTTATTCATAGGAATCGCGGTGTTAATTAACAATCATTTGGGTGAATGGGGAAGAGAGAGAGAGAGAGAGAGAGAGAGAGAGAGAGAGAGAGAGAGAGAGAGATACACTGGCAGCATTTTTAAGAACTGCTCAGACATGTACAAGTATACAAGAAGACCGTCAAAATACAATAATATGCACGTGTCAGTTAAATTCCTGATGGATAATGCATGCAATCATTATTTCTTTTAATTAAATTGCCCACATGGCCTCTGTGATGATGATTCATGTGACCATATGCATGTCATCCATCCATCCATTTTCTACCGCTTGTTCCTCCACTCAGGGTCGCGGGGGGACTGGAGCCTATCCCAGAGCTATGGGCGGAGGCAGGGTACACCCTGGACTGGTTGCCAGCCAATCGCAGGGCTAACACAGAGACAAACAACCATTCTCTCTCACGCTCACACCTATGGGCAATTTAGAGTATTCAATCAGCCTAACCCCAATCATGCATGTCTTTGGACTGTGGGAGGAAGCTGGAGTACCCAGAGAGAACCCACGCAGGCACAGGGAGAACATGCAAACTCCACACAGAAAGTCCCCAGCCCCAGAACCCGAGGCCTTCTTGCTGTGAGGCGACAGTGCTAACCACCACACCATTTTATTTTGATTTTAGAATCTTTATTATCATATTTTGATTTTAGAATGTTGTCCTGTCCTGTTTTGATCTTCCAAAGGAAAAAAAAAAAACCCACAAAGTTTCTTATTTATCCATGTGTTTGAAGTATGATTAAATTTGCGTTGTTCACATTCTATAAAGAAACCTCCCATTTTGAGAGAAATACAAAATCTCAAAAAGTAGCCTAAACAGTGAACATAATTCAAAAATCAAAGCTATAAGCACCAATGAATCTGTCAATGCAAGTTGAATTTGAATTTGTGGACCTTTGGACTAATTTTGAAAAAAATAACAAATCATTATATTACCATGCCCTTTTCCTTTTAAATTAATATGGGGACATATTTGTTAATTGTTCTTGCTATCTCTGCTCTGCAAGGTTTGGTAAAAAAAAAAAAAAAAAAAAAAGATGTGTCATTGAAGACACAATTTAAAACAGATGTGTCATTGAAGACACAATTTTAAAAAAAGGACCCTAGTGACCCTTTAGGGTGCAATGCGCAACATTTGATTTTGAAATATATTTATATCTATGTTAATAACTAACTTGATTGCTACTTCACAGAAGCAATGATTGTGCAAACATGAGACACAAAACAGCATGTGTGAGTCAAATGAATTTAAGTTGGTTGAACTTTTAGTTAAGTTAATAAGGTGGCCATTGACTTGGAAAATAAGTGTTTTTACATGCTTTCTAAATAACATCAGTGACAAGCATGCCATTTTATTAAAGTTGTGCAGGTTGTATATAAAGCTCCAGTGGGTTGAAATAGCTCACTTCAATGTATTAATTTGCTTACTTCACATCAGGCTTCAGCTTGTTCAAATAAATTATCCAATTTTAACCTGCTATAAACCTCAGAGATATTATCTGACATTAAGCTCTGTTGATTTTTTATGTGAATACTAAAGGTTTGTTTCACATTGAAAGGGTGTCCAAACCGCCTTACCTAAGTACAAGGGGTGTGTCCTACTCTGCCCTCCACCATGTCTCCGCAGTCAACAGCAGTAGAAAGCATTTAATTTGTAAAGAAAAATCCCTGCATTAACTGTTGAGTTCACCTTTACTTATGTGTAGCAACTGGAAAGCACACATTTTCAAGAATTTCCAAGAATTATTACCAGGTCTTATGCATCATCTCTCAGTGTTCTCCTATAACCAAACTCATAGTCATGTAGGACCATATTGTGGTCTAAACCAATAACAGACAGAGCTCTGTTATTGATGAAGATTGATGAAACATTATTCAGCAGCATGGAATAAATCATCATTGCTGTGTTGATGATGCTCACCTGTATTTATCCATGAATCCAGAGGGGATGGAAAAACATTAGAGAAACTTCAGGCTTGTTCAGATCACATTTCTACAAATTACTCCAATTACTGTATATATCCGAACATCAACATTTAACAGCATTTGTGATTAACAATTGGATCTTGAAGTGTCACAAATAAAAATTGAACACCCAAATGTTGGAAAGGTGATGCATATTTGGCATTTGCGCATCCAAAAATCATCGTGATCGTAAGACAAGATGTAAGAGATGGATCAAATTGGTTTCCTAGCCAGGAAAAGAACAGTAATAGCTCAGCATGTGTATTCTGTCCCACATCTAAATTTCACATGGCACATACATGGAAATACTAATTTGATTAGGTGGTTGTTCATGGTGTCTGAGATAGCTCCAGTAGGATGCTGATGTTTCTTCACTGCTTCAAGAATAATCATGCTGAAACTGTGATAGACCTCTCTACAGTAGCTGTTAGATGGTTTGGTGGACCAACTGCCACAAACCAATATTCTTTATGTGTGATATACAGCACATACATTATACATCAAGTCAGTGGCAGAACAGAAATATTTAACACTAAGTAAGACTACTGCAACACCTTGCTAACAGGTGTGATGATGTATGTGGTGAAGCCATTTCAGATGGTCCAGTGTGTCGTGTGACTGGTATTTAACCAACCAAAGCAGGACCACATTCAGTTGGTAGTGCCACTTGTACTAAGAAGTTTACAATGGTAAAGTATTATTTTATTCACATACATGTCAATTGTGTCTTGATTGTGTCTGTCATTGTAAGTTGCTTTGGACAAAAGCAAGTAAATGTAAAATAGAAGTAGAAAAAACATATGTAATTTTCCTTCAACTGAATAGAACTTTGCCCATAACTGCAACTGTGTAGTATCATACAAACTATTTCCCTTTACAAGTTTGCATATTAATGCCATTATCTAGGAACAAGTGGCTTAACCAATTGTGCCAACTTCTTTTCCATCACACAGAAACAATTCTCGAAACATTTGGTTTCATTAGTTTTTTGCATCCTTCGATTGTAGTGAAATGGGAATGACTGGCCCATAAAAAAATGGTGTTGTGGCGACACTTAGGGGCGTACCTCACACCCAGGTGTATTATGGGTTGAGGGGCATGGTTAACCTAGTGTATTTAATGCTCTGTATTCATGCGCATTTTCTTGGTCCGTTCACGGTTGTGAATAAAGTAGTTAAAACCACCTTCTCTGTCGAGTCGTTCCTCGTCCTGCCACATTGGTGACCTCTTTTTTGGAAAAGTTCGAGGCAGCAGACTCATCCTCTACGGCCACGTCACCCCAACTCATACAGCCGACCAGCTTCACCGCGTCCGTGAAGCTGCCTGAGTACTCGCAGAGCGACCCGGCCCCGTGGTTTCAGCATGTTGAAGCACTGTTCCACCTGCGAGGAGTCATCAAGCATGACTCCAGATATTATCTGGTGGTCGCGGCTCTGGACCAACAGACCACACACCTCGTCCTGCAGCTTCTGGGGGACCCGCCTTCGCGCGGCAAGTTCGCCGTGCTTAAAGAGCTCTTGGTCTGGAGGAACAGCCTGTCTGCCATGGAACGGGCGAATAAACTGCTTTCCCTGCTGGGTTTGGGCGACGGCGTGGCGGTCGACCTCATGGACAGCATGCTGGGCTCGGACGAGGGCAGTTTCCTTTTCCCTTTCCACATTTTCCTGTGCCAGCTTCCACATTCGGTCCATGTGGCCTTGGCAAACTCCCCGAATGAACTGAAATTGGATGCTCAGACATAAACATGTTTTATACTGTTTAATACAGTATAAATATTGTGTGTGTGGGGGGGTATATAATTACATTATTACACTATTGCTATTATATTATTATTTTAACCACAGAAAACAATTGAGGTATTACTTACTAACTGTCTAAAGAATGTAGAAAACGTGTGTCTGGTGTATCATCAAGTTGGAGCTCACTAGCTCAGTAAAATCTAGTAAAGTAAGCAAGAAAAATATATTAATAGAGCACATTTAAGCATAGCCTACAATGTGCTGTACATAACAGAAAAGTAAATTTGGTACACTTAATAATAGTTGTCAAAGTCAACTGCTCAAATCTAAAATTACATTTCTGATGTCAGGTGGCAGTTGGTTCCAACTTTATCTTTCCTCCTGGTGGGACATGTCAAGAACACCTCTAAGGGCTGGCATCCGGAAGGCATCCTAGCCAGACGCCTGAGCCACCCCAACTGACTCCTCTCAATGTGGAGAATCAGCGATTCTACTTCAAGCTCCTCATCCTATCTCTAAGGCTAAGCACGGCCACCCTGCAGAGAAAACTCATTTCGGCCGCTTGTATCTGTGATATTGTTCTTTCGATCATCACCCAAAGTTGATGGCCATAGGTAAGGGTTGGATCATAGATCAGATGGTAAATTCTTCACCATGTCAGATCAGTTAAGCACTCACATCACTGCTGACACTACTCCGATCCACCTGCCGATCTCCCTCTCCATCCCACCCTCACTCGTGAACAAGATCCCAAGATACTTGAACTCCTCCACTTGAGGCAGGACCTCCCACTCGACCTGGAGGAGGCACTCTACCTTTTTCTGAGCAAGGACCATGGACTCTGACTTGAAGGTACTGATGTGCATCCGTGCCGCTTCACACTCAGACATGAGCTAGAGGTACTTGTTTGATGATGCTAGGAGAACCACATCATCTGCAAAAAGCAGCGACAAGATCTTCTGCCCAACAAACCTGACACCCTCCATCCCCCGGCTGCCCAAAGAAATTCTGTCCATGAAGGTTATGAACAGACCTGACAACAAAGGCCAGCCCAGGAGGAGTCCAACTGTCACTGGAAATGAGTCCAAATTACCGCCAGCAAAGCTGCTGCTCCTTAGGTACAGATTGGATTGCCCTTAACAAGGAACCCTCCACCCCATACTCTTTGAGCAGACCCCACAGGATGCCCCTGGGGACCCAGTCATAGGCCTTCTTCAAGTGCACAAGACACATGTGGACTAGTTGGGCAAACTCCAGATAGAGATAGCTGGATCTCCGCCACCAAGCAGTTGTTTTACTACCTCCGCAACTTCTGCTCTGGTGATTGGAGGGCCCACCTCCAAGTCCACTACTCTGTTTTTGTTTGGAAATACGTGTTGGTAGGATTGAGGAGCTCCTCAAAGTATTCCTTCCACCGCTGTAATTTGCCCTGGGAGATGTCGGCAGCTCCCTGCACACATCTAGCACGGTGTGGGCAAGTCACTATCTGCCCCTGAGTCCCCTGAGGTGTTGGGCAGTTTTCCAGAACCTTTTTGGAGCCATTGCCTCACCAATCTCTTCCCACACCCAAGTTTTCACCTCCACAACTGTCTCGGCCAAAGCCCGCTTACCAAACCTGTACAAGTCTGCTGTTTTCAGAGACCCACAGACCAGCTATGACCTGTAGGACTCCTTCAACCTGACCATTCCCCTCACCTCTGGCTCCACCATTGGGTATGGGGATTACCACCACAACCAGCACCAGTGACCTTGCAGCCACAACTCTTCGACAATAGCAGAGCGGAACATGGCCCATTCAGCTGCAATATCCCCCACCTCCCTGGAACGCAGTTGAAGCTCTGTCGGATGTGGGAATTGAAGACCAACTTGACAGGTTCTTCTACCAGGCATTCCCAACAGATCCTCACTGCTCGTTTGGGCCTGCCAGGACAGTGCGGTGATTTCCTCCACCACCTGATCCAACCAGGTACTGACAGTTGACACCTCTCTTCACCCAAGTGTCCAAAACATATGGCTGCCGATCAACTGACATGACTATAAAGTCGTTCATTGAGCTATGGCCCAGGCCGTCTTGGTCCCAAGAGCACCGATGAACAACCTTATGCAAACACCAAACATGGTGTTAATTATGGACAGACTGTGACTAGCACAGAAGTCCAATAACTGTGCACCTCTTGGGTTCAGATCGGGCAGACTGTTCCTCCCAGTCATGCCCCTCCAGGTCACAAGAGCCAACTTCCATAAACTAGGATCAGACCACCAAGGCTCCCGCCCAATCCACACTGCACAGGACCCTTCATGTTCCTCCTGTGGGTGGTGGGTCCATGTGGGGGGTGCCCACATAGCCGGTTCGTGCTCGGCCCAGCTGGTCCCCATGGGTTTAGGCCCACCCACCAGGTGCTCATAGTCGAGCCCCAGGCCTGGCTCCTGGGTGGGGCCCAAGTAACCCTCTGGGCCAGATATATGGCTTCCCTTGTTCCTATTGCAGGAGGGTCTTTGGAACAATTCTTTGTCCTACCCTTCATCAAGGACCAATCTGCCTACAGATTGGGGGCAAAATGGCCCAGGGAGCATAGCTCCTAGGTTCATCATAGAACACAAACTCCTCCACCATGATAAGGTGACGGGTAACAGAGGTTTTAATTCCCTCAGTCTAAAATAGGCTGGATTGTAATGCCAGATTTAAATGAGATGTACAGTTGGGAGTCTTCTGCATAAATGGAACTATGGTAGTCTACAGTGTCAAGTGTTGCATTAAGGTTCCAACAGGATCAGAAGAGTATTTTCACCAGTCAAGGGTGAGCAGCAGGTCATTTTACCTTTAACCAGGGTGTCTCAGTGATGTGATGGGCTTTAAAACCAGATTGAACGGTTCTAAGGTTTTCTGTTGAATAAAGGAATGGAAGCAACTACAAACAGAATGACCTTTTTCCAATATTTTTGAGATGAAAGGAAATTTAGAAATATGTGGGAAGTTTTCCAGGATTTTTGCATCCAAATGATGTTTCTTAACCCTCCTGTGATGTTCATTTGTCAGGAACAGCCACAATGTTCCCGGGTCAATATGACCCAGTGCTTGTTCAATTATCCAAAAGATGTCCAAAACCAAAAAAATTCCAACAAGCATTGTTAATATTTCATTAATAACACCATTACTAACCTATAAATATTTAGTACAATGGCGTAAGGAACGCCTTACACCTTACATATAATGGTTCAATTAGGGTAATTAACTTGTTTTTCATAAAAAAATACATGTTAAATTTTTTTTTAAACAACCCGTCTGCACTGATTGTTCTCTGAGGCTCCTCCAACCAGTTTTTTTCCGTGTAAACCTGCATGTTCAATACATAGCTGCTACTTGCATCACATGCAACCCAGATTTTTGTCCCATATTTAGCTGGTTTGGAAGCCCTGTATTGCCTTAATGGGCAGCAACCTCTGAAAGGTCTTCTTGCTATGAGGTGACAGTGCTAACCACCACACCACGTGCCACCCCGGAACTCCAAATATCCATCTAAATTTGTTTTGCCAGAAACACCCCTCCCTTCTTTATTAGTCATTTCCAGAATGATTTTCTGTTTTGAATTAAGCATGACCAGCTCAAAAGTTGACTTGATGTCTGTCACACAAGTTACTGCCATCTTAGTGGGCCCTGGCACTGTCTTTATTATGTTCTCTACCGACAGTTTTGCCTGACGCATATTTGGGGATGAAAACCACCGTATTTCACCATTTTTTGACGTGAATGTCTTGCTTGGAGGAATAGGAATGTCAATTCCCTCATCCGGTTCAGTCAGAATCATTAGAATCAGAATTTAGCTCAAGATAATCTTCATCTTCAGACACATCCTCCTCTATTTCACTGTGATGATCAAAGATGACTACCAGATCCATCTGGACTGTCATGTTGTTGCTCCTGCTGCTCAGTTTGTAAAGTTCTGTCTGACTGAGGGTAATGTTGGTAGGACTCCCATGCAGAGAATATTTTATATGTTTTGCCCCTCCTCTGTAAGTGTCCACTGAATGTGTGTGGAGTTTTCCTGCAAAAACATAAATGGTTCCCATCAAAAGTCATAACACCAGTACCTGTGTGTGTGTGTGTGTGTGTGTGTGTGTGTGTGTGTGATTGGGGTGAAATATGTGTCACAGTTGCAAAGGAGATAGTCTGACATTTATGACACCCTTTTGCCTCCAGTTTGACTGCAGGGTCAAATTGACTCGAAAAGTATCCATGTGATATAGACATGCAGGGGTTAGTTACAAATATGTTATATTAGCACATATGTTAGTTAGCACTGTCGCCTCACAGCAAGAAGGCCCCAGGTTCGATTCCCGTTTGGGATGGGGACTTTCTGTGTGGAGTTTGCATTTCTCCCTGTGCCTGCGTGGGTTCTCTCCAGGTATTCTGGCTTCCTCCCACAGTCCAAAGACAAGCACGATTGGTGATTAGGCTATTTGAAAAAACTTGAAATTGCCCATAGGTGTGAGTGTGAGAGAGAATCGTTGTTTGTCTTTGTGTTAGCCCTGTAATTGACTGGCATCCAGTCCAGGGTGTACCCTGCCTCCACCCATTGTGCTGGGATAGGCTCCAGTCTCCCCGCGACCCTCAGTGGAGGAACAAGTGGTAGCGAGCGAGCAAGCGAGATTTTCAAACTTTATGTTATGAGTCAATTTGACCCGTAACATAAGAGGAGGGTTAAGCAGAGGTAGGAAAACCGCATGCTTTGAAACAGTGCTGGTGGCCAGAGAAGAGTTGAGATTAAGTTGAATGAAGGGACCAATAACGTTGCCAATAGTTTTGATGATCTGTGAAGGCACAGGATCATGTGGGGCTACTGATGGCTTCATGTGCTTTACAATATATCACAGTTGAATAACTAATTGAAACTGTTCAAAGGTAGCTGTAGCAATGGGGAAATAGGATGGATTGACAGAGAGGAACAGGAGTAAACTGTGCTCCAATGTGATCAATTTTCTCAACAAAGTAACTCAAGATTATTCTTGATTAAAGAACCAGAAGGCCTTCTCACAGCTATCAAGAGAACAGAAGGCGGCTAGCAGCATATTCATGAATAGTGTACACACTTGGCACATCAGTGTCAAAAAACTCACTGGCAACTTGCTGTCATCAAGAACACCATTAAAACATGTCATCTCCCTAACATCTCCATAATCCAGGAAGATTTTTTTCTTCAGTTTAAATTTTGTGGTTCCTTCAATTGAACTGAAGCTTGAAGCTTGAGAAGAAAAACATTTCTTTAAAAAGTCACAAAAAACTCCAGTTGGCCTAATTTAAGCAGCAGATAAGAGTTCACACATTCCATTACAGCATTATATTTAGAAAGCTTACAGCTCTCTAATGTTAATGTCTCTATCATGTCAGTTAGTGTACTTTCAAAGACTATATATAAGTTTAATGAAGATCTTATACTGCTGAAACAATCATTAAACACAGGAAATAGGATTTGACCTGTGACATGGTTAGGCAACATGAGTGGTCACAAATGCAGAAAATTTTCAAGGTTGGAGAATGATTGTGATATTGAAGTAAAGGTTAATGACCTATGACTTAAGCTGTGACGCACATCAAATAATGCAGAGGCCACTGCTCCCAACTACAAACACATAGGTCCTTCTGGTCTGTTATTGTAATGGTTTTCTTTCATACATGGGAGACAAGGGAATCAACAGGTAATGAAAAAAAATATTCAGTTTCATGGAAATTGTTTTCCACAAGTAGATGAATGGCTGCACAGTTTGATCACAGGATACAAGAAGCAAAGTAATATCCCCTTCTTTCAAGGATAACAAAGTTATTTTCTTGATAAGAAAGCCAAAATGAATTTCAATTTGGTTAATGGTTAAATAAAACAAAGTATAAAAAAGGAAAACAAAGATTAGTAGAACAGGCCTGAAAGCAACAGATCTTGACAGAGACATTTATTTAAGTTGAACATTGTCCATGTGTCCTGCACTTGTTTGCTCCCAACTGCATTTCATTTGTTTACCCTTGAAAACATGACCATAGTTCATAATTTCAAAGTCAAGTTTTATCAATGTACTTTTTGTGAAGTAAGTTTATATATTATTATTATTATTATTATTATTGTCGTTATTGATGTTGTTGTTGTTGTTGATAACAACAATAATACTAAATCAAAAAAATAACAATAATACAAATACTGGCAGTGCAAAAACAGATTCTGCCAAAAATGGAAAATCACAACAAATTATTACATAACTCTCTAACAATATATATCAAAATGAAATTTAATTGGAGCCCAAAATCACAAATATTGTTTGCATCAGTGGGCTTTACAATCTGCAACAATGATCTTTGGTGAGTCAGTCAAAGCCATTTTTCTCTTTTAATTTTTCAATTATTATTAATTTCATCATGCAATCTATTTAGACTTTCATTCTTTATGAGGTAAAATGTGTGAGGTGTGATTTAAAAAATGTCTTTTTTTGTTTCCTTTTTTTGGAAGCAAAGTAGAAAAGTTCTTATAACTATTAGGAATGTTAAACAGGGTCATGACAGTTTTACAGGTCATCTGAGTCTTTCAGCTTTGGTTATGTTTCCTCCTAGAACCACCTCTCAGTTATGACACCTTAACAACAAAAAGCTGTTTTATTGACCACTATAACAGTGTATACTAAAAGGCAGCATTGTTGTTACCATTTGTGTTTACATGGGAATTATTGCTTTGCCAAGATTATAGTATACCACAATAGACCATATAGAGTGTAAGGAATCTTTTTATTTGTAAGTCCCAATTATAAGAAGCAGTCTGTCAGGTACTCAGTTTTGAGTGCCTTATTATTTTGTCCCAACCTTGAAGGCCTCATTTATACTTGCCCAAAGTTTCCTTGAGCTAAGCCTCTGACCTAATAACCAAAGTCCAACAAAACTAGGTTTGTTTAAGTACTTTATAAACAAACACACACATATTTTTACCAGATGTTTCTGCTTGTTTCTTTCCACTTACTCATGAGAGATTATGTTGAGAAATAAAAATATATATTGAGAAATGTTATTAGGCATGTGAAAATAAAGTCTTCTTTCTAAGTCAACCACATGAATAATGGGCCTATAACTCATGTGATCCACTGTGTCTTCAAAACATCCCAAATGTATGTTCACTGTCTGACCTAAAACAGAAGCCAAAAAGCACACCTTATTAATTATAGAGGGAAACTTCAGTTTCTAGACAATGTTTCAATCATTATTAGTTAGCCAAACTGTTTCAATGTGGGGAGGTTTGGAAAATCCATATTTCCACTGCTAAATGCCAGTCTCACAGTAGACCTATAAAAGGGTTTTCAAAAGTTAATGTAAATCATGTACAAACACTAACATAAAATGCTACAATGTTGGAATGAAAAAAAACCCAATGTACACATGCAATGTTTTCAGCATGTATGTTTTTAGAAGGTTTTGTCACATGTCACATGAATGTACACACCATATACTTGATCTTTTCTATCTCTGGTTCCATAGACCAAATAGTAAATCTTTTGTCCAGTACAGATGTAATTAAATAAATGAGGTTGTTTATTACATAATGTTTGTCAGTTGTCATGACAAACATCAATTCTTTTTCTGGCATTATCCCACCAGAGTTAAATGCCTAGCTATAATAATAAATATAAAATTTATACCTTTTAAAAGATGGCGATGAACTCCTTGACTTGTTTCCACTAAATTCAGGCTTCTGAATGAGTCAAGGCATGGTGATCCATGCAAATTACCATTAGTGAGAAACTTCAACATATTTAGGTAGAGGCATATAAATTAAATAATAAAACAAATAAAAATAAAAAATCATTCCTACTTTGGTGAAAATTCAATGGTTGGGTAAATTGTTATAGTTAAAGCAACATAGTCCCTAAGGTTAAAATATGACTACCATTTTTAGAAATGTAACAACTCAATAATAAGAGCTCTGTCAGCGCTCACTGCAACAGAATGTACAAAAGCAGAGCCTTGTTGATTCTATTACATGCTGTGAATCAAATATAAAGCAAACATGTACAACTGAGTAAAATTAGGTAAATGCTTTGTGTTCATTCAATCAAAAATGTAAAACTATTATTCATTTACAGTAGCACTATGTAATGTATTTATAGCACTGAAATCAACTTTAATCTAATACAGCCATGTGTGGTGTAATGTGTTATCCAGTCCAACACTTTCAGATAATGGCAATAAATGCAAATATATTGAAAGTTCCTAATACAACATATTATATGTCTTAAAGACCTAGTTAAAGCCTAGGTCTAGCTATGTCTTACATTTTTCTATGCTATAAGCTCGAGGCAGAATCATCTAAAATCAAATCCATCAGCATGACATTGTACAGTAAGACATTTTCATACAGCCATTAGACAGAAATGCTGTTAATATACAAAAATCATTTAACAGACACTGAGTCATTTTTGTACCAACAGTGTCTTACAGTGGCACGCATTTTTGCAAGATACAAATATTAATTGTTCTCAACAGGGAAAATATGGGGAAGATCACAACAACACACCTCTGCAAGGCACTGCATACTGCAAAACATTCAAGAAGTAAAGTCATTTCATATAGATTACCTTGAAATAAATTTTCTGCTGAGACGTGTACAATAGTTTTCTTAAACATGCAAAAAATTGTAAGAAAAAAAAAAAAATCTCACATTTGACACAAAACATGCAGCACATCACAAAAAAAACCTCTAAGTCAACAATACCTTATTGACATAAACAAACAGAAGTGTTGAGCAATCATGTCTGACAGTTGGTGGCCACTTGGGGTTTATGCAGGTTTAGTAGTCAAGTGTACTGACCATTTCATTTCTAAATCTTTTCAGACATTCAGCTAATACTGTGTTACCTGCACTTCTGTACTGTATTAGCATGTACAGTAGGCATGCTGAATAAATAGTATGTACATTAGGCGTGTTGTATAAATAATGGTCACCAGGTGGCAGTTTTGGTCTATTTTATACATTGCTCCACACTTCTATGAAAGTAAAGACGGACATGCACAAGGGTTACAATACACTAGGAGTCATGTATTGCTTTAGAGACTGTACATTTACCTTGGAAATATATAAATATCAATTCAAATAACTCACTTAATTTTGTTTCGCATAATAATAATAATATGTTAACACATAATAATATGCAAACAACAAATGCCCTATACTCTTTCCCCACCCATATGCAGGTTACTGTCTCCTTCACTGTTTTCCCTCCTCCTCCCCCCACCCCCTCCTTTTCCGCAGGACAGCTACAGAGTCTGGCATTTCTTGAACAGTAGGAGGGATATTGGCAACAGCTTCATTCCATGCTGTGTAAAGAAAGGGTGGGTGTGTCATAGCAGAGTGTGTATACATATGTATGAATGATGTCTATGTGTTGTTAGGTTGAGAGGCTGTGACTGATAATGCTGAGATATCTCTCTATATATAAATCTCAGCATTATCAGTCACAGCCTCTCAACCTAGCACACACACACACACACACACACACACACACACACACACACACACATATACAGTATATGTGTATATAGCTTGCGTCACTCCCTTTTTGATGTTCTTAAATAGCTTTTTTTTTTAATCTCAGTGACTGATGTCCTGAACAGCATCTGCACCTCTTTTTCAGCTTAGGGGGGCATCATGTTGCTTTGCCACTAGACTGAAGTAATTGACACCCTATTTCTCTTGCCAGAAAAACAAAACAAAAAACATTGGCACAGTTCCAGAATTCCATATCAAAGAACAAGGATACATGTAAAAAGAAACCATGCCAAGCCGATGTTTGCAGGTATATTAGTAAAGGAAATCTGACAACAGAATACAAGTTTGGGAGGAAAATAAAATGAAATACAGCAGCCTGTAACTCAAGGATGACAAATCTGCCAGTGTAATGTCCCTGTCTATCTTCATTTTGAGGAAGGAATTGTGTCAATCGTAAAACTATTTTTCTGTACGTTCAATGTAATAAGTAATGACAAAGAAGGGAAGATCCAAAAACCACCAGCAGGGAGTTGGTGAATGCCTCTGTCAGGTTTAGTTGTGCAGTTCAGGTGGCTATGAGGAGCGTGCTGGCTGGGGTTCGATTCCTCTGCTCTTCATAAAAGACAACAACTGGTCAGGGATCTCAGCAAGGACATCCTTAGCCAGCCGGGCCATGCTGAGGACCTGGTTGCCAGATCTGTCGACATAATCTCTGAATGGAACAAACTGGGTGCAAAGGGACACATAAGGGATGCTTAAGTGCATAAATTGAGGAGTCATTTTCACAATATGCATCTCATCACAGTTCAAGAAAAATAGTAACTGCTATTATAAAATAAATATATAAAGAAAAGCCAAGTGATTGAAACTTTAGTAACGTGTTGGTTTTGAAACACATTTACAGACTACAGCAGTTTACTTAACACTTAATTAGTCATCAAAACTGATATTTACAGGGTGGACATACACTGAAAAAGTGAGTTTTGCATATGTTTTTAAATTATTCTGCAATTTTCCGTCCCACCGGGTCTGACAACAGCTGTCACCGAGGAATTGAGAACAAGGATTCCAGGTGAAAGCCGTATATTTATTTACAAAATGGGTTCACATTTTTACATGCCATTCTTAGCCTGATTAACTCCACACCAAAAAATTGTAAATGTTTTTCGCAATGCAGTTTAATGACCCATCAATGTCACATCAACTCATCATCTGTGAATTGTCAGATTTGCCTTTTCTTCAGTCTGCATGGTGCTATGATAGCCCTGAGTCCTTAGTTGCCATTGTATATTTCTGTATCCTGAATGTAAGCACTCCAATTTGATGAGTACCTGGACAATGTCTCTCTCAGCAAGATGTCCTCGGGAGGACACTCTGACCTCATCTCCATCAAGCTCCTCCATAGCTAAAATGAAAGAATGTAGAAAGGAGTGAGTCAGTTCTTAAACTACCTAAAATTTTAAACTGGTGCATATTGGGTGCAATAAGCTTATTTATGTGAAATAAAAGCATCCAGCAGGTAATATTTAGAATGTTTAAATGCTTAAGATTCAATAAAAACAAATAAGTCACACCATGTATTGGTAACCCTGAACTATTTCTAACCTCTCTTGTGGAAATCAGTCATTCAATTCTGTCCATGAATAACAATCTATACAATGCAACAGTGCTCTTATGTTTAGTGTTACACCTGAATATAAGAGCTTTGTCACTCAGAACTTGATATACTGACAAAAACATGGAAACAAGAAATACCAATGAACTGACCAAAGCTGTTGTATCAGTAATTTGAACAAAAAACAAGCAAGTAATAAGCATTTTAATATCATTGCTGGATGAAGAATTTCCCCGGAAGCTTCATTTAGTTTTGCATCATTATGCATTAGCATATAATGATGATGCAAGGCAATGCATCATGTATACTTAATGGTAGTAAGTAAATAATCAAGATGCATGCCCATTTTACTGATGGGGATAACAATGCTGTCAAGTGGCTTAGATTACTTCAACATTTCTAATATAAAACACATGTATGATAAGAACTGGGAACTTTTACCTTTAGTGATTAGGTACAAAATACTTGACTCACTACAAAGTACTTGTAAGGCAGCCATTGCCATGTTGCTCAGCTCAGTTTTGAATGGTGATCTATGGTAATGGTATGACTTTTTCATATTGTTGATATTGGTGACGTTACATATGATATTTGAAATTTAGCTGGGCTGAAACAGAAATAGTATTGATTTTTTTCTTTTTAAATGTTATTTATGCCAATGTTTTCTTTCATTTATATGTTAAAAATGTGTAATAAAGCTGTCTGCGAGTAGAGTAGAGTGGATACCGTCAGTGGAAATGTGGCACATCTCTCCAGATACAATGTTTTATTGATTACTTCTTGAATATGTGGTTTCTGTAAACCAACCATAAACCTGGTTGGTGTTTCTTCCGAAATGTACACATAGGTATGTATTTTATTGCTGGTGGCGTTGTTGAGGTAATAGAGTGAGGTGAGAAAAAAAATTCTAAATAAATAAAACAGTTAGTATGAGTAAAAGAATGAAGAAGATCAAGCATCTCATTCAGAATCAACAGGCCTAAGCTGAATGGAATGTCATGTGGTGTAAAATATAAAAAAAAAAAATGTAAGAGATTCCCTTCTGATCCTGACTTATGGAGTACATAATGTGTTTCTGTAGGACTATTTTGCCAAAATGACAATACAAACTTTTTGAAGCAGAACCCGATAAAAGCTGTCCTATCCTACTTTTCTGTTCTCTACCGTCTACTCTTCTAGGGTGGGCTCTTGCTTTGTTTGAGAAATTAAAAAGAGTATCTGGAAAACACTACCTGCAGGTTTACAGAAACCTGGCTTTTGAAAACATAGGCCTTCAGAGGGCGAGAGTGGCAATATATTGACAAACCGCTGGCAATACAGTATGTAGGCTAGGTGTAGTGCAGGGGTCGGGAACCTATGGCTTGCAAGCCAGATGTGGCTCTTTTGATAGCTACATCTGGTTTGCAGACAAATCTTGAATTATAAACAAGTGTCCCCCTGCTCCCTGTCCCCAGCTCTCCCAGTTTACACTCATCTCCCCAGTCCATCTGACCAAACTTTTCACTGGCCTAAAAACTCCCACCTGCTCCCTCGACCCCCTTCCGTCTTCATTTATTAAATCCTGCCTCCCTGTATTTTCCCCCCTCATCACTAAAATTATCAACTCTTCCCTTTCCACTGGTTCCGTTCCACAGTCCCTCAAGCTGGCTGCTATCACCCCTGTTCTCAAAAAACCCAATCTCGATCCCAACGACCCTTCTAATTTCCGACCCATATCCAACCTTCCATTTCTGTCAAAACTCCTGGAACTTACTGTTGCCACCCAACTCCATACCCACCTCAGCTCCAACAGTCTCTTTGAACCATTTCAGTCCGGCTTCCGTCAAAAACACAGCACAGAAACAGCTCTCATCAATATAACCAACGACCTCCTGCTTTCCTCTGACTCCGGCCGACTCACCATCCTCATCCTCCTGGACCTCACCGCTGCATTTGATACCATTAACCATTCCATTCTCTTGTCCCGCCTTAAGTCATCAGTAAATATCACCGGCTCTGCACTCAACTGGCTCCATTCCTACCTCACGGACAGACAACAATTCATCCGTTCCAAGAACTGTTCCTCCTCCATCGCCCCCCTGCTGCAAGGTGTTCCCCAAGGTTCAGTGCTTGGTCCTCTCCTTTTCATCCTCTATATCCTCCCCCTCGGTCACATCATCCGCCGCCATGGACTTCACTTTCACTGCTACGCCGACGACATTCATCTCCACCTCCTCTATTGACCCCAACATCCACTCCACCCTCACTCACTGCCTCATGGACATTAAAAATTGGATGAACCACAACTTCCTCAAACTCAATAGTGACAAAACTGACATCATCATCATTGGTCCACAAAACATCACTAAATCTGCCCATCACTTCAAACTCACCCTTGACAGCACCACACTCACTCCGTCCCCCCTCATCCGTAACCTCGGCATTCTGCTCGATCCCACCCTCTCATTTGAGCCCCACATCAAACAGATCACTCGGACAGCATTTTTCCATCTCAAAAACATTGCCAGACTCCGTCCCTCACTTACTTTCCCTGTTGCCGAAACCCTTATTCACGCATTCATCACCTCCAGACTCGACTACTGCAATAGCCTCTTTTACGGTCTCCCCTCCAAAACCCTCAACAGACTACAGTATATTCAGAACTCTGCCGCCCGCCTCCTCACACACACCCGCTCCCGTGAACACATCACCCCCGTCCTCCGTAATCTCCACTGGCTTCCTGTTCCACAACGCATCTCCTTCAAAATTCTTCTTCTCACTTTCAAAGCCCTCCACGACCTGGCCCCCCCATACCTCACTGACCTGTTACACCCCTACGCTCCGCCTCGGTCCCTCCGCTCCTCCAGCTCCAACCTCTTGTCCTTACCCTGTAGGACCAAGCTCCGAACCTGGGGAGACAGAGCCTTCTCCATCGCCGCCCCCACCGTCTGGAACTCACTGCCCCAACCCCTCCGTGACTGCCCCGACCTCCCCACCTTCAAAAAGAACTCAAAACTCACCTGTTCAGATATGCTTTTAATTTGTAATTTTATTACTTTTTATTAATTGCTATTTATATGTATCTCTCAATCGGTTTGATTGTTATCTGTCCTTGTTTGTTTTTTTTGTTTGTTTTTTTTGTATTATGTAAAGCGTCTTTGAGTGTTCTGAAAAGCGCTATACAAATAAAATGTATTATTATTATTATTATTATTATTATTATTATTATTATTAGTCATTTGACTCCTTTGTGCACACACAAACCGGTTACAGTCACTGGCAACTAGAGAGCCAGTTTGCAGTAACTTCAGAGGGAAATGGCAAACATACATGTCTATCTATTTATCTATATCAATCGCATAGGCAATGCAGATGAAGCAGAGACTGTTCATGCGCTGTTGCACTATTTTGCTGTCGAAAATAGTGGCCAATGTGCGCATGTGCAATAGGGTCCGCACAACGGCTTGTCGTGACGTCAAGACGTAAACCCACCGCGTTTTATGGCTAACTAATTTTAGAAACCCTTTTGAGAAGATGGCTAAAAGAAAAAAAGACGAAGAGTAAAGTACTTTTCAGAAGGAATGGACAGAGGAATTTGCCTTTGTGAAGAGAGCAGGCTCTGCAGTGTGGAGAGAGCAGGCTCTGCAGTGCGTCTATATGCAATGATAAAATTTCATCTATGAAACAGTCAAATATAAAGCAGCACTTCAAGTCAGAGACATATTGTCCTTTAAAAGTGTTGAAATTACAAGAAATTCACACATTTATTTGTATTATTTGTATTTTTAGTTTTAAACATATTGTATGGGTCTCACGGAATTACATTTCAAAATATGGCGTTCATGGCTCTCTCAGTAAAAAAGGTTCCTGACCCCTGGTGTAGTGTGTGGTTAATGGGCATGCCAGTTCAAAGGTCATCCCAACCAGCAGCCTAAACTCATATAACCTGAGAGACTTTGCAGACCTTGCAAGCTTCTGGTGAAAGCAAACATCCCAGACGTATTAGCACAATTGCCTCACTACTGACCTCCCATTTAGCCTTGTTTGCAATTAATTGTTTAATGACAGTTAAGAACTTCTTGTTCTCTTCATCTTTTCTGTAAAATTACAGCGCATTATTTTTTACATTGCCAAGTCATTTTTCAATACTCAAGAGAGGAAACTGAGAAATGGATAGTAGAAAGCTGGTGCTACCAAGAGAACTGCATCTTAAACCAAGAGAACTGCATCTTAAAACCATGCAGTAATATTCCCATATCACAAGCCAAGAGAACTGCATTTTAAAACAACCCCATATCACATATCCCATATCAGTTTGTATTGTCATTTTATATTCCCATATAACAAGCCAAGCATCTTAAAACCAAGTGGTAATATTCCCATATCACAAAGTTAAGAACCAAGCTCACCATTCATCAGCTTGCTTTCAAGGAACATGTCATCTCACGCAAGGCTAGGACCAAGTATTAGTCCACTCTCATTGGATCCTAACTCTGCAGGGTATTGCTCTGATGATGCTGCCACTGCCACATATCTCTCCTTCTCCTCTTTTACCAATACTCTCCAAAGCCCCACTTGTTCCCTGAACCTTACTGCTGCTTTCTACATAGCTGCTGCTTGATATATTTTTGAACTCACTGGTATGCCATACTATGCCATACCGTGCCAAGAAGAATGCAGGGATGATATACATCAGAGACAATAAACAACCTCATCACAAGCAATTAAGCCAACACTGAAGAGCCACCTCCTCAGGACAGGACTCAGCAGTTCTCTTTTTTTTAAGGATTCTTTATCATAACTAGAAAGCGCTCGGAGAGTGCAGACCTCCGCCAAGTTTATATAAATTGCAATAAAATCCATCTTCTGGATCAGATCCAGATCAGCCTTTGGAATATGATAGAGCAGGGGTCGCCAACCTGGGCACCACGTCACCCGCAGTGACCATATCAGTCGCCCGCAGGCCAGTTCTAAAAATAGACCTAATCACGAACTATCACTGTCTAAAATTTGATTAAATTGTGTTGCCATTCTTTTTGAATTGCATTTACAGTGATGTAAATTAAAAACAAAAAGTATAAAAAATATATAAAAACCTAAAAAAAATCATAAAGTAGCAGAGTTCGCTAATATGAGAACTCTGAGAATGTAGTATGGGGCAGAGGTCGTATGGGGGTAGTATGGGGCAGAGGTCAGTCTAGTGCGCATGACAAACTCAGCCTTGGTCTTGAGCGTTGCGAAGATGAGGAGACGAAAGGGGTTTTTACCCACATAAACATGGCAGGAAAAAGGAAGAAAACATATTATTTTTACAGTGAATGGGAAGAAGAATTATTTTTTTACTAATGTGAAAGAAAACTGTGTGTGTCTCATTTGCAGTGCGACTGTGGCGACAGCAAAGCGGCACAACGTGGAGAGACACTTCAGCACTTGTCACACACACAAAAGCTACCATGCTAACTACCCACCCGGCAGCGCACTATGGACAGAAAAGGTTTATTTTAAAATTAATTGATTTTTGTTAAATCTTACATATTTGATCATTTGTACAAACATGATGCAGAGTTCTTGATTTGATAAAAACTGATAGCGTCTTGAAAAATTGGACGTGATTTCCTGCAAAATGAAACAATTTACAAAGGTAAATAAGAAATAAAATATTGCATGTTGAAGTCAAGATAGGGCCATTTTCA
This sequence comes from Lagocephalus sceleratus, assembly GCA_911728415.1. Lineage (NCBI taxonomy): Eukaryota > Metazoa > Chordata > Actinopteri > Tetraodontiformes > Tetraodontidae > Lagocephalus > Lagocephalus sceleratus. The sequence goes on along the minus strand of CAJVRN010000064.1, from coordinate 344,432 downwards.
GCATATGGCCATATAACTTCACAATGAATGGCCAGATTGTTGGGAAAAAACAAATACAGAATACACTCACAAAATTTCTGGAATAAATCATAGTTTGATCTGGATCTTGGCAAAATTCTGGATACTATGATCCAGATCAGAAATGTTCAACACTGTAAGGTAATAAATGATGACACACACATGCAACACCATATTGTAGCTGAGAGTGTGCCAAACCAGTTTGTTGTAAATTGAATAGTTATGGAGCTACATCTAGGAGAAAACTGGTGTAAGTTGTAGGGAAATGAGCTACTTCCTAAATGTCTGCTCTCTCCGTTTCCTTTTCTACTTTAATATCTAATTAATTTAAATATCGGGAAAAAATAACTTATTTACATATAAGCTGATATTTAGTCAAGCCCTTTGGAAGGGAATTCTTCCAGAAAAGATGTTAAACATCTGTGTCCTCTTGCTGATTATCTGGACCAGTTATGAACATATGATTCTGCAGCACCATCAAGACCCACCTTCTAGTGCCCTTGGCTTTATTAGGTTTATTTAGGTTCTGTAATGAATTTATTCAATCATTTCATTGCTTCACACTGTGCTGTGGTAACAAAAAGATGGCTACAGTATAAAAAAAAACAATCAATATTAAAATGTATTAGATTTGCCCAATCCTAGACATTTCTCTTATAAATTCACTTCAACATTAAAAAATTAACATCCAATGCAATGAAAATATGGAAGTTTTTGACTACAAACTCTGAGAACCACTAGTCACCTCTTCTACATGGGTGACATGAAGCTATATACCAAGTGAATGTGAGACAATGGCTCAATGATCCACACCACCAGGAAATACAGCAATGGTATCAGAAAGTCAATTTGTCTTGACAACTGTGGCCAAATGGTAACCACAAGAGAGAGGATAGTCAGGACTGAGGGAATCAGCCTACCAGTCGGGAGCAAATCAGGAATCTTGAGGAGTCTACAAGGAAGTTGGCCACAGCCAGATACATCCAGAGAGTAAAGCAAGGCCTGAAGAATCTGCTGAATAGAAAGAACAAAGTCTGGGCAATAAACTCCTACACCCTGGCTGGAAGAGATAGAAGCCTCTGACATAAAGACAGGAAAGCTCCTCACAATGCATGCCGAGTTTCACCCCAAGTCCAGCACCCTAAGGCTGTACATGAAGTGAAAAGAGGGAGGCCAAGAACTCGAGAGTGCTAGAGTCACTATCCATAATGAAACAGTTAAGGTCAGTGAGTACATTAGGAATTTAGTGAATACCTAGGCAGTAGAATCCAGATGGGGAAGAACAACTGGAACCATCATGAGACAACAACCCTTTCCATGGCATGTACCACACCACCAATTGAGGTAGTAGCAGATATCAAAGAATCCTACAGGTACAGAAAAAGCTGGACTGAAAGACAACACAGTGGCACTGATCATGGTGGCAAAAGAACAGACTCTGAGTACAAGAGTAGTAGAAGCTGCCACATCAGGCATGTTCCAAGGTGCAGGCTGTGCAAAGAAGCCCCTGATACAATCCCTCACAGATAGCAGGTAAAGTGAACATGGAAGATCACACCCAAGTAGCTGGCATATTGTACAGGAACATCTGTACCAAGTTAAGTTGGAAACTCGGAGGTAAAGGTTGGACACACCTCCAAAGGTACTGATGGTAAAAGGATGGTAAAAGATACTGTGGGCCTTCCAGGTACTGACTCATAAACAGGTGATGGCGAACCAGCCGTAATATTGGTGGTGGTGGACATAGTGGACAAGAGGGGTGTAGTACAGGGGTGTCCAACCTACGGCTCGCGGGCTAACTGCAGCCTGCAGTCCATTTTTAATTGGAATAAATTTTATAAATAGAATAGAATATGGCCCGCGCTTAATCTTTGTGTACTGCACTTCTTAGTTTTAACACCAGAGAGAGCCACTGTTGACCAAAGCAGTTGCTCTACCAAGAAGGACAATCACAGAAGAAATTTACCCCAAGTTACTAAACATGGCAGAACCAAAGAAGAAGAAGTGAAAACTAGAAAGTGAGTGTAGGAAATTTCAGACACAATGGGAGAGTGAATATTTCTTCATAGAATTCAAGGGGAAGTGTGTCTGTTTGATCACTGAAACTGTGGCAGTTATGAAAGAGTATAATGTACGTCGTCATTATGAAACCAAACATCAGGCCTATGCATTCTAAACTGGTGCTGAGTGAGAGCAGAAAGTAAAGCAAATGGTAGCTATCCTGCAGGGTCTTGATCAAGTGACTTGATCAAAAACATTTGTCAAGATTTTTGGCATGAGTGGCGTCGGATCAGAAACCGCAGCCCGATGGTCTGATGTACCCAGCGCAGCTGATACTCACCAGAATAATTTACTAAAATAATATGCACTCCTGTTATTAAGTCCAGTTCAGTCTGTTAATGTTGATAACCGTTTCAAACGAACGTTAATAGGTGTGTTGTTAAACCTAATAACTGAAATAACAAACTTGAAATTTATCTGCCCCATTTTCCGCTTCATTGTGTTTTCTCTGTACTGTAAATCTGTCTAAGAAGAAATCTGAGGCTGCTGTTCTGAGAATGAGCTATCAAAGCATTTTCTGAATAAATCAAAGAAAAGATCCATTTATGGAAAGCTGTGAAGGCAGTTTTGTCTCTAATTATATTCAACAATATAACATATTTCACCACTTTTAATAGATTTTTCTAACTTTAACACATAAAGTTAAGGCTGTATACCTAATTTCTAGTAAGTGGTCCAGCCCTTCCTATATTTTTATGTATGTAGTCCTCAGTGAAAAAAGTCTGGACACCCCTGGTGTCCCCATTGACCCCAGGCCCTAACGACAACAACATCAGGAAGAAGGAACAGGAGAAATAATAGGATCTGAGAGAGCATTTGAAGAGAATATGGGGAGTGAAGAGATTAGTTATCCTCATAGTCATGAGGCTTTGACCCCCAAGCTGGAGATTGGGAAGTCCCCATGAAGCTGGTCACACAGTGTTTGCTGTCTTCTGAAAACAATTTTTTTTTGCTGAAATAGGACTAAGAAAACCATTGAGTGTGTCTGTATGATGATAAAATATATTTCACTTCACTGTTGTTTTATGTTCAAACATTCTTGAAACTACAAGGTAAATACAGTACCAGATGTTTCACTTGATATCAAATGAAAATAAATGTACTTCACGTGGATATTGACAAACTAAATAACAAACAAATTAAAATTGAATACATACCATCAAACTCAGCTGGCCCTACACCCACAATAATTATGGACAGGGGAAGTGATGCAGCCTGTCCAAGAAACACAATTGTCGATGATGTCAGTTAATTATTCAATCCTTGTCCAAGGTATGTTTTGATAGAAGGGCAGAGTGACTTCTCCATCTTTGTTTGTGTGTGTGTGTGTGTGTGCGTGTACTCACATTGACCACAGCCTCTTTGGTCTGGACCATATCAGATATCACTCCATCTGTGATCATTAACAGGACAGAGTACTGAGAGCCATCTGTAAACTGTGCTGCACAGCTGGGAAAACACACAGTTACATAAACCCAGATACAAAGATACTTATGTTAACATTCTGCCTGTACAGTTGGCTATTAAGTCTAGCATTGAGATGCTTCATATCACCACAAGTAAACAAAAAAACATTAGATCTTTGGTTTGACATAATTTTGTTCCTCCATAGGGCTGGATTTCCTTTTAAAATGGTTCAATGATTACTTAAATCATTAAATAGTTCAAAAAATATATATTTAACTATATATGCTTAAACATATCCCTACCATATTACGAATATCACAATGAGAAGAACAAAAAAGAACAATAGGAAGGACAAAATCAACATTAAAAATATAAAATCATAATACTTAATAATTGTTATGGTCAGGTTTTGATTTAATTTGCTTTTACTGGTTTGGTTTTTGATTTATTTTGCCTTGCTACATTTAGCCTCCATTTAACCTGTCTCCTCTTTCACTCAGGGCAGTGTGGATGGGTGGGGCAGTGCTCTCACCTGTTCCTGATTCCATGCAATCAACCTGGCTACTTAAGCCACTGCCAAACATTCCCCTGGGCCACATGATTCATTCACATGCTCTCTATTCTTTGCAACATTTATGAGAACTTGCCTTCTGCTTTGTACTTCTGAAGTCTATTTCTTGTGTGCTAGAGAGTATTTATCATCCTCTACAACTTTAGTTTATTCTAGACTTTCTGACCCTCCATTGTATTTTGTGTTATTGTTCTTTTTTAACTTTCTCCCTCAGCAGCCTCTTGAGTGGTCATTTGTTGAGTTTTTTTTACACTTCGTAATCTAGCATTACGCCCTTTTCTAGAACGACCAGTCAAATGAGGAGACGATCTAGTTAAAGTATCAGACCTGTACATTTCACTAAAATCCCACCCAAATCAGATGCCAGATTTTGCAACACCCCCATGGATGACACATTTGAGAGAATCTCAAAGTGTTTTGCTGCTCAATTGTGCAACGGTATGTAGAATATCCAGACCAAATGTGAAGTGGGTCTGATTTATTATGGAGGAACACCGAGGAAAAAAGCCAGGCCTGGAAATGGCTGAAAATGTGGCAAAATGGCACATGGAAATTCAAATTTATCACTTCCTGTTGGTTATAGCACATGGGTCCATGAGAGTTTTTTTTGTAGGGTCTGAGCTGCTGCACAAGTTGACAGAATTTCATGTGTGTGGGTTGTACATGGTTTTGGGGCTGTTTCTTTGAAATATTCTAGAGGGCGCTAAAAAGCTATTTTATAATAAACATTAGAAATACAATAGGTCCTTGTCCCACCTTAGGTGCTCGGGCCCAAAAAACAAAGAAAGTAAAACTCAAACTTCATTGGCCCAAAAAATATATTTAAATAAATAAGGTACCGATTAGGTAAATATGGCAGAGTTTTGAAGACCATATTTGGCTCTCAAATTTTACTTCAAAATATCACGAAAATATCATGAACCATTCAGTTAGCCAGTATTACCCAACATGTCAGAAAGAAAATACTAGAGCAGTTCTGAAAAGTGAAAGGCTCAAAGTAAAAGATGAATGAGACTACAGTCTACTGTATAAAATCCCCAAATTGACAGGATTTTTTTTAAATCTGCTGCTGAAAAAAATCAAGGAGGAGCTGCAGTTAGTTCTAGCGAAGAGGACGGAACAACATTTTGAAAGCCTGAAAAGGGGACAGTATGTGTAGATAAATGTACCACTACCAATCTAGTGCGAGGTGTCATTGTTTCTGAAGGCACCATTAATCCTAACCTTTTTACCCCACTGATGTTGAGACTCCAGGACTCCAGAATCAGCCAGATTGATTCTAAACAAGACATTCACACACTGATCAGCTGAAATTCATAATATGCTATGTGTCAACAAATGGGTGCATCGCAGAGCATTTGATGTGAATAATTTTTGAGACCAGTGTTACAACAATGCAGCATTGAATTGCAATGCTACAATGCTGGTACTTACAGTCGCCTACAAAAATGAATCAGACAGATGTGCAGATTTTGTGCTGCACAGACTCTGAATTTAGTTGGGCTCTACAGCGTCAACAGCTTTTTTGAGACAGATGATTTTTTTGTTTATTGCAGATGGGTTTTTTTAATATTTTTTTTGCTTCCAAATCTTTTTGGCAGATGTTTACAGCCTGTTTGATGCCCAATGAAAACCAAAGACTATTTATAATTATATGGTCAGCACACTCATTGCAAAAAAAGCACCTCACCAGAACAATGCAAAAATTCAGGAGTTGCTGTCAAAACTGGGTAAAGACCCCAGGAAAAATGTTACACAGTGTGACAGTATAAGCCTCATCTCATCTCGTTTTCTATCGTTTTATCTGGGTCTGGGTCGCAGGGGCAGCCAGGAGAGAGGCCCAGACAACACTCACCCCAGCCACCCCCAAGCCAGATGAAAGATATAATCCCTCCACCTTGTCCTGGGCCAGCCACAAGGCCTCCTCCCGGTGGGACATGTCCAGAATACCTCTAAGGGGAGACGTCCAGAAGGCATCCTAGACGGATGCCTGAGCCACCCCAACTGACTCCTCTCGATGTGGAGAAGCAGCGGTTCTACTACGAGCTCCTCCCGGATTAAACTAATTTTAGCCGCTTGTATCCGCGATCTCATTCTTTCGTTCATCACCCAACGTTGATGGCCATAGGTGAAGATTGGAATGTAGATCGACCGGTAAATCGAGAGTTTCGCCTTTTAGCTCAGTTCCTTCTTCACCATGATTGTTCGGTTAAGCGCCCACATCACTGCTGACGCCGCTCCGCCTGTCGATCTCCCGCTCCATCCTTCCCTCATTCATGAACAAGATCCCAAGATATTTAAACTCCTCCACCTGAGGCAGGACCTCAACCCAGAGAAGGCACTCTACCTTTTTCTGGGTGAGGACCATGGACTCTGACTTGGAGGTGCTGATCCGCAACCCTGCCACTTCACACTTGGCCGCCAACTGCCCCAGCATGCATTTGAGGTCCTTGCTCGATGAAGCAAGAAGAACCACGTCATCCACAAAAAGCTGCGACGAGATCTTCTGCCCACTGAACACAACATCCTCCATCCCCCGGGCTGCACCTAAAAATTCTATCCATAAAAGTTATGAACAGAACCGGTGACAAAGGGCAACCCTGGCAGAATCCACCCCTCACTGGGAACGAGTCGGACTTACAACCGGCTATCCGGAGCAAGCTCCTGCTCCTTCGGTACAGGAGCACCCCCCCACAGGATGACTCCTCGATGTGGAGATGCAGTGGTTGTACTCAAGCTCCTCCCAGATGTCCGAGCTTCTCATCCTATCTCTAAGGTTGAGCACGGCCACCCTGTGGAGGAAATTCATTTCGGTCTTCACCCAAAGTTGATGGCCATAGGTAAGGGTTGGCACATAGATCAACCGGTAAACCAAGAGGTTCGCATTTTGGCTCAGCTCTCTCTTCATCACAAAAGATCAGTTAAGCACCTGCATCACTGCTAATGCCACTCCAATCCGCCTGTTGATCTCCATCCTCCCTTTACTCGTGAACAAGATCCTGGGATATTTAAACACCTGAGGCAGGAGGACATTCTCCCGACCCAGAGAAGGCACTCTATCTTTTTCTGAGCAAGGACCATGGACTCTGACTTGGAAGTGGTAATCCGCATCCTTGCAGCTTCACACTTGGCAGTGAACTGCTACAGTTGGAGGACCTTGCTCGATGATGCTAGGAGAACCACATCATCCACAAAAAGCAGTGACAAGATCTTCTGCCCACCGAACTCGACGTCCTCCACCCCCACTGTACCTAGAAATTCTGTCCATAAAAGTTATGAACAGAACTGGTGACAAAGGGCAGCCGTTGCAGAGTCCAACCCTAACTGGGAACAAGTCCAACTTACAGCAAAAGGCCACAAAGCACATGTGGACTGGTTGGACAAACTCCCAACTCCCCTCCAGCACCCCAGTGAGGGTAAAGAGCTGATCTGTGGTTCCATGGGACGAAACCTGCTCCTCGATCAGAGGTTCAACTATCGATTGAACCCTCTTTTCCAAGCACCCTGGTGTAAACTTTCTTGGGGAGGCTGAGGAATGTGATCCCCCTGTAGTTGGAACACACCTTTTGGTCCCTTCTCTTGAAGACAGTCTGCCACTCCAAGGGCACTGCCCCCGTTGTCTATGCAATGTTGCAGTGGTGTGACAGCCCTATAACACCCAGAGCCTTAAGATAACCCAGGTGGATCTCGTCCACTCCCGGAGCTCTGTCGCCAGGCAGCTGTTTCACTACCTTGGCAACTTCTGCTCCAGTGATTGGACGGCCCACCTCCAGGTCCCACAACTCTGTTTCCACTTGGAAATGCATATCGGTAGGATTGAGGAGCAGTATTCCTTCCACTGCGAGATAATTGCCCCAGGAGATGTCAGCAGCTCCCTGTGTACATGTGACGGCCACCGTTTTGCCTCCAGCCACTATTGACGTATCTTCTGTGAGATGTCACTTCAGGTGTCGGTGCTCCGCTGGCTGTCCTGTCAGTTCCTGATTGGTGGACTCAGCCCTTCGACCACACCTCCTAGTCAGCCAATCAAGAGCTGACAATCCCAGGACAGCCGGCTATTTATGGTGTCTCACTCCCAGCGTTCGGGGCGATTAAACTCATTTGCCAGTACGCCTCGTTTTGGTGCACCGACCAGATCCACACTCGAAAAAACTTGTTGGCTAGTATACTTTATGTTAGACTCTTTAGGGTTTAGAAGTGCTGTTTTGTATTATTTTTGTCTCATAGAATCATTAGCAAGGTTTTTTCTTTCCCATTTTGCTTTCTTAGATAGCTCTCATTCTTTTTAGAGAGTCTCTTTTTGTTGTCCTTATTTATTGAATTAACAGCACTGGTTTGGTCACTCTTAGTTGTAGTTTCACCTCGTATTTTGTGTTTAGGACAATAAAGCCTATTTTAATTTTTACACCACCTGATCTCCCAAGGGTTTTATTTGTAACAGTACACCTAACACAGTGTGCACAAGTTTGCCAGAGCAACAAGTCTGCCGCTCCTGAGGCGCTGGATAGTTTGCCAGAGCCTTCTTGGAGCTGACTGAAAGTCTTCCGGAGCCATTTCCGGAGAACAACAGACCAACCATGACCTGTAGGCCTCTTTCTTCAGCCTGAAAGGTGTTCCCAACAGATCATCACTGTACATTTTGGCCTGCCAGGTCCACTCAATGCCCCCCCCACCTTTTCCAACTCACCACTAAATAGGGATCAGTTGACAGGTCTGCTCTTCTCTTCACCCGAATGTCCCAAACATATGGCTGCAGATCAGCCAAAACAACTATGTAGTCGATCATTGATCTATGGCCCAGGCTATTATGGTACCAAAGTTCATCATCAAGATGAACAACTTTATGCTCAAACATGGTGTTAGTTATGGACAAACTGCGGACAGTGGACAAACAGAAGAGTTGTGCAATTTAAGATGTTTGTTAATGAAATCCCTGACCAGAACACCTCTGGTAGGGCTTTCCTGTAGGTTGTGAGAGGAAGGAAAAAGCCAGTGTGTCCAAATGTCTGTGGCTCTTTTGACTGTGACCAATGCCAGTGGAGGCCACTCTTTGTCGAAACTGGCTCAAAAATAGGCTGGGATGCACTATGATCCACAATGACTTCTCTGTCAGAAAAGCAAGGAGAACTTCTAGGTTATAATGCATTCTTGTGGTCGAGTATTATGATCAATAGCATGCAGGCCCACAGAATGCTTTTGTAATCTCACTTTCCATCATTTTCAAATACTGTTTTCCACTTCATCTGAATTTTGCTTGTCCTTCTGATGAAGGTAGCAAGAATGGAAAAAATACTTTGATTGAAATAGAAGGGATTTCAGACATTGAGCATCAGACATCAGATTAAAGCTTATGCCCCATCTCCCATCACATTGATCTATGTAAAAAATATATCATCAAAGATATAATTCATGTGATAGAACAATGTCTATAAGACCTATGTGTTGAACAAACTGCCATAGAAACCCATAAACAGACTTACTTGGCAACTTTGTTGATAACTGGTGCAAAATTGGTGGGTCCATAGAGCTGCACCATCCTCAAGCTCTGGAAATAAGCCTCCATAACCCCCTCTATACCCCCACAGTTTGGATTTTCACTGTCACCATTCTGCAACAAACAACATCCATCACATAATGCAATAATGCAACACAACCTTCTGTTAGCCATTATTGTATATTCTCTTTCTAAACCAGAATCACAAGACATTGGGCCTCATTCACCAATATGTTCTTAAGAATCTTCTTAGATTCTTTCTTAAGTTGTTCTTAAGAAGTTTCTTAAGAAAACACTATGTCAGATTCACCAACATGTTCGTAAGTAGCAGAATTGTTCGCAGCTGTGTTCGTAGATTGGTGAATGCCATCTATTCGTAAGTTGGGAGCGCATGCCAGGTGAGTGTAATTAACATACGATTAGCATAAATCACCGCCCACTAATGCCCATAAAAGGAGCTGCAGCAGGGCCCTGTAGACAGAGCAAAAAGCAGCACAATGCCCAAAGCAAATCTTTTTGAAGTGAATCAAGACTGTTAGACTGAAATTGTGACAGACTGAAAACGGGCAACTAATTGTGCTCGAACGTGAACCGTGTGCCTGCAGTCTGGCCCCATCACTGTGTCAGGACGCACATCCTCACGGGGTTGTGGTTGAGGGGGAAGAGGGACACCACGCTTCATAGCGATGTTGTGCAGGACACAGCAGGCCATGATTATCCTACAGACCTGTAATGGTGAGGGAGAGTCATACGTTTTCTTTTGTACAGCAATTTGCCACCTGCTGTGTCCAAACACATCCAGCGCCCCTTTAAAATGCCGATGGTGCGTTCAATGGTGGAGCATCTGCGCGCATGCATCTGGTTGAATAAAATTTCCTGTGGAGTCTGAGGGTTGGTCAGTGGTGTCAACAGCCAGGGAGCCAGGGCATATGCTCGATCCCCTAAAGCCCTCGCTATAACTATAATCACTTCTCTCGGCTTCACAGATTTTTTTTTTTCCAGTGCACCAGTATTACGCAGCAGTGCACCTGCAGTCGCACCCAGAAGGCGGAGGAAGAAGTTTGAACTTTGAAAGTGTTTAACTGTGAGAAAATGTTAAAGTCTGTGAGAAAAGGGTATAAAAGTGTGTGGTTAGGGGTTTTACGGCCTTAAAACCTGTGAAATAATTGTACAAAATAAAGCTGTTTACTTCGCGGATTTTGTCTATAGCGGGTTATTTGCGGAACGTAACCCCCGTGATAAACGAGGGTTCACTGTATTGAATTTTATTGAACTGCACAAGAGAAGAAAGCACAACTATGCCAACATGTTGACACTGAAATGTGCATAAGAGTACTCCTGAGTGTTCGTAGGATTTATTCTTACCTACGCATAAATCCAGGATACGAAGAAAATCATGAATGGCACAATCTTCGTAAAATGTTCGTAAGTGGGACTTAAGAACAAATTTGTTCATAAGAACGGTTCGTGAATGAGGCCCATTGGGCCTCATTCACCAATATGTTCTTAAGAATCTTCTTAGATTCGTTCTTAAGTTGTTCTTAAGACGTTTCTTAAGGAAACCCTACGCCAGATTCACCAATGCATTCGTAAGTATCAGAATTGTTCGCAGCTGTGTTCGTAGATTGGTGAATGCCATCTACGCGTACGTTGGGAGCGCGTGCGAGGTGAGTCTAATTAACATACGATTAGCATAAGTCACCGCCCACTAATGCCCGTAAAAGGAGCTGCAGCAGGGCCCTGTAGACAGAGCACAAAGCAGCACAACGCCCAAAGCAAATCTTTTTAAAAGTGAATCAAGACTGTTAGACTGAAATTGTGACAATAACGCATTTTATTCAAAAACGGGCAACTAATTGTGCTCGAACGTGAACCGTGTGCCTGCAGTCTGGCCCCATCACTGCGTAAGGACGCAAATCCTCACGGGGTTGTGGCTGAGGGCGAAGAGGGACACCGCGCTTCATAGCGATGTTGTGCAGGACACAGCAGGCCATGCTTATCCTACAGACTTGTAATGGTGAGGGAGAGTCATACGTTAGATGAATAAACGTAATCTAAGCAGGTTTTATAACAAAAACAGTGTGTCACCTGCTGTGTCCAAACACATCCAGCACCCCTTTAAAATGCCGATGGTGCGTTCAATGGTGGAGCAACTGCGCGCATGCATCTGATTGAATAAAATTTCCTGTGGAGTCTGAGGGTTGGTCAGTGGTGTCAACAGCCAGGGAGCCATGGCATATCCTCGATCTCCTAAAGCCCTCGCTATAACTATAATCACTTCTCTCGGCTTCACGGATTTTTTTTACTGTGCATCAGTATTACGCAGCAGTGCACCTGCGGTCGCACCCAAAAGGCGGAGGAAGAAGTTTGAACTTTGAAAGTGTTTAACTGTGAGAAAATGTTAAACCCTGTGAGAAAAGTGTATAAAAGTGTGTGGTTAGGGGTTTTACAGCCTTAAAACCTGTGAAATAATTGTAAAAAGTAAAGCTGTTTACTTTGCGGATTTCGTCTATCGCGGGTTATTTGCGGAACGTAACCCCCGTGATAAACGAGGGTTCACTGTATTGAATTTTATTGAACTGCACAAGAGAAGAAAGCACAACTATGCCAACATGTCGACACTGAAATGTGCGTAAGAGTACTCCTGAGTGTTCGTAGGATTTGTTCTTACCTACGCATAAATCCAGGATACGAAGAAATTCATGAATGCCACAATCTTCGTAAAATGTTCGTAAGTGGGACTTAAGAACAAATTTGTTCGTAAGAACGGTTTGTGAATGAGGCCCATTGTTCCTAGGAGTCACCAGGAAACACAACGTGGATAGGTTTCCAGTTAATACCACTCACTCAAACTCTGGTTAGAGGCCCATAAAGAAAGTCTCAGGACTGGAATAAAATCTGAAAACAGACTCTTTTTTGAGGTAACGCAGAGGGACATATTGCTGCATCATGTAAATCATAGAGGTATGTAAATCATAGAGATAGGATGAGGAGAAAGAGCCACGCAAAGAAGATTCTGGCAAGCTCTGCTTGTGGGAGGATAAGATGAGATATCTGTTTCTAATCAGATGCCCCCACAGAAGATGTGTGAGTTAATTCATAACAATTCATAGTGTGTGTCTCTGTCTCACCAATGGGAAAACATGGGAGATTTTGCCATCAGGGGGCAGCTTAGCTCCAAAACCATAGGCAGGAAAAAGCTTGTCACTGTCGTAGTCTTGGATAATCTCTCCCACAGCTTTCAGTGCCATGGCATATGCATTCATCTGATAAGGACTCATATAATGGAGAGAGGTGGGCTGTGAAGGATTCCCTTGGAAGAACACAAAACACAATGACGTATTTAAATTCCAAGTAAATGTAACCTGTTTCCAACCAGCTCTCTGTTATGTATTTTTTTCATGTATTTATGTATTCTTTCTTACTGTATTTATGTATTCTTTCTTACTGAACAGTCAGAAGACTGCAGACTTATCATTGAATTATTTATTTTTTGAGGGTGGTGGTGAAAAGCTTTTTCAGAAGGAAAAATGAAGTTGGAGATTAAATGCATTGCTGTAGAAATGAAAAAAAATAACTAAATTTGATTTGCACAGGCTTGATACATCTCATTGGACTGTAACCTGTCTGTAATTGACCTAATGTGTATATCTTCAGACCGTAGGAAGAAACCTGAGTTTAACGTAAGAACGTTTTGGAACATTGAGGAAATCAGTTATTACATACAATAATATGAGGGCTGGTAGGTATGAGTCTTATGTCTTAAATCACCATAAATGTGGTCTATCATTTTGTAGATTGAAACTACAAAAATACCTTTCAATCAAAATGTGTATGTGTGCGTGTGTGTGTATGTGTATATATATATATTTTTTTCCTTTCAAGCTGATGCTAAATTGGTTGTAGAATGTCAATTTCTCTATAACATATAATTTGGCTATAATTATTGAATGCCAACTAATTGAAAGTCATACTTACCAATCTCTTAAACTAAGAAGAACTATCACTGTATGTAATTCTTACTTGGACCCTCAAGAAACTACTGTTTTCCAAAGGTTCCTAGGTATATATCAAATTTGCACAAGCCAGTATTGGAGGAATAACTAAGCTATCACTGCTTCAGTCTGAGCCTGAATCGTAATTTGCATATTTGCAGCACTCTGCATCAAGGAAGGTTAATGGACAAAAATGCAAATGAAAACATTAAAGGACCTACCATTAGATGCCGTAAAATCTATAGCCACTGTAAAGTTCAGCTGTGTCCTGTCAGAAAATATATGTTTTGAAGAATACAAACAAAACAGTATTGTTTATATCATGGCAAGAGATTTTTGAAAGTTCAGTCAAAGTTAGTAATTAAATCCATTAACTATTTAATGTAATTTAACTTGTGATTGTAATGAGCAGTTAGATTAGGTTGTGAAGTGAAAACAGCCACAGTGGCAGTTATTAACTGCAGGTCTGCCTTATTCTCTCACTCACCCTCCACGGATGAAATCCACAAAGGTGTGCTCAGATTCCACTTTAAAGGACAACAGAGTTACCTGGTACACCAGTGCACATTCGCACACACACACACACACACACACACACACACGTAGACACACACAAACACACACACATAGACATACACAGTAACAGATGGGGGGAAAAAATGTAGGTACGGGGCCAGGCAGCAACTCAGATTGATGACATCATACACATTTTTATATTTGATAAAATACTATACAAATGACATATGATGGCTGGTGGACTCACAGTTCCAGAATTTACATATTTCTTCTTTTTGCCTTTTTTTTTCGGATTTAAGACCTGTTAGTGATAGAGGATGGTGTATACTATGATTTAAGCATATGTAACCTCAGAGATTGCAATTTCAATGCAGTTACTGCATCTTAACAGTTAGTCAATTGCTTTCACCTGGAATTACAGTTTCATTATACAGTACTATAGTGAGGATCTAAATCTAAATCCTGTGGCACCAGATTCATTTATACTTTTCACATTAAAATTATTTATTAGACATTAAAGTAGTCATATTTTCAAGGTGAATTATGGTTTTGAGGGATGTGGTTAGCCCGGTGCACTGTTTCATGTGCCTTTTCAGTCTGTTGGCAGTTAGGGTTAGGGTTAGCCAGTCCCCTCTCTTGAAGACATTCTGCCACCCAGTTTTGAACATCTTCGAGGCAGCATACGAATGTATCTCTTCTTCGGCCTTGTTGCTCCAACTCACACAGTCAGCCGGCTTCACCGCGCCTGTGAAGCTGCCCGAGTTCTGGCAGAGCAACCAGGCCCCGTGGTTCCAGCATGTGGAGACACCAGAAAATGCCAAGGCCAGTAGCAGCTGTGGGTGCTCGTGAACAAGAGGAGCTGCTGTTTGTTTAAGACTCCATGTCAGGCCGGCGGCTCCAGGTTGAGTAAACCTGTCATCCTCAGGCACAGGCCCACAGCTGACTGCCGCTAATGGTTCCTCCATTGAGACATTTGGTACCAGGTCGATGACTGTTTTTCTGGACACTTCCACCGTTCACTCAAAGCTGCATTGCTAGCTGCGCTCTCGGATGACAGCTAGGTGGATCATTTACCTTGGGTGATGCTCAGTTTGCATTCAGCTCCTAAGGAGGACCTGGATGCTTCTCCTGCAGAATTATTTGGGACAACCGATTCATGTTCCGGGGAAATTTTTGCCTGAGAGTGCTTCCCCTTTTAACTTTCCTGCCAGGAGTTCCTTTTCGGCCAGGCCCGTTCTGGCTCCAGCCCCTGTGCTCCACTGTTTTCTGCGGTTGTTTGTACTGGTGGAATTGGCAACGGCCCGTTTTGTTTTCGTAGGGCGTGTCGCCCACTGGTCACCCCTTCGCCCTCCATATGATGGCCCATTCAGGGTGCTCGAGACGGGAGCAAAGAGTTTCATGCTCGATATGGTCGAATGGACCAAGTAATATTAGATAGAGTGAAGCTAGTGCATTTGTTGGCTGGAGAGGATGTGCTGCCGGCCCACGCCCCCTATCGGGGCCGTCCTCCTTCCAGGATCCAGGATGTCCCAGCTGATGATTTCTATTCTAATTTACAGCCTGTTGTGGACTTTGTTTCTCCTCCCTGTGGCCTGTCTGCATTTCCAGAGGAGGGACGCCGCAGTCGTTATGGCAGGTTAATTAAACCCCCGTCAGGGACTGAGTTTTTTCTTTGTTCTAATGTTTCTCTTCTGGGTGTTTTTTTTTGGGGGGGGCAGTCTGTTGGCGGTTGGGGTCAGTCTGTTGGCGGTTTATAACTAAAGAATCAAAACCACCTGCTCTGTCCAAGTTGTTCCTCATCCTGCCACAGCTTATATAATAAACATGTTAGCGATAACCAAAATATTTGACCTGGTCCCATCAATTACTGAAGTCTGGTTTGATTATTGAAAATCAAATCTATTGTGCCAAAAACATATTTTTTTCTTAAAATAAAAAAAGAGCATTGTGCCTTCTTAGAAAAGAACACATATCTTGTTGAATAATAGTAAAATGCAGAATTAGAGTTTGGATTGGCTTAATTTATATATTTTAATTTAGTGTGCCATGCTATTATAGACTTTTAATTTCACTTCATATGAAATAATATACTTGAATTTAAATATCATATTTTTCCTCACCTCATACACATTGAACTGGTTCTGCCCCCGCGACAGCTCTCTGTAACTGGTAGTGAACTCACCAATGAAGTCATGGCTGCAGGGGGAAAAAAAGCCATATACAGGCATGCTTCAATTCTTGTGTCTACCTCTATCTACATCCTTGATTCTAGGCATTTACTGATGTTTTGTCATCTTCTTCTGCTGTAAATTTGATTTTACAAATATTTGGAACCATTTACCTCCTCCAAGGTGGTTATGTGATAGTATTTTTTTATGTTTGTTAGCAAAATGACATGAAAAGTTATGATTGGATTCTAATGATATTTTCAGGAAATGTTGATAATGGGACAAGGAAGATGTGATTACATTTTGACAATAACCCATATTACCATCTGGATCCAGGGATTTCCAGGGTTGTGCAGAATAATCAAACAGCAGGTGCATATGAATCTTTGTTTCCTCTTTCTTATTTTTTCTCTTTCTTTTAAATATATTTATTTATGTAATTTGAGGAACTTTGAGCCCCGATCTTCCTAGGATCAAGGCCAAGAAGGTTTTTTCCCAGTCTCACTGTAACAGGTCAAAACAGTGACAATATGTAGAGAAGTCAGCTCCTTGGAGGAGGTCTACTCTCTGGGCTTTTCGAGTTCAAATTGCTTATAATAATAATAATAATAATAATAATAATAATAATAATAATAATAATAATAATAACAATAACAATAATAACAATAATAATAACAATAATGTTGTTGTGATTATATGTTTTTATGTATTATGCTGCTGTGTTTCCACTAACCATATTGGCTCTATCCCTACTCTGCTTGTGTTTTTGTATATTTCCAAATTTGATTCTTCTTTGAGTGGAGCTAACATCTGCTTTACGTGTTGAAGGTATAGTCTACAACTATAAACTAATCCCGCTCATGTCTACTGTATTTATGCTACTACCATATTAACCTTTCCCCATATGAATGCTCTCCAACTCAATTTTAGACAATGATGAAATGCTGTATCTTGTCGAAAGTTGGAGATATTAACAGTTAAAGCAAACAAACCTTTTACCATTATTTCATTCCCTATCGAGAATCGATAACTGAATCAATAAGGAATTCGATTGCTAAGCAGTATCAAAATGCAATCAGTCACTTAATTCTTATCAATTCCAATCTCTAGGCAACATTGTCTCTTTTGTTTCTCAATCTTGTATTGTAAGTTGTTTTATAGAACACTGAAGTATTTTAAATTCCCTACCACAGAACAGTTATTCCTTTCAGTTTACAATACCATTTAAAGAACACCAATAAAATTCCAATGTTATAATTAGGTGCACATGATGTTACCTCCCATCTCTGTCCCAGTCATAGACATCTACCTTGACAGTCCTAGAACAGAAAGAAAAAGTCTTTCTACAAACTTGATCATTTTCTGTCAGGAAACTACTGTCAGATTTTAAAACAGTTATGATTGGCACAAAATGGCACAAAAAGATTCATGGCACAGTAGGTTCAGGCTGATTTATGAATTGTGTATTTGTACTTGGACTACTTTCCAAAAATAGTCAAAAACAAGTCCAAACAACTTTTGTTTTTCTATGAATGAGATAGTTTTGGATATGTGCTGGGCTCCGATTGAAGCCTTAAGTATTTATTTTGTTCATCTTCCCTCAGATTCATGAATCCTAAGTACTTTAATATTTGCATGAAGGAAATTATACAGAATGTTTACCCCCCCGAAAAAAATATTGTAGGATCTGTTTAATTAATCCACTATATAATCAGAGGCTGTAATTTATCTTTAAAGACATTTCTCTGTCTGTCAGTCTGGCTGCCTTTCTCACACAAACACACACACACACTAGGTCATTTTGCAGTTCATAATTGATAATATTTTTTCATATTTCTGGCATATGTGTTTTCATGTTGAATCAGGTACTACTGTGGAAAAATGCCCAGGAGCAGTTGCAGGCAAAACAGATAAGTGAGTATCATATGATCCATGAAGCAGTAAAAAAAAAAAAAAAAACTGGTCATGTCATGCTGACCCTAAATTTCAAAACTAATGTCATTATCAGCCAATAGTTTAGTGGATCGATACATATTTTGCTAGTATATCCCTAGTTAATTTCCATGGGACACAGATGGATATTACAAAGATTTATTGTAAAAGTAACACATTTATCACTGGGCCACATGGCTGACCCTTATACTCTTTTAATTTTTTAGTTTACATCCCATATTTCTATATCATCAAAATGGTTTCTGACCTGTCATAGTCACCATTGCAAAGAGCTCTAACTGGTATAGTGAAGGGCTGCCATGATGGGTTCAGCGTGTTCTTGATCACCTCTGTCTTATGGCAGATGGTAAACCTGGCAACACAGAACAAACAGAAAGTTGCTTAAAGGTACTCCACATCTGTACTCCTCTGATTGTGTCAGTGAAAAGGACATTGCACCACTAGTAATAAGGTTCCTCTTGCAATGCTTAAAAAAACTAAGACATTAAGCTTGATAAGGCTGGATTAACTTCTATTACTCTTCAACATACCTAAGGGAACACAACAGGGATCTTATTCACTCTTAAAATATCACAATGGTGGAATGGTGTTATGAATTAATCCTTATGAGGTAGTATAAGACCCTAAATAATACGTATTTCGAAAAATAGGTTTGCTTTGAAAATACCTAAAATTTATGAATAAAACTTTATTTTCAAAATTTTCTTGTTTTACTAAAACATTTCAAAGACAACTGAGACATTTATATGTCTCATATTGGTATTCTACAGAAGAATATTGCTCTCATGGAGTAAGATAAATGTTCGATTAGTATCACATTATAACATGCTAAGTATATTGTAACATTTGGCAGTACATCAGAGGAGTGGATGATGCAGGACTCAGAAGAATGCTCAGGTTTGTTATAGGGTCGGATTTTACTTCTGTTAACAAAGATGAGGTGTTGTTCATGCCAGTAGAAGGTCTGGCAAGGAAACCTGTTGCACATACTTGTGGATCAGTTTTGGAACTGCCATGGATATATATGGTTCCTACCCAGAACTCCGAACTGAAATTAATCTAATTAATCTGCTGCTTAACCAAAGCTCCCTTGAGTTCAGCAGCACTTAGATGAGGTTGTGCATTTAGTACCCAAAAACAATACAATGGAAGGAGAGAATTAAAAACAGGCATCAAGTCAATGCATACATGCCTATGTTCCCATAGAGTGAATAAAGGAGGGTTATAATAAACACCCTGAACATGCATAAATGAGTCGCAATGATCAGGGTATTGCTGAAGGAGGCTATTTAAAAGGGGTTATAGTGGTGAGTAATTGTGGTTTAAGTTTGATGTTAATCTAAACTATTGCCCGACACCAACTCATGACATAAATGAATACTGAATATGCTCCATCTCCTAGAATTAAATTTTAGATGCCAATGATGATATGCTGTATCTTTAGTTCAGATTGCCTGGATTTCACTGTACATCAGTCAGATGGTACTAGTTTAACATTAAACAAAAAATGTGTCTAAAGACTGTAAAGTAACAAAGAAAACACTTTTCTGGAGATAACAAAGTGGCAAACTCAAAGTTCACATTGATGATGTTAAAGTAGCATTAGAATTATAAAATTGTTAAAACTGAGACAGAAAGGTTAAAAAGAACAGAACTTTTAAGTGTTCTAAAAAATCAGGGAAATGTTTTCTCATGTAAATCACGTGATTCTAGCACGTTTACATTTACTATGTTTTTCAACTCGGGATATTCAGTAATCATACATTCTCTCCCCTCTATTGCTAATGAAAATGTTTTCGTACAGCATCTACCTGGTACCTGTATGCAAGTGCAACACTTCCTATAAATCATATTATAGCAGATTATATCCAACAAATAACATACTTTTCATTATTTAGCCATCAAAATAAATACATGCAACAGTGCTATTACTGACACTAAACAGGCTAATCTATTACCATTGAACATATATGCATTTTAATACATTTAATCCTTGGTCATACAAGTTCATACAGACGGAGAAAATGATCAAACTTCTCTATGAGTGGCAATCTTGGACATTATTCACACAAACCTGTGAAATGACATACACTACTGAAACCGTCCCACACATATAACTGAAGAATTATTTTCTCTCTCACACACATACACACACAAAATGCTCTGACATACACTACTGAAACACTGTCACACATGAAGTGAAGCACTCTCACACACACTGTTAGCCACATTGTAATGTGTATCACAATATTATTTTTGGATATTTTATTAGTGAGAGCGCTGATGCTTTTTTCCCTTGTGAAACTATTTATTGCTAAATTCTAAACACATAAAGGCAAGTTTTCAAATCAAAACCTCTCATCTATCTTTAAGTCTGGCTTTGAAAAATATATTGCAATTTTATCTCAAATACAAAACAAAATTTACTTAGTACTAATTTACCCATTTTATGTATTACTTTTTTCTAGTCTTCTTTTCCCTCTATTGTCATGCACTTTATTCTGTAGATGATTTATTTGAGCTTATCAATTAGTAAAGTTGAATATAAAAAATATGCTTCACATTGTTGGCTGAAAGCAAATTACTTTCACTGTACTGGCATGATTTACTATAAAGAAAACAGTTTCTCCATGATATTCCATTGAATGATGTATCTCAATGAGCCTTACACCTTAATTTTTGTAAAAGAAAAATGTACCATTTAAGTCTTTTTACCAGTTTGAGTAACCAACAACAAAGAGCCATCTGTACAGAACATATTTCCATATTTTAAGACAAAATTATTATTTTTTTAATAATCTGTTCTGCTAGATAAAATATTTAGAAATCTGTTCATGTCCATTCACTCCAGAACAACAACTATCCATTAAAAACAGTAAGAAGGACAATACATTTATATAATGAGATACATGTAAAAATGTTGGCCAGTCAGGAGCAGCATGCAACTTACGATCCATCCTCATTACTCCGATAAAAAACCAAGAAGGGGTCCGACTTGCCAAAGAAATCTTTCTTGTCTAACTTGTTTGCACATAACTGCATTGTGGCAATATCCTGAGAACAAAAGTGATTGGAATATATGTCAATATAAACATTTAAACAGCATATAAACATTTAAACAGCATATAAAAAAAACATCTCAACCCTAAAAAAAGTACAAAAAACCCTTAAACAAGAATCACAAAACACACTCATATCTGCTGTAACAGCTGATGTAGGTAAATTGCCCATATTGAGGCAATATGATAACTCTGAAGTGCAACAGAATATATATATACTTGTGTACTGACCCTGCAGTTACTTAGCTCCTCTGCAGTAAAGAGGATGGAGCCACACTTTTTTCCAGGAATCCCACTGAGAAGACAAATAGGAACAGAGGAAATTACTCATAGACAGGGAAAACATGTGAACATCATGACTGTAGGTATTATTTTTAATGTTCAATTTTGTTTGAATTTAAACTCTTCTTCAGTGGATATAACAAGTCTACACACCCTTGTTCAAATGCCAAGTTTTCATGATGTAAAAAATGACAGCAAGACAAACAATTTGAATTCAAAGCTCAAACTTTTTCCACCTTTAATGTGACCTATAACCTGTACAATGCAATTGAAATAAAATAGAAATCTTTCAGGGAGGTGAAGTAAAAATAAACTGAGATAATGTGGTTGCGTAAGTGTGCACACCATTTTATACCTCGGGTTGTGGCTGTGTTCAGATATAATCACACAGCTGTTGCCAATTAAAGTGCAACTGATCAATCTTAAATAAAGTTCAGCTGTTCAGCCACATCTTCCACACAAGCCACAAGACAGATGCAGAGAGCTTCCAAAGCATCAGAAACATCTTATTATTCAAAGATATAGTCAGGTGAAAGCTACAAAAGAATTTCCAAGGAATTAAATATACCATGGAACACACTGAAGACCGTCATTATCAAGTGGAGAAAATATGGCACAACAGTGACATAATAAAGAACAGGACATCCTTACAAAATTGATGATCAGACAAGAAGAAAACTAGTCAGGGGGGCTTCCAAGAGGCCAACAGCAATACTGAAGGAGCTGCAGGAATTTCTGGCCGTGTAGTACATGTGACAACAATCTCCAGTCTTCTTCATATGTCTGGGCTAAGGGGTAGGGTGGCAAGACGGACACCTTATCTTACAAAGAAGACCATCCAAGCCCAGTTTAATTTTGCAAAAAGACACCTGAAATCTCCCAAACGCATGTGTTATGGTCTGATAAAAATAAGGTTGAACTCTTTGCACATAATTCCGAAAGGTATATTAGGCTCAAAAACAACACTGCACATCACCTAAATAACACCATACCTAGAGTGAAGCATGGTGGTAACAGCATCATGCTTTGGGTCTGTTTTTCTTCAGCTGGAACTGGGACCTTAGTCAAGGTGGAGGGAATTCTGACAGTTCCAAATACCAATCAGTCTTGGCACAAAACCTTCGACCTTCTGTTAGAAAGGTGGAGATGAAGAGGAACTTCATCTTTCAGTACGACAATGACCCAAACCACACATCTAAATCAACAAAAGAATGGCTTTGTCAGAATAAGATTGAGGCTCTGGAATGGTCCAGACCTAAATCCCATCAAACATCTGTGGGGTGATCCAAAGAGGGCTGTGCACAGGAAAGGCCCTTGCAATCTGTTAGATTTGGAGTGGTTTTGTAAAGAAGAGTGGGCAAATATTGGCACATCAAGATGTGCCATGCTGATAGGGTCCTACCCAAAAAGACTGAGTGCTGCAACAAAGTATTAATTTGAGGGTGTGCAAATGTATGCAACTAGGTTGTTTTAAGTTTTTTATTTTATATTTTTCCCCTTTAAAGGTTTCAATTTGTTTTTCAACTGCATTGTACAGGTTATAGGTCTGTTTGGGGCAGAATTCTGATGTAAAAATGTAAACTCCACACAGAAAGTCCCCAGCCTCCATCCCAACCGTGATTCAAACCTGGGGCCTTCTTGCTGTGAGGCCACAGTGCTAACCATCACACCGCCTGATCTTGGGGCTGTTTCTTTGAAATATTCTAGGGAGTGATAAAGAGCTATTTTGTGATGGTCCTGTTATCTCCAAGAGTCTTTTTTGTAGGTCTGATCACATGTGTACTGATTTTTGAAAATATAGGTCACAGGCAGTTCAAGGGCTGCATCACTGAATCTATCTAGGTGGTCTTATGTCATAAAGCAAATATTGAAATGTCGCTCTGTTTGGGGCAGAATTCTGATTAAAACTGTGGAGTATGAGGCAGATTGGGTCATGTATGAGTGAGTTAGGACAACTTTTCTGAACTTGATGTTGGGCGTGCCATCATGGCCACACCCTGATGTTTCTTTCTCAACTTTCATCACCAAGGCCTTGTTGACTTCCTCACCCAGTTTGAAGAAAATGTGCTCAATGCACTCTGAGCAGACCATTGCAATTAAAATGAGACATTTCCTGTTGCCAGCTAATTACTGCATGTTGCAATATATTTCTGCTCAGGACCAGAGCCTGAACATACTTGTGACCTTTGACCCAATTCGACTTTGTATGTCCAAGCAACAGCCACTTCCTGTTAGGTGGCGAAATATCAAGTATTTGCTTGGCTGCCATGCCCACACCATTCTTGTAATCTTGTAATGTTCCCATGTCTCTAGATGGTACATGTTGAATATGAACGCAATCTGATGAAAGCTCTAGGAGGAGTTCGTTAAAGTATGAGGTGCGAAATAGAATGTTCAGATGAAAATAGCAGATTTTCTATTTGAGTTAGGCCATCACTCCAAGATTTTTTTGTCCGTCTTCAATAGTTCCTCGCACCGCCTTCGGTGCTCAGGCCCTGCTAAGAATAATAAACATTAGAAATACAATATATTCTCGTACCGCTTTTGGTGCTCGGGCCCTAATTAGAAATACAATAGGTCCTCAAACCGTCTTTGGTGCTCGGGCCCTAATTACCAGTATCAGTTTTGGCAACAGTATTCCTTTGTGAATGAGAAATGTTATTTCGTAACCTTGTGACATAATTATTCCTCATCATATTCTGAGTGGTCTCATCCAAGATCTGATTCATCAGGCACAAGGGATATGAAAGGTATGTGAATCAAGTGCTATGGCCTTCACAGTCTGCAGATCTCAACCATTTTTTATTGTTGGTGTTTTTAAAAGAAATACACATTTCAAAACAGTAAAGCAAAGTTGGTATGTTCGCCAACATAGCCTCTGGGTTTTATTTGTATTTTTTTTACTTTTTATTTAGATTTTTTCAATTAAACATTAAACAATATCTGAGACAAGGGTGGTGATGTAAAAAGGTGCAAATGTATATCAAACAGAATAGATGAACAAACATACAAACATACAAAAATAAATAAACAGACACTTAAAGAACAGCCTCAACAACATAAATAATTCACATTAATAGATATTTTCCGACCATGTTCCACCTCCGATCAAAGAGGTCCATTTTCAACTGTAATGATGCGGTCTTCCTTTCCATGAGATAAACCTGTCTCAGGCTCTGCTTCCATTCAGCCACCGACAGTGATTTAAGATTCTTCCAGTTTGCTGTTATATTTTTCTTGCCAACCAGTAATAAAATATGCAAAATATATCTTTGGTCATCAGTGAAAAGATCAACCGGTATAGCACCAAGCAAGTAAAGCAGCAAGTTTGACGGAATTTCTCTTTTAATAATTTTCTCAATTTCATCTTTAATATTTTTCCAATATTCAAAAATAACTGGACAGTCCCAAAATATGTGTGTATGATCACCTATTTTACCACATTGTCTCCAGCATAAAGCTGCTAATGGATCTTTAACAAAATTTGAAACAGCGAAAGGAGTGTGAAAAAATCTGATTTTAAGTTTCCAGTCGAATTCCCTCCACTGCTGACTGCTGATACCTTTATGACTACTATTAAAGAGTTTATCCCAAAGTTTGTCTTTTATTATTGTATTAGATTCCAGTTCCCATTTTCCCTTAATATTATAGGTATTTTCACCTACGTCTGACAAGAGTCTTTTATAGAGGTGAGAGACATGTTTATGTAGTGGAAGGCGTTTTTCCAGGATTTCAATAAAATATTGTTCTATACTATTTGGGATTTTGCCGATTCGTTCTTTGTCTTTATGATTTATAATATAGTGCCTAATTTGCAGATATCTATAGAAATCATTAAATGGGAGGTCGAATTGTTCCTGGAGCTGGGTAAAGGACTTTAAGTGTGTTTCTTCAAATAATTGATTAAGAATAATGAGACCTTTAGCAGCCCATCTCCTAAAACCATGGTCTGAAACCAAAGGTGGAAAATCAATATTGCCCATATTGGGCATAGCTTGAGAAATAGATCCACTATCTTTAAACCTTTTTAACTTCTGTCCAAATCTTTATAGTATGTTTTATCCATTAATTTCCAAGCTTAATTTTATTGACATATTTCCAATCCACAAAGGGTAGGACAGATAACCTTTAACTTCACCTTGTTCTATATGAGTCCACTTTGCCTCCTTGTCTCCTTTGATCCCACCCACAATCGCCGCTAGTTGGGATGCCCAGTAGTAAAATTTCAAATTCGGCAATGCCAGACCTCCTCTATATTTAGCCAATTGAAGTATTTTAAGTCTAATTCTGGGTCTCTTGTGTTGCCATATAAATTGAGAGATTAATTTATTTAACATGTTAAAAATGGAAATTGGAACTTTTATGGGCAGCGACTGAAATAAAAACAGGATAAGGGGAAGTAGATTTATCCGTACTGTTTCAACTCTGCCAAACAGAGATAGGGGGAGGACTTCCCAGCGGGTCAGATCGCTCCTTATTTGTTTAATTAGCTTATTATAGTTTGCTTCAAAAAGTTTTGTAGGTGATAATGATTCCTAGATATCTAAAACGTAGTTTAGACCAGTGAAATGATACTGTCTCTTTAAGCTGATTTGGCCATGTCCCTGATATCATCATTGCCTCTGATTTATTTTGATTAATTTTATATCCAGAAATATCTCCATAATCTTTCAGACACTGCATGAGTCGAGGTATTGTAGTAATAGGATGTTTTATAAAAAGCAAGATATCATCTGCAAAAAGAGAGATTTTATGAATTCTCCCCCTACCATCCTCAATCCCTTCAATCTGAACATCCTGCCGTATGGCCTCTGCCAGAGGTTCAATGCTGAGAGCAAAGAGGATGGGGGAAAGAAAATCTCCCTGTCTTACTCCTCTCTCTACATCGAAGAAATCCGAACAATGCCCGTTTACTCTAATTTTCGATTTGGGATTCTTGTACAGTGTTCCCTCGTTTATCGCGGGGGTTACGTTCTGGAAATTTCCCGCGATAGACGAAATCCGCGAAGTAAACAGCTTTATTTTTTACAATTATTTTACAGGTTTTAAGGCCGTAAAACCCCTAACCACACACTTTTATACACTTTTCTCACAGGATTTAACATTTCCTCACAATCAAACACTTTCAAAGTTCAAACTTGTTCCTCCGCCTTTTGGTTGCGACCGCAGGTGCCTTTTCCCCTGCTGTTCTCCAATCTGGATTCAGAGCACAATGCACTGGAAAAAAAATCCGCGAAGCAGCGAAGCCGCGAAAAGTGAACCGCGTTATAGCGAGGGTACACTGTATAGTAACCGAAACCAACTAGTACATTTTTCACCAAATCCCATCTCAATAAGTGTTTGTTCTTGAAATTGCCAATCTACCCGGTCAAATGCTTTCTCAGCATCTAAGCTGAGAAGCAGTGATGTCTTTGCCATGAGTGACTGCAGGTTTAACACTCTCCATATATTATTTATCCCATGGCGGCTGAAATTAATCCTGTCTGATCCGGATTTATTAATTTCTTAATGTATTTTTGTATTTTAGTTGCCAAAATAGATGTTAATATTTTGTAGTCCACACACAAAAGATTTATAGGGCGATAACTAGAGCACTGCAATGGATCTTTTCCTTCTTTATGTAAGACTGTAATGATAGCCTCTAACCATGATTCTGGAGGGTTTCCAGAGCATAGCACATAATTATATAGCTTGCATAATATAGGAGTGAGATCATTAACAAAGACTTTGTAGTATTCTCCAGAAAATCCATCAGTTCCAGGTGACTTATTATTTTTTAATTTAACTATTGTTTCTTTAATTTCTTCTTCTCTGATTGGTTCTACTAATGCGGAGGCTTCATCAACAGTCAGTCTGACCAACTTGAGATTTTTAAAGAAGTCTTTTATTTTTTCTTCTTTTGATTCTTGTGATTTACCCTTGTATAATTGTTCATAATATTTAGCAAAGACATCTGATATCATTTTTGAGTTTGTTTCAATATCATTAGAATAAGGTTGTTTAATTTTAGAAACTACATGACTTGCTTGTGCCTTCTGTAATTGAAATGATAATAACCTGCTGGCCTTGTTTCCCAGTTCATAGTGTTTTCTATCAATAAACCTGAGGGCACCCTCTGCTTTATATGTTAATATCTCATCTAATTTGGATCTATTTTCTTTAAGTTTATCAAGCACTTCTTGTTTTCTGTGTTGTTTATGTTCCCCTTCTAATCTCTTAATTTCTGTTTCTAATTCCATTTGTTTTTTAAGTCTGTCTTTTTTCAACCGTGATCCTATGGATATTATTTTTCCCCTTATTGTGGCTTTTCCTGCGTCCCACAAAGTGGAGGGTGAGACCATTCCATTATCATTCAGAGTAAAATATTTGAATATAGCCGACCTTATTTCTTCTCTGATTCTAACCTCTGTCAGTACTGAGACATTAATTCTCCAATATTTCATACACAGCTCCAGTCCCAAGTCAAGTGACATTGTAACTGGGCTATGGTCTGAGATGCTCATTGATTCAATCTCGCAGTTCTTAACCCGGTATATGTCTTTTTTTGAAACTAAAAAGTGGTCTAACCATGAGTAACTCCCATGCACTTGTGACATAAAAGTGAAATCTCTCTCGTTTGTGTGAAAATGGCGCCACGCATCTATTAATTCTAACTCTTAATATATTTGTTAAACTTTTAGCCTTTCTGGATTGAGGTATATGGATATTGGTAATTTATCTAATTTATTATTCAGTACACAATTCAAGTCTCCACCCATAATAAAAATACCTGCCCTATTTTCTGCTACCAGATGTGCAAGCTTTTTGAAAAAATAAGGGCAATCTTCATTAGGTGCATAAGCATTCATAATCGTTATTTTAATTCCAGCAATTGTCCCTATGACCATAACATAACGACCCTCTATATCCTGACAGAACTTTTCACAATGAAAGTACATGGATCTACTAATTAATATCGCTACCCCTCTCTTTTTGCATTTCCCGTAAGAACTGCTATAAACTTGATCCACCCATTCTCTCTTGAAGTAAAGCTATGGAACAGTGCATTTTCTTCAATTGTCCCAGTATCTTTTTTCTTTTAATTGGGCTGTTTATTCCCTTTATATTATAGGTAATTACATTAAGTAATGTCATCATTGTATGTTAATTGTTTCATGTAACACAACCTTGTCCTTTTTTTTTTTTTTTAATTAATATTAGGTCCAGATTTATAAAACAACAAAACAAACTGAAATTCACCCCTTGTCTCAGGTAGAACAAAACAAAAACATTAAGAACATAGAACTGAACTTCCACATTTCCAGCCAGACACAAAGCATAATCCGTAAATATGTCTGGCCCCCGGTGATAGCGGGACAGAGAGTGGTGACCTGACCCCTCTGTGGTAAATAGCACACAATGAGCAATAGTGACCAGTGTTACATTGACATGTAGAAAAGGTCTTAAAGAGTGTGAATCACTCATGTAAACATAAGAAGTCCTCTGTCAGAACATATCTGATGTTTGATATAGTATTTTGTGGCAACTTATATCAAGCTTTAATAGCCTTCAGTCATTGTCCCTACTTATTCAATTATGTAGCTTTAATAACCTCAAGCCTCAAGTTACAGTGAGATAGTTTTAGGTGTCTTATACCTTGTTCAAACTATTTTCCCTCCTCCTCCTCCTCCATCATGGCCTTCAGATCCAATACTGCCAACATGTTGTTTCTCTTCCTTTTTGCGCTGATGTTCCCTCTTTCAGCCAGTCTCTCCTCAATGCGCTCCTTCTCTCCACCCTGCACCTGGACTCCCAACTCCCTCAAAGTGTCAACAGCGCTCATCAGCATGGGAAAATTTTTTCTCCCGAGTCCATCTTGAGCTTCAGTCGTGCTGGATAAAGGCACTTTGCCTGTATGCCTTTTTGCTTTAACTGCTTGATGACTGCATAAACTTTAGCTCGCTTCTTTTGGAGTTCAGGAGAATAATCTTGATCGAAGAATATCCTCCTATCTTGGAACATCACCTGTCCTTGGCTCCATGCTTGTTGCAAAACAATGTCCTTTACTGCAGGAATCTCACGATGATTGATTGGGGGGGTGCTGCTGGACCTGTCGGTCTGACCTGGAGTGAGCGGTGTGTTCTTTCAATTTTAATATCCAAGTCAGGTGGCAGCCTCAGCACTTTACGTAACAAGCCTTTCACAAACTCAGCAACATCTCCTTGTTCACTCATCTCTGGTATTTGGAATATTCAAATGTTGTTTCTTCTCAGCCTGTTTTGTAAGTCATCATATACCTCCGTGAGTTGTTTATCCCATTGTAGCAGATATCGTATTACGCGATGCTGCCTTGCCTCGACGTCTTCCACTTCGCTTACTCTTCCTTCCAGTTCGCAAATCCTGTGCTGATGATC
The DNA here is from genome assembly GCA_911728415.1 of Lagocephalus sceleratus. NCBI lineage: Eukaryota > Metazoa > Chordata > Actinopteri > Tetraodontiformes > Tetraodontidae > Lagocephalus > Lagocephalus sceleratus. The sequence continues at coordinate 314,515 of CAJVRN010000064.1, read as the reverse complement.
ACCAAGCTGCTCTTTAATATCCGTCATAGCTTTTTCCAGGTGCTCAAGGGTCTGTGTAGTTTGTTTATGCCCCTGAGAGTTTTCTACACAAAGTTTTCTCATTTCTTCTATAATCAAATACTCGGTCTCGCCCACTTTGTGGCTAGTAGCACTTAGGCTAGCGCTGTCCGAGTTCGGGGTTTTATCGCTTATTTCTTTCAAGGGCCTCTGTTTTCCGGCTCCTTTGTTCCTCGAGGAGGAGGACATCTTGTTCAAAGGTAGTTTAGTTTCCAGTCTGAAGGCCTTATGTATCCTATAGATTTCAGATCTTAATTTACTCTATATTCAGTTAATTTCAATAGTTGTATTGATTATGAGGATATTTGGACAGACATGCAGCTTTAGTTAATTGCTAAATGGGTTAAAATATTCTTGATAGGGTCTGGCGCACACCTGATCTGCATCCTACCATTATCTCCCCATCTTAAGGCCCGTCACCAACAGCTTCTGCTGTCGGGTTGTTCCTTTGTCTCCTGTCTCTGATCCTGTTTCCCGCCTGCCCTCGAATCTCCGACTCAGCCTGCCTCTCGGTAACCCCGACTGACTCCCGCGTTTGGACAATCGCCCCCGCTTGTCCGTTCCCCAGATATTCCGGTTTGCAGTGACGTATTGTCGGTTCTTTTGGTTTTTTCCCCATTCGGGTGATTTCTGTTGATCGTGTCTTTGTTCTGTTTTTCCCCGAGATGGGTGATTTTGTGTTGGCCCGAGAGTCCTTTTTCCCTCCTGCACCAGAGCATTTTTGTGTTTTGGACATTTTCTGAGAATAAACTTATTTTCTTCCCTCGCTACCCTGTGCCTGCGTTTGGGTCCTCATTCAGAACTTAACAATTCTATTCTATTAACAGCCCTAGTAAGGATGATACATATGAGATGTAGGAGATGTATGAATGACTAAATATTTAAGATATATATCAAGTTTGATTATTTTACTTTACATGTTATTGATGAACAAACCAATATCAGAAAATGTGTACACAGAAGATTAAGGACGTTCATGTCTTCATTCAACCTTAAAAACTCATTGTGTAAAAAAATCGAATGCAATGTGTGTTTTACTGACTTTTTTTTTCCGCTTTATACTATTATACTGTTTTAACTACTGTAGTGTTTTGACTTAGAAGGTGGTTTTGACATAAATAATAGTGAGTTTAACTTGGAAAATGGGTTAAATTACGGTAATAACTAAAACATTATTGAATATTTTCAGTGTCTATGCAACAGTCAAATACTGATTTGAACTAGAAAGCACTCAGAGTGTGCAGACCTCCGCCAAGCGCAACAATTCCTTTCAGCCCCATTTACCACAATGTTAATGAAAATTTCAAAGTGATCCAGAATCCAGGATTTCTTCCAGATCACCCCCAAAATGAGATCAGTTCTTCCTTTTCACATTTCCAACAAATCCTGAAAATTTCATCAAAATCGGTCCATAACATTTTGAGTTATGTTGCTAACAGACAGACAAACAGACAAACACTGGCAAAAACATAACCTCTTTGGCAGAGGTAATAATCCCAGTCTCATGCTGGGTATTTCCTCCCATACAACATAGCTACCACTGCAAGGAGTAGCACATTTGGATTTAGAGGGAAAGGCAATCAAATCAGTCTTTCTGAGCAGGGCTGTGAAACTGGTGTGTTTAGACTGTGACTGTGCTCAATCCTTTGTTTTTTTGTTTGCTTTGTTTGCTTTTTTTTTTTTTTTGCCAAAACCAGATTAATAACACCAACTAACATTCAATTCAGACATCAAGGAACTGTGTTGGAGGTTTTTGTTTGGAATTCCTGATCACTGTGTGGTACAACACCTTCACTACAGAAGTGCAGAAGTCCCTATGCACCTGTCACACAGCTTCCTTAAATTGCTGCCATCAAAATTGCGACTGTCAAGGACCAGCAGGCTGAAGACAATTTTGGCCACCAGGCTTTCAGGATTGTTGAGCAGGCCCTCTTTATCCTCTTGACTGCAGCTCACAAACATGTGTGTCTATGAGGCTGCAGAGAAGATCCTCAACCTGCATTAGGACACTACAGAAGCCCTTTACCCAACCACTAACACACTGTGGACCATTAGCAGTTCTTCACCATTGCATACTCACTTTATCAGGACAAAGGAACACTGCATGTCCACTGCATACTTGCACCCCCATGCCTATGCATCACTTATTCACATACCGCATGTAGGATGGTGCTTGTAATTTGCAACCCCCCTTGTCACCTTGTTCTTTAACTTTAAGAAATTACTGTGTTTTAACATATGTTTGCTAAGTGATCACAGTGTTACCGGGGGAATTCTAAGCCGCTATTGTTACTGTGTTGCTCTCTACTGACCCTTTCCTCTATTCTTCTCACATTTTGGGCAATGTTGAAATACAAACAGACACATTTCTAAATACACAGGTGTACACACAGACACATTTCTGTATTCATCACAGTCGAGGCAGTCAGATTTGACATTAATAGATATACCAACATGCTGGCTCTCTGCGCCACGTGACTGTCAAAGTGTCTATAGGAAACCCAGGCACCATTTTAGACACGTGATGTGTCTAAAACACTATCTAGTATCACGGAGCAACACAAACACACACACATATACACAGGCAACCACCCTGTGTCTGTGACTTTCTTTGCTTATTGCCCTATATTTATAGTGATTATTTATATTAAATGGTATAAGGAAGGTATGAGACAATTATCACAGAAATTGAAATTGTCTGCTTTCTGCTCTGGCCCATCCCTTCTGTCTCTTCTGCCTAATCCCCCCCTCATGCCTAAACTCCCACAAACCCTCTTCAATACATACTATATTGTATGCATTCAGCAGTTTCCATCCCCTACTCACACACATTAATATGATCATTAAAAAGCAGAGAACACATCTGTAATTATTTTTTTTCTAATTGAAGCTTGTTTACTGTCACCATTGTCAGGACAGGATGAGTCTTTTACAACAATTTTCTTCCTAACCCCTTATCTTTGTCAATTTCTCACTGTTATTGGTTATTAAACTTTGATTCCCTTTTGATACATTTAAAATCAAAATAGATTTTTCTTGATTTCTGAATGATTATTGGCTAATTTTAATTATATTTAATCCATAATCATTATTGATATTTGTTTTTTGATAACTATAGATTTTTTTTCTATTATATTCACCAAATGTATGGGAAAATACACAATTCGTGTGTGTGTGTGTGTGTGTGTGTGTGTGTGTGTGTGTGTGTGTGTGTGTGTGTGTGTAAACATAGATAGAAATACTGATAGAGATAGTGGTACAGATTAAACTATGTGAGGGGATGATGACAACAGTGGACCAATCCTCTGAGAGGCAAGGGAGGCTCAAATCTTCAAATCTATGATCTACATTATTTTGCACCTACACACAGTTTATTCAATTAGCAACAATAATATAATTATCTATGAAATTAATTTTATTCTAATCATTTAATACATACAATTAAAAAGAAAGAAAAACTAAATTTTCATATTGCATGGATGTCCATATACCTGCCAAGCACTCCATGTATTTTTTAAAAGGGTGCTTTTTGTAGCATCATTATACCATTACTACCTCAGTGAATGGTCCATTGTTGCCATGGCAACACACAGGTAAGTGTAAAGAAGTGTGTATTTTGCAACACTGCAGGAGGCCCCTTTCATAAACTGTTGACCTATAAAGCATACACCCACCAGCCTGTGGAGGCTACCAAATCCATATATGTTCCAGGAAAAAATGCAGGGGGGGATCAATAACTAAAGCTTTATATACAGAGTTTACTGTGTCCACTCTTTTTTATTTCCGGCTATGCGTGAGTGGACAACTTAGCCCAGCAAGATGACGACAAAGTTAAAACACTTAGGCCTCCCAAACCGTTTCTGCACCATTCAATGATATTCAATGAAGTTTCTTAATGTTTCCAATCTCTTTTTTTCCCTTCCTTTGCTTTTGTTAAGCTCGTGTCTTTTCCTTGCCTTATCTTTCATTTCTCTTTTGTTTGAGAGGAGGTCTTTGTCACTGTCTTATTTTTATCTGGTCTTTACCTGCCTGCCTCTCAACATCCTCCTTTGTTTCATCCCTAGGGCTTTGCTGTGTCTGATCTGTCAGAAGGCAGATTCCCTGCAGACATCCATGACAGACACTGGCCATATGGGAGGAATAGTGATTGCCCTCCTTTAATGTCTCACTGTTTGTTTTTCATTTTTTCCTATATTAACATGTACATCCATCATCTGATCAACAGTTAAACAGACAGGCAGCATTGTTCAGTTAAACTATTGTCTATATATCTATCTCTGTATATTACAACACACATACGTGTATTGAAAATCGGCTCTATATATATATATATATATATATATATATATATATATATATATATATATACATACACACACACATATATACATATATACATACACACATATACAGTATATATGTATATGTGTGTATATATATATATATATATATATATATATATATATGTATGAGGTCAGCAGGTAGGATTGTTACCATGCTCAATGGAAGTCTTCCACTAGATGATGTGAATGAGGCACTATGGACAATTGCCACTGAAAAAAAAGTCCAACAGTGCAGCAGCTACAGTGGCAAAATGCTAACAGCCCTGGAGACCCCATCCAACTACCAGCATTGTTAGGTGATTGAACCTGCCTCAGTACAACCTGGAAGCTCCTGACAGGTATCATGATGGCCACAATAAGAGAGCACATGGCTCAATACAGGAGTGGGACACAGAAAAGAAGCAGTAGGGGGCAGTACTCGTTCACAGGGCCGTATGCTTACATTGAGTGAGACATCGACTCACTGATCGACACTACCAAGATCTATAGCATTGACAAGGACATCATTCAGTCTAGATAAGTGTGGCTGAACGGTAACAATGAGAGGGAGGATAGTCAGGACCAAGGGAGTCAGGCTATCACAAGGGAACATCGCATATGTCAAGTATAGCTACAAATACCCTAGGATTCCACAGGGAAATAGAAATCTTAAGGTGGCTACCAGGAAGTCAGCCACAGCCAAATACCTCCAGAGATTAAGGCAGGTCTCACCCCAAGTCCAGCACCCTGAGGCTACATGAATCAGAAAGAGGGAGGCTGAGGACTAATGAACATCATAGTCACTATCCCAATAAAAAGAGTTAAGGTCAGTGAGTACATCAGGTGTTTAGTGAATACCTCAGGCAGTAGAATTTCAATCGAGAAGAACAGCTGGAACCATGGGAAGACAAGCCTCTGCATGGCATGTACCACTGTAAAATAGGAGAAGTGGCTGATGTCGGGAAATCCTACCAGTGGCTGGAAAATGTTGAAAAAAATGACAGCACAGAGGCTGCAATAAATGACAGCACAGAGGCTCTGTTCAAGCATGAGAACAGGCTCTGAATAAAAGAACAGGCTCTGAATACAAGAGCAATAGAAGCTGGGATCTATTACAACCAGGAAAATCCAAAGTACATTCTGTACATGGAAGCCCCTGACAGGAAGAGGAACAGATTTCAGGAACAATATCTGAGATTTTTGTCTCTACAGTGCTAGAAACAGCAAAGATAGAGTTTTAAGAAGGAACAGACCACCAAGGGGATGGCGAGTGGAAGATTATTTCTTTGAAAAATAATAGGCTAGTCAAATAACCTAGGTAAAATATTACTGGTAGAGAATAATGCATCCATTAGCAGCCTGTAGAGAAGCAAACTCATTACATGTACTGAATTTTGTAGACAGACAGTATTCAGTCTTAATCGGCTTTAAATTCTCTTCGGTATTATAGCTATTGGATAGCCATGGAGCTGATAATCAGTTGAATTCATTTTGTCAAACTAATTTAAACGTAATTACTGCCTAATGATGGAAAAAAAACATGTATTTACATTATAATGGTCTCTAAAATACCAAGTATGATTTGATTATGAAAAGATGTAACTATAGATGCACCTACATACATAAACACCTGTGTGTGCGTGTGTGTGTGTGTGTGTGTGTGTGTGTGTGCTTGCGTGCATGTGTCCGTGCAGGTGTGCATGCGTTCGGGTGTGTGATTTGTCCAGACAAACAGACACGCAACACTAAGCAGACATTTTTGATTAGTCGAACAGGGTTAGGAATAATCGAACAGGGTCTTGCTAGTTATTATTGTACAGAGGTTAATTTAGATGTTAGGGACTCAAATCCAAAATTTCTGTTCCTTCCTTTTTGTTCATATGTAATTTTTTTCACATTTCTGATTTTTGTGAATACTACATATTAGCACAGCAACTAAACCAACAGCATCAAATCCTCAAACTGCTATAATGCCCAGGTTGTCATATCGAGTTGTAAATGGCACTGTAAGCAGAAGTATGTGTATGCAGCAAAGCAGCCCCAGAATATAACAGTGCCTCCTCCATGTTTCACAGTAGAGACAATGGGCCTCATTCACGAACCGTTCTTACAAACAGATTTGTTCTTAAGTCCCACTTACGAACATTTTACGAAGATTGGGGCATTCATGATTTTCTTCTTATCCTGGATTTATGCGTAGGTAAGAACAAATCCTACGAACACCCAGGAGTACACTCCCTTGTTTATCGCGGGGGTTACGTTCCGGAAATAGCCCGCGATGGACGAAATCTGGGAAGTAAACAGCTTTATTTTTTACAATTATTTTACAGGTTTTAAGGCCATAAAACCCCTAACCACACAGTTTTATACACTTTTCTCACAGGCTTTAACATTTTCTCACAGTTAAACACTTTCAAAGTTCAAACTTCTTCCTCCGCCTTTAGGGTGCGACCACAGGTGCACTGCTGCATAATACTGATGCACTGTAAAAAAAAATCTGTGAAGCCGAGAAACGTGAACTGCGTTATAGAGAGGGCTTTAGGGGATCGAGGATATGCCCTGGCTCCCTGGCTGTTGACACCACTGACCAACCCTCAGACTCCACAGGAAATTGTATTCAATCAGATGCATGCGCGCAGTCGCTCCACCATTGAACGCACCATCGGCATTTTAAAGGGGTGTTGGATGTGTTTGGACACAGCAGGTGGCAAATTGCTGTACAAACCGGAGAAGGTAATTATTTATTTTTGTTATAAAATCTGCTTAGATTACGTTTATTCATCTAACGTATGACTCTCCCTCACCATTACAGGTCTGTAGGATAATCATGGCTTGCTGTGTCCTGCACAACATTGCTATGAAGCGTGGTGTCCCTATTCCCCCTCAGCCATAACCCCGTGACGATGTGCGTCCTGACGCAATGATGAGGCCAGACTGCAGGCACACGGTTCACGTTCGAGCGCAATTAATTGCCCTTTTGTGAATAAAATGCATTATTGTCACAATTTCAGTCTAACAGTCTTGATTCACTTCAAAAAGAAAAAAAAAAGAGAGACCGGTTTCAGAGCACAGCTTTTACACGTTTATTTTTTTTACATTCTTATTTTTTTTTACATTCTCGTTTATTTCTGAATATAACTGATTTTCTCTGGGTGATTTCCTGCAACAGTACCTCCACCTCTGAACTAACAAAGTTTTTTTTTCTCCTCACCTGATGCGCTCCATCTAACTTCTTTTTTGCTTTGGGCATTGTGCTGCTTTTTGCTCTGTCTACAGGGCCCTGCTGCAGTTCCTTTTATGGGCATTAGTGGGCGGTGACTTATGCTAACCATATGTTAATTAGACTCACCTGGCATGCGCTCTCTGTGAACATTTCTGAGGCTTACGAACACGTTGATGAATCTGACGTAGGAACTTCTTAAGAACAACTTAAGATAGAATCTAAGAAGATTCTTAAGAACATATTGGTGAATGAGGCTCAATGTTCTCCCTCTGAACATAGGGCTGATGTTCCTAAAAATAAAAAGTTGCATTTTTATCTCATCTGTCCATAGGACATTCTCCCAGAAGCTTTGTGGCTTGTCAACATGTAGTTTGCAAATACCAGTCTGGCTTTTTACCTTCGCCAAGGAGGTTATGTTTTTGCCAGCGTCTGTCTGTCTGTCTGTCTGTCAGTCAGCGACATAACTCAAAAAGTTATGGACTGATTTTAACATTTGGTTAACATTGTGGTAAATGGGGCCAAAAATGTTGTTTCTCAATATCTCAGTTAATTATTGACCAAACCCCATGAAATGTGACTCAAGGATGGACAATGGGATCCTCTATCATATTCCAAAGGCTGATCTGGATCTGATCCAGAAGATGGATTTTATTGCAATTTATATAAACTTTGCGGAGGTCTGCGCTTTCTAGTTTATGATTTGTTTTCAACAATGGTGTCCTCCTTGGTTGTCTCTTATTAAATCCACTTTGGCTCAAACATGGACGGATGGTGCGATCTGACACTGAGGTTCCTTGAGCTTGAAGTTCACCTTTTAATCACTTCAGAAGAAGAAATAATTTTCTTTCTAATCTGAGACACTTTCCTTTGCTTCCTCGGTTCCATGTTGAGGGTAGTATACACCATGTCACCAAACTACCTGCAGCCCTATATATAGGTCCACTGACTGATTGCAAGATTGTAGACATCTGTGATGCTAATTAGGGGACACATCTTGGATTATCATGTTCCTTTGGTCATATTCTTTTCAGTCTTTTCTAGGGGTATCATCATTTTTGTCCAGGCCTGTTTCATAAGTTTATTTTTAAATTTATTCTGTTGAAATATGGTTGAAAAGCAATACCACTTTCATTTGTTAAATTTCACAGAATTTTTATTTATTATTACTTTTGTCAAGTTATTTCCGTGACCATTGTGAGTTTTTCTTTCATTACCAACAATTTGGTCTACATGTGTAGCTGCTCCAGATACATTTCATTTAATTGAAAACCTGTACTTTTGAATTGAAACAAATATAGACAATTTAATAAAAATGACAACTTAATGAACAATATTACCAATTACTATTTAGTTTTTTAAAAAGAAAAAAAATAATAATTCTTGTGATTTGTGAAAAATGGTTTGCAATGATTTGCAATTTCTGAATTGTGTTGTTCTTGTAACTTGTTGATGACATCAATCCCCTATGCTATACTCCATGGGGCTGCATAAAATAATGATCTAAGTAACATAGTGTACACAATGAATTATTTAAGTATCTAATCTTTATATTCAAGAGCAAAGCCAATAACGTACATAAGAATACATACATATATCTAATAACTATTTGAAATGCACAGAGCAAAACTATATTGCCGTAAAACATTACTACCCCTGAAAACTGTTGCTCATTTGCAGAACCACATTTTAACATTTTTTAAGCAAATTATACATAACACCCACTGAGCTGCAAGTGATAGGCCTGACATTATTGTCAAGTGGGGGTCAAGTTATAGCATTATTGGTGTAATTGCAGTAACTATATTTTTAAAAGGACATTATAGGGCAGTATAGGGTGGATGTAACTTTGGTCCTCAGTCTTTACAGCCCTTCACACACTGTCTGTTAGTCAGGCATGTCAATCAAATAGACGTACCCCACTTTTTAAGGTATTTAATTATGGAAGTATTTTCAGAAGGACCACCAGATAATATTTTAGAATCATGAGTTATAGCTGTTGATACCAATATGACTTGTAAAAAAAATGAAAGAAAACTCATGTTTCATGTTTGAAAACAACTGGGGGTGAATTGAAGCCAGGGATTTTTGATGCCAAACCCTAACGTATTTCAGTGGTATTGCATGTACATTTCTGTATGGTGACATGTTTTAGCCCAGAGGTCTATGTCCATCTTTTATATACAATCTATGATCACAAAATATCAGAGCAACCTTTGATCTCAGAAAGATCAGGGCAGCTATTGATCCTGCAAAGATCAGGACATCATTTGATCTTGCAAACATCAGAACCACGTTTGATCTTGCAAAGATCAAAGACAGTGGCACTAAAAATTGTATATGTGTTCCCAATAAATATAGATATAGAGAGCTAAGAAACTCAGTGCAAAATGTAAGCACTGTTATTCTTATTTGTGTCTAAGAGGCAAAACTGAAAAAAATCTTTCTAAAGAAGGCAAATATTTCTAAAATGTTTCTTCATTATCTTTGCACATTGCACTTCTCTTCCCAATGCAATCAATGGGAATAGAAGCCTGTTTTCTTTGCTGAAAAGCTGTTAATTTTTGTTTTAAACTGTTAACTTTAAGACTGACACCATTTCATTTTCCAAAAGGTAAGTCTCTTGGAACTGAAACAAATAAGTAAATGTGTTGAGTCAAGATTTGCATTGTGAACAATGCTGGCAGCTGGTTTATGTACGTATGATATGAGACAGTAACAGATTTTTTTGATTTCTTATTTAGGAAAGCAAACATCACATTTTTCTTTGCCAAAGTTGTGATCTATCAAACCAAAACTTGACAGGAAGAAGTGCATAAATGTATGCCTCTCTGACCATGGCATACCATGATTTATACCTTTTGAGAGTGAAATCTGTGACCGCCTACATCAACGCCACAATTGCTTCTGTCATGGCCTGCTGGTTGACCATGATAGAAGGACTCTGCCGTTGTGGGTTTCATTGAGGCACTCTAGCTACTCTGCCACCGAAGCTGCCGTTTCCATCTGAGCATCCACGGTCTCCCTCTGTACCTCCAGTATGCACGGTCTCAGTTAGGACTCCCAAGCACACCCACTAACCATATTGACCACATTGCCTTGTGGTCATCAATTGTGCATTTTTTACCTTGTTGGTGAGGCCTGATAAGAGAATCTTTATTTCTGGAGGGGCAGTTATTAAATCATAAATCATAAATAGAAGTGTGAAAGTGAAAGACTTGTAGTGAACTTGAGCATATACAAGCTTGCAGTCATACATCATGTTATCTTATGTTTATGACATTTTATATTGTGTTTACTGCATATTTCCTGTGTCTTCTATTGTGTAAATGTCTTCAAGATCCCAGAGCCCCCAACATCACTTCAAAATGAGGTGATCTTCCTTTTAATATTTAAATGTCCAGTAAAATAATTTTATCTTAAATGGATTGATGTCTTATAGAGTATCACCTATGTCTTGTGGCTGAGCATCACCTATGGCACACGCAGTGAGTTGTGGGCTTTCTTGTAGTCAATCCAGGCAGTGCACAGGTTGGTACTGCAGTCTCGAGTGACTTCTCTGTCAGTTCTGTGGATCTGTCGGGATGAGAATTATCTGGCCTTTGGTTGACCCTCAAGGGTGGGGTTCCATCACTTAGTACCTAGTTCATTTGTGTCTCCAAGTGTTTATGGAGAGAAGTCAGCTTCTTCAGTCAGTAGGTGTGGGTCCTGACATGATCCATACCTTCAGTCAGTAGGTGTGGATCATGTCAGGACCCAGGGCTGCAGCTCTTCTTCTCCAGCTCTTCAGCTCTTGAGGCCTGCTCTTTGATGTCTGTCTCTGTGATGCAGATCTTGATTTGTCTTTTGTCCTTAAGTCTTCCAACTATATGGCATCAATGTCGTTTGACATCTCTTTTTTTACCATATATTCTTCCAGTACTTTTCAGTCTCTAGCCCTGGAGTATCAGCTTTCATTGTATTACCCTGCCACTGACAGTACACTGTTGATGGTTCCATCGAGAACATAGTGTCAGGGCCTGGCGCTCCTCCTTCCCCATAGGGGGCGCCAACCCTGTTCTGGGATCAGCGGGAGGCTGCGCACCTGCGCTGGATCCCAGAATTATCCGGGCTTCATAAGGCCTGTCCCCGACAGCAGAAGCTGTCGGGTCGTTTTGTTGGTGTTGGTTGGTTGGTTGGTTGGTTGGTTGGTTGGTTTGTTTGTTTGTTTGTTTGTTTGTTTGTTTGTTTGTTTGTTTGTGTGGACTCTGTGGATTTTGCCCTGTCGATTGCTCCCTCGTCTGTTCCCCGTACTGGACCCTGCCGGTGACTCACCCTGGACTCAACTCCCAGCCTGTGTCACGGTAACTCCTGTGTGTCCAGACTCCCCGCTTGTCCGTCGCCCGGACATCCCGGTACGCGGGGAGGTCTAGTTTATTGTTCCTGGACTTCTCCCCCTCACGGGCGTTTTGTGTTGGCCCGAGAGCCCTTTTTTCCTCCTGCGCTGAGGAGTATTTTGTGTTTGAGACCTTCAATAAACCTTTGTTCTTCCCCGTTACCCTGTGCCTGCGTCTGGGTCCACCCCCCGTCCTCCACCGAACGTGACATAACGACCCGACCAGAAAATGGACCCAGCAGGCACGCCCCAGAGTCTGGCAGAGGAGGAGGCCCTCATGCGGGACCACCAGGTGCGCCTCATGAGGGCCGAGGACATGATGGCCTTGCTCCACCAGGAGGTGGCCGCGCTCACGCTGCTGGTGGGGTCCTCCCCAAGCCCGGGACCAACGGGACCCTCCTCACGCCAGTCCAGCGGCAGCGCAACCTCCTCAGCGGCCAGACCAGACCGGCAGAAGCGGGACGATCTCCAGCGCCTCAAAGACCTCCTGGCTAAGTACATCCAGTGGGTCCAGAAGCTGGAGAGCGAGCGCACGTCCCTGCAGCAGCAGTTGGAGGACAGGGACAGGTCCAAGAGCCAGGAGCTGGGTGACCTGCGGAAGCAGTACGAGGGGAAACTGGCTGATATCCGCAGGTCACTGGAGGGGCTGGCAGCAGAGGAGGCCCGGCGGCAGACCGCTCTCAGGGACCTCGTTGAAGAAAAGGAGAGACTCCAAGTCAGGTGCCACGGGTTGGAGGGTGAAGCGGCCAACGCCCTGGCCCAGAGGCAGAGCCTGGAGTCGACCCTCGTCGCCAAGGACGCCGATTACGGCACGCTCCTGGCCGAAAACAGGAACCTCGGCGACGCCCTCGCTGGTCTCCGGAACCAGTTGTCTGCGGAGATCCAGCAGAGAGTGGGGATGGAGAACCAAGTGCGAGCCCTGAAGGAGCAGCTGGACCTGCAGAGGAACGCCTGTGAGCAGGAGGTCCGGGAGATCCGGCTCCGTTGGGACCACGAGCGTCAGCTGCAGGACCTGCAGAGGACCATGGACCAGGAGCGAGAGGTGTGGCAGCGGACCCTTCACCAGAAGGAAGAGGAGCTGTCGACCATGAGGAGCCAGATACTCCGCCAACAGGCGGACTATGAGACCCTGCTGGAGGAGAAGCTGCTCCTCAACTCGGAGATCAGCTCCTTCAGGCGGCGGCGGCTGCTTCTGGAGGAGCAGAGGCTGCACTCGTCACCGGGCCCCGGGTTCCGGGGTTCCCCCAGATTCCCTAGTTCCCCCAGATTCTGGAGGTGCCCCAAGTCCCGGGGTTCCCTCAGATTCTGTAGTCTCCCCAGATCCCGTAGGTGCTCCAGGTTCCCTGGTTCCCCCAGATTCCCTAGTTCCCCCAGAGTCCGAAGGTGCCCCAAGTTCCGGGGTTCCCTCAGGTTCGGGAGTTCCCCCCGATTCCCTAGGTGCCCCAAGTACCCCAGGGTCCATAGTTCCCCCTGGGTACGCAGTCCCCCCGGATTCCACTGGTCCCCCTGAGCCTGCAGGAAGAGGAGGCCGCAGCTCCATCGATCAGGGCGCTTCTGCACCGACACAGGGGAACCTGGTAGCAGGTACATGCGTCTCCCCTGCAGTTAACCCTCTCCCCCTAGCCCCAGGCAACCCGGCGCTGTACCACAAGGCGCCCACTCCGCTCTTCGTGGGGAGGAGGGGGACTCTGCGAGGCCGTTGGAGGCATCCACCCCACGGCGGTGCGGCTGGGGCTCGAGGCATCCTTGGGGGCCCGCCCCGCCTTCCACGTCTCCCGGTTCGAGCCGGTGGGGGATTCAGACCTGCCTCCACCGGCCAAGATTTTGGACGTCCGCCGGAGGGACCGAGGATGGCAGCGCCCAGTGGACAGAGGAGGATGCAGTCCCGAGGAATGGTCGTGGGCTCTGCAGCGCCATGTCCGGGATGGAGACGACTTCTGGGCTTTCCCCCACGGCTCCCCCCGTCAAGACTGTTTGGGCGCCAGGAGGCGCCCGTTGAGGGGGGGGTACTGTCTAGCCCTGGAGTATCAGCTTTCATTGTATTACCCTGCCACTGACAGTACACTGTTGATGGTTCCATCGAGAACATAGTGTCAGGGCCTGGCGCTCCTCCTTCCCCATAGGGGGCGCCAACCCTGTTCTGGGACCAGCGGGAGGCCGCGCACCTGCGCTGGATCCCAGAATTATCCGGGCTTCATAAGGCCCGTCCCCGACAGCAGAAGCTGTCGGGTCGTTTTGTTTGTTTGTTTGTTTGTTGGTTGGTTTGTTTGTTTGTGTGGACTCTGTGGATTTCGCCCTGTCGATTGCTCCCTCGTCTGTTCCCTGTACTGGACCCTGCCGGTGACTCACCCTGGACTCAACTCCCAGCCTGTGTCACGGTAACTCCTGTGTGTCCAGACTCCCCGCTTGTCCGTCGCCCGGACATCCCAGTACGCGGTGAGGTCTAGTTTATTGTTCCTGGACTTCTCCCCCTCGCGGGCGTTTTGTGTTGGCCCGAGAGCCCTTTTTCCCTCCTGCGCTGAGGAGTATTTTGTGTTTGAGACCTTCAATAAACCTTTGTTCTTCCCCGTTACCCTGTGCCTGCGTCTGGGTCCACCCCCCGTCCCCCGCGAGAACGTGACACATAGCTTGTACTTCCATCGTTTATCTCTTCAGGTGGGTAGTCAGGGCTGTGAACCTTTGCTTGTCTTAAGGGCCTCAGGTATTGATAACTTGTTGAATTTATTAGGGATATTCTTCATCACACCTGTGACAATGTGGTAACTTCTCCCTTGCTTTGATCTTTGCCTCTAACTTTCTCTTCCATGCAGGAACTCATATCTTGTGGCTGACATTTTTCTTATAGCCAAGTGCCTGAAGTACCACTGACTTGTCCATATAGCTTCATTCACATTTGGTAGGGTTTCAGAGGGTATTTCACTTACTCTTGGTAACCATCTACAGGGTCCAGTGTTATGCATGGCACATAATCAATTTCTCTAAGAAGATGACCTGCAAAATGCATGCAAACCAAGCACACAAATCTTACCACGAGGACGCAATTTGACGCTCTTTATCGGTTATCTTGCTGAATTATGCCATAAATGCATTTACATGCAAGCAAGAAATTCCTGTGTGACTACATAAACGTGATTACATAAAATGTACATCATCTTTGCTCAGTTAAAATCAGCCTAAAGGACTCCACCTTTGTGAAGGGGGTAGAGAGCATCCATGAAAGCTTTCCATCACCCGTCATACTCTCAGGGAGAATCAATTAGATATAAAATACGTTAGTCATATGACTCACACTGCCTCCGAAGACATTGTTATGGAGTATGATATGAAATATGGAGTAAAAGTGTATGGAAAATGAAAGTGTTGTTGAATGAGCTATTCAGAGATTCTTTCATGTACAAATTTATAACAATTATGTTCTAGCTGATGCAAAATAAATACAAAATTACTCACGAGAGGATGCGCTCCAGCCGCCCTCCAGGGGACCCAATAATTTCTCCAAGAGTACAGAACATCTGGCCCAGAAAGTCCTCAAAGTAAATAATGCAGAACAAATGTAAAGTCATCATCAGGTTCATATGACTCATAGGCATTAGTTAGAAAGTAAGTGTGTACAGTGTGCCACTCAGGAGAATGGCATTCTAACAACTGCTGTCCATTTAATTTATCTATTTTTACATGACAATAAGGAGTATACAATTTCAAAGAAAAACACACTTAACATAAAACAGTGAGAATATCTTTCAACACTGTAGCATTTGAATGTTTGTTCTGTGGGTATGAGTAAAAGAGAGTTGTAAAATAAGTGTCCTGACATACACAAACTACTTTAATATACTGTCACAACAAAAACAGCTGCTTTTAATATGAAGTCAAATACTGAAAGGTTTACCTGAGCAAATGATAAAAAGTAAACTGAAAAATAAAAAGTAGCACCACGGGTGGGTACCTGGATGGTATCTACTATGATATTAAAGAACTGGTGAAACAAACAATCAAATTAAAGGGGGGAGTAATGAGTATTGTAATACAATTTAATATAAAAGAAGAAGAAGACTGAACATACAAAGATTGCCTGGATATGCTTCTCACCTTCTGCTTTTCCGTGAGTTAATAATTTTAAGAAAAAAAAGTTCAGTCAAAGCATGAATGAATGTACATTGTCCATATTCAAAACTGACGTGGCATAATAAACTTACATGTTTGGAAATATTACAGCTTCTGGAGTCCACATTGTAACTGTCAAAAACAAGTTTCAATGACATGGGACACACTATTAGTGGTTTCAGCATGAAAAATTCTTGAGGTGGGAAATTCTCATTCATTTATTTATTAATTTTATCTATTTATTTTGGGTTTTTGTTATCAGTGATAGCAGCTGCACATTCTTCTGAAGTATGTCAGATGAGGGGTTAAAAATCTTCCAGTTTCTTCCAACAATCCAGTTGCATCTCCATTACAACTTAAATTACTATGAAATGAATGAGAACCTGAACACACTTGTCAAGATCATTCATCTTAATTGTTCAAATGACCTGACTCAACCTATTTATTTTTTAAGTAATCAAACACATGCTGGCAGTAGCTTTTTTTATGGTGGATCCTTTATCTAGTTGGTAGGCAAATGGTCTGATGAACTATTCAGTTATATTGAAAAAAAGAAAAAAATGGTCAATTTACTTACACATCAAATCGTAGATTTTGTTTCTCCTCAAAGAAGAAATCCAGGAAAAATTTCCTGACAAAGTCTGGGTTTCGAGTGTTATCGATTACCTCTGTCCTCCCAAACTGAAAAAGAAATGGTAACTAACAATAATGATTCAACAATCAAATAAGCATACAGTTAGGTTAGCCCATTGGTATTCATTGTAAAGAAGAAATTGTTCTAAACTGACTATTGATTATTATAATCTATATTGATACTATAATCAATATAGATCATTAAGGTGATACATAAGCTTTCCATCACTTTCTGCCACTTGTTCTTCCACAGAGGGTCGCGGAGGACTGGAGCCTAACCCAGCACATTGGGCGAAGATGGGGTACACCCTGGACTGGATGTCAGTCAGTTGCAGGGCTGACACATACAACCACTCGCATCTATGGGCAATCAACCTGATCACATTACCCGGCAAGAACCCATGCAGGCACAGGGAAAACATGCAAACTCCACACAGAAAGTCCCCAGCCTCATCCCCAACCGGGATTCAAACCCGAATCCCTCTGGGAGGCCGCTGCCTTCTTGCTGTGAGGCAACAGTACTAACCACCACACTACACATATTTAATACAGAAAATGAAAATAAATAAATACATACATAAATAAATAAATAACAAAAAAATAAACAACAAAAAATAAACAAAAGACCAAAAGGAGTTTGGTGAATTTGGCTGATAAGAAGTCCATAACAAATAACTTGGAAATGAATGAATTTGTGAAGTTTTTGAAAAGGGAAATAGGAGACTGTTGCACAGTGGATTGGTGAAAAATAAGAGAGGAGTGGAGAGAAACATTTTTTGAACTGTTATGTCGCAAATAAAAAAATCAAACAAACACAATAACTGTGCTGCCAAAAAAAAACACAAAAAACATTGCAATCCATTTCTCTGTGTTTTACTTGGACCCATAGCTAACAACGGAATTCAATGAAGAAAACACTGTAGGCACAGGGGGGAAAAGTGCTGGAGCAGATGTGTACACATGATATACACATGAGGCCCCATTCACATTTCGGACTGTCCCCTGCATACAATCAGCCCTGCCTGGAACCTATGTTATCATTCTTACATCTTTTTTTAAACAGAGGACAGGAATTCTTAAATAGGATTTTCCAATAACAGTGTCATTCTTGTCCTGCTATCTAAATCTATAACCTCTTGGGAAATTAAGCTGCTACGTTAGATCTATCTATGGGCCCAGATTTTCTCCTGGGCCAATTGGTTCCACCGTCTCCATGACAATCACACCAGTAATCCCTCTCTTAGGCTGCCAGCCTTTCCTCCATGGTTAGACCCAACAACACCACGTAATGAGCTATTGATCTTGTTACTGCTTCCCCGGGAGCCTCAATACTTCTCATGTCTTCAGTGACTTCAGTGTCCAATATTAATTGATAGCATATAATCTGTGCTATCATTGGTGTCTCTAAATGATCCAGTACAGCCTTTTTGCCTGTAAATGTGCTGCACTGTTTGCCTCAGAGGGTTGAATACAATTTCAAAGGCGATTCAACAGCATCCACTCTGTCAAATTTCATATGCTCTTATGAATGTAATAATGTAATAATGCTAATAATAATGTTGTAGTTTAGTGAGGATAAGTTGATATCACAGTAGCAAGGGAAAAAAATCCGTCATTATATAGTTCCTAAATGTACAAAATATAATCATGCCTGGCATACAATGTTGATGTCAGTGAAAAATACAGCTTTGCTCACCTCTCTCCATTCTTTGGTGCCAACAGCCTGCAAGTATAGAACAACCACTGGAGGAAACACAGAAGTTCAAGGGACAGGAAGAAAAAAGAATATTCAATTAAGGTTTTATGTTTTGTAAATGATGTTGATAGCTTCAGTATCTGACACACATGAATATACTTATAATTATAACACTGATAACTAAACCAACAAGATCAATTGGATCAATAAGATCCAAAAAAAAATGAAGAAATAAAGAAAAGTCAATAATAACTTTCAAAAAATGAAAACTAATTTGGCAATGATTTCAAACTTAGTTAATTTCTTCTGTTATGTAGCCTATTTTTTATTGTATTAGCCTATTTTATTATTCTATTTTTTTATATTATTATTTTCAGAATTTTTGCAATTGCCTTTCTTTCCCTTTTTAACCAACAATAAAACTGAACTAAAGTGAAAATATACCCATGACATTGTGATTGGTGCATTGCAGATATTGAGATGGGACTTCATATCTGTCAGTAAATATTGAAAATCTACCTCCCATTGTACGAGATGGATATATAATATAATAAATAAAAGTATAATAGATTTGTCTTGGAGGGCAGTCATCAATACATGTCATATGTATATATGACATGTTTTATATATATATGTTTTATATATGACATGTTTTATATATATATATATATATATATGTATATATATATGCCTGATATTTAATGGTGCCATTGATGACTACCCTCCAAGACAAATCTATTACAGCATGCATTAACATACAGATAGAGTAATATGAATGTAAGCAATGCTATTACAACTGTATTTATTCATTATAGGTGTTCAAGTGATTGATGCTTTTATTTTAATGAAGAATAGTAATCATGATTTAATGTTTTTTATTGATTACACAACTATAATATCAGTAATATATATGGTCTTCACAATTGACCCCCTGAGAATGTAATAACAAATTCCTAAAATAAGATTATCCATCATGGAGCATTGCAAAATTATGCTCTACTCATTACCTCCGCCAAGGAGGTTATTTCTTTGCCTGTGTTTGTCTTTTTGTCTGTTAACAACATAACTCAAAAAGTTATAGACCGATTTTGATGATATTTTCAGGATTTGTTGGAAATGTGAAAAGGAAGAACTGTTTTCATTTTGGGGGTGATCTGGAAGAAATCCTGGAGTCTGGATCACTTTGAAATTTTCGTTAACATTGTGGTAAATGGGGCCAAAAGGAATTGTTGCAGTTGGTGGAGGTCTGTGCTCTCCGAGGGCTTCCTAGTTATCATTGTATTACGAGATTTTCTCTTTTAATAAGCCTGACAACAAGGTAAGTGTCTTTTTCATTGTCAGACAATTACCAACACAGAAAGCTCTTAAATAATTATACATTCAATTCCTGCAGTATGACATTCAATTCATAACAAGAAGAAATTTTTGGGATTGAATCAGCTTTGTGTCAGAAATTACTTTTTAACATAAAGCTGTCCAACAAATTCAAAAAAAATAAAAAAAATGCCCAAACATGACAATAAAGCACAAGGCAAACATTTCATTTGTCAACAACACAAAGTGCCACAGGAAGGGGAAGATTGTTTAAATACACAAGAAGGGGAGCAAGGACTATAGATGCAACTGGAGATAAAACACAAACAACAATAACAATAGAGATGTAAGAGTCATATCCTAATGCATTCTTTGGGTCAAAATTAGCAATGACCCATTTAAAACTAGAAAGCACTCGGAGAGCAGAGACCTCCTCCAACTTTATATAAACAGCCTTTGGAATATGATTGTCCATCCTTGAGTCAAATTTCATGGGATTTGGTCAATAATTAACCGAGATATTGAGAAACCAAATTTTTGGCCCCATTTACCACTGTCATGGTCTGGCACTCCTCCTTCCCCATAGGGGGCACCAACCTCTCCTGGAGGCTGAGCTGGCACACCTCTTCTGCATCCCTTCATCATGCCCCCGGATTCTTAAGGCCCGCTTTTCTGCCACGTCTGAGATCCTGTTTCCCGTCCGCCCATCTCCTAGTAAACCCGACTGACTTTCATCTGCCCGTCGCCTCCACCCGTCACTGGTCGACACGTTCAGGCCTGTGGACAATTGCCTTGTTCGTCCGTTCCCGGACATTCCCATCCCGGTGGAGTATTGTCGTTCTTTGGTGTTGTCGTTCTATTGCAACACCCGTTTGGGTGTTAATCTGTTAATCTTGTCTCTGTTCGTTTTCCCCATGGAGGGCGATTTTGTGTTGGCCTTAGAGCCCTTTTCCTCCGGCACCGGAGTGTTTTGTGTTTTGGACTTTTTGAAATAAACTTATTGTTTTCCCTCGCTACCCTGTGCTCGCATTTGGGTCCTCGGTCTGAACCTTAACAGAACAACCCAACCAGAATGGACCCAGCGGAAGCATGCCACGCTCTGTCCCCGCAGGGCATGCTGCTCAGCGGTCATGAGCAGCTCCTTAGCAACCATGGTCAACTGATCACTGCGCTGTACCATAACGTGGCCGCGCTCATGCGGCAGTTGGAGCAGCAGCTCCCCCCGTCCCCCTCCGGTAACAGCGCCTCCACCGCAGAAGGCACCCACAGAGACCAACTCTCCGATGTGTGATCCGGAGCCCTTTGACGGTGACTTCAACCATTGTCATGGGTTCCTGCTGCAGTGCCATCTCGTTTTTGCTCAGTGCGCGCGCATGTTCCCCTCCGATGGGGCAAAAATTAATTATGTTATCATTAGTTATGTTACCCCTGTCTGTTGCAGGGGCGCGCGTTGGAGTGGGTGCACCCGTCCTGCGCGCGCCCACATCAACACCTTACCGCTCGAGACCTTCCTTCTGCGGTTCGAGCGCATGTTTAATCGGCCGAATCGCACTGGTTTCTCCGCAGAGCGCTTATTCACTCTTCACCAGGGCTCCCGCTCCGTCGCTGACTACGCGGTGGAGTTCGATATTTTGGCCGCCAAGGCCGGCTGGGTCGAGCTCGCGCTTCAGGCCACTTTTCGCCGTGGTCTCAGCAACCAGGTGCGCGACGCGTTGTTTGCGGGGACTCAGCCCACCGGCCTCGACGGTTTGATGGACCAGGCAATTGAGGTTGACAATTTTTTTATCAATTTATTTATTTATTTTTAATTAGACCTTTATTTAACCAGGTGAGCTCATTGAGATATAAAAACTCTTTTTCAAAAGCGACCTGGCCAAGAGGCAGCAAATTTACACAATTACAATCATTCATACAGTATCATACAAACAAGAAATAAAATCAAATTAGGTTTAAAAACAATGACAAACCCCAATGCTTTCAAGTTCCTTATTCTTGAGAATTTTAACAAAGCTGGCAAATGAGATCAGTTCAGGCAATTTCAGGGCAGTCTGCAAGGAAATCCACAGTGAGTGTAAGGAAGTCAGATGATCGTAAGCTATAGAGTCCTTGATTCCTAATTAAGTAGTGTCCTAAATAGGACGGGACCAAACCAAGCAGAGCTTTGTAAATGAAGGTCATCCAATTTGTAGATCTCCTGTTGGACAAGGCTGACCATTCCAATTTTTGATACAAAGTGCAATGATGGGTCAGATTTGTACAACCAGTGACAAATCACAATGCACAGTGATACACAGTATCCAGGGAGTGTAAACAAGTAGCTGAAGCATGCATGTACAATATGTCACCATAATCAAGCATGGGGAGAAAAGTTGCCAATATAAGATACTTCCTAGCTCAACAGGAGAAGCAAGATCTGTTCCTAAAATATAAGCCTAATTTTATCTTGAGTTTAGAGATTAGACTTGATATATGGGATTTAAAAGAGAGGTTTTGATCAATATGGAAGCCCAAATACTTATAAGATGAAACCACCTCAATATTTGTTCCCTGGCAACTTAGGAGTGTGTCAACCAGGATCTCATGATCTACTGTATCAAATGCCTTTGATAAATCTATAAATACGGCTACACATAATTTCCTTAGGTCAAGCATTTCCATAATGTTATTCAAGACCTTAAGAGCTGCTGAAACTGTGCTGTGCATTTTTCTAAAGCCAGATTGGTGTCCCGATAGGATGTCATTCCTCTCAAGAAAATATTTTCATTGATTGCTAACAAGCCTTTCAAAAACCTTTGCTAAAATGCATAGCTTTGAAATTGGCCTATAGTTGTTCAGTTTCGAGGGATCCCCTCCCTTTAACAAGTGTAGGACAAAGGCCGACTTCCATATAAGACCTCACTGTTAAGGAGACTGAGATTAAACAAAACTGATAAAGGCTCAGCAATGTAATCTGCAGCCAATTTGAGAAAATGTGGTTCTAGCTGATCAGAACCTGCAGATTTCTTGGCATCCAGCTGTTTCAGCTCTCTCAGTACATCAGCAGCAAATATAGGAAGAAACTGGAATGGAACTTCCACTCTGACCTTACTGTCAGGCAAGGCATTTCCTTTTTCGACTAGATTGTCAGGATTGTATGGCTTTTTTCCAGACTCAGTTAAGAAACCTGTTGAAATAAAGTGCTCAATAAAATAATCTAAAATTGCAGACTTGTCAGTTATCATGAATGAACCATTATTAATAAAGGATGGTGGTTCAGCGGAGGAAATCTGGCCAGAGAAAGATCTAATCGCCTTCCAAACCTTTTTGGGATCATTTAAGTTCTTACTGGCTTCTGAAAGATAGTACTCTGCCTTTGCTCTCTTTATAGCCTGAGTACAGCAGTTTCTAAGCTGTCTAAAACTGAGCCAGTCAGCATCAGTTTTACTTTGTCTTGCTCTGGCCCATGCAATATTTCTGTCTCTAAGCAGACTACTTAGCTCAGGAGAAAACCAGGGATTGTTACGACCTTTGACACGTGATTTGTGAAAAGGAGCATGTTTGTTTAGAATGTTTTGGAAACCATCGTAAAAAAAATTCCAGGCCAGTTCCACTTTGCCAATAAGATTAAGTCTGTTCCAATCAAAATTATATCATGAAAGAAAGCTTGCTCACAAAAACGTTTAAGATCTCTTTTGATAAGCAATCTAGGCTTGGTTTTAGGAAGTTTAGCTTGTCTTACAATTGCAATGACACAATGATCACTCAAGTCATTTGCAAAAATGCCAATATCAGAGTATTTGTATGCAACATTTGTTAAAATCAAGTCAAGCAATGATGACTTCTCGGGGCATTTATCATTATGGCGCGTTATCTCCTCAACTAATTGCGTCAAATTAAAAGAATCACACACCAATTTAAGGCTATCAGATGCTGAGGTCAACCAATTGTAATTTAAATCCCCCACTAGCAGTAGCTCATTTGAGCCAAAAGTAGATACATAGTGAGCGAGTGAGGATAGGGCTTCAGCACAAGCAGAGGGTGGCCCATAACAACCAATAATATTCATAAGCCCTGAGCAAAATCTAGTTTAAGGGCCAATAGTTCAAATTGCTTAGGGATTGACACAGCAGATAAAACACTTACGTTAAATTTGGTTTTTGTATACACAGCGATTCCACCCCCTTTCCTAGGACGATCGCAGCGGTGTACATTGTAGCCTTTTATACAGATGTCTTTGTCTGAAACAGACTTAGAGAGCCATGTTTCTGATAAAACAATAATATCTGCATCTGTTGAGCAGGCTCAAACTTTATTCAAATCCATTTTAGGAAGTAAGCTTCGAGCATTGATGTGGATAATACCTAGACCAGACCAGTCTTTAAACTCCTCAGGTGTAGAGATACAGTTTAAACCAGGCCCAGGATTTGTATGTACATTTTCCAATATGAAAAGCAATAAAATAATAATACATCTTCTCTTTAGAGTGTTACTACTTTATAAACAAAAATCATCCTTAACCATACTGACGTGAAGAGAGGGAAAATCGTCTGAGCGTGTAAATTTCTTTTTCAGTACAGAAAGGCAAGCAAACGAAAGCAACATCTCAAAGCTAAAAGAATCTGTAAGCCAAAAACACAGCTCTGGCACAGACTTTGAATAAGCTAGCATTTCACCTGGAATGCTGGGTTTGACAAGTGGGGAATACATAGCCATACATTCACTCTTATTTAAAGACTCACAATCACACAATGAAAGTATGAGTAGCAATGCTAAAAACAATGCCATTTTGATAGTTTGTAATCCGAAATTATACTTGAAACTTAATGCCGTAAGGAAAGAGCCAATTACCTCAAACAATGATCTACACAGTCAAAGTTTGGTGTAATGGTGCTAGCTGGCTGCTAGGACCTACTAACTGGTGGGGCCTGTGGCTGGTGGTGCTAGCTGGTTGCTGGGTCTTGGGTTCGTCCTGGTGGTGCTAGCCAGTTGCCGGGTCCTGTGCTTGGCTTGGTGCTAGCCGATTGCTGGTTAATAGCCTGGTGAAGGCTAGTTTTTGCAGGGCTGGGAAAGGCTGGTAGGCTGGCGGAGACTGGAAGCCAGCTGATGCAAGGCTAATGGAGGCTGGTAGCCTAGAGGAGGCCAGCAGTGCTGGTGGAGGTGAGCTGAACTGGTGGAGGTTGGTAAAAGCTAGCTTTTGCAGAGCTGGTGGAGGCTGGAAGCTAGCTGGTGCGGAGCTAGTAAAGGTTGGTAGCAGCTGGCTAGGAGGGGCTAATGGAGACTAATAGCATGGTGGAGGCTAGCCACAGCAAAGTCAATTGAGGCCAGCCACTGCAGGGCTGATAGAGGCTAGTTGCTGCAGGGCTAGTGGTTCCAAAAATGATCCAGGCCCCAGACAATCCAAAAGCAAACTAGGCCTCAAACAGTCTTGAAACTAACTTTATGAAAGTGTCCCCAAAGTGTATCAAAATAAGTCCCAGAAAACCCTAATTGGGGAAGTCAAAAAGCACTTGAAAAACATTCCACAGTCAAACCAATATATGACAAACAATAAATAAAAACTTGACTTAAAACATTAAAATTGCAGACCTCACAAACAAAGAGTTCCTTTAGCTGCCATGGCAGCTAAAGGAGCATCGAACACGGGTTCCTCGTCCCGATGACCCCCTTCCTCGTGCCCCTCGCCAGCTTGATACCGGCTCCTGGTCCCTCCATGCACTCGTCAGATCATCCAGCCGACTCTACCGCCTTCCGGCCAGAGCAAGAGGCCATGGAGAGTTATATCGGCGAATCACTGGCCGCGGGGTTGATCGTGCCGTCGTTCTCCCCGGTTGGAGCGGGGTTCTTTTTTGTCAAGATGGACGGCACCCTGCGGCCATGTATAGATTACCGTGACCTCAACGAGATCATGGCCCGAAATAAGTACCCGTTGCCCCTGCTCGACTCAGCCTTTGCCCGTCTCCAGAAGGCCTGGATCTTCTCCAAGCTCGACCTTCAAAATGCCTACCATCTCGTCCGGATCTGACGCGGGGATGAGTGGAAGACAACATTTAAGACCCCAGTTGGACACTTCGAGTACCGAGTAATGCCGTTTGGACTCACTAATGCCCCCGCTATTTTTCAGGCCCTGGTCAATGATGTTCTCCGTGACATGTTGAACAAATTCCTCTTTGTCTATCTAGATGACATCTTGATCTTTTCCGAGACAGAGGAGGAGCATGTTCAACATGTTCGTCTGGTGCTGAGAAGTCTGCTTGAGGACAGCCTCTTGGTCAAAGTCAAGAAAAGTGAGTTCCACGTGACCACCGTTGCCTTCTTGGGGTTCATTATCTGGCAGGGGCAGCTCCTACCTGACCCCGCCAACATCCAGACAGTGGCCGACCCCCACTTCCGAAAACGACTCCAGCGATTTCTGGGGTTCAAACTTTTACCGGCGGTTCATCAGAGACTACAGCCAAGTGGCCGCCCCATTGACCGCACTGACCTCAGTACTCCGCCCGTTTGCCTGGACGGAGGAGGCCGAGGCGGCCTTCCAGCACCTGAAGGTACAGTTTACCTTGGAACCCATCCTTAGCCACCCAGACCCGTCCAGGCAATTCGTGGTGTAGGAGGACACATCGGACACGAGGGTGGGGGCAGTTCTTTCCCAGCAAGGGGCCGAGGATGGGAAGTTGCACCCCTGCGCCTTCTATAGTCGCCGCCTCTCCCTGGCCGAGCGTTACTATGATGTGGGCAACCACAAGATCCTGTCCCTGGTCTCGGCCCCCCAGGAATGCCGCCACTGGCTGGGGGGGGCAGCCGTGCCTTTCCTGGTGTGGACCGATTACAGGAACCTGGCTTACATCCGCGGGGCGAGGCGGCTGAACTCCTGGCAGGCGAGGTGGGCCCTCTTCTTGGGGAGGTTCACACCCTGTTCGTCCCCGAGGGCGCCCGTCCGAGGTCCTACAGTGGGCCCATTCATCCCAGTTGGCATGCCACCCGGGGGGTTCCCGTACCCTCCACCTTCTCCGCCAGCGGTTCTGGTGGCCATCCGTGGCCTGCAACACCAGGGAGTTCGTGGCCGCCTGCATTGTGTGCACCCGGGGAAAGTAGTCCCACCAGGCACCTGCCGGGCTTCTGCACCCCCTTCCCACTCCATGACGGCCCTGGTTGTATATCGCCTTGGATTTTTTCATGGGTCTCCCACCCTCCGATGGCAACACTGCGGTGCTGACCATCATCGACCGATTCTCTCGGTCGGCACACTTTGTGCCCCTCCCAAAGCTCCCCTCGGTGGCAGAGACTGCCACGCTGCCTCCACGGTATTCCCTGGAATATTGTGTCTGACAGAGGCCCTCAGTTTACCTCCCCGGTGTGGAGGTCCTTCTGCGCCACCATAGGGGCTTTGGTAAGTCTTTCGTCTGGGTATCACCCCCAGTCTAATGGCCAGACGGAGCAGATGAAACAGTCCCTCGGGGATGCACTCCACTGTGTGGCGGCACGGCATCCCTCCGCCTGGAGCACCTACCTGTCCTGGGTGGAGTACGCCCAGAATTCCCTGTCAGGTTGGTTTTCTGCCCTGTCTGAGATCCTGTTTCCCGTCTGCCTGTCTCCAGGTAAACCTGACTGACTTTCGTCTGCCTGATCCTCCGCCCGTCGCTGGTCGACACATTTAGGCCTGTGGACAATTGCCTCGTTCGTCCGTTCCCGGACATTCCCGTCCCGGTGTAGTATTGTCGTTCTTTGGTTTGTTTTCCCCGTGGAGGGCGATTTTGTGTTGGCCTTAGAGCCCTTTTCCTCCGGCACCAGAGTGTTTTGTGTTTTGGACTTTTTGAAATAAACTTATTTTCCCTTGCTACCCTGTGCTCACGTTTGGATCCTCGGTCTGAACCTTAACAACCACAATGTTAAGGAAAATTTCAAAGTGATCCAGAATCCAGGATTTCTTCCAGATCACCCCTAAAATGAAATCAGTTCTTCCTTTTCACATTTCCAACAAATCCTGAAAATTTTATAAAAATCGGTCCAAATCTTTTTGAGTTATGTTGCTAACAGACAAATGCCGGCAAAAACATAATCACCTTGGCAGAGGTAATTACCAGTGCTAATGTGTAGAAATTGCAAGGGTTATTCATGTGTGTAAACGCTTGTCCAATTGTCTCCTTTAGTAGCACTGAAGAAAAACAGATCTGTTGTAGACAAGTAAAGAACTGTTCTCAAGAAGGACCAATTTTCGGTAAAAGCCTGCAGTTTTTAGCACAAAATATGGATGTTAGTTTGTTGAAACCCTTTTCAGTAAACACAAATCACTTACCTGTTAACAGTCTAACTAAAAAAATATCCAATTTACCAAATTCAAATTCATCTTGAAAGCTGCAGATTAAACAATGCTGTACTATTGGATCTTACATACATACCTTTTACAAATGTCTCTCACAAATCTCTCACATACACCCCTTTTGCACAGCAATTTATTAATTTGCATTATCATTCAAATTGATATACATATACTAGAAAAATAGGTATAGTTCACAATTTCCCTGAGCCAGTGAATACGAATTTCTGAAGCATAATGGAGCAGCTAAGACACCCCAAATCTGGGTTGAGTATTTACAACCATGAAGCAAAACTTACCCTTTACCCCAAATAAATTGTGGCTTATTAATCCTCCATTAATCCAACGGTATAACTCCATTGCAACATAACATTGTAACTTTGGGTTATCCTGGGGTGCATATGGTAATATCAAGGCTACAGCCATCTTAGATCCACAAACATGCATTCCAAAAAAAAGAAAAGCTGCAAGACAAGAAAAAAGATTTCTTCTTGTTAAATGCTTTTTACAGACAAGGTCTAAAAGAAACAGATCCCCACTGCCTATTCACTGTGGCCTATATTTTAGGTGTACTCTCTCCTTACCCTGTCTAGGATTGTTTAGGCCAGGGGTGTCCAAACTATTCCACAAAGGGTGTGGCTGCAGGTTTTTGTTCCAACCAGTCAAACACACACAGTTTGACCAATTAGCTGTCTGAAGACTCAGGCGAGTTGATTAAGTGAGTCAAGTCTGGTGTGCTGCTACTGGGATGGAACAAAAACCTGCAGTCACACTGCCCTTTGTGGAACAGTTTGGACACCCCTGGCTTAGGCTGATGTACAACTCAGTCTTCATCCTTCCAGGTAAGGTTTACAGCAGGGTCAAGTCTAAGATGAACATTATAATCTTAATCCTAGATTTGGAACACTAGACTAACTCCTTACAAGATTTTTGTTGTTGTGTTGGTGCGCGTGCCTGTGTGTTTTGTCACTGCTGTGGAGAGGATAGCCCTGCCCTCAATTTCTCCTTCACACCTATGCACCAGTGCCCAATTAGGGCAATTATGCGAGACTCTCCAGCATTTTTGGCCTGCCTGTTTGCCCTTTCTTGACCTTGCCTCTTACTGACCTGCCTGCTCCGTCTGTTCCCTGGTAAACCTATCTGTCCTTGGTTCTCGAGATCCAGTTGCCTGCCTGCCTGTTGAATTCCTGATTCTGCCTGCCTCCCGGTAAACCCATCTTCCTTCTGTTCCTGACTATGACACCCTGCCTGAGCCTCAGTGGACTACACTGCCTTCTGCCCCTGACTTCGCCCTCACCCAGGCTTGTCTGGATCATGCTTCCCTGCGGGTCCTGTTGTGTCTCTCTGTGCAACCCTGTCAATGAAGTGGTGTTTGATCTGATGATTGTGTCGCATTTGGGTTCTCGTCTGGTTCATGACATGTGTGTGTTTGTATGTTATTATTTAATCATATTACTTCAGCAATAAGGCATTTCAAAACATGTAGGGGTGAACTATACCAGGTGTGCCCTTATTAAAGGGTGTAGTGGTGGTGTCAGGTGTGATGGTATTGGTTGATCTTTTTAGGGAGGCATTTTAGCCCTAAGACACTGCAACGCCACTGTGTGGCTTTTATTAGACTTTTAACTATTACAATTAACTTCAAGTTTTTGTAAAAAAACAAATAAAATAGTGTTCCATGTATCGACTTTTATTTCTTCAAAAATAATTATGTCATATCTTATATAACAGTTCCTGCTGAGTATATGCTACCCATGCAGAGAAACTATGAGGAGCTAGACAATTCTGAATAATATGAAACAAAGCATTCCTATTATCATTTATAAAATCAACTTATATATATTTTAGGATAGAATCATCTTGAAACCTCAAACCTCAACACATCATACAAGACATACATAAAAACATATATTGCTTCATACAAGACATTTAAGCTTGAGTCAGCAAATACAGCATAACAAATGTAGAATGTAAGATTATTATTTCCACTCTATGCTCAATGTAATGAATATGGTGACCAACTGAATTTTGGTCATGTAGTATATGATTTTAGATACTCTAGGATCAATGAGAGTGTGGAGACTTTGTCTCCTCCGCATTTTAAGGGAGTGAAATAGCTATGCATGTAGCTCAAAACTGCCAGTACTCCAGCATTTAATGACATTACATAAAGTAAGTGGGATGTTTCTTATGAGAGATAGGAGTTTAGTTGCGGAGATGAATAAAAGACACTGTTAGGTAGTATACAATCATAAGGTACAATACACAGGGAGAACGTGATACAGTTTTAAACATTTCCTCAAATTTTCCTTAAGAGTTCTCTCTCACATCATTGTACATGGTACTTATATTACATTAAGATTCAAATGTTAAAAGGGTAATACCATATTTCTTCACAAAGCGCAGCTCAATATATGTTTTTGTTTTTAAGTTGGTTTTATTGTGTGCATATCCTGCGGTTAAATAACTCTGAAAGCTGTACTACCCAGAAATGAGCAGTTAAATCACTTTTTATAAGAATAATCTAAAGGAATACCATTATTTTCATTACAAAGATGCATTTGTCAATAAAAAAGCCCCATAATCTTTGTAGACATATCTTCTTCCCTTCTGTTACCTTAGTTGAAGACATGATCCATTAGCATTTCTCCAAGGGCGATGTCAATGTGTTTGATGGCTTGATTAAACTACAACCTAAATATATATATATATATATATATATATATATATATGTTTTATATACACATATATAAAATATAGTTAGCTTCCTTTTCTTCCCTTAATGCTGCATTGTTAAATCATGAATTAATAAATAGGTTAAATATTAAAGTCACAGTAGTACACCAACAAACAAATGACCAGTCAATGGCAATGCTAAGAGCTACGAACTTCTTTCATTTAAAAATTATGGTCACTTTCCTCTTGAGAAACTTTGGTGGAACATAAAGTATTTTTGTAGCTTTGTTATCATACAGCTCTGAAAAATAGTAGAGAGCATTGCAACACTTTCTGAAATTAGCACCTCTAAATGCCTGACAGGCATTAATTGTGGTGTCTTTACAATGGCTCAACAAAAACAGCTGTCGGCATTACTACATTACTTTGGTCCTCATACAATAGGACCAAATGACTGGCAAATGCAGTGCTAGAAGTGTAGTATGCAGAAAAAAATAAAATTTTTACCATGTCATAAGCGTTGAAAAGTTTGAGGGAGTAAAAGAAGGCTCCACTTCTGGATTTACTGGTAGGCTGATACAATGAGCTGCTTCTAGGTTGTCTACATCCTTACATTTCTTTCAACTGATATTTGGGACAATAAAGGCAGCAGGTGGTGGAAATTATTCTCCACAACAGTATGATTATTAACTTACCCCATGGATGTCAATCAATATCAAACAGTGGTTACACCCAAGGGTAAATGGTGGACACAACCAAGGTTAACATTGGAACATTGAGGTTACCGTCTGAAAAAAAAAGTACAAAATATTTTTTTAACCTGCTATTTTTAATGCTAGATGCTTTTTACTATACGATTACTATTGTTGTGTGTTCATTTTATGATGTATGCAAATACTTGGGAAAATGACAATAAAGGAAATCGTCATGTTTGAATCTATTCATTTCACACTTTTTAGAAAGAGCCTTCTTCATGTTTCCCAATTTCACTATTCACTGTTTCAGCCTATTTTTCTTGAGCCAAGTGGTTGTTAAAATGTATTTCAACTAATGTGATTGTTTCTGAAGTCATTGTACAAAGACGAGATGAAAAAAATCATCAAAACTCAGATACATTCAAATATTATAGTGTGTAAGGCTTATCATAAAAACTGTAACATTTTATGATCTTAACTCCCATGATCAAACAAGCAAAAGCTCAAAGAAACAAAATCTCAAAGAAAAAGAGAATCAGACTTAACTTGTCCCCTTGGTAGCAGAATGCCTCTGTCTTATGACAGTGATTGGCCCTATGTTTTGATTTCTAGACCACGACAAAAGTTTTAGAAAGCATAAACCCTTGAAGAAACCAATTCCTTATGGGGAAGGAAAACAAAAGAATGAAATATATGTTCCCATTTAGAGTTATTAACTGTATTTTAATAATCTGAATGTAGAGTAAAGTTTTCAAAATAAAACTTTTTATCTTGGGAAAATGAGCTTTGTTTTCCTGAGATCATGAGAAAATAAGTCGTTATCATGAAAAATATATAGTATGAATGCATGGCTGCTTTGGGTTTCCATACTATAGCAGGTACTGCATAGAAGCAAGTCTGAAACAGAAATACATTGTTGCCACATGGGTCATAAACAGCAGGGTATGGATAAGATGTGAAAGAGGGAACAAATGGATTGCAAATTATAAATAAATAAAATAAAAACATGGATAACCTTACAAAATACAGACCTGAAATGAAAACTTGAAATGGGAATAGATGATAAAATATAAGATATAGATAATATAATAGAATAAAATATATTGGTTTTAAAAAACATATTTATAATTATTATCGAGCAACTAATAATGAATAATAAGCAAATAGAAATAGAAGATTATATAAGTAAGTTCAAAAGTAAATTCAATATTACAATCACAGAAATATGGCTTAATGATGACTTGACGATTACTTTGTGATCAGAAGAAATGAAAAAGGGTGGAGGAGTACTGTTGGTGGACATAAGTACAGAGCTGAATTGCAAACTACTAGAAGATATGGCAACCACAGACAATAATATAATGGAAATAGTAACAGTGGAAATAATAAATAATACATTTAAATATATTCAAATCAGCTGTGTTTACAGAGCATCACAATGATTGTGCTTTGACATTCATAGGCAACATATCTTAGATTTGTAGATCAACCATCAGCCAGCTAGTCAAGGAGACTGAGTGACAGTTCACACAAAACTTAGCCCCAGCCAAAGGCCTGTGGCACACCATCAACTACTTCCCATGGCTAACGATTTTTCCCCACTCAGCAACACAACTGGTGAGAAGTTGACTATGGTCTAAGCCAGTGCGGGTGACATGGAAGCAAAAATGAAGATGTTGGCAAAAAGTAAATGCAAATTTGGTAATTTTATCATTAATGTTGGGGCATATGACACACTTTGTCACCAAAATTAAAATTGAGTCAGTGTGTAGCTATGCAAAAACAATGCCAGATACCGTCAAATTGTTTCAGTCACATGTTGTTGCTTTGTCACTGGAAAATGACAAAAAAAGAAAACTCAGTAAATCTTTTTGTCTTTATTCTAGTGACATTATTTTATTTAGAACAAGGTGTTCTAAATGATTTGGTTACTATTTACATCAGGATTACATCTGGACAGCTAAGAGGCTGAACTCCCGTCAGGCAAGTTGGGCACTGTTTTTCACCCGATTCTCACCTATCGCCCAGGGTCATGCGACACGAAGGCGGACGCCCTGCTCCCAACAGTTCCCCAGGAAGTGGGATGAGGGTCTGGAAAGGACAGAACATTCTCCCTTTCCCGGGCAGCAATCTCCTGGGGAATCGAGGAGAGGGTCCGGGGGTCAGCGGCCAGCCAGCCAGGACCAAGCGCCTGTCCCAGCAACCGGCTCTTTGTGCCTGACTCACTCAGGGCAGAGGTTCTAGAGTGGGCTCATGTATCGCAGCTGGCCTGTAGTATGACTAACTTAACTTGTAGTATGAAACTCATGTTTTCATTATAAACAGAACAATTACTATTTTATATTAAAGCTTTGGGTTCATCGCAGCTCAAGGGTTCATCTCATGTCATTTTAAAAATAGTTTTTAAAAGAAGCAAAATGTGAGGTTCCCTCCCACTTCCTGTGTCCCACGGCCTCCTCCAGGGGGCGCCTGTTCCCCCCATGTCCAGCCGTGGCCATGCACCTGGCTGTAATTGGACCAGTCAGTGCCCTATTTGAGGGCGCAGTCAGCAGAGATCGACATGGGATCGTTATGTCTGCAGAGTTGGACCCTCCGAGCCTGACTACCATCCGTCTGAATGTTCTTGTGCCTTGACTCTCCTTGTGCCCGTCTTCCTGCAGGTGACTTCGCCCCGTATTTCCCGAGGGTTGTTTTCTGTTCCGGCTTCGCCATTGATTGTCCGTCCACCCGGTTCCCTGCGGGGCGCTTTTGGTGTGATTCCTCCGTTGGAGCGCCTTTTGTTTGCCGCCTTGGTTGAGTTCTGATCACCCCCTTTTGTGACCATTAAACCCCTTTTTTGCCCACCCTCGTTTGCACCTGTGTGTGTTCTGCAAATTGGGTCCTGTCGGTTCTGCACTTGACACAAAAATTACATTACAATAAATTCTACTCATGTCCTTGGGAACGCATGACTGACATTAACAAGTTAATGCAAATTACAGTGTTGGTGGTCCTTGAAACACCGTTTACCTAAAACATTTAGCTAAAGAGAGGACACCAGCCACATGGAGCAAATGTCTACATGCAAAAGAAGACTAAAGGTCAGGATTAGGATAGTTAGGCACCTGTGACAATGACAGGTGGAGGCTATCTAAGACAGGGGTCGCCAACCTTTTTGAACCTGAGAGCTACCTTCAACCACACCCTAGATCTAGTTCTGACTTATGGTATTGAGGTAGAACATGTGTCAGTGTTTCCTCAGAACCCACTTCTGTCAGACCATTCTTTGATCACTTTTACATTTATGATTAAGGATTCTTCTATGTTCAGAGCACAGTCTTACTATAGCAGATGTCTTTCAGATAATGCTGTAGCTAAGTTTAAGGAAGCAATCCCTGGCCTAATCCCAGGACCACCGTGTGTTTCCCCAGGGATCAATCATTATGATCTTAGCCCTGCTGAGGTTGACTCTATTGCTGAAGGTGCAGCAGCCTCACTGAGAATCACACTTGATTCTGTTGCCCCCCTGAAAAAGAAAACAGTAAATCAGAGGAGGTGTGCCCCCTGGTATAATTCACATATCAGGACCCTCAAGCAGAAAGTGCGAAGACTGGAAAGGAAGTGGCATTCCTGTAAAATAGACAGCTATCATGTAGCCTGGAAAGACTGTCTATTAGTTTACAAAAAGGCCGTTCGCAAGGCTAGAACAGCCTATTTTTCTTCTTTAATTGAGGAAAATAAGAGCAACCCCAGGTTCCTTTTCAGCAACGCACCGTGGCCAAATTAACTCAGAGTAACACTGCTTTAGACCCACATATCCCTTCCTCCCTTACTGGTGAAGACTTCATGAGCTTCTTCACTCATAAAGTTCTAGCCATTAGAGAGAAAGCTAAGCAGGCCATCCCAACATCTGGACTATCACCAGATATGTTGACCGTGGGAACATACAGGTTCTCGCACGAGCCCTTAAACTACTTTAGCCCTATATATTTCTCTGAGGCGTCTTCGCTGATTCAGAAATCCAAGACCACCACGTGTCTTTTAGATCCCATCCCAACACACCTGTTGAAGGATATTCTACCATTGATAGGTAGTCCTTTCCTGGACCAGATCAATTCTTCCTTAGTAACAGGTTATGTACCCTGGTCCTACAAGGTGGCAGTGATTAAGCCGTTGCTTAAAAAACCATCACTGGATCCTGACGTGTTAGCAAATTATAGGCCAATATCCAACCTTCCATTCATTTCTAAAATTCTTGAGAAGGTGGTGGTGACTCAGTTACTGGAGCACCTGCAGAGGAACAGTCTGTTTGAGATGTTTCAGTCAGGCTTTAGAGCTCACCACAGCACAGAAACGGCACTTCTTAAAGTTACCAATGATCTTATATCTTCAGATCATGGACTGGTTTCTATGCTGGTTCTGCTGGACCTCAGTGCTGCTTTTGATACGGTTGATCACAGCATCCTGTTACAGAAACTGGAACACTTGGTTGGGATTAAAGGGACAGCACTAGACTGGTTTAGATCATATTTATCTGATAGATACCAGTTTGCTCATGTCCATGGTGTTCTCTCTTCATACAGTAGGGTTAGCCATGGAGTCCCTCAAGGTTCTGTACTTGGACCAATCCTCTTCACCTTGTACGTGCTTCCCTTAGGGAACATTATTCGGCAGCATGGGATACATTTTCATTGTTATGCTGATGACACCCAGCTTTATTTATCCATGAAACCACAAGAGACAGAGAAGTTAGTGAAGCTCCAGACCTGTCTTAAGGACATAAAGTCCTGGATGTCTTCAAATTTCCTCCTCCTCAACCCAGGAAAAACTGATGTAGTGTTTGGTCCTAAACCTCTCAGGGATAGGTTAGATCACATTATCACTCTAGATGGTATCTCCTTAGAAACTAGTCTGTCTGTAAGAAATCTAGGAGTAACTTTTGATCAGAACCTCTCCTTTAACTCACACATCAAATTAGTCTCGAGAAGTGCCTTTCTTCACCTGAGGAACATCAGAAAGATCAGGAAGATATTATTGCAGCATGATGCTGAAAAGTTAATTCATGCTTTTGTTACTTCCAGGCTGGACTATTGTAATTCTTTACTATCAGGGTGCCCAAACAACTCTTCAAGAAGTCTTCAGCTGATCCAGAACGCTGTAGCCAGAGTTCTGACAGGTATTGACAAAACAGATCACATAACCCCTGTACTGGCGTCTCTTCATTGGCTGCCCGTTAAATTCTGAATAATTTTTAAAACCCTCCTCTTGACCTACAAGGTCCTCAGAGGCCTAGCTCCATCCTACCTGGAGGAGCTAGAGATACCTTATCAGCCCAATAGACTGCTCCGCTCTCAGAACGCTGGTCTACTTGTGGTTCCCAGAGTCTTTGGGAGTAGATTGGGGGGCCGAGCATTTAGCTACCAGGCCCCCCCTGCTATGGAACCAACTCCCTGTCCTGGTACGGGAGGCTGACTCCATCGCTACTTTCAAGACCAGACTTAAAACCTACCTCTTTGAAAAAGCTTATTGTTATTAATTCTGTAGTTCCAGTTACTATCATAGACAGACTAATGATCATACTTAGGGGGTCGTCTAATCGTTAGGCTAAGAT
This sequence comes from Lagocephalus sceleratus, assembly GCA_911728415.1. Classification (NCBI taxonomy): domain Eukaryota; kingdom Metazoa; phylum Chordata; class Actinopteri; order Tetraodontiformes; family Tetraodontidae; genus Lagocephalus; species Lagocephalus sceleratus. Next base: position 277,543 of record CAJVRN010000064.1, on the reverse strand, counting down.
ACTAGTTATGCTGCTATAGGCCGAGGCTGCCGGGGTCCAGAAACATGATCACCTGACAGGCCTCTGCCACCACACTGGTGATGGTTTCCTCTCCTCTCCTCTCCTTTCCTCCTCCTCATTAAGCAGACTAGTTATGCAGATTCCTATGTAGTTTTTCTGCCCCCCCCCCTCTATTTATTTACAGGTATCGCCGCCTTCGGAGCTGCATGACAACATCTGGCCCGCTAACCTGTTGTATATTGTATTTTTGTATCTTTGTGTTTGTTTCTGTGTTCTGTGCCTCTCCTCTCCTCTCGTCTCCCTCTTCTTCCTCTCCTCTCCTCTCACTCTACCCAGCCGGCCATCAGCAGGAAGGTTCCCCTACATGAGCCTGCTCAAGGTTTCTTCCTGTTAAAGGGGAGTTTTTCCTTGCCACTGTTGCTTGTCTGGGGTTAGGCCCTGGGATTCTGTAAAGCACCTTGAAACAATTTTGATTGTATAAGACGCTATATAAATAAAGATTGATTGATTGATTGATTGATTGATTGATTGATTGATTGATTGATTGATTGATACTTCAAGGGCACTGAGTAATGCAAAGGGCTACCACTTTAATAACACACTTCTGAAAGAACAACGTTGCACAGTTCACCCTTAATTTTATATTAATGACATTCTACGTGAAGACACTGATTGTTAATGATTAATAATTCATCAATAATTATTCAGAATGATTCAACAAGGTAGGAAACAGAAACTTCAACATGCAATATTTTATTTCTTATTTACCTGTCCTATTGTTTCATTTTCAAATGATAACTTCCACAACATTTTGCAGGAAGTCACATCCAATTTTTCAAGATGCTATCAGTTTTTATCAAATCATGAACTCTGCACCATGTTTGTACAAATGATCAATTATGTAGGATTTAACAAAAATCAATTCATTTTAAAATAAATCTTTTCTGTCCGTAGTGTGCTGCCGGGTGGGTAGTTAGCATGGTAGCTTTTGTGACAAGTGCTGAAGTGTCTCCACGTTGTTTGTCGTCGCCACAGTCGCACCGCAAATGAGACTCACACAGTTTTCTTTCACATTAGTAAAAAATAATTATTCCTCCCATTCACTGTGAAAATAATATGTTTTCTTCCTTTTTTCTGTCATGTTTATGTGGGTAAAAACCGCTTTCGTCTCCTCATCTTCGCACCGCTCCAGACCAAGGCTGAGTTTGTCAAGCGCACTAGACTGACCTTTGACCCGTACTATGTCAGAGTTGTCATGTTAGGGAACTCAGCTACTTTATGATTTTTAGGTTTTTATATATTTTTTATACTTTTTGTTTTTAATTTACATCACTGTAAATGGAATTCAAAAAGAATGGCAACACACTTTAATCAAATTTTAGACAGTGATAGTTCGTGATTAGGTCTATTTTTAGAACTGGCCTGCGGGGCGACTGATATGGTCACTGCGATCGACGCGGTGCCCGTGGGCACCGGGTTGGCGACCCCTGATCTAAGACATACAATAAGCGATTTTGAGACCGCCAACTAAAGACCTGGCCACCCATTTAAAAAGATGGACCATGCTCTTCACTGTACTACCCAAAATGTTTTCCCAATAGCAGTGTAACACTATGAAAATGACTGAACAATATTGGAAAAGCACATGGGAAGAGGCTGAGCAATATTGGAAACAATATTGGAAAAGCACATGGGAAGAGGCTTTGCACAATAATTACTAATAGATGGAGGGTGTATGACGAGTGAAGCACAGAAACCTCTCTGACAAGAACCAGTTACAGAGAACCAGTGGCAGATATTCTAGAAAAGGTCTCACACATGAAAAATCAGACAGGTCATAAAACCTACTTGCTACACTAGCATATTTTTCCTAGAGTGGGGGTACTAACTACTAATAACCTGCCTGCCTACCAACTGCAGGTAGGAAGAGTGTTCATTGGAGGTCACAAGGCCAGATAATCTGTACCACTCACATAAAAGGCCAATAAATGGGAGATTCTACCGCAAGTCTATTTCCCTGAGGCTGTACAAGAAGAGGGAGGCTGAGGACGAGTGAGTCATTACTCTGGATGAAATTTTATTAATTAATGGATAATTTTGATATTCACATATTTCAAGTTAAAATTACATGTGCATCACATTAGGTGCAAGTATTAAAAGCATCATTACTCAGAATTTTGAGCGAGGTGCCTGATTGAAATCTTAAACATCGAGTTTGAAGTAAGAGTGAATGCCACAATTACATCAAAAGAGCTGTCTTCGTGGGGGGAAAATAGGCATAGTACATCTGTTTAAACATTCAATTCATTATGAAATGTTCACAGATCAAAAGAAAGTGATCCCATTTGCAGTTGACCAACAATAAATGACCTTAAACAAGATAGAAAGATGTCAACAACAATAACATAGTTGTTCACAAAACACACATTTCCCAATTGACGTTTTTCTCCTCGATATAGCTCCATAAGTATTAAAGATACCACAAATCCTTTCACACTTTACTGGTTCAGCAGACTTTCAGCTGCAATTTGGTGTTAGTTGCAGGTTCATTTGTTGACACAGTGCAAATTTCAGACCAACTAATTTGAATTATTTATATATATTAAAGATGCATATGATGTAAATGGCCCTACCTCAGAATGTTAAAGAATTCTTTTAAAAAAAGGAATCCTGGATCCAGATGTTATCTGGAACATCAACATTTAATCATCTGTTCCTCATCTCAACATTTCCTGAAAATGTTCATAAATTTCCGTTCATAAATTTCAATTTATTTTACAGGTTGACAGACTGACAAACAAACACCAACAAGAACAGAATCTTGCTGGAGGTAATAAAGTCCTATTTTTTCTATCGGCACTATAGAGAGGAGATATATACATACCTGGATCTGACTTGGAGAATGTATCGACATCCAGCAAATTCCTATAAACACAAGCACAAGTGAAAATCTAGGAGATGAGTTTTATTGAGCTCTTTGATCACTATTGTATTATCTGATAGTTTTAGATTTAGTCACGAGTTCCACATACAACATGATCAAGAATAAAAACATAAGAGCTGTCTTTAATCCACAGATCTATCTGTACCTTATTACTGATTTTATGTTCATATAATGCAACCCAAATCACATATTTGTTGCCATAGACAACCTATTCTCATGTATTTACAACACAATATTGTGCAAAGCTATACTACAACTATTTGGATGTGGGGGAAAAAGCTCATCAGCATTTCTCTCCCCAAACTCACAGCTGCCTTCACTTGTCTGAGGTTTGAGCTGTCTACGGTGTTTGGTTACATTGGATGGTGTGATCTCGGGAGGAACTACAGGGGAGCAACATGTATTATTCAGACGTGAATTGGGAAGGAATGCCCCACATGGATAAGACAGGCTGCCACCTTAAATCTGCTCCATCAGCCAGTCAGTATCAAAAGCAGCCAACCATTTAGCCTACAAACAATAATTCATAAAAAATAAAATACCATTTTGAAATATTCTCTTAATGGTACATATACTTACAATCTAATTGCTGCATAATTTTTTAAACTGTCCTATACCATATTTGCATCATGGCTTAAATTACATGTATTTATACAGATTTCTGAATATCACTCCTAACCCCTACATAACTGGTTCGAGGAGCATACATTAGATATTTCTAATATTTCTGATGCATGTTAGCATTAGCTGGTAAGATTTGTCCTGTATTCAGTTACTAAATATTTCAAATGATGGGTGGATGAGGGGGACGAGTTTGTCCTTCAGTTCTGTTATTTGAATGTCATATTAGACATATTTTTACTAATAACATTTTAAACAATAATAATACACTTTTGAACATCAAATAACTTGTATTTGTAACCTTACCGGCAAGACACGGTAAGTTCTATTTTAGTTGCAGGGACTCTGGTGTTCAGAGGGTCGAAGTCAACGATTGATGCCATCTTCCGGATTCACGACGCGGTAATGAGCATCGGCCAGGAGAAGAGACGTGGTCATTTACAGCGGGATCGTGGCTGCAGTATATCCATTGCCCAGATGTCCTGTCGTTTCTGGAGCAGAAAGCCGCAGAATAGAGAAGATCACAAAGATAGGGGAGCTACGGAAGTTGTGCGACAGATTGTAAAGTTCATTCATCCTTTATGTATTACGATGGGTCTCATTGTATGTGTGTCCAGTGCGGACGTGGAAGAGACGGAGGAGAGCGCATTCAACCGGAGTTACCAAACCGATAAAGCTCTCTCTCTCTCTCTCTCTCTCTCTCTCTCTCTCTCTCTCTCTCTCTCTCTCTCTCTCTCTCTCTCTCTCTCTCTCTCTCTCTCTCTCTCTCTCTCTCTCTCTCTCTCTCTCTCTCTCTCTCTCTCTCTCAACCGCACACACGACGCCTGTCATCTATGTATGTGCATGCATGCGCGATAAAACGCTTTGGGTAATTGTCAAAAACCCATTTTAATTTCACAATTCTAGCTATCAGCTAGCATATGGAGCTAGTAGCTGATACATACGATAGCTATGTATAATTATAATGTATAATTATTAAGATTTGTCTTCACAACCTTTTAATGGCCATTTATTCTGCCTTTCTGTGAAGGCACAATACACTTAAAGCCAGAAAAAAGTTGACCTATCGATTCATTTAATCAAAGACCATCCATGGTTGTTTTTATGGTCTGTCTTCTGAAAAGTTTATGGTGTAGTTACATAATTGTATAAATATTCAATTGATGGCAATCAAACAATCACACTTCCATACTCATGGTCATTTAACATCGCAAAAGCAACAAGCTGTCATTTGCTAATGAGATGTGTGTTTCTAAATCTGTATGAGGCCCAGAGTGATTTTCCATTATTCACCTTGTCTGAGGGAAGTATAACACACTTTTTAAATTCAGCTATTAAAACCTCATTAACAAAGCTTCAGTAAAAATAGTGATTTGAAATATTATATTTTTGGAAAACAATGTTACAGAAGGATTTGATAATTAAAGAAAGAAGTGAATGTTACAGGAGTGTACGATAGAAACAAGGCTGTATGTTTTACATGAAGTGGAAAGAAAACTGTGACTGCTCTTTTTCTTGTAAAACATACATGTTGCATTTTGTATTGGTAGAAAGAAAACCGTCAGTTGCTAATGGCAAAGGAGGGGGAGAGAGGAGCAAAGAGCAGGAGGTAAGGACAGAGAGATAAAAAGGCCATATTATTTCCAATATCATTGCAGAAATTTGGTATGATGATGTGGAACTAAAACTGAGCAGGCCAGTGGGACTGGTGAGGGAAAACTGCCAGTGCATCATGTTCCTGGAACTCCGAAGCATTGTATCCATTCCTTCCAATGATATTAATCAAAATTAGCGTTAACACTGTCAGAAACTGTGAAAACGCTTTAGGAAACTTTGATTTTACTATACTATAAACGGATAAAAAATGCTCTGTTGCCACTGATAAGCATTTAATTTTTCCTTCTTTTCCATTGCAATTTACTATTGATCCAAAAGAGGGCGAGCTCAGGCAATCCCAACATATACAGTGGTTGGAGAGAACATCCAGCGAAGTGGATACCGTGGTCATTGTAAAAAAAGAAGTAGATGAGGATTATGCAGAACTTCTAAGTAACAGCCTACGTTTAAACTTTTTAATTGACCACAACAAAATGCTTACATAATTGGGAGTTGTAATCAGCATGGGATAGGCTTACGTTCGTACACACATAATAAGTATAATTATCAGTGACATAGCCCAATTACACTGTTATGTGCTTACGAGAGGAAAACATCCAGTAGCTAGAAATTATTTTATCCAGAAATATTTGATTAATGAACTTTCAGCTTTATTAGAAATGGGTTAAACACCACAGACAGGCATATTATTTCACATCTATTCATAACAATTATAAGTTAAGATTAAAACCTGGGACGTTTAAGAACAATGATTTGTAATATACAATTCATCACTGAATACTGATGCAGGGGAAACATGTTGGGATAGGAAACCGAAAACAGATTGTATAGTACCACCTACAACAGTCTGATCCATCCTGTCAAAATCATCGGGCTTGAAGTGCTGGCTGCACAAACCTAAAATGTTAAAATACAAAAGTTCCCACTGTCTTCTCTTGGTGCTGACACCTTAAAAATGTAAGACAAGAAGCCGGAGGGTGTACATAAAACACACTGTTATCACGTTAAGTTAAAATCTCGACAATGTTTTTATTATCAAGTGTCAGCTAAATAGTATGAAGAATAACTGCTTGCTAGCATTGTCTCATCATCATTTAATGTAACCATTGACAGACAACACCAAATATTAGAATTCAGGCTTTAACTTACAAGTGAAATGCAATCCTCGAGATCGGGTTTCACTGGACCTGTGGCAGGATGAGGAAGGACTTGGACAGTGCAGTTGTTTTTTTATGTCTTTATTAATAAAACCACTAATAGAATGAGTAGGCACATGAACCAGTGCATTATATAGAACAGGGCTAACCCATAAATCACCTGGGTGTGAGGTACGCCCCCAAGTACCCCCCCACTAGAACCAAATATCAGTCAGGACGTTTGACAGGACGTTTAATTAACCTGCCGTAATGGCTATGGTGTCCCTCATTTTGAAACGCAGACTGTAACGTGGCTACAGGCAGGAGAACCCAAGTTCACAGCAGGCTGTAAATTAGAACACAAATCATCAGATGGGACATCCCAATTACTGGAATGGGGACAGCCCTGGTGGGGGGCCTGGGCTGGCAACACATCTTCTCCAACCAACAAAACTAGTTGTCCCAAAACTAATTCCACAGGAAAAGCATCCATGTCACAGCTGGCAATCAGGGCAACTTGCCACAACTGGGATCCACGCTCACCCGACTACGGGTAATCTGGCACACCTGGTCACCTGGCTATTTAAGCCTCGCCCTGGGGTTCTCTCCTTGCCAGATCGTGTTGTGCTCCATGCCTGCCTTTCCAGCAATTCTTTCCGGACATGTCAAAGAACAGGCGAGAACCCAAGAGCGAGACCAGAGTTCGGTTTAACACAGCTTTATTTAAACCGTGACACAGGCGGGCTGATCTGGACCTGCTGGGAAGCGGGATCCGGGCGAGTCCGTCCGTGGACGAAGTCAGGGACGGAAGGCAGTCAGGTTTACCAGGGAGCAGGCAGGATCGGTTCGTCAGGGACAGGCTGGGTCGGCAACGGGCAGGCAGGTGGCAGAATCTCCGGAACAGAGCACAAGCAGAGTTACCGGGGAACAGAAGCAAACGGGAGGTCAGGGACAGGCAGGGTCGGAACCAGGCAGGCAAACAGACAGGAGATCGCGGGAAAGTCATACGTAAACGCAGCGGACAATCTGGCAACGATGACACATTCGGCCACCCTACATATAGGCCCCCTAATTGGCCTGATTCATCACAGGTGTGCCGGGCCGGGGCGGATCCGAGGGCGGGACTGCTCGCAGCTGTGACAGAGCCCCCCCCTTAAGGGACGGCTCCCGACGTCCCCACAAAACCCCTAGGGCTGCCCCCTACGGTGGTTGGGGGTCAGAACTCCTGGGAACCAGATGAGTCGACGTCACTGCCCCCATTCTCTGCTCCTATGTCCTGCTCGGCCCCCTGCGCTCTGGGGCGACCCACTCTCCTGCTCCGGGATGGCTGGTCTGGGTGTTGGGCGTGGAAATCCCGTATTAACCCCTTGTCCAGGATGTGTCGCGCTGGTACCCACGACCTCTCCTCCGGACCATACCCCTCCCAGTCCACCAGGTACTGAAGGCCCCTGCCTCGGGGACGGGGACGGGAACGCAGGAGATGGTGGACCGAGTACGCAGGCCCCCCATTCACCAGCTGCGGAGGGGGAGGAACTGGACGATCCGGGGCCAGGGGGCTCACGCGAGCAGGCTTGATCCTGGAGACATGGAACGTAGGGTGAACACGCATGGACCGGGGGAGATCGAGTCTCACCGCTGCTGGGCCGATGATCCGCTGGATGGGGAACGGACCCACGAACCGCGGAGCCAACTTCCGGGATTCCACGCGGAGTGGCAGATCCCGTGTCGAGAGCCAGACCCGCTGACCCACCCTGTACCTGGGAGCTGGTGTCCGGTGCCAATTGGCCGCCGTCTCGTACCGGGCGACTGCCCAAAGGAGGTTGGACCGAGCCTGGCCCCAAGTCCTCCTGCAGCGGCGGACAAAGGCTGCCGCTGAGGCACAGGATACTTCGGCCCCCAGTGCCGGAAATAGTGGGGGTTGGTACCCGTATACCACCTGGAAGGGAGACATCCCAGTCGCCGAGCAGATCAGGGAGTTGTGGGCGTATTCCACCCAGCCCAAAAAGGATGCCCACGTGGTTGGATCCCGCGCCGCCATGCATCGAAGGCTCGTCTCCAGGTCCTGGTTGGCGCGCTCCGTCTGCCCGTTAGTCTGCGGGTGGAACCCTGAGGAAAGGCTGGCGGTGGCTCCCACTGACTGGCAGAACTCCCGCCAGAACACCGACGCGAACTGCGGACCTCTGTCCGACACGATGCTCTCCGGCAGGCCGTGGAGCCGAAAGGCGTGTTGGACCACCAGCAGAGCTGTCTCCTTTGCCGAGGGCAGCTTGGGCTGAATCGGTCCACAATGGTCAGGATGACCGAGTTCCCAGCCGACTGGGGCAGACCAGTGACGAAATCCAAAGAGATGTGTGACCAGGGTCGGCGCGGAACCGGCAGAGGTTGCAGGAGTCCAGCTGGTGCCTGTCGAGGGCTCTTCTGCTGATTGCAGACCAGGCATGCACCGACATACTCCCGGACGTCCTGCTCCATGGTTGGCCACCAGAACCTCTGCTTTAGGAATCCCAGTGTGCGGCGTGCTCCCGGGTGACAGGCCAGCCGCGACGCATGGACCCATTCCAGGACCTCTGTCCTGACCGGGGCAGGCACGAAGAGACGGTTGGTGGGGCAGGCGCTTGGCCCCGGCTGGTTGGCCATCGCCTCCCGGACCCTCTTCTCGATTCCCCAGGAGATGGATGCCACGATACATGGGGAAGGGAGAATGTTCTCCGGGTCCCTCTCCAGCCCCTCGTCCTCCTTCTTGGCGAACTGTCGGGAGAGGGCGTCCGCCTTCTTGTTCCGTGACCCTGGACGGTAGGTAAGGGCAAAATTAAATCTGGTAAAGAAGAGTGCCCACCTTTCCTGCCAGGAGTTCAATCTCTTCGCCGTCTGTATGTACTCCAGGTTCCGGTGGTCGGTCCAAACGAGGAAGGGCAGTTCAGTCCCCTCCAGCCAGTGCCGCCATTCCTCTAGAGCCAGCTTGACCGCCAGCAGCTCTCGGTTCCCCACATCGTAGCTCCTCTCTGCCGGTGTCAACTGGCGAGAGAAGAACGCGCAGGGATGCAGCTTCTGGTCCGCCTGGGTCCTTTGTGATAGCACCGCCCCAATGCCAATGTTCAAAGCATCCACTTCGACCACGAACTGCCGGCTGGGGTCTGGCAGCTGCAGTATCGGGGCCGTGGAGAAGCGTCGCTTTAGGTCCCCAAACGCTGCGTCTGCCTCCGGTGTCCAGGCGAAGACCCTCTTCGTGCTTGTGAGGGCGGTGAGCGGGGCGGCCACGGTGCTGTAGTTCCTGATGAACTGACGGTAAAAGTTTGCGAACCCCAGGAACCGCTGGAGCTGTTTGCGGGTCTCGGGACGTGGCCAATCCCGGACTGCTGAGACCTTCCCTGGGTCCATCTGTATTCTCCCGATAACGAACCCGATAACGGGCGATAACGAACCCGAGGAATGATACCGTGGATGCGTGGAACAGGCACTTCTCGGCCTTCACGAAGAGCTGGTTCTCCAGCAATCGTTGTAGAACTGCCCGTATGTGCTGCACATGTTCCTCAAGCCCCCTGGAAAATATCAGGATGTCGTCCAGATAGACGAACACGAACCGGTCCAGCATGTCCCGCAGGACGTCGTTAACCAGGTTCTGGAATACGGCTGGCGCATTAGTCAGCCCGAACGGCATAACCCGGTACTCGTAATGGCTGGCCGGAGTGTTGAACGCCGTCTTCCACTCGTCGCCCTCCCTGATATGGACTAAGTGGTAGGCGTTCCGCAGGTCCAGCTTGGAAAATATAGTCACCCCCTGGAGGAGCTCGAAGGCGGAGGAGATCAGGGGCAGCGGGTACCGGTTCTTGACCATAATTTCGTTGAGCCCTCGGTAATCAATACAAGGGCGCAGGGTCTTGTCCTTCTTCTCGACAAAGAAGAACCCTGCGCCCGCAGGAGAGGAGGATGGCCGAATCAGCCCCACCGCCAGAGAGCTTGAGATGTACTCCTCCATGGCCCTTCGCTCTGGCTCCGAAAGGGAGTAGAGTCGCCCTCTGGGTGGAGCAGTTCCGGGAAGAAGGTCTATGGCACAGTCATAGGGCCGGTGCGGTGGCAGCGTGGCTGCCCGGGCCTTGCTAAACACCCTGGCAAGGTCATGGTACCGTCCCGGAACCCCTGCCAGGTCCGGCGGAGCCTCGGCCATGGCTGCAGGCCCCTGCGGAGTTGGAGCCGGGGTCAGGCAAGACCTACGACAGCTCATTCCCCACTCCAGGATCTCCCCAGTCACCCAGTCCAGACGCGGGTTATGGCGGCGGAGCCACGGGTACCCCAAGACCAGAGGAAGATCCGTCTCCTCCAGGATGTGGAACCGAATCTCCTCCCGGTGATCATTGCGAACTACCATCCGCACCGGATCCGTCCGATGACGGATGCTCCCCAGGAGATGCCCATCCAATGCCCGGGCGGGGACAGGAGACGCCAAGGGTTCGCACCCCAGACCCAGTTGGCGAGCCACCTCGCCGCTGATCAGACTGGCGTCTGCACCTGAGTCGACGAGCGTGACGAGATCATGTGGCCCCCCGGGGAGCAGGAAGCGGACCTGGAGTGAGAGGCGAGACGTTTGGGGGAGCGACGAAATAGGACTCACCTGGATTCCCCCAGCTACAGGTGAGTCTGGGCTTTTACTGGGCAGTCTGCCACAAAGTGACCCGGTCCCCCGCAGTACAGGCACAGGTTGGACCGGCGCCGCCGGCTGCGCTCCTCCCCAGTGAGCGTGGTGCGGCCCAGCTGCATGGGCTCCCCCCCACCGGAGGTTGTGGCTGGGCGAGGAACGTCTCCCGCCGGGAGCACGTCAGTCACTGCGCGAGGTGCCATCGGATGCCTGTCCCGCAGATGGGCCCGTACCCGCAGATCCACCTGAATCGCCAGGTCGATGACCCCATCCAGGGTGGGGGGAACCTGGTAGGCCACCAGCGCATCCTGGATGTGCCCGGCGAGCCCATGCAGGAACATCTCCCCCAAGGAATCTGGGTCCCAAGGACTCTGGCGAGCCAAAGTGCGGAAGTCAATGGCATAATCGGACACTGAACCCCTCCCCTGGCGGAGCGCCAGCAGCCGGCGGGCGGCGGAGGGCCCGGAATTCCCCGGACCGAACACCTTACGGAGCTCGGCCGAGAAAACGGAAAAGCTGGAGCAGGCCTCCGTCTGGCGCTCCCACTCAGCCGTTCCCCAGAGGTGCGCCCGCCCGGTGAGGTGGGTAATGGTGAACGCCACTTTGGCGGCCTCTGTGGCGAACGTGCGGGGTTGCAGGGAGAACAACAGGGAGCAGTTGGTGATGAAGGCGTTGCAGGTCTCCGGATCGCCCTCGTACCGCTCAGGTTCGCCCACCCGAGGTTCGGGACCCAGGTGTGTGGGCGCCGGAACTGGACTCGGTGGGGAGGGAGCGGAGAACGCGGATCGCCCACCGAGCTGGCCCACCAGAGTTGCGAACCCCCGCTCACTCGCCTCCGCGGAGCGCCTCACCTCCGCATAAATCGTCGCCACCGACTGTTAATGCCGGGCCAAGACCCCCTCGATCCGATCCAGACGTTGCGCTGGAGACAGTTGGTCCGCTGGGTTCATTCTTGGCCAGATTGTTCTGTCAAAGAACAGGCGAGAACCCACGAGCGAGATCAGAGTTCAGTTTAACACAGCTTTATTTAAACCGTGACACAGGCGGGCTGATCTGGACCTGCTGGGAAGCGGGATCCGGGCGAGTCCGTCCGTGGACGAAGTCAGGGACGGAAGGCAGTCAGGTTTACCAGGGAGCAGGCAGGATCGGTTCGTCAGGGACAGGCTGGGTCGGCAACGGACAGGCAGGTGGCAGAATCTCCGGAACAGAGCACAAGCAGAGTTACCGGGGAACAGAAGCAAACGGGAGGTCAGGGACAGGCAGGATCGGAACCGGGCAGGCAAACAGACAGGCGATTGCGGGAAAGTCATACGTAAACGCAGCGGACAATCTGGCAACGATGACACATTCGGCCACCCTACATATAGGCCCCCTAATTGGCCTGATTCATCACAGGTGTGCCGGACCGGGGCGGATCCGAGGGCGGGACTGCTCGCAGCTGTGACAGGACAGAATTCTCGGCTTCGACCCGGCCCGTTCTCAACCCGTCCCGATCTGGGTTCCCTTGGCTTTCGACTCATTTTCTGGACTGTTTCTGCCCCTGCCCGCTGTTCCTCGGACTTTTCCCCCTCGAGCAAAGCCGCGGAGTCTCTCCTCGGAGCGAGACTTCACTCCGGTGGATTATCGGCCTGGACTAATCACGCAGTACGGAGCTGCGTCATCTGCGTCTGCATCCCCGGACTGTGTAAGACTGTGCGTCTCATTCCTGTGCCATCTGTACGCGTCAATAAAGACGAAAATTGGAGTTCTGTGTTCGTGTGCTGCATTTGGGTCCGAAACTCAATCCCTGACAATCCAGGTCCTCTTTAGGAGTTGAATGCAGACTGAGCATCACCTAAGGTAAATGATCCACCCAGTTGTCGCCCAAGAGCACAGCACGCAATGCAGCCTTGAGTGTTTGATAAAAGTGTTCTGTTATGTGCGGCCCTTCCCGCCTCCTTCGTTCGGTTCCTCAGCTGGCCTGACAATCAGCTGGAAACAATCATGAGGCGGGCTTGACAACACCATAAAAGGAGGAGAGGGGGAGTGGCTCGCTCTCTCCCCGCCTGCATTCCGCACTCCTGACGCGCGCACCCATCTGTCAGCTGGTCGGGCGCATGCCGCGACCACAGGGACCAGACTCCGTATCTTTTCTTTGGTTTGCGTGGTTTGTCTGTATTCTCATCCACTTCTCACTTTGTACAGGTGTTTGAGCTGGTGTGCTCGCGAGGTACTGGGACTCGCGAGTTTTACTGTTTTAGTTTGGACTGTAGGTGTCTGGTGGTCCCATTCTCGGTTTTTGTTTGAAATTTGATTTAGCGAACAGGGTTTGTTTTGTCACTCAGTTTACCTTAGACGGGCTTCGGATTGGGTCCTACGGCCTGTTGTGGGTTGGCCTCGTCCGTTTCCCCCGTTTTGTTCCTTTTGGCCGGCACCTACGGTCTGTTTTGTTTTCCTGAGTTAAGCTGTCACCTGTTCCTCCTTGAGTTCTCTAAAACGTAGGTGGGAATACAAATAAAATGGGATAATTTCCTTTCCAAAACCCTTACTCCTTCGGTCTGGTCTCCTTTTTTTTTTTTTTTTATATGTTACGGGCCTCCCGAGCCATTTTAATTTGGGGCTCGTAACATGTTCACATAGGCCTTTAGCCTGAGGATGGCACGTGGTGGTATGATGAAGCTGCTGAAGGATAGAGGGACTGCCTCTGGCCACCTGGGGGTCCAATCCACCATAGTGAGAAGATACGTGAACCCTTGAAAAGGAAGTAATGGTCTCACCAGGTCAACATGCATGTGGTCACAATGTCTGGCATGAACCGCAAATGCTTTAAGGGGCACCTTAGTGTGCTGGTGAACCTTAACATGCCACACAAGTTGCTGCCCATTTTTGACAACCTTGCAAAGCCAGGCCAGACAAACTTGGCACTGACCAGTTTCACTGATGCATGAACCCCCAGGTGTGTGATCGAGTGGATGACATGCGGCGCCAGGCCACTGGGACCACAGGTCAGGGGTTACCTGTGGAGACGTTGCAAAGGAGGGTAGGAACACAATCCTGTACTACAGCCTCCTCCAGCTTCAAGGGTGTATTCAGGCTTCAGGCCTGTCAAGAGCAAGTATTTCCAGGTCACCCTACTAGTCAGCTGCCATGGTGAAAAAATCCAGCCCCAGGTGCACAGGACAAACCAGTACCCACGACAGACAATTGGCCACTGGGTTGGCTTTTCCAACTACGTACCGAATGTCAGTCGTGAACTCCGAGACTGCCGCCAGGTGACGCTGCTTACACACAGACCAAGGCTCAGACACTTTCGGCATAGCAAATGTCAAAGGTTTGTGGTCAACATAAGCCATAAAAGAGCGGCCCTCGAGCAGGAAACAAAAATGACGCGTAGCTTGGTACAATGTGAGCAACTCCTGGCCAAAAATGCTGTACTTTCACTCATTGTCCTGTAGCTTGCAGCTAAAAAATGCAAGGGGGTGCCATGCACCACCCACACTCTGTTCAACCCCTGCCTCGATGGCCACATCTGATGTATCAGTCAAAGCAACGGATGCCTGAGTGCAGGATGTGTCAGCAGTGTGGCATTGGCCAAGGCAGATTTGGCCTGGATCTGCTCGGCAGTCCAGTCGACCTGATCAGTGGCCTTCCTCATCTGTAAAGCCTCGTACACAAGGTGGGCTGCCCTGGGGAAAAAACGGTTCTAAAAATTCACCATCCCCAAGAGTTCCTGCAGAGACCACCCACAACTTAGACAGCAATGGAACTATCACCAAGAAATCTATCACCAGGTGACCAAACTGGCATTTTTGTCAGATATATGATCAGGCCATGATCTGCCAGGTCATGATTTGTCACCTAAAAACCTGCCGAAGGTGTGTCAGGTTCTCGCTTGCTGGATGGACACCAAAATGTTGTCCAAATAGACAAACACAAAGGTGATGTCACGCAAAACCAAGTGCATCAATCACTGAAATGTCTGTGCTCCCCCTTCAGGCCAAAAGGCATGCACAGGAACACAAAAAACCCAAACAGGGAGATTAGCACAGTCTTGGGCACATCCTCCAACCCGCACACCTCGAACCCACATGGAGGAACACAGAGCCTTGTGACCGAAACACTGGTGGAAAAAACACAGGTGAGTCTTGCTCCTCCAGGAGGAAACTCCAGCCACCATCACACCGGTCCGCGTCTTCTGCCGCCAGCTGCTGGGTATCCGACACTTTCTGCATGGAGGCCCATCTAGCAGTCAGCAGCACATGATCCGCCTCCTTAACCAAACCATGAAAATCACCTGCAGCCAAACTCTTGGAATTCACCAAGGACACATGGACCAGATGTGGAAGCTGGCACAGGAAAATGTGCTGGAAAAGGAACGCGCCCTCTTCTGAGCCAATGCTGTCAGGTCCATCAGATGCTATCAGGTCCATCCAACCATCACCTAAACTGGGCAGGGAAAGCAGTTTATCCGCTCTTTCCACACCGGTCAGGCTGTACCTCCGGAGCAGGTGTTCTTTGAGTGTGCCATACTTTCTGTGCAGTAGTGGGTCCTGCAGCTGCTGCATGATGTGGGCGTGTGGATTGCTGGTCCAGAGCCGCGACCACCAAACAATATCTGGAGTCGTCCTCTGTGGCTCCTAACAGGTGGAAAAGTGCTTCAACATGCTGGAACCATGGAGCCGGGTTGCTTCTCATACTGGGCATGGTTATTGTCCTGCATGAACTCTGATATGATGATCTTATACGTCACGTCCTGCGGATGAGGTGCTCATATAGGGTCATGTTTTCCACAGCTAGAAAAGTTTTATCAACCTGTTCAAGGTCACAAAAGAGGGTGATTCTACTTTCTAATCTAGGGATGGCTCTGCCATGCACAGAACAGATGCATGGAAAGTTTTTCCCACTACAAAATGCAACCAGTAAGTGGGTGGGGCTCATTGCCAGGGAGCAAGAGAAGGAGAACTCCAACCTCTTTATATAGCCTCACCTTCCTATGTCATAAGCCGACACTGATTGGGAGGAAGACATATGACCTCCTGTACTATAGGAGGACGTATACCATTACATAACTATTTTTTGATTTTAAATAACTCTGAATTTATCACTTATTCAAATTAAAAATAGTGCATATACATTTGTATAAATGTAAAAAAAACAAACAAACAGCAACGCTGTTATAACAGAGCAACTATGTTTTCTAGTTGCTCTGTTATAACATAAATCATTTTATTTGTCAGGTTAAGAAATGCAGATTACTCCATCAATCAATGATCACACTATCCAAGTGAATAATGAAAAATATCATCTAATACAAGTTATGGCATTAACTTTGTTCAAAACCTTTTTTCAGTGGGCTCCGAAAAGGTTCTGGCAAACAGGCCAGTGCCTAAGTGCAACAGACAGCAACTTGTCCAAACCATGCTAGGTGTGGGCGGGGAGCTGCTGATGTCTCCTGGGGCAATTATACGGTAGTGGATGGAATATTTTGAGGAGCTCCTCAATCCTAAAATCACGTATTTCCAAGGGGAAAAAGAGTCAGGAGACCTGGAGCTGGGCCTTCCAATCACTGGAGCAGAAGGTATTGGTCTGGGTATTTTGAAGCTCTGGTTGTTGTAGGGCTGTCCCGGTTGACATGCCTCTGCAACGTTGCATGGACATTGGGGGCAGTATCTTTGGAGTGGCAGATTGGGGTGGTGGTCGCTATCTTTAAGAGAGGGAACCAAGGGGTGTGTTTCAACTACAGGGGAATCACACTCCTCAACCTCCCCGGGAAAGTTTAGGCCAGAGTGCTGGAAAAGAGGATTCGATCAGTAGTTGAATGTTGAATCAAGGAAGAAAAATATGCATTTTGTCCTGGTCATGGAACCACAGTTCAGCTCTTTAACCTCGGTAAGGTGCTTAGAGGAAATGGAAGTTTACCCAACCAGTCCACATGTGTTTAGTGGACTTGGAGAAGGCCTACAATCAGGTCCCCAGGGGTAAAATGTTGGGGGTGCTCTGGGAATATGATTTGGAAGGTCCCTTGCTAAGGGCCATCCAATCTCTGTACCTAAGGAGCAAGCATTTGGTCCGTGTAGCTGGCTGTAAGTTGGACTCATTCCCAGTGAGGGAAAACTAGGCTGAGGTGCTCTGACAAACAAGAAAGTGGGCACGATCATGCTGTTTCAATTGCCACATTCACAGGTCAAGTTTACGCTGGAAAACAGTGATCATGTCATCTACATAATGACATGATCCATGATCCTTGACCTGCAGCTTCCATGATCCTTGACCTGCAGCTTCTGATTAAGTTGGGTGAGAAGTATATGTTTTTCCTTTACTTTTCATGAAAAAACACAATGTCTTCCCTAAGCTCAAAAACTCATTTGAGGACTTTGCTCCTACTCAGCTACTGTACGATGATACAGAATGTTTCCATGCTCTGGGCCCATCTCCTGTAAGAACAACTACTGGCAGTGATTCAGATCACCAGCCCAAAAGAATTTTGCTGTTTCCATGACCATGGTCAGGGTATCAATCATCCCCAGCACCTTCCCACACAAAGCTTCTTGGATAATGCAATGATACGTTATCAGAGACATGTGGAAGTTAGTTTGTACCATTTTCTCCTTCATTAGTCCAACCAAGCTCTCTATTCTTCCCCACATGGCAGGAGCATCAGCTATAGTTAATCCGACCAACTTTTTCCATGGCAATGCATTGTTATTTACGGTGTTCTCCACTATATTAAAAATGTCCTGTCCGGTTGTGGTCTCATGAATGGCAGCTACATCCTACAGTTCCTGAGAGACAGAGAGGTCCAACCTTTCACCTGTAATAAAAATGGGTAGCTGCAATGTATCTGTGTTGTTTGTATTTTCATCAAGAGCTGATGAAAAAGCTACATAGCAGTGTATCTCTTCAGCCAGCTAGGTTGCCAGGTTTGCTGCTAGTTCCATCTTTTTCTACGGTGGTGTTCCTTGATAGACATTTTTACCATTTTTAAAAGTCTGTATCTGGTTGGGACGCACCTGCTCACAGACCTTCAGCATGCACTGCTTCAAAAAGGCACAAAATCTGCAAATTACTTTGAAGTTCAGGTGATTTCTTCAGCCACAATAAAGATAGCTCTTTGACAACTGAAACTGCCTCATGACACAAAACAGATTGTTTTCTCCTTGAAGCACAAGCATATATATACCGTCTCATCTTTCTTGAACACCCTTCTATTTGCATCAACTTTTCTCTTCCTGGACATTTTGGGATCATTTGTATTCCTTAATTCCATTTGTTGAATTTGTATTGATGTGGATACACTGAAATTTAGTGGCTGGATGCCGTCACTTCCTGGTTAACATCATCAATATGAATTATGGAAAATGTAGCAATGTGCACTTTTGATGTATTTATTTTGAGCCAATAAGACCTTTTAAGTTCTCATGGGCCACATAAAATGATGTGGCACACTAGATTTGAAGCTCTACTGCAGGGATCCCCAACCTTTTCCAGGAAGTGGGCTGCACGGCCTCCCTGACAGGGCCCTGTGGGCCACACACACTTTCTTAGCTAAATTTTGCTAAAAAAATATGATTAAGGAAAACAATTGATCTTCTGACATTCATTTAATGAGAAGGCTGGTGCTGCTTGGCCGAAGCTAGCTTCCAAAAGTTGGGCACAACACTGCTCAGAGACAGAAGAAGGGCGCCTTGCAGATGCTCATCCATGAGTTGGGCTCATGCGCGACTTCACAAGCTTTATCTGGCTGAAGAGCTGCTCACACACGTATGTAGAGCCGAACAAGGCAGCAACACAGCGGGCATTGTTAGCCAGTTGTGGGAATGTGTGGGCCTGTGACCGCCAGAATTCGAGGGGAGTCGTGGCGACGAAGTGTGACTTGAGCTGTTCATTGCGATGGAGCTGTAAGGGTTGACCACTGGTGTCAAAATCTTTGAATCGACTAACAAATTCTTCCTTGAGGCCCCTGATGACATCAGCATAGCATCTAAAGACACATTGTGGCGGGTTGCAGGAAGCCAACCTTGCGAAGATGCAAAAGTCTCCTCCATTAAGTTGCACCATCCACAGCATGAGCTTCACACGGAAGGCCTTGATCTTGCTGACCATTTCTAGCACGAGGAGATCCTTCTCTTGCAGCGATGTGTTCAAGGTGTTAAGGTGGCCTGTCAGATCAACTGAGAAAGCAAAGTCCCAACACCACACTGTATCCCTCAGCTCAGGAAACAAAAAACCTCGAGGAAAGTGGCTAACTCCTCACGCAGCTCGTAAGCCCGCTGAAGCATCCTCCCACGGCTAAGCCAGTGCACCTCACAGTAGTACAGCAGGTCACCGTACTGGGCATCGGTTTCTTTGAGGAGAGACTTGAACTACTGGTGGTTGAACGCATGAGAAAGGACCAAGTCGACGGCCTTGATAACGACGGTCATGACGCCAGTAAGGGTGGCAGCAGAGGGCCTCCTGGTGGACAATACAGTGAAGGGTGTGGATCTTCTGAGTACAGCCAAGGTTGCAGTGTTTCACAAGCAAGGAGGCAAAAACCTTCTGTGAGCCAGTCATGGCGGGAGCGCCATCCGTCGTCACACCACAGAGTCGCGCTAAATCCAAGCCGAAGTCCTCCACCCATGATAAAACAGAAGCCAGGATGTCAGCACCGCTCGTATTTATGGCTACATGAGTTGCAAGAAATCCTTGAGGACATCAAAGTCATTGGTGATGGCACGAAGATAGCCAGCTGTGAGGTGTCCTTGACATCCGTGGACTAGTCAAGGGCAATGGCAAAGTAGCAGCATGCACGGCAATGCTCTTTCAGAGCTCTTTTTAGGTTGGTGGCAACGAGGTAGGCCACACGGTAGCTTGCCAGTGTCAGTGTGGGTTGCAATTGAGGTCTCCTTGAAGAGCGAGGCCTGACACTGGATGTCGGCAGCAAGACAGTTGCAGTCCTTCTTCTTCTCCTCCTTCTCTATTGAAAAATGTTCCTTATGTCGCGTTTCAAAGTGGTGCTTGACATTGTGCTCCTTCATCACGCTAACACTCTCCAAACAGATGACACACAGAAGTCGATCGCCATGCTCGATGAAGTAGTACATCTGCCAGTCGGGGTTGAAGCGGCGATTCTCACTGCCGATCTTGCACTTCCTGCTTGGTGGAGTGCTCATTGCCATCTTCTTATTCGGGGCAAAACCTTGTATCTTCTTCTCTGGTGTGGTGTGCAATCGAGTCAGCATGTGCGACGGGGGATGGGACAGGAGAGGCTGCTGACGCAGACTTGTCAGTATTTGAAAAGAACCAACCACAGAGCTTGGATTTTTCCCTGGCCCAGAGAGAACATTCCTATCGATTAGATGGGCGGCACTTGGAACCCGTCGGGCTATCACTCACTATCAACGAGCGATTTCAAAAGCAATAACTTATCATCACGTTGCCGAGAGGTGTGGGGGCAGTGTGAGCCTACAGCTGCCCCATATAAAATTTTCATAGATATTTCAATTGAAAATGCTAAGCTTTTATTTTTTCTGTTGAAATATCTATGGCATTCTCAAATGGGTGGCTACACCACACTGGCTATGCACAGCATGTGTAACCCAGGTTACTAAGCCTTAAATAATAGTTTATAAATTACAACAAAAACAGTTTGTCAGTTGGTAGGATAAAGAAATAAATAGGAGCTGAAATAAAATAATCATACAGAGAAGGGATAGGCAGTACTTTTGATTTAAAAAAAAAATCTTCAATATGTTAATAAATAGGTAAAATCAATTCACACAGGTTTATTTGTTAAAATCTGTTTAAAATGGCATTTTGTTTTAATTTAAGTGTGGTGAATGTATGTTTGTGGAAGTAAAAACAAATGTGCAAGATCCAGGTGACACGAGGAGTCACGTGATATAATTGACCAGACGGCGTCAAGGTGTACCTGTCGTCGCAAAAAAGAGAATTTGACCAATCTCCGCAGGCCACACAGAAGGTTTAGTGGGCCGCAGGGATAGCCCTGGTTTTCCTAGGTGGGCCGCACCTAAATCTTAATTCAATAAGAGCCCTGCGGGCCACAACGAGAGGCCTCATGGGCTGTATGTGGCCCGCGGGCCGCAGGTTGGGGACCCGTGCTCTACTGGATGTGTCATTAATTTGGATGCTGGAGTCGGTCCTGGATGCTGGAGTCTGTCCTGTTACAATGATGCATGTTCATAATTTTCAATCAATCAATCTTTATTTCTATAGCGTCTTATGCAATCAAAATTGTTTCAAGGCGCTTTACAGAATCCCAGGGCCTAACCCCAGACAAGCAACAGTGGCAAGGAAAAGCTCCCCTTTAACAGGAAGAAACCTTGAGCAGGACCAGGCTCATGTAGGGGGACCTTCCTGCTGATGGCTGGCTGGGTAGAGAGAGAGGAGAGGAGAGGAGAGGAAGAAGAGGGAGACGAGAGGAGAGGAGAGGCACAGAACACAGAAACACACACAAAGATACAAAAATACAATATACAACAGGTTAGCGGGCCAGATGTTGTCATGCAGCTCCGAAGGCGGCGATACCTGTAAATAAATAGAGGGGGGGGGGGCAGAAAAACTACATAGGAATCTGCATAACTAGTCTGCTTAATGAGGAGGAGGAAAGGAGAGGAGAGGAAAGGAAACCATCACCAGTGTGGTGGCAGAGGCCTGTCAGGTGATCATGTTTCTGGACCCCGGCAGCCTCGGCCTATAGCAGCATAACTAGTATCTTAGCCTAACGATTAGACGACCCCCTAAGTATGATCATTAGTCTGTCTATGATAGTAACTGGAACTACAGAATTAATAACAATAAGCTTTTTCAAAGAGGTAGGTTTTAAGTCTGGTCTTGAAAGTAGCGATGGAGTCAGCCTCCCGTACCAGAAGGTACGTACAAGAGACGCCAGTACAGGGGTTATGTGATCTGTTTTGTCAATACCTGTCAGAACTCTGGCTGCAGCGTTCTGGATCAGCTGAAGACTTCTTGAAGAGTTGATTGGGCACCCTAATAGTAAAGAATTACAATAGTCCAGCCTGGAAGTAACAAAAGCATGAATTAACTTTTCAGCATCATGCTGCAATAATATCTTCCTGATCTTTCTGATGTTCCTCAGGTGAAGAAAGGCACTTCTACAGACGAATTTGATGTGTGAGTTAAAGGAGAGGTTCTGATCAAAAGTTACTCCTAGATTCCTCACAGACAGACTAGTTTCTAAGGAGATACCATCTAGAGTGATAATGTGATCTAACCTATCCCTGAGAGGTTTAGGACCAAACACCATGACTAAGCGTGATTTTGAGAATACACTAGGCCTTGGCTTAAAAAAAATCAAATTCAATTATGTTTTATTTATATAATTCAATTAAAAATCTGTGATAAATTAATATTTACCTGAAGCACTTAGACCACATGTGTTTCTTCACTGCATGTTGAAAAGATAATAAATGTATATTTTTTGCAAGGAAAAAATATACATTTATTATATGCTGCATGGAGCCACATATTATGATTCTGTTAAAATATTTTACAAATCCTTATCTTCCTTTGATATAGGCCTACATCAATAAATAAATTATATAACTTGATCTGATTGTTTGTTAATCTATGTAACCTACATGGTTGTGTGAAATAAAAAATTATTGTTTTGTGACTGTTTAGTCCACTCCTTAATATTCTGTTAGACCATTCTCCTATAAAGGGTACTAGTGTCATATACATTGACATATAACATATGTATTAACAAAACTCACATCAACAGAAAACCAAAGTCATTTGATTTAAATTTATCTTTAAAGATTTGTATAGTAAGCATTTAAGTAGTAGGAAAGAACAATGTGAAATCTGTCATTTTGTGGTATTTTCGATTACATTTCTGAAATCCTAACCGTTCGTGAACAAACTACAATGTGGTACTAAATGGACAGTTACTAAAGACTTCAGTGGTTAAAGCACAATATCATAGCTCTGAGGAAAAAAAGGCAATTGAATACACAAAAACACACAACTAAGTAGAATGTGTAGCTGTTTAGACTATTTCCTTTTTTGCTTACCTAATGATCTGCCACTGGAAATTAAATTATTTTATTTACAGAAAAATATAACAATATGCTGACTTTATTAATTATCTCAGCTGCGCTAAACCCAGTTAAGAAGAGGCATGCAACAGAAGATGGATGGATGGATGGACAGCATAGTAACCTCTTTTATACCACTGAGACACTATGACAAAATTGTAATATTGATGTGAGAAAAAATGCACTCACCCTTTCCAAAGGGCAAGACTCCATTGCCTCTTTTCCTGTGAAATAATATGCCTCCACTAGACCATAATTACTATCATGAGATCACAAGAGTTGCCAACGCAATCCAACCCCATAAGATTATGAGGTGCTGATTGGCTAAACACTGAGATGTAGGGGGACCCTCCTACATCACAAAAGATGTGATGCAGGACACAGCAGAAGAGTAGGGGTCAGAAACTCTTGCAAGGAGGTTAGCATTTAAATACAATTGTGATGGACATCAAAATGTCTCCGATGAATGTTTGTTTTGTACTACTGGCTATTTTTTGTCACAATTCAATCATGACACAATATTTTTTTTCTTTTAAGGAGGGAAAATCCAGATACTTTAGATAGCAGCACTTCATCAAAAGTACACACAACTTAATTACGCACACAGAACACAACTGCATAACACAAAAACAACTTTTAAGTAGTCCCAAAAGAGTGACAACAAAAGGCTATTTAGCAAAAATTGCATAAAAACATACAACAAGGTCCCCAAATTTTGGGGATTATCAACCTGGTAAGGTGCCAATTTGGACTGCTGGTGATTGTTTTTTTTTAATCACCACACTTTGCCATGGAGCGCAATTACTTTACCTTCTAAGATACAGACAGGTGCAGTGTCTGTCCATTTTTCTTTTTTTTGCTTGAGATTTCTGCCTCTTTCCTTTCCTGTGCATTTCCTTTCATCTAAGCCTGTTTTCACTCCAACGCCAGTGCACCACTGTTTTTTACATGGTCATTCATGCCTCTGGAGCTAGTGACAGCTCGTTTCAGTGGGGCACAAAGCACAATGCTGCATTTAAGGTGCTAGAGGTGGGCTAGTTTCATGTTATACAGAGTGCATCACATTGGCTAGGCTTGATGTCTCCTCCAATTGTGTTTCCTGATTTGGGGCATTCTGTAGACTGTGTTTCTCCTGTTTGTTTTCAGCCTATGGTTTAGGATGAGATGATGAGGGGATCATCATCACAGGTTTTCAAGCCTCTAATTTTTTTTGACACTTTGGGTTTGTCTTTCATGATGTTCTTTCCAATTTAGCTGCATTGGAAAAATAAAGTCGTCTGGTATAGTTAATAAATCAAATCACTCTCAGGGAATCCTTTCACTTAGACGTGTCAATATTAACCATTACACCACCATACCATATTACCTAAAAATCGGCTGTAATTAACTGGTTTTACCCTTTTCCTGATGATTCTATGGTTATTGAGAGGACACTTGACAATGTTTTTTTTAGTTTTTTGTTGTTTTAAAGACATGCTACAGCTGCACAGTGCCCGTGTTACTTTCAAACAATTAGCAGGCCCAACCTCACCTCAGGGCTCGGAAGCATGTCAAAGCTGAGCTGATATTCACCTTGGTTTTACATGCGGGGGAGGGGACTCTGCATACACAGTCACCGCCAAACAGAACTAGAAGGCCATTAGTGATGCTTAAGTCTGATCTCATTTATATATGTCAAGATTTTATATTTAAACAAAAATCTACAGGCTCTGTCTTTAAGAGTGAACAATAATGGATTTAAACACTACTACAGAATGTGGAATAAACGCATAAAGATTATATTTTCAGCTTGTGTCAAATAGGAAGATATTTATAGTATTCAGGAGTCAAAATAACACATGCATTACACCCCTGACAGATATTCATGTTTATGATAAATGTAAACTACACAAGGTTGTTTTCTGTTTTCTGTCCTGCTCTTATTTTGATAGGACTTCAGGGTTTTATTTTAAACGAATATGTATTCTTCTTATTTTATTATTGTTATTATTATTAATAATAATAATAATAATAATAACAACAACATCAACAATAATAATAACACCCCCTCCCTCCTCCTTCCATATTGGATCTATCTATTTCATATTCAAAGTGAACAGGATCGGGTGCGCGCTTGTATGCAAATGTACCCTGCTGCTGCTGTTAGTGTTCCTATGCGCGTGTAAACGTGCTCTATCGCTGTCATCAGCACAACATCAGCATCTTACGGACGAGTGCGCGCAGAAGAGAAAAGGGAGGAGGACGGAGAAAAAGAGAGGGAGAGGAGACATACTGGATAAAGGCGACGACAAAAGCATGACGATAATGGAGTTGCGGCGGTGGGGGATGTCTTATTTACGAAAAAGGACTGTTGAAATTTGACAGTGGATTCAGACTAAAGGCTGATCGTGATTACTGTTCTTTTTACTATTAATTTATTGTCGTCCTTGTTTTGCTTTCTAACTTGCTGCGTGGACATTGAAGCCGAGCAGAGGAAGCAAACCACGGATGTCTCGGAAGGTAAAATCAGACTCCAACGTTTGCGCTACAGACAACAAGACGCATCGTTTCTCACGAATGGCAACAAAGGAATCCTATACGAAGCCCTGAACTGGTGAATGAAGATGAAAACCAGCTGTGAGGCCCCTCCACTCGATCACTGTGAAAAAAGCAGAATTATATTCAGCTTTTTTTCTCTTTTTTTCTTCAGTCATTGATGTTGTAGCTGTATAGAAGCGCGCCTTGACAGCAATGTTGTATCGCTGATCTTGATAAATTATTAATTAGTGGCGTAGGTTGACTATGATTTTTCTATTGCTTCAGTATAGCATTTTCTCAATTTTGCAATGTTAAGTCTCAGATTATGTATAGGATTCATTTATGTTATGTTGTTATGTAGGCCCATGATCAGCCTTTGATTAAAAAGAAAGCCAAAACGATAGATTTTTAGGAAAAACTATCAGAAAGGAAAATAAGAGGGGAGTGTCTATTTATAAAGGGCAGCACCAGGTGTGAAGATTTTTTTTTAAAAATAGATTATTTTGTTTGAGTCAGTAACAAGGAGTTTAAAAAAAAAAGTAAAAAAGAAGGAAGAAAGAAAATATATAAAATAAAGACGACCAAACATGTTGCCTTCCCAAGAAGCCTCCAAGATATATCATGACAATTACATGCGCAACTCCAGGGCCATCGGAGTGCTTTGGGCCATCTTCACCATCTGCTTTGCAATCGTCAATGTCGTGGTGTTCATTCAGCCCTACTGGATTGGCGACAGTGTCAACACACCGCAGGTCGGCTACTTCGGCCTCTTCCACTACTGCGTGGGCACCGCCATCACCAAGCCGAGAGCTCACCTGCGTGGGTAGCTTCTCCGACTTCAGCTCAATCCCATCCGGAGCCTTCAAGGCAGCCTCGGTGTTCGTGCTTCTCTCAATGGTGCTGATTCTTAGCTGCATTGCCTGCATGGCGCTCTTCTTCTTCTGCAACACCTCTACCGTTTACAAGACCTGCGCCTGGATGCAGCTGCTTTGCGGTAGGCTCTCTCACGACCACAGCACTTTTGATTGTTTTTTGTTCTATCTATCTATCTATCTATCTATCTATCTATTTATCTATCTATCTGCATCTGTCTACTCTTTGTATTGTATGAAGTTTAATTCTTAATTTTCAGGAGCAATTAACAGATTTTTCTATTGCTACAGCATGGCTGGGTCAGTGGGAACATATTTTACACATTATTCATGTACAGAAAGAAACAACCCATTCTGGTTCTTCTTGTTGACATTAATGATTTGAGGATTGACCACTGCACCTCCAAAATTATTGCTTTCTGCTGATGATCTGCAATGCTATTATGTGATATGACGTTTGATAAGTTAAGTTTTAAATGTGACTGGTGTAACAGACTGATGTCTGGTTTCGTATTTCAAAGTGAAGGAATTACTGATTTACTATTTATACTGAATAGTATTTTAGCTGCTGCTCTTGTGAAGGTGTGATTATGGTTGATTCCCAACATACATATTGTATGTGTTGAGGATTTGTATTGGATATATAATAATTCTACTTTAAATTCAATATAATTTAGAAGCAATATTTTTAAATAACAGGTATTATATCTGAATAACTGAACATAAAAATGGTAGGAAAAACCCCCATCTAAGACTCAGAGTTTGAGTTTAATATAAATGTTATCTGAGAGTGTCTCTTATGATTTGATTTTACTAATTTTTGGCAATGTAATTTTGAATTAGCACTGTTCTTACTATGACAACTACTCTTCTCTTTTGTTTTCATGCTCGCTTTGCTGTTCTGAACAACATGCAATCGAAAATAAAGTGGCTGAAATTCTTTTTTCCCTTACCCTTTTTGAATTCTTAAAATTGCCATTGTTTTTCAGCATTTAATATGATTACATATTACCAGGGTAAGTGAGTATGTAAGGACGACTTTCAAGATGGCAAGGCTGTGTTTAGGTTAGGTTTGAAGTAACATGTTTTCAGTTTAGTCATAGGCACATTTCTATCTAGCCTGCATGCTCTACACATCTAACTTCTTTATAAGCTGATCAGTGTGATAAGTAGGCCAAGCAGCACAGCGTGGGAGTCAGTACATGTACAGAGACAGTCAGCATAATGACTTACAGGGAGGAAAGAAAGAAAGAGAGAGAGAGGAAGAAAGAGCATTTTTTGCATTCAGGGTCTTTGCAGTAGCAGCATTTGAAATGGTACCAGGGTACTGTGCTGCTCACCATTGAACATTGAATTGTAATATGTGAGCCTGATTTAATGGCATCAAATTATTTAACTCTAATTAATGAGAAAATCTGAACATACATGAAATACAGAACGTATGGGGCTTCTGCAAAAATAAAGCACTGAGGGAATAATTGACTAACAGAGGGTAATCATACTTTGTTTTACGCATCGCATCCCATATATCATCGCATCTCATATCCCATATATCCTTGTAAGTAAAAAAATGTTTTACAGTGAACAGGATTTAGCTGTTACTTGATTGTTAATTATTTTAAATTGTTGCAAAAGTAGATAGGAAAACGCACCGTTTAACAACCAATCCATATTAGACTGCTGTCCTTGTCTCTTAACAAAACTTTGAGATGTCAATTAATTTATTGATTGACGTATGTTAGACTATGAAAACATATGTTTTCTCATAGTTGTCTCATAACATAACCATGAGATATGAATTAATGTATTGATTGAAGTATGTCAGACTATGAAAACATATGTGGTAATGATAACAACAGAGGTGGCTATAAGTGTAAAAATCCCAAAATAGCCTGAAATATAGGGTAATATATAGGCATATGAGCCAACACAGCATTACCTACATCTCTTTTTCAGTCTGCATTACTGTTATTCAAGCATTCTGGCTTCTTGCATAAACCATAAAAAGGGCTTATTTAAGGCCATATATAACCTTCATTGTGGATGACTTGGTATATTGTCATCAGATAACAGTAAAAAGAAATGAGGAAATGAAAATTACTGTTTGCAGACTGATTTGTGCAATTTGTGATTTTTGTAAGATTCAAAACATTACCTTTTATTATTTTCTTTTCAATGTGGAAAGAACAAAATACCTGAAATGAGTGCATGTATTTGGCACATCCTTGCACTCGGAGAGCGCAGACCTCCGCCAAGTTTATATAAATTGCAATAAAATCTGTCTTCTGGATCAGATCCGGATCAGCCTTTGGAATATGATAGAGGATCCCATTGTCCATCCTTGAGTCAAATTTCATGGGGTTTGGTCAATAATTAACCGAGATAATGAGAAACAAAATTTTTGGCCCCATTTACCACAATTTTAACAAAAATTTCAAAGTGATCCAGAATCCAGGATTTTTTCTGGATCACCCCCAAAACGAAATCAGTTCTTTCTCTTCACATTTCCAACAAATCCTGAAATTTTCATCAAAATCGGTCCATAACTTTTTGAGTTATGTTGCTAACAGACAAACAGACAACCACCTGCAAAAACATAACCTCCTTGGCGGAGGTAATACAAAAAGGTGAGATGATACAGCCACTACCTTTGCCTCCCCTGAAGGGGCAATACATAATCCCATGCATTGATGCATATTGTACATAGAGATGGCAAATGGTCATGCAGTGGTCCAACCCTCAGAAAACATCAAAAACGGCACAGTCTGCTTTTTCATTAATTAAACGATGCATTATTTATTTTGTCTTAAAAGGGGGAAACTGAATATTCTGTACCAAAGATTACAAATGTAACGAAACAACACTTTCATTCAAAGCAGGAGGTGTAATTATTGAAAATTCAATGCTGGAGTTTGTGGCAGTCATGAAGAAACTGGTTGTGTGTTGTTTAGAGAAAATCACCTTTACTATTTCTGGCTTTTTGGTTTTGAAAAATGTGACAATGTCAAACAAGACTTGTGGTTCCCCAGCTGCACATAAGTAGACATCCACTATTTCTGGGAAGAACAACCTTCCAAATAGGGGTAGGATCATATAAGTACACTGGCCAAAAAAATTTTGCCACAAATAAGTACGGGTTGCTGCTGTTGGTAAAGTCTAGGTTCAGCAACAGTATGTGCTCAAAGCTGACTACCTGAATATACTGAATGATAGCTTATTCCATCAATGGATTTTTTTCTTCCATTATGGCACAGGCATATTCCAAGATGACAATGCAAAGATTCATTGGGCTCAAATTGTGAAAGAGTGGTTCAGGGAGCAGGAGATATCATTTTCACACATGGAGTCCAGACGTTAATCCCATTAAGGATCTTTGGGATGTGCTGGAGAAGGCTCTGCACAGCGGTCAGACTCTACCAGCATCAATGTAAAATCTTGGTGAAAAATTAATGCAACACTGGATGGAAATAAATCGGATGGCATTCCAGAAGCTAATTGAAGCAATTCCACAGTGAATGCATGCCATAATCAAAGCTAAAGGCGGTCTAATTAAATATAAAAGTGTGTGACCTTTTTGTTTTGGGTTGAGGCTTTTTTTGGCCAGGCAGTCCATATACTCCATATAGTCCATATATCCCTACTCCTTTTTGAACATGTATATCACTTGCAAAAATGTATGTGGAACTATTTTTTTATTATTTAGTGTCTATCACTTAAATATATTTATCTGTCCTAATTTGCACTGCCATGTTCAAATACCATCAATGAATCCTAAGTATATTGCCTTATTTGGAGAATTGACAAATCTTATTATTTTGTCTCTAAAGTATAGGCCATGTATAGAGCATATACCAGCAGTCATCTGAGGCATGAATGCACTGAACAGATCACCAGGAAGAAAATCAACATTTACCAAGACACTCAAACCAAGGGGCAATTTACAATTTTGCACTATATATTCTTTTTATGTACTCATACTGAAAAATAAATGTACATTTATGTTTAATCTAATTTCTTAAAATCATAATTTTAAATAATATGGTTTTATTGTCATTAATGAATATGTATCAAGACTGGCAAACTGCCTAATGTTATTCACCATTTTGGACATGATCATTTAATCATCTACTCTAGCCTGCTGGGTGTAGCAGCAGGTCTCTTGGCACTGTACAGAAACAGAATCTACCACAGGAAATACAGTAAGAGCTACTTGAAACGTCCAATGATGTGGCAGTTTGGGCACTGATTATGAAGGCAAGGACAGAAATGATACACTAATAATACAGTTATCAAAAACTTAAGGAATTGAGTAGCACAGTCAGAGCAGTCTATTGGGATGGTGTGCAATTAGTTTTTACCATGTAGTATGGACTTTGGCCTCAAAGGACCATGTTTTTTGTTGCCACAAGAAATATTTTATTGACAGCCAATAGGGAGAAGCTGACAGCATTCAGATGGAGGTGAAGACTTTTGAATACATCCTGATAAAAATTAATCACAATAGTTGAGCCTAGATCTAGCAGTCATCTTTATTTGTGAGTTGAATGAAAGATTTTGATCACAAGATACCTTTCAAAGTAGCTGAAGAGATCCCATCTGATCTGTGATCAGCCAATCTACTTCTGAGATTTTGACTTCCCTTATGGCCAAATTAAAGAAATTTGAGGAAAATCAAAAAGTTAATGTCTTTAAGAGTAGCCTGGAATCCCACTAACTGCTATGTATGGTTTGGTTTCATATGATAAAAAGAGCTGAGTGTCATCAACAGCAGTGAAAACCCTTTAGATTAGGGAACACATATCCACCATGTTGAATAAGATCATAAGTGCTTTATATACTGAAAAATAAAGAATCAATATTCTGTTATTACAGGGAGGTTAGGGGGTTAATGTTGATAATATGTACCCTAATTAATGTAATTCAATTCAATTTTATTTATATAGCACCAATAACAATACAAATTGTTTCACAAAGCTTTACAAGACCTGGGCTGAAATCTCCAGAGCAAACCTGAGGATGATGGTGGGAAGGAAAAACTCCTGTCTCGCCCCTGGTCTACGGTTCTCTGCAGGTCCTGGCAGTGGGTCTCCAGTACCATCCTTTCCTTCTGGTACTGCTGCAGCTGAGCGCTGAGAGTGCATCCGCATTTTACAGCTTGACGCCCTCCAGCTCGTCCCTGGCGGCCAGCGCTGTTGTTCATTTCCGATGCAGCTTGTTCATCCCAGCAGTCCTGTAGCTGACACTCGTGGTCCTGATGGAGCTGCTGCATTACTTCCACCAGTTTACTCTCAAACTCCTGCTGGCATCCCGAGTCCACCTCCGCCAACTGGCTCTCATGGCGGCTTTGGATCTCCAGGATCTTCTGCTCACAGCCGTTCCTCTGAAGGTCCAGCTGTTCCTTTAGAGTCAGTACCTGGCTCTCCATCTCCACCCTCTTCAGGGTCTCAGCAGATAGCTGGTTCTTAGAATCTGTCAGGACACCCTCCATGCTTTCCAGCTGGCTTTGGAGGTCAGCGAAGGCATCGCTGAGGTTCCTGTTCTCGGACAGAAGCTTGCGGAATTCAGCATCCTTAGAGATGAGCGCCGTCTCGGTATTCATCCAGTGGACCTGGGCATAGGCTAGCTCACCCTCCTTCTTCTGGCACCTGGAAAGAAGTCTCTCCTTCTCGTCCCGAAGGTTCCCGTAGTCTGCCTGCAGCCGGGCCTTCTCTGCTTTCAGCCCATCCAGCTGTTGCAGCATGGACGAGCGCTCGCTCTCCAGCTCCTGGACCCGCTGGATGTGGTTGGCCAGTCGGTCGTTGAGGTGCCGGGGATCGTCCCTCTCCTGGATGCGGCTCTGGTAGGCGCCGGACATGTGCAGGCCGGTGGCCGCAGTGCTGCTGCTGCGGCGGCTGGCTTCAGGGAACAGACCGGCCCGATGAGTCGGAACGGAAGGAGGGGCCGCCGCCTTCTTCGCGGCGCCGTGTGCTGCAGGCCTAAGGTCGGGGACCTGGCCCGGGCGCTGCAGGAAGCTGTTTGCGACCACAGCCATTCTCTGGTTAGCCGCCCGGGCCTCCTCCAGAACCCGCAGCAAAGATGCTGGGTCCATCTTTGGTCGGATCGTTCTGTCACGTGTCAGGCGTGGACTCAGAACGGAGGACCCAAACGCAGATGCAGGGTAGCGGGTGAAGAACACAAGTTTATTTTAAACGACAGAACACAAGGCGCTCCGATACGGGAGGAAACAAGGGCTCTCGGGCCAACACAAAAACACCCGCACGGGAAACAGTCCAAACAAAACAGAACTCTACCTCCCCACGAACCGTGATGTCCGGGGAACGGACAAGCGGGGGATCTGGGCAGACGGGCACGGGAATCCGGACGGGAGTCCAACGGGGAACAGGTGTCCAACAGTACAAATCCAACAGAACAACAGTGTAACAGAACAAAAGTACGATCCAACAGCTTCCACTGTTGGACACGGGCCTTATGAAGGGGAGGTAATTGCAGGATCCAGCTCAGGTGCGCGACCTCCTGCTGGTCCCATGTCAGAGTTTGGCACCCCCTATGGGGAAGGAGGCGCCCAGACCCTGACAGTGTTCAACAGGAAGAAACCTTAAGCAGAACCCAGATCATCTGGAGACACCCATCTGCCAAAGGCCAGCTGGGTAGAAACAGAGAGGAGAGAGAAGAAGAGCAGTAGAGCATGATAAAAAAAATATATCTGTCAGACATACATACATTGGGAATAAAGGAAAAATTTAAAAACTAATCATACAGGATATAACTGATGATCTTATGTAAAGTTTTAAGATATAAGAAGAATCATTACAAGGTTAGATTGCTCCCAGCCTGAGTTCAAGAAGACTGGACAGGTTGATGAGACCAGGACAGCAGATGTAGTTTATAGAGTTTCACCTGTCAGATATACAGCACTCCAGGCTGGAGGCACTCAGAAGAAGATGGAGATGGGGGGCACCGTTGTTAGTAAGAGAAAATACATTTTAAGGGATTAGAGATTAAAAGATGGCAGTTTAGTGACAGAAAAGAGAAAGGGGAGGACAAGGTCCTCAGTGAATTGTCCCTCAGTAGCCTCAGCCTATAGCAGTATAACTAAAGGTTGGTTAAGTCTAGCCCTCAATATAGGTTTTGTCTAGCCTGACATTAAATGTACAGAGGGTGTCTGCCTCTCAAACTAACCGGAGTTAGTTCCAATGAAGAGAAGCCTGGTAACTAAAAGCTCTTCGTCCCATACTACTTTTGGAAACTCTAGGTACTACATATAATCCTGCACTTTTAGATCGTAGTGATCTGTTGGGATAATATGGCAGTAAAAGGTCTGTCAGATATGGCAGAGCTAGGCCTTTCGGGGGTTTGTTATTAAGGAGGAGGATTTTTAAATTAAATTCTAGATTTTATGGGGAGCCAATGAGGAGAAGCTAAAACTGGACTAATGATACTTATTAAATCCTGTCAAAGCTCTTGCTGCAGCATTTTGAATTAATAGAAAGTTTTTTAAAGACAGTGTGACCTGGAGGGGCATGATTGGGAGGAACTGCTGCACTAGTTGTAGTCTGTCTATAAGTAACACCATGTATGAGCTTAAGGTTGTTCATTGGTGCTCTTGGCACAGTCATGCCAGCTGATCTGTGGCCGTATGTATTGGACACTTGGGTGATGAGAGGAGCAGAGCTGTCAACTGATCACTACCTGGTGGTGACTTGGATCAGGTAGTTGTGGGGGATCAGCGTGCGGACCTGGCAGGCAAAACATACAGTGACGATCTGTTGGGAATGCCTGGTGGAAGAACCTGCCGAGTTGGTCTTCAATTCCCACCTCCAACAGAGCTTTGACAGCATTGCAGGGGTGGCAGGGGACATTGAGTCTGAATGGGCCATGTTCCATGCTGCCATTGTCGAGGCAGCTGACGCAAGTTGCGGCTGCAACATGTGCTGGTCGTGGCGCTAACCCCCGTACCCAATGGTGGACACCAGAAGTGAGGGGAGCCCTCAGGCTGAAGAAAGGGGCTACAGGTCATGGCTGGTCTGGAAACAGTTGACTGGTACAGGTTGGCATGGGAGGAGTTTATTGAGGCTATGGAGGAAGACTTTTGGTTGGCTCCAAGAAGCTTCTGGCAAACTGTCCAGTGCCTCAGGGGCAGAAAATGGCAACTTGTCCACACCGTGGTTGGTGTGCTTGGGGAAATGATGTTTCCTGGCACAATTATCCGGCAGTGAAAGGAAACTTTCAGGAGCTCCTCAATCCTACCAACATGGTAGGGGAAATAGTGTCGGGGAAACTGGAGGTGGGCCGACCAATCACCGGAGCAGAAGTTGCCAAGGTAGTGAAACAGCTACCTGGCGGTGGAACTCCAGGAGCAGATGAGACCCACCTGGGGTATCTTAAGGCTTTGGATGTTGTAGGGCTGTCCTGGTTGACACGCCTCTGCAACATTCCATGGACATCGCAGCCCTTGGAGTGGCAGACTGGGGTGATGGTCCCTATCTTCAACAGAGGGGACCAGGAGAGTGTGTTCCAACTTCAGGGACATAACACTCCTCAGCCTCCCTAGGAAAGTTTACGCCAGGGTGCTGAAAAGAGGATTCTATTAGTACACCTACATCTATTATCTAAATCTAATTGTAACATGTATTTGTTACATGTTTTGATGCATTTTTATGATTTATAAAAAAATTATGTCCGAATTTTTGGGGGCTTGGAATGGATTAGGGCATTTAGATGAAAAACACGTCTCTACTTACGTAATTTTCAGGTTACGAAGCAACTTCTGGAACCAATTAATCTCTTAAGTAGAGGTCCCACTGTATCAGTCTTTGTAGTAAGATACTGTGGTCAACGGTGTCAAATGCAGCACTAAAATTTAGCAAGACAAGTATTAAAACAAGTCCAATGTCCGAAGCATGATACAGCTCTACATCTAATGCTGCAGAGAAGGCCAATGTACATGTGTGATATATTCAGTACATCCAGTTTTTTTTATATGTAACTGCAGGTAACAACTAATTGAGAGTGGGATGCACTGAGTCCAAGGTCCTCCTTCAGACTGGTTCTCCCTCCAAGAAGGAACATTTCAACAGGTCTTTCATTCCAACTGGTGTCAGAATTCACAACACCATGTTGTAGTTCTGCCTGTTGAATAACTTTTTCCATGTACATTCATTCTGGACAATTGTGCTTAACTGCAACATATTCCTGGAACCTCATGTGCAGTATTTTTCTGTAAGGTACAATATATTCTAGATTTTTACTTCACTTGTGTAATTGTATTGTATATAAAATACATAGTACTCTAAATTGCCTGTAGGTGTGAATGTGAGAGAGAATGGTTGTTTATCTCTGTGTTAGCCCTGCGATTGGCTGGCGACCAGTCCAGGGTGTACCCTGCCTCCGCCCGTTGCTCTGGGATAGGCTCCAGTCCCCCCGCGACCCTCAGTGGAGGAACAAGCAGTAGAAAATGGATGGATGGATAAAATACATAGTATATTTTATAGATTTCTAATTTAGCTATTTATATTGTATATTTAAGAGTGTTTAGGTTTACCTTAGACATATATATGTGTAGTGTTTACATGTACACTATGTAGAGCCCTAAGTACTAAGTACTGCTGCAACAAAAAATCCCCCATTGTAGGATTAATAAATATATAATGTAATATAATAAATAATATATAATATCATGGTCATATTACTGTATATAACAGGTTTCGGTTTTGAAAATGTAGATGCAAAAATTCTCACTTTGTGTTTATATCCATTAAAGACTCTATAACATATCTCCTTCTTTATTTGTATGTTTGTCTCTTTAGGAGTGTGCCTGGTGCTGGGTTGCATGATCTTTCCAGATGGATGGGATGCCGAGGTGATTCGAGATATGTGCGGGGAGCAAGCAGGGAAATATTCTCTTGGTGACTGCTCTGTACGTTGGGCTTATATGCTGGCCATCATTGGCATTCTGGATGCCCTGATCCTCTCATTCCTGGCCTTTGTCCTGGGTAACAGGCAGACAGACTTCTACCTTGATGACTTGCAGACAGACAGCAAAGGTAAATAAAAATATAACACCACACAATACATTATAAAAATAAAAAATAATACAATTCTATGTCTGAAAATGACTTACTGTGAAATTTAGCCAAAAAATAACATATTAAAAAATATTTTAAAAAATCATTATGGCAAAATTACGCTACATGGTTAAACTTCCTTAATCACATTCCATGATAAATTTGGAATCAATAAAAAATCTATTCAGGAAATCTCACATGTGTACATTTCACCATAGTCATGTATGTCAGAGTGGAGTTAGGCATCCGCATTAAATATTTTCTTCAGTTCTGTCAAATATTGAATTTAATCCTGTTGCTAGTCAGATTGGTCAAACAAAAATGAGTCCTTTTGACGACTAGGAAAAATAATTAAACTTCTGATCTGTTTAGTATCCCAAAATAGACACAAATATATTGTTCATGTATACAGATCTGTCTGTGAATTACTATTGTTAACCTAATCATTCTGGTAGTATAAGTCCTGCCAGTATTTCCTTCACTAGCACAAAAAATGTATGTCCAGGAACAAGAAAGGATACTCTTAAATGATAATTAGAATTTGCAATGACTCAGGAGCAGAGAGAGTGGTACAGAATAGGATAGCCTTGCAAAAAAAGGGCTGAAGGCAATAAGGACACAGCATAAACTAGGCACCTGTGGGGGGCTGATGTGCCCTCGTGTGTCAAACCATAGTGAATTGCCACATTGTGAGGTCCTGATGCATGCTGTTGGTCTGGCCTCTGAAACAGCCAAAATAATTGTCCCTTGCAATGGTCTGGCTACACCATCACCTCGTCCTGGGAATTCTTTTTGCAGCCCTAAGTATGGTGCACATTTACTCATCTATGTTTTCAAGAAAAAAAATTATACCCTTCTACCCTGACTGTAGAAGGGTGGCCATCCGCCTTGGGTTGAAAAAGACTAACAGGGAGAGACAGAAATAGGGATGCAAAGCAATAACTAACAGTAGTTTCTAGTTTTAAGAGTGTAGCTACAGTACAATTATAGAGTAGTATGTATGGTTTTAAGCCTACTCTTAAAAGAAGAGAGGGTGTGTGCCACCCTCTAGACTGAAACTAGAAGATTGCTCCATAGGAGAGGAGCCTGATAGTTGAAGATGCTGTCCCCTCTTCAACTTTTACAGATTTTAGGAATCACAAGTAAAGCTGCATTTTGGGAACACAGTATTCTGACTGGATGTAAGGCATTATCTTTAAGTTATATAATGGTGCCTGACCATTAAGTGCTAGTGTGAACAGTGTTGGACCAAGCACAGAACATTGTGTCTAACTTTAGTGTGTTTATGGAAGCTACTTTGTTAACATGTACAAACTGAAATATATCTGACGGATAGGACTTAAACCAGCCTAATGCACTTCCTTTGATGTCAATTAACTCGTCTAGTCTGCATAAAAGGATCTGATGGTCAATGGTGTTGAAAGCACTGAGGTCTAGAAAAAGCACAGAAATTAGGTCATCATCTGAAGCTGTCATGATTCTGAATGAGGGCCCAAATGCAGGCACAGGGTAATGAGGGAAGAACACAAGTTTATTCTCAAAAATCCAAACAAAGCACTCTGGTACAGGAGGGGAAACAGGTTCTAAAGTCCAACACAAAATCAACCTAGAATGGGGGGAAAAAAAAAAAAAAAAAAAAACTGGCTGAGAATGGAGCTGAGGGGGCTGCTGCTGCTGCTGCTTCATGGGGCTCCTCTGCTGGATTGGGAGCGGTTGAGGAGCAGCTTCCCTACCAAGCCTACCTCCGGAGCCAGCGCTGGGTCCCTCCTGGATGAGGCCCTCTGGGCTCCAGGAGGAACGGCTGCGAGCCTTGCTGGAGCAGAGGATCGGCGAGTACGGAGATGAAGCTGCTGGCTGAAATGTCCTGCTTCTGCAGGTCTGGACAACTGGAGCCATTGGTGGGTGCAGGAGTGGATTCAGCCATAATGGCTGAGATGGCAGACGGAATAGTCAGTGAGGTTTTGAGCCCTGTTCCTGGTTTGGCTGTTTCACAGGCCACACATTTTATTGCATCGGTGTAAATCCTGCAATCCTGTGGTTGTTGAGGAGGTTGTGCTGCTGCTCTCCAGCCCGACTGAGGTGGCGGTCGAGGGTTTATTGTCCAGAGGTGGAGAGGATACATATGTATGCTTGTCTGAGAACGGCGGCCCCGCAGGGCTTGAGCTGCTGGGCATGAGTGGGAAGGGTCCCGTTGGTCCAAGGCTTGGGAATGGCCCAGTGTGGCTGGTGTGCTCCAATGCCTGCAGGAGAAATTTTGACGCTCACTCACCACTGACGTCTTGCCACCGCCATTGGCTGAATCATCTTTCAATTCGGGGGTGACGGGAGCTTGGAGAAAATCTGGGCCTCTAAGGTCGCCGTCAAAGGGTCCCGGGTCACACGCATAGGAGCTCGACTGCGCGGGCACCTCCCGG
Source organism: Lagocephalus sceleratus (assembly GCA_911728415.1). Lineage (NCBI taxonomy): Eukaryota > Metazoa > Chordata > Actinopteri > Tetraodontiformes > Tetraodontidae > Lagocephalus > Lagocephalus sceleratus. The sequence continues at coordinate 238,687 of CAJVRN010000064.1, read as the reverse complement.
TCACCTGCAGTCCTAAGGCCGGGGGCCAGGCCGAGGCGCTGCACGAGGGTATTGATGCTGCGTGCGAGCACGATCAGACTCTGGTGATGAGTCAGGAGGAATTGTTTGTTATGCCGGATGGCGGCCTCCCACTCCACCAGAATCCACTGCGTGCCTGCTGGCTCCATTTCTGGTTGGGTCATTCTGTCACGATTCTGAACGAACCCAAACGCAGGCAAAGGGTAACGAGGGAAGAACACAAGTTTATTCTCAAAAGTCCAAACACAAAGCGCTCCGGTACAGGAGGGAAAACGGGTTCTAAAGTCCAACACAAAATCACCCTAGAACGAGGGGAAAAAACAACCAAAAAGACAATACGTCACCGCAACCGGAATGTCTGGGGAACGGACAAGCAGGGCAATTGTCCAAGCACAAGGGTGCATCGACGAACAACGACCGGGGGATCTGGGCATACAGGAGTCATTCGGGATTACCGGGAGACAGGCTAAGTCGGAGAGTCCAGGGCAGGCGGGAGACAGGATCCGAAACGGGAAGCAGAAGAGAGACGATCCTAAGAAGGGCCCGTGATGACGAGATGGAGCGCAGGTGTGCGCGCTCCCGCAGCTCCCAGGGCAGGTTGGCGCCCCCTATGGGGAAGGAGGTGTGCCAGACCGTAACCGAAGCAGCTAAGAGGTCATTGGCAACTTTCACCAGTGCTGTCTCTGTGCTGTGATGCACTCTGAAGCCAGACTGAAAGTCCTTAAATAGACAACTGCTTTGTAGATAGACAAGGTAGTAGCTAGTCAGTTATGTGACTAAGATCTTAGAAAGAAAAGGGAGGTTAGAAATAGGTCTATAATTAGCTAAAATTCCTGAGTCAGGAGTAGGTGTTTTGAAAATATGTGTAACCACAGCTACTTTAAAAGACTGTACATAGCCAGATAATGAAGACATATACATCATATTAAGCAAAATAAAAGGAAAGAATATATAATAAATAAAATGCTAATAAAAGGAAAGACTTCTTTAAGTAGACTAGTCAGGAAATTGGTGGTTTAGCTGAAGAAATCACATTCTAGTGAGGTCTATAGAAGAGAAACAGTCTAGAAATGGCTCAGGTTGTAAGGAACCAGGGTTTGGGGGTAGATCTAATGATACTGTGCTAGAGGGCAGAGGTCTTTAATCCTATTTTTGATTGTCATTTTATTATCATTAAAGAACTCCATAAAATCATTATTGCCAAGATCTATAGTAATACATGGATTAATGGAGTCATGGCTCTTTGTTAGCCTGGCCAAGGTGCTGAAAATCTAGCTTTACAGGGGGCCTTTTTATACATCTTCAAATCATTCTGCCAGGCTAAGTGAGATATAGCCATATCCTTTCATGTCTACGTGAATTTTGCTTTAATTCATGAGTCTGACATTTATACTAATCTTCCTCTTTTTTAGAGGAGCTCCAGTGTCAAACTTCATCTGCAATGAACTTGGAGCACTGTCAATTAAATTATCTATACGTGAAGGACTAAGATTAGAAGAAGGACTCCATTGTTGTGAGGCAAATTGCTGATGGAATTGCCTCCTTAAACTTAGTTACAGAACAATCTGATCAATATCTAGTGAAGACGGTTTTGTCTAGAGGTCTGAAATTCAAACATTAAGAAGTGGTCAGATAGAAATGAATTTTGGGAAGAGCACCAATGATAGAACAAAACTGTGACAGTGAGTGTTCACATACCTTCTTAGAGAAGCCAGTAGAGTGTAACAGTGAAAGAAATGCTGTGCTAAGGCAATTAATATCATCATCCACAAGGATATTAAAATCACCTAACCTTATTATCCTGTCTGTCCTGAATAATAAACATGTCAGAAATTCAGAGCAGTGGTATAATGTAACAAACAGGATTGGTTTTAATTATTTACAGTATGGGTGTCTGAAAACAAGGCTTTAGGAGGAGATGTGTTGAGGTTTAGGACCAGAGTTAATTTGAAGACTTGAGTTGAATATTGATGCTACTCCACCACCTAGGCCAGTGTCTTGGGGAATGTGACCAGCATGCTGACATCAAAGTGTGAAGTGGCACCAGGGCCATGCCCCTTATAGGAGACACTTGGTTTTTTAATATGATCTTCCTCAAAGTTGTAAGAGTCAGGGTTAGTAAGTCTATCACTTTCTTAAGGCAGTACGCAGATCTCCCTTTTTTTTTGTAAAACTGTGTTGTCATCTTGGTACAGTAGCACAAATTATTAAGATGATGAGGACACCATGTTACAGAGTATTTTATATTCCACCATGAGTCTCCTCACTCTGCTGAGAAAACTGAGTGACTGTCTTGCTGCTTAAGTGATGATGCTAGTGTGATGAGCCTGTGATAGGTTTTCAGTGATGTTAACTCCCACATTGATTTGTAGATTCTTGTGCTGGCACCAGGATGTCAGGGTTCTGACTGCCTCTCTCTACGCTGTTGATGAGTAGAATGTGGGCTCACAATGCAGCCCTCAGGGATGCCATGAATGATGAAGTAGTGCCTGTCTGAACTGCCTGGGATCTGACCATCAGGAAGACCGGTATCGAGTCACACAAGTTTCATGATGAGTTTGGAGGTCAAAATGCCATTGAATGCTGTCAGTTGGAATTAGATATATGTTTATATTTTAGTATCTTACGCCAAAAGATAATCAGAAAAAAATGTTTTTTTCTGTTTCCATTGCCATAAACAAAATGTGTCCTTTGGAAAACCAACATGTCTGTTGTAAGGTAAAGCAGAATGTTTTCAGAGAAGACAAATATATTGTGGTCCTCAAGAGGCTTTCATACAATTTTCACAATGTTGCATCAGTGCACTTTACTTGCATTGTTTCATCTGAAAAGACAGGCAGAGGAGGCCAGCAATAACATTATTTTTTGAAGCAATGTTAAACATTAAAATGTCTCCTTATGTAAAGAACATATATTTAAACTTTAATAAAAGAGATGCATGTGCAGATATAGCTGCAGATAAAGGATGAGAGGATTGAGAGAAATAGAAGGGGAGATAAAAAGTCATAAATGACATAAATTGTCTCAATTCTTCAACAATCTACCTTCATGGAGGTTTCCATGGTAACTGGAGCTATTCCAGGGTGTGGGTGTGTCTTTCAGTTTTTATAGGATTCATTTCACTGAAAGACCCACTGATTTTACACATGTAATCCATAAATACATACACAAAATCACTACCAAATTCTATAAAAAATTATTTTGCCTAGAATTGTGTAACAAGGCCTACTGCCTTTGCAGCAAGCAACAAATAGAAGTTTGATTGAAAACATTGTAACATAATGTTTCTGCCTTTTTTGCTCCAGACCACAGTATACATTTTACATTTATTACAAAATATTTTAATAAAAAAAGAAGTGTGTTACATTTATTATTTAAATGCCCTTTAAATGAGGTTACCACTTAGTTATACGTAAATACAATTTAGCTCCTGTTCTCAGTACTTAAAAGAACAATCTCATATCTAAAACAGCTTTGTCTAGTCTGACCTAACCATCAATAACTCTTGCTTGTTTTTTTCCCTCATTGCAGATTTTGCCATTTCAAGGGTAAGTTTACTTTGATGTTATACACTGCATGGCCATCATGTTTCAGTTTGACATTTCTAAATGTCATCAAGCTAGAGATTATACTTTATATCTTTATATTATTAAATATACATATATAGAAAAAGAAATTGAAATTGAAACCAAGACATCTGGGAGTGCAGTCTGCAGGAAAGCATTGTTAACATGGTCTCACCAACTGAATAATTGACCACAGAATAGAGCAAATCAACGTATACCTCTAAGAACACATACTCAAGTTGATATTTATTTCTGAGAATGGTTTGTTCTAAAATGCAATCCACCATGACAAGTAGCTCAAGATGCCTTGGTTCCTTTTTTTGTGCTACACAATTAACTGTGAAAACACAAGATCAAGATGTATTAAAATGCAACACTGAATCAAACTGATGGATATAACTGAATAGAATTGTATTGCTCAGTAAAGACAAAGCTCAAGAATGTCCTGTCCTGTTCCTGTCAGATTGAAGTGCGTGACAGAAGTGAACCAAGGTATGGAGTACAACGACTCCACTGAGGGCAAGAGTGGTATTGGAAACCATCTTTTCCTCTGTCATATATGACTCCTACCAAACAGGATCACCTAATCACAATGCAGACTCTTAAGTGTACATTTTTTAATTCTGTAAAATAAAAAAAAACCACACACACAGCTATATTTTGAAGAAGATAATATACATGGTTGTACATTTCATTTAACACTAGACTTACTTTCTGAATACTTTTATGATGGAAAAAAATGTCATGTTTAAAGTATTGATTTGTCTCAATATTTAAATGAAAAAAAAACTTGTCCATGTATGATTTGATGATTCTTTTAAAAAAGATATTTGATGACTGAGTTTTGTGTGTAGTGTACATTCATAGCTTTATAAAAATAGATTGCAGATACTCCTCATGCAGTGATGAGTCAAGACTTGCAATACAGTGGCACGTACATAGTGAACACTCACCACACTTCAACAGGGATTTGTATGGCTCTTCATGTATGGACTTTCCTCTCAAGGAATTTTAAGGAGCACCCCATTGCAGCTTTACGGGACCTCAACCTCTCTGGGAGTTTCTCTACTGTACATACTTAAATGTATATAACATCTCTCCTAACAGAAACAACAGACAAGCAAAGCCTCATCAGATTTAAATTAATTCAATTATAGTAGTTCTGTCTATGGTTTTGGTGTCCTCATACAGGATGATCATTGATGTATGTAAAAATACATGGTTCTGATTTGGTAAGATTAGATTTTGTGGATGCCAAACTGGATATATTTTGTTATTACATTCAATATAAAAAGGAAAATTCAATTTTTTTGATCATTTGAACATGCTTCTGCCAACTCATTATGGCCTCAAAGTAAGCCCGCAGTGTTGTTTAGTATATTTGCTACACCTTTTTGCAATGTTGCAGGAACCCAACTAAAACTTTTTAGAAGGTTGTAGTCTATTATTTAAATTATTATTTTGCAATACCCCCTGTCCAGTGCGCAGTTTACATCTGTCTGTCGTTCTAGCACACGGGTCAGTTTACACTACTCATGTCTTAGGACTCTGTGAAATATGTCTGTTTGAGTTTATCTCTCAGAGGGAACCCCCAAGTGCTGCACAAGTGTTAGTATTTGAAATAGGAACCAGTTGAGTGAAAATTAAATTAGGTCATGACAGTTTTAAATGAGTAGAGGACCTTATCATCCGTATTATTGTCAGAAGTGTTCTTTGTATCTGAAGTCTGAGGTTGTTACCTTGAGAATAATAAAACCATGTTGCTATTTTGTGATAAATTAAGGTCATGTGATTAGAAGTTTTAATAAGGGTTAAGTAGAGCTCAAGACAGTGGAGACTTGTAACTGACTGGTATTTGGTGTTTGAAGCCACCACCTCCATTTAAGGATGAATGTTCTTTTGACATTGATAGCTTCAGATTACTCCCAAATCATCTGTCTTCTCTTACTGGAATATAAGGATATGCGGAAAAGAGTATGATTTTTTTTTTAATTGGTTGGACACTTTCCATTGCAAATGACTACATAGACATAAGCTGAGCTTGTGTTATTTTTTCCCCAAAACCAAAATAACTTAATTGCATGTTTTTGATTGACTTTACCAATACTCGCTGTAAGTCCACTTACAGCGCTGTTTCCATTCACTGTGTTTCCATGTTTCCATTCACTGCATGAATCACAGCTGAATTAATTTAAACATTGCATGAGTAAACAGCCTATTAACATATACACACAAAATTATACATACAAAAATGTTTTCAGCATATTGTTGCTTGAACAGTGATGTACTTCAAAATAGCATTTGAGTCAGTGCCACTGGTTATTATTCGAGAAGGATGATAATAAATGCTAGAGTAGTGAAACATCATCCCTGCCATACAGATAGAGGGATATTATAAAGGCAGCCATGGTGAAACCATGGTGCAACAATAATATTGGATAAAAGTCCTCATATTCGTCCAATTGGTGCAAGCATTGCAAGAACATTTAGTCTTTATAGCAGCTTAAAGGCATCACATAAATAATAGAACTTTTAAAAAGCACATGGTCAAGTGTCTGTGTGTGATAAACTGTGTGGTTTACCTTTTTTTTAAAACCTGTATGTTGTGCTTAGATGCTTTGTGGGGGAGGAACTATTCACATGCTCATTCTTTATCAAAACAATGTGACTACAAAAGTAAAAGTATAATTTGTTTTCTCTTTTCTAACTACTGACTAGGTAACCTAAATTTATAATTGGTATTGGCTGTCCAAGCTGCTTTCACCTTTATTTGATTAGTGGTGCATCCACATAATCTTTACACAGATTGAGCAGATAACTAGATGTCAAATATATTCTACTGGTAGGCAACTCTCAGGAAGCTGTGCACACAGCACTGTATTAAAGAAACATTCAAAACAAATCTTTCACAGAAGTGTGATTTGTAGATTATTCTCTTGTGATGTGGCCCAAATGAAGCATCCACTGGATTCAGTGGACAACAAAAAAATCCACTCTGGTTTTTGAATGTGGGTCTTACAAAACACAAAAACATACCCTATGCTGAATCTAGTGACACTGTCCAAACCTGCTCTACATATACTTCGGCCAGTATGTATGAGTCAATTTAGTGTGGAAAAAGTGGGGGCTCAGTTACGAAAAAAAGCTTTCCCTCACTGTAACCTAGAAACAGTTAAAATTGTTACGTCCATGAATTCATGGTTTTTAACATATTTGTTTTTGCTTTTATCATGTACATGAGTAAATCAATGCACTTGCTGAGACAGCATGGTATATTTTTCTTCTTTCATATTAAACTGAAGTGATGATGATGTCTTTTGTATGGTACATATTGTAATTTCACATCTCCTATAGCAATCATCATTTCTTTAGGGAGATTTTAATGGAACACATACTTCAAATCTACAAATTATAAACTGAAGGAGAATAAAAGGCCAGAGACTCATAAGTGGTCCTATCAAATGTAGCATAATTACCAGTTTGATGGCGGGGGTATCTGGGTTCTGATTTCCAGGTTTGTTCCTGAGGACTTGATAATAACAAGGCAAGTGACAATACCTTAACCATGATGAGCACACATTTGTACCACTCCAGGTGCCTCTAAGAACTTTTGATTTAACCAAGATGTGGTGCAGAACCAGCAAAACTAGTAGTGAAACTGTAGGTGTTTTTCTACAAAATACTACATACTCTGACCAAGCTCCAAAGCTAGACTGCAATTTGAGGTCAATTCAGTTTCAAATAATTCCAAGAGAAACATGAATTCACCTCAGCTTTGAATTGCAGGAAAATATAAAAAGGCTCATAATAAAAAAATGGACACAGAGATGAACATATTTTTTTTCTAACGTTCAACAGTAAATATTCCTTGACTGTCAATGTCTTCAATGTGTCAATTATTTCATTCTATTTTTTAATCATGCAATATTACGTGTAGATATGATGGTGGAATGGATTGTAAGACAATAATATCTAGTGACTGTTTTATGTTAATATTTGGCTTTATGTTAATTCTTGAAATGCAGATACCATTAACTATCGTGATCATACAAAAAAAGGAAAAAAGAGAAAATATCACTTTCTCTCTAAGAAAATGATATATGAATAATCGTCAAGTTCCTCTGAGATCTTTGTTTCAATGTAAGCTACAGAACTTTTTACTTTGTATCTTGTTTTGCTTGGTATTTGATGATGTTCTCACATCAGACATCTCAGATTCTTGATTTCACTTCTCATCAATTCTTCATGAATTGTATAAAACTCTATTTATGAAGTTGCTTGTTCAAGTTTACCAGGTTTGAACAAAGCTTGTTACTTTTAATGAGTTATCATGACATGCTGATTTTAATTTTAAATTAATGTTTGTCTAATTCCTACTTGTGAATAGTATTTCAACTCACCATGATGACAATTTCTGTTATTCAAATACATTTTGAAAGGTTCAAATAAAATATTTTACATTCAAAAACATGGCTGGATCTGTGGATGAGTGTGGATGTGCTTAAGTATTTAGTCTTATATTTAGTAAAAACAAGAAAACAAAAAAACATGAAAAAAAAACATGCCATTAACTGCCCTAAGACCTATCATGAAGCCCGAGCCCCAGCATTTTGGTGTACTCAAGACATGGGGACAGAAGTCAAGTATGTGAGTTAAATGCAAAAATATACTGACCTAAATAGAAAATCACCCATTGGAGGGTCCTGGCCTCAAGTCTGTAACTAGTATTTTGTTGGTAAATTGTCTTTAAGACTTATCTTAAGAGAAAATAAAGTAGATGTGACAGGTATGTGAGGTACTCATTCAAACTAAATGGGTGTTTTTTTCAATTACAGTTAGATTTAAGTCATTTGTCATCTTTAAGTACCTTATTCAGTTTCAAGATCGAAATCATTTGATTGCAAATCATTGTATCACATTATCAATTATGGCCAGAAAACACCCCTGGCTGACTGTATTCTCTTTATTCTGACCTTGTATTTAGACCGTAAGGGAGTCTTTACTGCACATCAATGTGTTTCTGTTGATTGTTTCCTCAAATTGACGTCTCTGAACATAGCTCTACATGAAAGGGCTCATGAGATTTAGTATGATTTTGTAGGGTTTGGTGTATCTGGTGTTGACTGTGATATTTATATGGACAAACAAAAAAAGCCAACCAACACAACTGAATGGGAATGCTGAGCTGAAAATATGGGAGCCAAAACAGCAGTCCTCCCAGAAAGTGGCAGCCTGTCCAGGACGATAGCAATTCACTGCACTGCTAGAAGAAACTAGATTAGTAATTGAACCAAAAACTAACATGGGACCAAAAATAACTAAACCATATACACACTACTTGGAGTAGACACGGCAGGCTTAAACGAGTCTGACGACAGCAGTCCCGCACCCCGGGCCACCCTGGATATACCTGGTGAGCCAAAAACTTGATGGAGCTGAAGAGTGAGACGCGGTGGGACAGACAAGGGAGCTTACTGACAGGGAAATGGAAGGCACGCACAGGGGAGCCCTGGATTGAGCCCAGCAATCCCTGCAAAAGCCATCAGTCAGCCTTGCAGAGATGAGAAGTTGGGGCTTGTGAAGCCCACAAAGCCATGCACATGCAAAGTGCCACTGCCGTGAAAGATACAGATGAAAGAGGAAGAAGGAAGTGGCCGCTCCTATATATAGGTGCACCCTGGAAATTTCCACGATTGCTATGGGGCAGGAGTAGGCACAGTGCCTCATGGTAGTGAGGAGGATGACAGCCTGTCACACCTACCTCCCATCTTTGCATCATCAACCCGATGATGGAAAGATGCCAGCACAAACTAAACCCATGCCTGGGAATGTGACACAGAGGGAACACTGTCACGACAAAAAAAGCAGGCTAAGGGAGATGTTGAGCATTTGAATGATGGCCAGTTGTCACATGGGTTGTTCAGCACAGATGTTGCCCACTGGTACTGGACAGATCAGTCAGGAGCACTTGAAACTGGTGGTGTGGTACTCCCACAACCTGAGCACATTGAGACATCAGCATTAGCTGACTGAGGGCATCAGATCTGAGGAGGAAATATATGGGAAGCCAAAGGTCCTGCCCAAACATGAGAAAGAAGGGGGAAGACGAACACTTTCAGCAAACAAGTAGCCCATCTCTGGGAGTGTACAGAGCAAGTTATGGAGAGTCTGTTGAAACATTTACATTATCCATTCCCCACAGGGTGGTATGCGGTAGTGCAGGACAGTAAAACATATAAAAGACAGAACTGATGGATCAGCAAAAGCTCAAAGCTACTGCCTTGGTTGGAATGGAGGCGGCTTAGGACTCCATATTTATTAAATTATTCTGAGGCCAAGATCTGGGCTACCGTCGATCCCGAGTCAGTACGGCAATGGTGAACTTACTGAACATATCTGTAATGACAAAAACATACCCATTCTCAGAAGGCTCCACTGCATAAAATTGATGGTCAAGACCTTGTTTGGCCCATGAAGCAATTGGCCCATGAAGCTGACTGGTACACCCACAGAGTCCTTTGCGACCTGCTGGCAGGAAGAAACCCACTGCAAGAATCCCCTGAATGTCTGATGATGTCCCTGGCCAGTAGCAATGTTGCTGGACCAAGTGAGGGGTCTGCATTATGCCCTGGTGTCCATGTCCCTCATGGAGCTGGTTTGACGTGTCCTGCTTAAATGAGGCAGGCAAGAGGAGCTGGAGCAGCTCCTCTCCACCTTCAGAGCAGGAAACCTTGCAAAACAGCACCTTGTACCTCTCCACAAGCTGATTCTACTGACGGAGAAGTGTCATGGTGGGCTCAGTCAGTATCGGCCTTTCTGCTGTAGTGGGTGGCATCTTCTTCTACCAAAACACATCAACACACCACTCATGATGGTGTACGCATCCTGCAAGTATCCACAATCAGCCACGTAGAAGAAAGGCTGAAATTACAGACTGCATTGCTGACCTCAGGGGTGCTAAAGGCAGAATTTCCTGGAAAGTGCTGGGGATCGCAGTGCCTGGTAAGAACTGGAACAGCTGATTGTTACTGGAGACATACTGTCTGGAGAGCATGTCAGCATTTTTATTGCTGCAGCCCGAACAGTACTCATGTCAAAATCTAGACACAAAAAGTTGTGCTGCTCAATGATGCTCCATAGCACCTAGTTTGGCAGAAGGCTAGTTTGACACTCTGTCAGTTGCCTGGGAGAGCAAGGCCACTAGGACTGACCCTCTAGGATAAAAGGTTTTGAAAAGTCAGCATACACCAGAACAGAGGCAGACACCGGTTTTGATCTCGAAAGTTGTCTTTACACTGAGGCATCCATGTAGCAGCCAGGGCCTGCTGTGACACCTTCAGGGACCTTGTGACTGCCAATCAGCTACCAACCAGTGCAGCAGGGCTGCCAGTCTTGCATAGCCCTCTACAAACCATCTGTAGTAGCTGGCGAAGCGAAGGAGTGCACCTCAGAAAATGTGGCTGGGGCTCCGCCAACGTACCAAGTACCAGTTCCAGCCTCTAGAGATGTTGCTCAACAGAAGAAGAATAGACTACAAGGTCATCCAGACAGAGCAAAAGGGAAGAACCCCGTTGATCGCCAAATGTTCTTTGCATGAGCCACAGAAAAATGCTTGGGGCATTGCCAACCCAAATGGCATATAGTTGAACTCAAAAAGGCCAAAGAGTGTGCAGAAAGCAGTATTGAGATGGTTCTGCTAAGACACAGGAACCTGTTTATATCCGCTGGCCAGATCCATGGTGGAAAACCATCGGGCTCCCGAAAGGGTGTCCAAACTCCTCAATACAGGGCAAGGGGAAAGAGTCCTTCTGCATCTTGTATACGCAAATGCGGAGGGTCCACTCTTCTTGAGGACCAGAGCAATTGGAGAGGCTATTATTCTCCCTGATTACTTGAATCTCCAGAAGATGATTGATGTGGTTCTTTATCTCTACATAATCTGAAGGAGTGATGTATCAGTACTTCTGGTGGACAAGGGCATCATCCAGTAAGGGGATGTCATCGGAGAGGAGGTTTGTGCAGCCTGCTTCTCCTGAGTCAATGAGGGTAAATGGAGGTACTCAATCTAGTCTAGCATAGAGGGGGTGATGACCCGAGATGAAATACTCAACCAGGACAGCGCCCCCCTCAGTCACATCCTGGGAAACTGCCACCAGCTTCATCACCCCACCCAGTGCCTTCAAAACAATGGGGGACTCAAAAAATGAGGAGCCATGCACAATAACTCCTTATAGCATCTGCAAATCACTGCGATCAATTAATTTCAAGGATCCCGGGAGCAGAGGACATCCAAAATCCCACAGTTGGCCATCACCTTACCACAGAGCTCAACATCAAGCTCGAGGTAGTCAACATGGGGGATTGCTCAATCATTGGTTGCTCACAGCTGCACTAGTAAGTATGAAGGTGGTCTAGACCCGAAGGTGCTAACAGCTACATGAAGAAACTTTCAGTGATCATGGACACCAAGCACAATACAGGGACCTCTCCAGTAGAGACCTAGATGTTCGGGCAAGAAGCAATTAGGCCAGTCACAGTGCCTTGCAGTGAGCCAATGGTTTCCCCAACTGAACTGTAGCTCAAAAGTTCAGTGGGTTTCAGTTTTCTGGCTACAAAGGAGTACTGTCCTACCCAGTGGGGTGAGAGTGTGTGCCAGAAACCAAAGTGGCCCAGCATTGAGATGATTGCTCATCTGCTGGCACCTTCTGTAGATGACTAGTCTGTCCCAGGGGAGGGGACCCTGGTGACAAGGGGCTTGCAAAGAGGTCACTGTTTGGGTCAGTTGGTCCAACTACCCCTGCTGGCACTTCAGGAAATCATCAAGTCACCAAGCCCAGGTCCTTGTGAGGATGCTTTAGGGCCAAGTACAGTAGCCTTGTACTCCAAACTGCAGCCTAAATGCTGCCAGCAGGAAAGAACAGCACTCTCTAGTGCCCCCCCGGAAGACCCTGTCCCTCAAACCTCATGGCCTTGCTGTGCAGCTCAAGCAATGTGGCAGTTGGCTGGTGAAAAGCTGGAATGAAAACATGGATAAATAAATAATTCCATCTTAACTCATTGTTGAAAGTCAGTTCTGTGGCAGGACGAGGAAGGACTTGGATAGTGCAGGTGATTTTTATGTCTTTATTAATAATACCACCAACACACTGAGTAGGCATGTGAACCAGTGGATTATATAGAAGAGGGCTAACCACGCCCCTTAAACCCATAACTCACTTGGGTGTGAGGTATGCCACCAAGTGCCCGCCCCCTCCAAACACCCAGAAGGGAAACACTAAAACTAGTTTAATTAACCTGCCACAATGGCTGTGGCGTCCCTCATCTGGAAATGCAGACAGGCCCACAGGCAGGAGAAACCAAGTCCACAGCAGGCTGTAAATTAGAACACAAATCATCAGAAGGGACATCCTGGATCCTGGAAGGAGGACAGCTCTGACGGGGGGGCCTGGGCTGGCAAAACATCCTCCCCATGTCAAAACCTTCGCATCTGCCTCAAAGACCAGGAATGGGCCATCATATGGAGGGTGAAAGGGTGACTGGTGGGCATCATGCCATCTTGTCTCTTCTCGTCTTCATCTGCTTTATCCAGGTCCGGGTCGCAGAGGCAGCAGCTTCAGGAATGATGCCCAGATGGCCCTCTCCCCAGCCACATTCACCAGCTCCTCCGGGGGGGACCCCAGCCACTCCCAAGCCAGGAGAGAGATATAGTCCCTCCACCTAGTCCTGGGCCAGCCACTCCTCCTAGTGGGACATGTCTGGAACACCTCTAAGGGGAGGTGTCCGGAAGGCATCTTAGATGCCTGAGCTTGCCAACTGACTCCTCTTGATGTGGAGAAGCAGTGGTTCTACTCCGAGCTCCTCCCAGATGTCTGAGCTCCTCACCCTAAGGCTGAGTCCTCTAAGGCTGAGCCCAGCCACTCTGAGGAGGAAACTCATTTTGGCTGCTGTATCAGCAATCTCGTTCTTTCGGTCATCACCGGTCATAAATTGAGAACTTCGCCTTTCAGCTCAGCTCCTTCACAAAGGAAGATTAGTTAAACGCCTGCATCACTGATTATTCCACTCCGATCCGCCTGTTGATCTCCCGCTCTATCCACCCTTTACTCATGAACAAGGCAGCACCTCCTCCCCATCCCGGAGAAGGCACTCTACCTTTTTCCGGGTGAGGACCATGGACTCTAACTTGGAGGTGCTGATCGACATCCCTGCCGCTTTACCCTCGGCTGCAAATCGCCTCAGCATGAGTTGGAGGTCCTTGTTTGATGATTCAAGGAGAACCACGTCATCCGCAAAAAGCAGTGACAAGATCTTCCGCCCACCAAACTCGACACCCTCCACTTCCCGGCTTCGCCTACAAAATTCTATAAAAGTTATGAACAGAACCGGTGACAAAGGGCAGCCCTGGTGGAGTCCAACCCTCACTAGGAACGAGTCCGACTTACAACCGGCTACACAAACCAAGCTCCTGCTCCTTACAGAGCTCTGTACAGAGACTGGATGGCCCTTAGCAAGGGACTATCCACCCCATCCTCTCAGAGCATCCCCACAGGATGTCCCTGGGGAACCAGTCATAGGCCTTCTCCAAGTCCACAAAGCACATGTGGACTGGTTGGGAAAACTCCCAACTCCCCTCAAGCACCCCAGCAATGGTAAAGAGCTGTTCCGTGGTTCCATGACCAGGGCTAAACCCGCATTGTTCCTCTTCAATCAGAGGTTCAACTATCAATCGAATCCTCTTTTCCAGCACCCTGACATAGACTTTCCCAGGGAGGCTGAGGAGTGTGATCTCTCTGTAGTTGGAACACAACCTCTGGTCCCCTCTCTTGAATATAGGAACCACCACCCCGGTCTGCCAGTCCAAGGGCACTGCCCCCGCTGTCCATGCAATGTTGCAGAGGCATGTCAGCCAGGACAGCCCTGCAACATCCAGAGCCAAGATACCCTGGGTGGATCTCATCCGCTCCTGGGGCTCTGCCACCAGGCAGCTGTTTCACTACCTTGGCAACTTCTGCTCTGGAGATTGGATGGTCCACCTCCTGGTCTCCTGACTCTGTTCCTCCTTGTGCATACATGTTGGTAGGATTGAGAAGCTCCTGGAAGTATTCCTTCCACCACAGATAATTGCCCCAGAAGATGCCAGCAGCTCTCCGTGCACACCGAGCACCGTGTGGGCAAGTTGTCGTCTGACAGTTTGCTAGAACCTTCTCGGAGCCGACCGAAAGTCTTCCTCCATGGCCTCACCGAACAATTCCCATGCCCGAGTTTTTGCCTCCATGACCCATGCAGCTGGGCTGCACCTCGCTCACAGGGGAGGAGTGCAAACGCCGCCACTGGTCCAACCTGTGCCTCTATTGCAGTGGGCAGGGCCACTTTGTGGCGACCTGCCCAGTAAAATCCCAGACTCACCTGTAGCTGGGGAGATACAGGTGAGCCCTATCACTACATCTCCCCAACAACCCTGCCTCTCACTCCAGTTGCATTTCCTGCTTCCTGGGGGCCCCCATGACCTAGCTGCCTTCGTCAACTCGGGTGCAGATGCCTGATTGGTGTAGAGGTGGTCCGGCAGCTAGGACTCCCAGCTCAGGCATTGGAAGGGCATCACCTGGGGTTCATCCGCCACCAGACAGGGCCTGTAACAATGTTGCTGGCCGGCAACCACTGGGAGGTGACTTGTTTCCACATCTTGGTGAAGACACCCCTTCCCTTGGTCCTGGGTTACCCATAGCTCCTCCGCCACAACCTGCACCTAAATTGGGAGATGGCAGAGGTCCTGGAGTGGGGAGCGGGTTGCCACCAGTCCTGCCTGGAACTAGTACCGGTCCTGCGGAGGACCATGGCTGCGGCCGTCACGCCGGCGGATTTGGCAGAGATTCCGGAGCAGTATCATGACCTTGCCGAGGTGTTCAGCAAGGCCCGGTAAACCTCCCTTCCACTGCATCGACCTTACAACTGCGCGGTCGACCTTCTCCCGGAAATCTTGCTGCCTATCGGGACCAGAACGGAAGACCATGGAGAACTACATCAGTAGTTCCCTGGCCACCAGGCTTATTTGGCTGTCCTCCTCTCCTGCGGGTGCAGGGTTCTTCTTCATGGCAAAGAAGGACCTGTGTCCCTGCATAGATCATTGGGGGCTGAATGAGATCACCATTAAGAACCGGTACCCGCTGCCCCTCATTGCTTCAGCATTTGAACTACTCCAGGGGGCGATGGTTTTCACCAAAGTAGACCTATGGAAAACCTACCATCTGGTCTGCATCCAGGAGGGGGATGAATGGAAGATGGCATTCAACACCCCGGCTGTTCACTACGAGTATCTAGTGATACGGTTTGGAGTGACCAAGGCACCAGCCATCTTCCAGGTGCTGGTCAATGACGTTATCCAGGATATGCTCAACCAATTCGTGTTCATCTACCTGGACGATATCCTGATCTTCTCCCGGCGGATCAAGGAGCACGAGCAGCATGTGCAGGCAGTGCTGCAGCGGTCGGGGGAAAACCGGCAGTTCGTGAAGGCTGAGAAATGCCTGTTCCACACCCCTTCTGTGTCATCATTGCCCCAGGACATATTCAAATAGATCTGGGGAAGGTCTCGGCAGTCAGAGACTGGCTACGCCCCGAGTCCCCCAAACAGCTGCAGCGATTCCTGGGGTTCACAAACTTCTACCACCGCTTCATCAGAAGCTATAGCACCCCGCTCACAAGCATGAAGAGAGGGTTTGTCTGGATGCCGGAGGCGGACACGGCGTTCCAGGAGCTCAAGAGGTGGTTTGCTACCACCCCCATCTTGCAACTGCCAGACAATGGTCGCCTGTTTGTGGTGTGTTATCGCATAGGGCCCTGGGGGACCAGAAGCTGCACCAGTGCATGCTCTTCCCTTGCCAGTTGATACTGGCAGAGAGGAACTATGACGTGGGGAACAGAGAGTTGCTGGCCACCAAGCTGGCCTTAGAGGAATGGCAGCACTGGCTGTTACATCCGGACAGCCAAGAGTCTGAACAGGCTCGGTGGGCTCTGTTCTTCAACTGTTTCAACTTCTCCCTTTCCTTTTCACAGCCTGCCAGAGTGCGTGGTGTCAGAAAGGGGTCCTCAATTCTCCTCGGCTTTCTGGAGGGAGTTGAGAAAGTCATTGGGAGCCACCGCCAGTCTGTCCTCGGGGTTCCACCCGCAGACCAACGGACAGACTGAGCGCAAGAATCAGGACCTGGAGATGGCCCTCCGGTGTATGGCGGCACAGGATCTGGCCTCATGGGCGACCTTTCTGGGCTGGGTGTACACTCACAACTCCCTGGTCAGTTCGGTGACAGGAATGTCGCCATTGCAGTGCGTGTTCGGCTAACAACCCACCCTGTTCCCGGTACTGGGGGCTGAAGTGTCCTGCCCCTCTGCAGCAGCATGTCTGCCGCTGCAGGCGGACGTGGGGCTGGGCCTGGGCCAACCTCCTATGGGCAGGCGCCCAGTATGAGGCAGCGGCCAACCGGCATCGCAAGAAAAGGGCTTGGGTGTCGGCATGGTACATCCTCGACAAAGGACTAATTTGGGACTTTCATGCCTGACATTCGGATCAGCCATCCCGGACCAGGACCAAGAGAGCAGGTCACTCCAGACCTCGGAGGCCTGAGCAGGACGCGGTGGCGGAGAATGGGGGCAGTGATCTGGATTCTTCTGGATCGCAGGAGTTCTGACCCCCCTCACCCACGGGGGGCAGCCCTAGATGTCTCATGGGGATGCCCCTTGAGGGGGGGGTTCTGTAACAGCGGCGGGTGACCCCGCCCTTGGGCCTTCCTTCATGCCACACACCTGGTGCTGATCAGTGCAATCATGAGGTCCTATTTATGTCCTGGCCCTACCCCACTTCTCTGCCAGCTTGTCATCTGTGTTTTGCATGACTCTCCAGCATTTTCCTGCCTGCCTGACTTCCCAGATTCCGTCCCTGACTTCCCGGATTCAACCCTGCCTGTCCCTGACCTGCCAGTTGCTTCTGTTCTGTGCTCTGTCTTTAAGATCCTGTCACCTGCTTGCCTGTCCCCCAAAAAACCTGTCCCCGATGATTCTATCCTGCCTACTCCCCAGTAAACTTGAGTGTCTTCTGTCCCTGACATTGCCCGTGGAAGGACTCACCCGGATCCTGCTTCCCCGTGCGTCCAGTGCTGTCTCCCTGAACAACCCTGATAAAGCAGTGTTAAACCGAATTCTTGTGTCGCACTTGGGTTCTCATCTGGTCCGTGACCCCACCATACTGTACTACCACCTCCTCAAGCTTCAGGCCCATACAAGTGGACTCAAGATCCAGTATTTCTCAATCTCTGGACTGTTTAGCCACCATGGTGGAAAAATCCAGCCACAGGTGCATAGGACAAACCAGTGCCCATGACAGACAATCGACCACTGGGCTGGCTTTTCCATCTATGTGCCAAATGTCAGTGGTGAACTCCGAGACTTTTCCCCTGCAGTTTGTTTCATCAACATTATGGGTTTTTCAAGCCACGAAAAAAACTTGGTTAATACTTGGTTTAGAAAACATACAACACTTCACAGTCACAATACTGGCGATTGAACATGGCTAACTGAATGCATTCAAAAAAAAAGAAAATACAGTAAAAAAAACACAAAACCGCGAGGCCACTATAGGTGAACCACGTTCCAGTGAGGGGCCACTGTACCTTCACTCATTGTCCTGTAGCTTGCAGCTAAAAAATGTGAGGGGCTACCATGCACCACCCACAATCTGTTCAACCACTACCCTGATGGCTACATCTGATGCATCAGTTGTCAAAGCCATGGATGCACAAGGTGGATGATGCGCCAGCAGTGTGGCATTGGCCAAGGCAGATTTGTCCCCCTAAAAAGACTTCCTCATCTGTAGAGCCTCGTATAATGACTGCAGGAGGTGGGCTGCCCTGGGAAGAAAATGGTTATAAAAATTCACCATCCCCAAGAACTCCTGCACAGCCTTAATGGAGACCAGACGAGGAAATTCAGGTGGACCTGCAGTTGGTGTAAAGTGCTCCACCCTGTGTTTCGTGACTACTGTAGTATCTGAAGCCTATGTATCTGTTCTCTGCAGGCCTTGACAGCTGTACAACCTTAATTTGTTTCTCAGCCATTTGGGCGCCATCTCGGACATATGTTCATTGTATGTCCTGTCATATGTGTCTTCATTTGCTCAGAAATTGAGGGTCCCATTCCTCCCGATAGGACATTACTGTGTGGGAGTCCAGGGGCCCACATCCTCCTGTGTCCTTTTTGAACCGACTGGACTCTATACCATCTGGTTGGCTAAATTGTGTAAGGAGGTCAATAGAAAATATTGAGTTTACTTGACCATATAAAGGGGCTACCAAAGTAAACACTTTGGAGATCTTCACCATCAGGACCATGAAACCTCCCTCGGGCAGCCTGCAGCGTCCGATTGATACCTGACTGTTCTCTCCAATAAACATCTCTCATATCTAAGTCGGTGTCTATGAAGATTCCTTTCTCATCAGCACCTCCCGACTACCACCAGAAGAAAATTTACCACAAAATTGCTGTCACGAACAGAATCGGTTGTGGCTGTCTTCTTCTCCATCTGCTTCCTTGGACCAACTCCTGCAAGTAAAGTGAACATTTTTTCACACATTGGGGTGCTGGTTAGTTCAATTAAGATTTGGGGGAGTAATTTAGACACACCATAAAGATTGGTGGAAGTGTATATTTTTGTGCTGATGTTGGGGAATACTTTTTGAAATTGAAAATAATTTTTCAATTTGCCTTTTTTTTGTTTGTTTTGAGATTATGAAAGAATGAAGTAGTGGCTCTGGAGGAGAGACAGGCCATGAGAGTGCAAAGCTCATTTCAGCTAAAAAGGACAGCTAATTCTGTATTTATCTTATTAGGTCTGTACACTGTGTTATGTACAGGATTGGCGATTGATCGTGCGGGACACTAGGAATGTGTCATGGCCAAGCAATGATTTCATAGTTTAATAGCCGCAGGTCCCAAAGTTCTGTGTGGTCAGAGGTGAACAGGAAGTGGTTCTCAACTTCAAGAGGTGGAGCTAGTTGACTCCTCTTAGGACTGAGGCAGAGAATCCCTTCTCACTCAACTGTTTTTTAACTTTTTAAAGTGGGAGCCTTTATCAGGGAAGGAACTGAAGACACATTTGCTCTCTCCTTTTAGAGCAGCGCTGAATTTACTGCATGATGGAATTTCAAGAAGAGAAATATACTAGGGCATAAATGCAACAGGTTTATGTGATTGTTAATAGTTAATTGATTGTTAAATAATATTTTTTATAGCTTAATAAAAAACAATGATAATAACACACTAATTAAAATGTATTGATAACCAATTAAATGTACAAGAATTATACACTTTGTATCTTTATTAAAGGAGTTTAATACGTTTACGAATTATTGAATTTTTATTTTTCCTCTTTACATTTTTGATGTATCTGAACTTGATTCCTCTAGGGGGCAGACAAGAGGAGGAGTTGGCTGCGACGTAACGGTCTTGCACTAAGGCCAGTTAAATTTATATATACACATACACATATTCTTTTTGGATAAATACCTACAACAGCACCCCCGTTCGGATGGTTTAGAGTCAGACCAGATTAGTGTGAGAGAAATAATTTATAGGAATTTATAACTTTTTAACGTTTTAACCTCATTTATACACTTTTCTTTATTATAATTCAGTTTTGCTGTTTCCTTTATATTTCATCCATTTTGCATTTATCAACCAATGATTCATTTTTTGCATTTCAGTTAACCATAATCAAAATAAACAATGCATTATATTTTAAGGTTGACATTTACATATGATTAATTTGCAACATATTTCCTACTCCAAAATGTCCAAAGTGGAAAACACAACGCATGACCCCAATTGAGGTGGTGCAGAAAAATAATCCTCTTATTAAAGGCCTATCAGAGGTCTCAAAGAAATGGAACAAGCCCTGGCCGGATATTGAACAGCCTTGGCCGGTTGAAGGTACCCTCAACCCTGATGTGATTCAAACAATCAATACACGTGTTACTTTCTCTAAGGCAAATGAGAAAAAGGAAAAAAGGGGAATTCTTGTGCAGAAAAAAGAGACTGAGCTTGCAGTGTTGCAACTTTTTGACCAAGAGGGACAGAAGTTGCTTGTTTGGGGTTAAGCCCTGGGATTCTGTAAAGTGCCTTGAAACAATTTTGATTGTATAAGACGCTATATAAATAAAGATTGATTGATTGATTGAGAGCAAGTTGAGAGCAGCTGTAAAAGAACAATGTAGTACAGCAAAAGAAGTTGAATTGAAAGAAACACAAAACAAACAGCAGTGCATGCTAGTGGAAAAGGTTAATACTCCTTTTTCACATACAGCTCCTCTAAAAAGGCGGCACAGTCGTGTGGTGGTTAGCCTCACAGCAAGGCCCCAGGTTCGAACACCAGTTGGGATGGAGGCTGAGGACTTTCTGTGTGGAGTTTTCATATTCTCCCTGTGCCTGCGTGGGTTCTCTCCAGGTACTCCAGCTTGCTCCCACAGTCCAAAGACATGCATAATTGGGGATTAGGTCAATTGATAATTCTAAATTGCCCATAGGTGTTTTGCAATCTGCAACATCTCGTCCTTCCGACAGAGGGTAAGGGCACTCAGAGACGGATTTGCCATGAAACAGTCTAAATCAAAGCCAGACATCACTAAATCGACTCGGTGCACCCCACGACAGTAAACTATTTCTACCCCTTCTACACCCGTGAGAACTCCCCTCTTTGGTGATCCCCTCCGGAATTTAATCGGGAACCAGGTAAAGGTGATCCCGGACGATCCCCCACAGTGCTGTTAAGGGAACACAAAACGAGTGGTGAAACGATAACAAAAAGCGAGAGACCCAGTGCTGTTAAATGCGAAGAAAACGATAACGAAAAGAGACTCTCCAAAACGAGGGGAGAGCTATCCACGAAAGAAAAACGAGATGCAAAAACCGCAACGAAAAGGAGCATCCGAAATAATTAACGCCCAAGACTATCCTTAACCGAATTAGGGGCACCGAATTGAGGCGTACTGGTCCGAAGCTCAGTCGCCCCGAACGTCGGTAACGTCACGCCCTAAATACCGGCTGCCCCGGAATTGTCAGCTCCTGATTGGCGGGCTAGGAGGTGTGGTCCAAGCGAGACGAGGCGGGGTCCACCAATCAGGAACTGACAGGACAGCCAGCGGAGCAGCCACACCTGCATTTCCCACACATCCACCGGGGGTGGCGAAGCAGCCCGGTGGCCGTAACAGTGTGAATGTGAGAATGAATGGTTGTTTGTCTATATGTGTTAGCCCTGCGATTGACTGGTGTCTAGTCCAGGATGTACCCTGCATTCGCCCAATGAGCTGGGATAGGCTCCAGTCCCCCCGTGACCCTCAGTGGAGGAACAAGCGGTTAGAAAGCAAGCGAGCGAGCTCCTCTAAAAAAAAAAAAAACCACCATATGAGTTAGAAGTCAATTATACTGATATCTATCCACAACTTCCTGTTCTTAGCCAGAAAGGTAAATATAAAATTAAGGATGAGGACAACCATACTGTTGAAAAGGGAAAGGCAAAAACAGTTATGTATATTTATCCAACAACTCCTAAATCCAAATCAAGAAAAAGCAGAGAGTGGTATGGATGAAGCCATAGGTGGTTATAATTCTGCCATCAAGCGTGTGTTGGCTAAGGTAGAAGAGCGAGGTAATAGATCTAAGAAGAGTGTTAAGTCTGGTCAAGATCTGACCGATGATAGTTCAGGATTGGACAGTGATGAAGACTCAGACAGCAATGGCTCTTCTTCAGAGGAGAAACAATTTTCCCTGAGAAAGCTTGAAAGGAGTATCGAACAGTGTCATTTAAACATTAGCTCGATTGGAACTCCTGAAGTTCAGAAGATGCTAGAAAAACAGTTGGAGGATATGGAGATACGGCGGAGGTCATTAAGGAAAGAAAAGGCTTCAAAGCTGAGAACCTCTGACTATGACTTGCCCTCAAAAAATGAGAGCTTTCCTAACTGTGACGGAGCACAAATGAGCGCCCGTCCTTCCCTGAGCGGCATACACGCCGTCCGCTCTCTCTCTCGCTCTCTCTCGCTCTCTCTCGCTCTCTCTCGCTCCCCTGTGGGGTGCCGGTGAACGCCCGCATCGGAGGTGCGCTGCCAGCCCCGGTTTCGGTGGGACATGGCAGGGCAGACTCACGCACCACACGCAGAGACGGTGCTACAATGAACTTTTGTGCCGAGGCGGTCGGCGTCTGAGGGTGACACCTGTCAAAAAACTTGCCACATCCGCAAATCCGACCGAGCCTACCTTCAACCACTGCCCGTGATCTCTCCATTTCGCCGGATAGCTATGGATGTTGTTGGTCCACTTGTGCGGAGCAGTAGAGGTCACCAGTACATCTTGGTGGTTTGTGATTACGCCACGCGGTTCCCTGAGGCATTTCCCCTGTCTACGGTGACTGCTCCTGCTGTGTTGCGTTGTCTGGTTCAGTTATTTTCCAGGGTTGGTGTGCCGGATGAGATCATCACAGACCAGGGCACCAACTTCACGTCCAGGCTCCTGCGGCTTTTCCACCAGCAGCTGGGCATCACGGCACTCAGGACCAGCCCATACCACCCGCAGACAGATGGCCTGGTGGAACGGTTCAACCAAACCCTAAAGAGGATGCTGCAAAAGTTTGTGGCTGACACTGGACGGGATTGGGACCAGTGGCTTCCTTTCCTCCTGTTCGCCTACCGGGAAGTCCCTGAAGCGTCCACCGGTTTCTCGCCATTTGAACTTCTCTATGGCTGGGATGTCCAGGGACCGCTTGACCTACTTTGGAAGACCTGGGAGGCTCCGGCATCTGGCACCAGCGATCGCAGTGTGGTCCAGTATGTACTGGAGATGAGGGATCGGCTGGCCAAGTACCGAGACGAGGCGGAGGTCAACCTACATGAGGCCCGGCAAGTCCAGAAGGCGTGGTATGATCGCCAGGCCAGGCACCGGGAGTTCCAGCCTGGTCAAAAGGTTCTGCTCCTCCTACCGTCCTCCAACAGCAAGCTCCTTGCCAAGTGGCAGGGCCCCTACCTCGTTCTAAGGAAGATGGGCCCTGTGACCTATGAGGTACACCACCCGGACAAGAAGAAGGTAAAACAGGTTTACCATGTGAATTTACTAAAGGAGTGGAAGGAGGCTCCTGTGCAAGGTCCGGTGGTGTCCCTGGTGGTGACAGAGGTGGAGAGCGAGGGGGAGGACGAGAATACCCTTGCAGAACTAGGTGAGCCTGCAGAACCAGCACTGGACCATCTCTCGGCCACCCAGTCCAGCCAGCTGATCCAGGTGTTCCAGCAAGCCGGCAGTCTATTCGCTGCCAACCCGGGAAGGACAGTCTTGGTGGAACATACCATTCGGCTGAAAGACACAGTGCCGGTTCGCCAAAGATCCTACCGGGTGCCCCAACACCTGGTCGCCAAGCTTCGGACGGAGGTGGAAGAGATGCAGCGGCTGGGGGTGATCGAGCCATCCCATTCGGAGTGGTGCAGTCCGGTGGTCATCGTGGTGAAAAAGGATGGCTCCCTTCGCATCTGCATTGATTTCCGGAAGCTCAATGCAATGTCAGAGTTTGATGCATACCCGATGCCCCGGATTGATGAGCTACTGGAGAGGATTGGACGGGCGAGGTACATCACCACCTTGGACCTCTGCAAGGGCTACTGGCAGGTGCCCCTCGAACCGGCCAGTCGTCCCTACACAGCGTTCCAGGTCCCGGGTGGCCTCTTCCAGTTCAGGGTGATGCCCTTTGGTCTCCATGGTGCACCTGCTACTGTCCAGCGGCTGATGGACCAGGTCCTGCGGGGATGTGGGGACTGTAGTGCTGCCTCCCTTGACGACGTGGTCATCTTCAGTGACACCTGGGAGCAACACCTCGGTCATCTGGAGCAGGTCCTCGGCCAGATCCAGAAGGCCGGACTGACCCTCAACCCAGGCAAGTGCCAATGGGCCAGGGAGGAGGCAAGATACTTGGGCTACTGCCTGGGATGAGGTGAGGTCCGACTCCAGGTGGACAAAATCGAGGCCATCCGCAGCTGTCCACGCCCAAGGACAAAGAAGGAAGTGAGGTCCTTCTTGGGCTTGGCCGGTTGGTACAGGAGGTTCGTGCCCCAGTTCGCCTCCATCGCCACTCCCCTGACGGCCCTGACAACCAAGGACCAGAGGAATCTAGTCAGCTGGAATGAGGACTGCGAGACCGCCTTCCGGACCCTCAAGGCCTGCTTGTGTTCTTCCCCGGGGCTGAGGAGTCCTGATTTCAGCCAGCGGTTCCTGGTACAAACGGACGCCTCTGCAGTGGGACTGGGGGCAGTGCTGGCCCAAGGTGATCGAGGGAAAGAGCAACCAGTCCTGTACCTGAGCCGCAAGCTGCTGCCCCGTGAGACCAGGTACTCCACCGTGGAGAAGGAGGGCCTGGCCGTAAAGTGGGCTCTGGAGAGCTTAAGGTACTACCTGCTGGGAAGGGAATTTGATCTGGAGACAGACCACTATGCCTTGACCTGGATGAACTCCATGAAGGACAACCACAGTCGCCTCACCCGATGGTACCTCGCTCTCCAGCCGTTCAAGTTCCACATCTGACACCGAGCTGGCAGAGACAATGTGGTGGCCGACTACCTCTCCAGGTTGCTGCACATCGCCAACCTCGGGGAGGAGGAGGATAATGTGACAGAGCACAAATGAGCGCCCGTCCTTCCCTGAGCGGCGCACATGCCGTCCGCTCTCTCTCTCTCGCTCTCTCTCGCTCCCCTGCGGGGCGCCGGTGAACGCCCGCATCGGAGGTGCGCTGCCGGCCCCAGTTTCGGTGGGACACGGCAGGGTA
This sequence comes from Lagocephalus sceleratus, assembly GCA_911728415.1. Taxonomy (NCBI): domain Eukaryota; kingdom Metazoa; phylum Chordata; class Actinopteri; order Tetraodontiformes; family Tetraodontidae; genus Lagocephalus; species Lagocephalus sceleratus. The sequence continues at coordinate 213,262 of CAJVRN010000064.1, read as the reverse complement.
GACTCACGCACCACACGCAGAGACGGTGCTACAATGAACTTTTGTGCCGAGGCGGTCGGCGTCTGAGGGTGCACACTCGGCGCTGGCAGGACTTGTCACACACACACACACACTCACACACTTACCAGCAGGCGCCTCATTTCCGGCGAAACCGGGCATTAACCACACCATGCCTTAAAAGCACTAGGTGGCGCGCATTTGCGCGTCCCAGCAATGGGACACTACCATTGGGGGGGGGGTTGGGTGTAGTTTGACGTAGGTTGCTATTCTTGGAGTGGTTGTATGATTTTTTTTTGTGTCATTTCATTTTCTTTAATGGTTGTACAATTGATCTATGCAGTTGGCCCATAAATGTACAGTTACTCTGCTACCTACGTCAATAGCCAGATGTTTGTTGGTGGAGAGTTGCCCAGGGGCGGAGCCAGGGGTATAAAAGGGGGAGCTATAGTTTCTTTGGGAGAAAGGTGGGGAATTGACAGCTATGTACATGTGGTTAGCGAGCTCCGTGAAGGCGAGCAGATGTATATACTTTGGTTTTTGTATTAGTATTTGCCGCGGTAGTTTTGGTTTTGTCTTCACCTTTTTTTTTTTGGTTTGTAAACTAGGGTCACTGCTGTGTGTGTGTGGAGTGCGGAATCGGGTGAGCAATTAAAGAAAAAGGAAAACCTGAACTCCGTTGTCTGAGCCATTTGTCCCCCAATTGAGCAGAAGAACCCCGAGACACTAACAAAATGCTTCCTGTTGTTGTTTGTGCGTGAGTTCCCGCGGTTCATTTGATTGCACTGGGCACGGTGTGTTGGGATTCACTCTAATTAAAAATAAATTAACTATACTTAAAATTGAATACCTGGGACATTCCAGTCACCTGATTACAACAGTAAGAAATAAGCCTTATCAAACAAATACAGGGCTCCACCGATTATTAGCATTAGCATGGCCTCAACGTCTGTTTCACCCGGTATCTTTACCTGTACAGCATGTGAGATGTTTAGTTACTTCTCTGCCTCCTTTAGTGAAGGGAATAAGTGCAGAAAGTGCAGTTTATTCATGGCTCTGGAGGCAAGAATTAGTGAGCTTGAGAAGCAGTTCCGCAGCATGGAGTTATCTGGAGTTGCATCAGGTAGCCAGGAGAAGCTAGCGTAGCGCCTAGCATAGCTACAACTAGCGGTCCCCCGGCAGCAGCCGAGCAGCCGGCTAGCCAGGGCGGCTGGGTGATGGTTCGCAGGAAGTGTAGCCCAAACCAAAGGCCCGTGGTGCACCACTAAATGCTTCCCATAGCTAATCGTTTCTAACCACTCGGCGACACACCCACTGAGAAACTGAACCTGGTAATTGCCGACTCTGTTCTGCGCTATGTGAAGCTGACCCCAGCAACCATAGTTAAGTGCATCCTGGGGGCCAGAGCGGGTGATGTAGAAGCCATGCTGAAGCTGCTGGCGAGAAGTAAACGTAAATACGCTAGAGTTATTAGTTTTTTATTATTAGTTAGTCACCTCGGAGCAAACCACACCCGGCTTCGTCAGTCGGAGGTCACCAAAATTAACATAGAGTTGGTGTGCAGGTACGCTAAAAAGATGTCGGACTCCATAGCATTCTCTGGTCCTCTCCCCAATCTGGCCAGCGACTAAATGTTTAGCTGCATGTTGTTGCTTCGTCACTGGTTGTCACGGTGGTGCCCCGAAAACCAGGTGTCCTTTATAGACGATTGGAAGAGTTTTTGGGGAGAACCTGGTCTGATTAGGAGAGATGGTGTCCATCCCACATGGGATGGTGCCTCTCTCATTTCTAGGGACTTGGCTAATTTCATTAGACCCAAAGTAACCTGACAAACCAGGGTCCAGACAAGGATGCAGAGTTGTAGTCTTACACACCTCTCTGCTGCTTCCATAGAACCCTCATCCACCAACAATAACATAGTTAACACTATAGAGGTAGTCTCTGTTCCATGGTTAAAAGTTCACCAAGCACAGAGCAGCAATCACCACAATCTTGTTAAAATTAACACCAAAGCACAGATTGGAGAAACTAACAACACAATTAAATGTGGACTGTTAAATATTAGATCTCTTTCGTGTAAATCCCTGTTTATGCACGACCTGATAGCGGATCATCACATTGATTTATTTTGCCTCACTGACACCTGACTTCAGGAGGAGGAGTATGTTAGCCTAAACAAATCTACTCCTCCTACCCATCTTAATTATCATATTCCTCGTCTTACTGGTCGTGGAGCGGGAGTGGCAGCAATCTATCACTCCAAGCTATTAATTAATCCTAGACCAAAACATAGTTCCAGTTGATTTGAAAGCCTGACTCTTGTCATCACCCATCTGAACTGGAAGACAGAAAAGCCACTTTTGTTTGTAGTTGTATATCAGCCCCCTGCTGGGCCACATTCAGAGTTCCTATCTGAGTTCTTATCTGACTTGGTCCTTAGAACAGACAAAGTCATTATAATTGGAGACTTTAATATCCATGTAGACATTGTAAATGACAGCTTTAGAAATGGCTTCATTTCATTACTTGAGTCAGTTGATTTCCTCCAGCAGATAAACCAACCAACTCATACCTTCAACTACACCCTAGATCTAGTTCTGACTTATGGTGTTGAGGTAGAACATGTGTCAGTGTTCCCTCAGAACCCACTACTGTCCGACCATTCATTGAGAACTTTTACATTTATGATTAAGGATTCTTCTATGTTCAGAAAAAAGTCTTACTATAGCAGATATCTTTCAGATAATGCTGTAGCTAAGTTTAAGGAAGCAATCCCTGTGCTAATCCCAGGACCACCGTGTGTTTCCCCAGGGATCAATTATTATGATCTTAGCCCTGCAGAGGTTGACTCTATTGCTGAAGGTGCAGCAACCTCACTGAGAATCACACTTGATTCTGTTGCCCCCCTGAAAAAGAAAATAGTAAATCAGAGGAGGTGTTCCCTGTGGTATAATTCACATATCAGGACTCTCAAGCAGAAAGTGCGAAGATTAGAAAGAAAGTGGCATTCCTGTAAAATGGATAGCTATCATGCAGCCTGGAAAGACTGTCTAGTAGTTTAAAAAATGCCCTCTGTAAGGCTAGAACAGCTCATTTTTCTTCTTTAATTGAAGAAAACAAGAATAACCTCAGGTTTCTTTTCAGCACCATGGCCAAACTAACCAAGAGTCACAGTGTTTTAGACCCACGTATCCCTTCTTCCGTTAGTGGTGAAGATTTCATGAGCTTCTTCACTGATAAAGTTCTAGCTATCAGAGAAAAAGCTAACCAAGCCATCCCAACAACTGGACCATCACGTGCTGACTGTGACTGAATGTGCTGACTGTGGGAACAGACAGGGTCTCCAATGACCCCTTAAACTCCTTCAGCCCTATATATTTTTCTGAGGCATCTTCGCTAATTGAGAAATCCAAGTCCATTACATGTCTTTTAGATCCCATCCCAACACACCTGTTGAAGGATGTTTTTGTCACAGGTCGGGTTTTGGACCCAAATGCAGCACACGAACACAGAACTCCAATCTTCGTCTTTATTGACGCGTACAGATGACAAAGGAATGAGACGCACAGTCTTACACAGTCCGAGGATGCAGACGCAGGTGACGCAGCTCCGTACTGCATGATTAGTCCAGGCCGATGATCCACCGGAGTGAAGTCTCGCTCCGAGGAGAGACTCCGCGGCTTTGCTCGAGGGGGATAAATCCGAGGAACAGCGGGCAGAGGCAGAAATAGTCCAGAAAAGGAGTCGAAAACCAGGGGGACGCAGATCGGGACGGGTCGAGAATGGGCCGGGTCGAAACCGAGAAATCTGTCCGGAAAGAATTGCTGGAAAGGCAGGCATGGAGCACAACACGATCTGGCAAGGAGAGCACCCCAGGGCGAGGCTTAAATAGCCAGGTGACCAGGTGTGCCAGATTACCTGTAGTCGGGTGAGCGTGGATCCCAGGTGTGGCAAGTTGCCGTGATTGCCAGCTGTGACAGTTTTACCATTGATTGGCAGTTCTATGCTGGACCAGATCAATGGTTCTTTAGTGACAGGTTATGTACCCCGGTCCTACAAAGTGGCAGTGATTAAGCCATTGCTTAAAAAACCATCACTGGATCCTGATGTGTTAGCAAATTATAGGCCGATATCCAACCTTCCTTTTATTTCTAAAATTCTTGAGAGGGTGGTGGTGACTCTGTTTCTCTGCAGGTGCTCCAGTAACTGTCTGTTTGAGATGTTTCAGTCAGGCTTTAGAGCTCACCACAGCACAGAAACAGCATTTCTTAAAGTTACCAATGATCTTCTTATAGCTTCAGATCATGGACTGGTTTCTATGCTGGTTCTGCTGGACCTCAGTGCTGCTTTTCACACAATTGATCACAGCATCCTGTTATAGAGACTGGGACATGTGATTGGGATTAAAGGGACAGCACTAGACTGGTTTAGATCATATTTATTAAATAGATACCAGTTTTCTCATGTCCATGGCATTCCCTCTTCATACCGTAGGGTTAGCCATGGAGTTCCACAAGGTTCTGTACTTGGACCAATCCTTTTCACCTTGTACATGTTTCTCTCAGGGAACATTATTCCCTGAGGATAAATTTTCATTGCTATGCTGATGACACCCAGCTTTATTTATCCGTGAAACCAGAGGAGACAGAGAACTTAGTGAAGTTTCAGACATAAAGTCTTGGATTGGACGTCTTCAAATTTCCTCCGGTGTTTGGTCCTGAATCTCTCAGGGATAGATTGGACCATATGATCACTCTAGATGGTATGCCATTAACATCTAGTCTCTCTGTGAGGGCAAAAAACAAATCTACTCCTCCTACCGGGCAAAAATGAATCAATGTGTTGCCTCCTACAGTAGAACTATACAGCTCGCCAGAGAAACTCTGTGGGCCAAGTTTGCCGAGCCAGAAATTCATCTCTATGCTGAAGGCACAGACAATAAATGGAAGGAAGTGGAAGCCATCAGCGTTGAGGAAATGCCTGAGCATGAGTATGAAGCCCTGCGGGAAGGCCTGATGGAAAGAATTCATGAGCTTGAGAAGAAGGTGTCAGGATGGGAGCGCTTAGTCTCTGACAAGGTAATCCCTTATTAGCAACTTCTCTACAAGCTTAAGAACAAAGCACTGGACTGGGAGCTTGGCTGGAAGAAGTCAAGCCGCACACCCAAGCAAGATCCAAGTGGGGCTGGTGTGCAGCACATACTCAACCAACCCAGCACCTCAGAGACCTTACCATCACAGGACTCATCTTTCATCTCGAGGCCACAGGTTAGTCTGGAAAGGGCACGGCTGCCTGTCTTCTCAGGAGACATGACCAAATACTATCGGTGGAAAGCTGAGTGGGCAGAGTTGGAGCGGCTCGGGAACCCACTCAGGACTGCAGGGGTCACACGGTTCCACCTGTTGGCAAGCCTGAGTGAGAAGGTGAAGAGGGACCTGGTTCTCTCCAGTTGTGCGACAACAGATGAGATGTTCAGATGTCTTGACAACTGCTTTGGAAATAAAGCAAGGATCATCTTCAAGATTGCAGAGGACATTGAAAACCTGCCTCCTGTGAAGGGAAATAACCCCCGGAAGGCAATGGAATTAATCCAGGCCGTGGAGCGGGCCCAGAGCAATCTGGTGATCCTGGGAGAGGAGGACATCTTAAAGAACCGCCTTGTCGCACATTCACTGGAGAGAAAGTTGCCGAGCTCATTAAAAGAAAAGTGGATCGAACACAAGATGGAGCCACTGAATGGATTCAGCCCGCACAACCACTTTGACTGCCTGCTGCTGTTCCTCCAGAAACAGGAGGCCATGCTGGAGGAATTGGATCAGCTGGATGAGGGCCTAAGAGGAGGAAACCATCCAGCGGAAATGTCGGTGGATAAGGCAGCCAAGAAGGCATTCTCCAAAGCCACTTCGGGCCAGAAGGGGTCCCAGCCAAAATCTCAAGCAGGTGCATGCACGGCCTGCTCTGAGAAAACCCACGCTGGTCGGCTTTTTGCATGCAGCACATTCAGAGGGATGGATCTTCAGGCTAAGAAAGCTCATCTCTCATCACACAGGCTGTGCCTTGGTTCTCACACACAGAATAATTGTGATAACAGAAGGTTCATCTGTTCCAAAGCAGACTGCCGAACTGAGGAGCACCATCACTACCTTCTCTGCTCGAGATCCACCCCTCTGGAAAATGCCAGGAGGACGGTGAATTCTAGAGGTCTTGGTCTCACGAGTCGACAAGAGAAGATCCTGACGAAGGTCGCTCCTGAACTGAGGGAGGAATTCAGGGAAGCATTTTCAAATAAAGCCTCTGCCATGACCCGTTCTGCTGGAAATGGACCAATGGAGTATCCAGTGGTGATGATGTTACTGTAAGTCACAACCAACTCTGGCCAACTCATCGGCACCTTGATCAACCTCGCCTCTGACACGAATTACATCACCCATGGTGCTGCTCAGCGGCTTGGACTAAATGGTGAAAGCATTCAACTGACAGTCCATGGAGTCGGAGGAATGACGAAGATCGTCAGAACATAAAAGGTACGTCCTCCGTGTAAGAGTGAGGGCCTCCAAGGGAACAGTGGCAGAACATAAAATGCTTTGCTACGGGCAGGAAAGTATCGCTGAGGTCAATCACCCAGTCACCCCTCAGCAACTCCAGAAAATATTCCCTGATGTTTCCATCGCAGAATTAGCATGCCCTGAGACCATAGACCTACTCATAAGTCACAGGGAAGGTTGTCTGGTTCCACAGCCATTCAAGAGGGAGGGGGATTTCATCCTCTGGGATGGACCACTAGGCAAAACGATTGGTGGAACCCACCCTGGCCTCTTTGAGTTGGTTGACTTGACACTGCACCAGTCTGAAACACACTTTGCTCGAACGATGAGGACATATTCTCTCAGTAACACCACTGCCACACATAAAGAAGTTCTAGAATGGTTCAAGTGGGACAGTATTGGAGCAGCATGCAATCCAAGATGTGGGAGCTGCAAGTGCGGCAGATGTTCCCCGGGTGGGCAAGAGATGACCCTTGGAGAAGAGAAGGACCTGGAGAAAATAAAAGGCTGTCTGACATATGTCTTGGGAGATAAGCACAGTGATGCTCCACACTGGGATGTGGCATACCCCTGGAAGGCCAACCCGGCAATTCTGCCAAACAATCGGCAAGCTGTGGAGGCAACCTTCTGGAACACCAAGGCATGGCTGGCAAAAGAACCTCTGTGGAAGGCAGCATATGGTGAGCAGATCCATGACATGGTGTCAAGAGGAGCAGCCATCAAGTTCACAAAGGAGCAGATTGAAGACTGGAACGGGCCAGTGTGGTATATCAGCCACCTGGTTGCACCCAATCCTCACTCCAGCTCCACGCCAGTGAGAATCGTCTGGAATAGTAGCCAGGAGTTTAAAGGGATGAGTCTGAATAACCTACTCCATAAAGGCCCTGATGTTTTCAATCCTATACGAGGTGTCCTCCTCAGATTAAGAAGTCGGTTGTATGCAGCCCTTGGGGATGTCAAGAAGATGTATAATTCAGTGTGGCTTAAAGATGAGGAAGTACATCTCCACCGATTCCTCTGGAGGGATGACCCCAAAGAAGAAATCAGTGAGTTTGCTGTTGTTAGGGTCAACATCGGAGACAAACCTGCTGGTTGCATTGCTCAAGTGGCCATGAGAGAAACCGCTAACCTACCACAGTTCACATCCATGATCGAAGAGTGCCGTATTCTAACAGAGGACTGCTATGTCGATGACATATTAGCCTCCCATGATGATCCTCAAACATTGATTAAAATGACAAAAGGGGTCGAGAAGATCCTTGAGGCAGGGGGCTTCTCGCTCAAACCGTGGGTCCTGACTGGTCAAAGTGGGGGGAGTAAAGGTGTTTCCAGTAATGGCACGTCGATGGAGCCTAAGACCCTGATACTCCCAAATCAAATCCAGGACGAAGAAAATAAGGCACTTGGGATGGGATATGACCCAGAGTCCGACAAGCTCCACCTGCTGACATCAGTGAACTTTTCGAAGTGGCAGGGAAAAATGAGAACCGAGCTGAATCTACAGGAAAAAGAGGTCCGAGCAAACACCCCTGACCCTCCCACCCGAAGAATGCTGCTGATTCAAATTGCAGGATTTTATGACCCTATCGGCTTGGCCTCACCTATCAAACAAAGAGGAGTGATGCTCGTAAGGAAATCCTTTCAGGAGACAGGAAGAGACCGTCCTGCCAAAGACACCTGGGATGAGCCCCTCTCTCCACTTCTTCGGGAGGCTGCAATAATGCTCTTCGAGCAGTGGGCAAGACTTGGCCAAGTGAGATTCGACAGAAGCCTTACACCCCATGGAGCCATAGGCCGTCCAATGGGTATCACATTCTCTGACGGCAGTGAGGCATCCTATGGAGCTGTACTGTACCTTCGATGGGAAACGGCACAAGATGGAGTCGTCGTAAAGCTAGTCGAATCAAAGGCTAAACTCACGCCACTGGATCAAAAGGGTGATGTGATCAAAGCAGAATTGTGTGGGGCTGTATTTTCAACCTGCCTGAAGACTTACTTCGAAAAGCACTGTAACATCAAGATTGATAAGTGTCACATCAAGATCAATAAGTGGATCCATCTTGTCGATAGCCAGACTTTTATTAGGGGCTATTCAGAAGGATAGTTATGGCTATCAGACATTCTTTGCCAATCGGATAGGAGAAATCCAAAAGGCCGGACCTGTTGACAGCTGGAGATGGGTCGAAGGTAAGGAAAACATTGCTGACCTCATCACAAGGGGACCCCTGTGATGAGGTCAGCAATGAAGACCTGAAGACCTCGCTGAAGGATCAGCCTGGCAACTCTCTTTGGAAGATTGGCCTGTGAAAACTGCCAGAGAAATAATTTCCTCTGTGACTGACGAGATTGGGGGTCTCCAAAGAAAGGCATTTTCAGCAAGAATCTCCACAGCTGGAGGTCAGTTCTGCAAATGGCCAGGTCCAACCATCGTGGCACTCGTGAAGCTAGTAGACCCCAAAGGATTCAGCTCCCTGACTTGTCTGTGTGGGGCTGTTGGCTGGCTGAAAAGAGCGATAGACATCTGGCTGGGTAATTCCACCCATACCCCAGGCCGCTCAAAGTGGGAGGTGAGACCGTACCTGTCGGCAGAGGAAAGAGTAACAGCTTTCAAATTCTTGGCTCTTGAGGTACAAAATGACGTCAAGTTTCGTGACACAACCCTTAACCGCCTGGTCATCCAGAGGGAAGAATCAACCGGCCTCTTTGTCTGTGGAGGGAGAATCCAATGCTGGGATGAGGGCTGTTACGTGCGGCACTTCCCGCCCCCTTCGTTCGGTTCCTCAGCTGGCTGACAATCAGCTGGGAACAATCACGAGGCGGGCTTGACAACACCATAAAAGGAGGAGAAGGGGAGCGGCTCGCTCTCTCCCCGCCTGCGCTCCGCACTCCCGACGCGCGCACCCTCCTGTCAGCTGGCCGGGCGCACGCCGCAGCCACAGGGACCAGACACCGTACCTGTTCGTTTGGTTTGCATAGTTTGAATATATTCTCACCCTTTTCTCCCTCTGTCCAGGGGTTTGAGCTGGTGTGCTCGCAAGGTACTGGGACTCGCGAGTTTTATTGTTTTGGTTTGGACTGTAGGTGCCCGGTGGTCCCATTCTCGGTTTTTGTTTGGAGTTTGAGTTAGTGAACAGGGTTTGTGTTGGCACCCAGTGTACCTTAGACGGGTTTCGGATCGGGTCCTACGGCCCGTTGTGGGTTGGCCTTGTCCGTTTCCCCCTGTTTTGTTGCTTTTGGCCGGCACCTACGGTCTGCTTTGTTTTCCCTGAATTAAGTTGTCACCTGTTCCTCCTTGAGTTTTCTCCCCGTGAGTGGGAATACAAAAATAAAATGGGATAATTTCCTTTCAGAAACCCTTACTCCTTCGGTCTGGTCTCCTTTTTTTTATATATGTTACGGGCCTCCCGGGCCATTTCAATTTGGGGCTCGTAACAAGGGCAAAATAGCTGTTCCCTTGATCCCATACCAATCATGGCTTGCAACTCTGCTGGCCAGACAGGCCCATGAAGAAAACCACGAAGGCCCTCCTATGGACTCGAAGGAAAGCCTGGATTATGCAGGGACGGAAGGTGGTTAAGAAGGTGCTTAACAGGTGCATTACTTGCATGAAAATGAGAGCCAAGTTGTGTCAGCAAGTAATAAGTGATCTGCCTCCAGAACACACCCAGAGAGCCAGCCCCTTTGAGTTTACCACCCTTGACCTCTTTGGCCCCTTCGAAGTGAAGGGCACTATAAAAAGAAGAACGACAATGAAAGTGTGGGGTATTTTCTACTGCTGCATGGCCTCCAGAGCAGTCCATGCGGACCTCACTGACGACCAATCTGCAGAGAGTTTTCTTCAGGCTTACACCCGCTTTGTCGCCCTAAGGGGACATCCAAGGAAACTATGGTCCGACCGAGGGACAAACTTCATTGGTGCGAAACCAGCACTCCAGCAGCTTCATAAACAGCTGAGTTGCTTCATAAACAGCTGAGTTGCCTACAGACTGTGTCCATGGGAGATGTGGCTGCCAAGAATGGAACTGAATGGAAGTGGGAGTTTCACCCTGCAGACGCACCCCATAGAAATGGAGCTGCGGAGGCTGCTGTAAAGCTTCTGAAGAGGGCACTCACAAGCCTTGGTGGAACTACAGGGTCTCTTACATGGGGAGAACTACAAACCCTGTTATATCAAGCAGCTAACTTGACTAATGAATGCCCAATAGATGCAAGAGCTCAAGAGCAAGAGAACACCATTGAATACATAACACCGAACTCCCTTATCCTGGGCAGGGCATCACCTGGAGGAGACACGTGTGGTCTTGACCTTGGGACTCATTCCTGGCGCCGGCTATGAGCCATCCAAATTGGGGTGGATCGCTTCTGGGCAAAATGGAGAGAACTTGCCGGCCCAAATTTGTTTATCCGGCCAAAGTGGCACCGTCTAGAGAGGAATGTTCAAGTCGGTGACCTTGTCTGGGTAGCTGACCAAAATGTCTTAAGAGGTCAGTTCCATCTGGGCCGAATTCTGACTGTCTACCCTGACAGCAAAGGAGTCATCCGGGATGCAGATGTTGCAACGTGTACCGGCATTCCTGCTTCCCAGGCAAGGAGCTGCAAAAGAGGCAGGTCCCCGCTACCCACGGCAGTCATCAGAAGGGATGTAAGAAGGCTGGTGGTTCTTTTTCCAGTGGAGGACCAGAATCCTCCTCGGCCGACTTGAGCCACTCTCCATCCTTGACAGGCGGGTGGTATACGCCGAACGCTGTCACCATGCCCTCACATCGCACAACACCTGCCATATTTTACGCATCCGGGAAAACCACACACCCGCTATCCAGTATGTATTGGCTTGTAAATGTAGTGCTAAATGGTGCATGGTCACTCGGCTTGGTGCAAAAAAAAAACGAATTGGATTGTAAAGGTGGTATAATTTTGTGTTGGTGACCTCACTGGATCATGTGATCATTCAGTCAAGTGGGAGGTGTTTTGTTTGCCATGGCTGAGGGGCGATGACTTACCTGGTTGGTGCACGGGACGAAGCAGCTGGTTGGCGGTAGCCAATGACGGTAGTAGCTGCTGTCACATGCGCCTTTAAAAATCCAGCGTGAGCTCCAAAAATTTAGTATGACATTTCAGTCAAGAACTGCAGTACACCACTGGTAAGTCATCGCTCCCCCTCTCGCGGGTCAGGTTTGTCTCGTGCGTATGTGTATTGTGCTGCTTTCGAGTTAGATCCACCGTTTGCAGCTCGGACCTGCTTAGCACAGAGATGTTGGCTTGGTGTCGGGTCTCTGTGCGGTGTTTAGCATTCTTAGCAACCGAGCTCGACGGTGGATTCTAGGACATGTAGTTTATTCGCTACAGGTTTGCTCTCTTTGTATAAACCTATTTGTGTTTAATGATTTGCTTTATCCATAATATAATTTTGGCTGTGCTCTGATGTACTTTTCATTTATGTTATTTTCTATTTTAGGTTAATAACATAAAGAAATTGTGAACCAAACTTTATTTCAAAAAAGAAATAAAAGTCACAAAGAGTTATCCCTAAAGTCTACTGCTGTTTTTTGATGCCCTTTCAGTGGGAAAAACAGGTATGATGCCGAAAAGTTAGTCCTTGCATTTGTCACTTCCAGGTTGGACTATTGTAATTCTTTACTATCAGGATGCCCAAACAACTCTTTAAGAAGCCTCCAGGTGATCCAAAATGCTGCAGCCAGAGTTCTGACAGGTATTGACAAAAAAGATCACATAACTCCTGTACTGGCGTCTCTTCATTGGCTGCCTGTTAAATTGAGAGTAATTTTTAAAATCCTTCTTTTGGCCTACAAGGTCCTTAGATCCTAACTGGAGGAGCTAGTGACACCCTACCAGCCCAATAGACCGCTCAGAACGCTGGGCTACTTGTGGTTCCCAGAGTCTTGAGGAGTAGATTGGGGGGGTGAGCATTTATGCTGCTATAGGCCGAGCCTGCCGGGGTTCAGAAACATGATCACCTGACAGGCCTCTGTCACCACCTTGGTCATGGTTTGGTTTCCTCTCCTCACCTCTCCTCTCCTCCTTTTCATCAGTAGACTAGTGATGCTATTTCTTGTGTAGTTTTTCTGCCCCCCTTTCTGTATTCATTTACAGGTATCGCCGCCTTCAGAACTGCATAATGACCTCCGGCCCCGCTGACCCACTCAACCAGCTGCTTATTCAATTCAATCTAATGTATTTCTATGTGTATTTCTATGCTCTGTGCCTCTCCTCTCCTTTCCCCTCTTCTCCTCTCTTCTCCCCTCCTCTCCTCTCCCCTCCCCTCTGCTCCTCTCCCCTCCTCTCCTCTCCTCTCCTACTTATTCTATCCTCTACCTGTCCTCCCTCTCCTCCTCTCCCTCTACCCAGCCGGCCATCAGCAGGCGGGTCCCCCTGCACGAGCCTGGTCCTGCTCAAGGTTTCTTCCTGTTAAAGGGGAGTTTTTCATTGCTTGTCTGGGGTTAGGCCTTGGGATTATGTAAAGTACCTTGAAACAATTTTTGATTGTAAAAGACGCTATATAAATAAAGAAATAGAAATAAATAGAAATAAAACCTTGAGTATAAACCTTGGCAGAACTCCGACATGTCAGACATATTGGAGAAGCTATCCATCCTTCAGGAAGGGGCATACCCCTGGATCTTGAAACTGGAGGAAGTTTTGATGGGAACACAAGCTGTTGTTGGAGACATCAAAAGGCTTTTAGCCAATCTCATTGGTGTATCAGCCAGGGAAGAACTTTTGCAGAAAGCTGGCATGCCTCGGTTCATTGGAACAGCAGTAAATGATGCTGAACTGTTTTCTGCACACAGAGGCCAGTTTTGGGGTTGCACTGAAAGATGTGTTTCCAACCAAGATACACCCTTATAACATTCTTATTGAACTATTGGGTGAAGAAGAAAAACCCCAGAGCCTATGTCTCAAGAGCACTACAAACTTGGCGTAATGTTACAGGCAGTGATCCCGATGCAAACCAAATGGAAGAGTCTATTATTAGAGCTAAAATTCAGAAGGGATTCCACTGCCAGTGCATAGTAAAATACCAGAGGTCTTGGGAACATGAGAGTGTTTATATTGATCACATCGCTCATCAGGTCGAACTATACCACAGAAAAGAGCAGGAGCTGAAAAACCAAGATCAAGAAGGTCTCAGAAAGCTGACTCAAATGCAGTTGGTTGACAATAAATGCAAAGAGAGAAAACAAGCAGTAGTGATGGAAAGCCAACCCAATCAAACACCACAAGTGCAACCAAACTACACACCACCTCAACCATATCAAGCTCCATTTGTGACCTCTACTCCATCAGTACCCCAGGCCAGTTTTGAACCAATCTACGTTTAGAGGTGGACAAAGTAGAGGTAGTTTCAGACAATTTCCAAGAAACAATTTTGGGTCCAATTTTGGGTTTGACTTTCATGAGAGGCATTCAAGGGAATTTCAGGGGACAGGTACATCATTCCCATGGACCGGTGAACCCTAACAGGGGGCCCATGTCCGGATTCTAGGGATGCCCGGAGAACCCGAGTGGGAGGTGTCGCTGGTAGTGTCAGGGCCGGAAACAGATCCAACAATTATGGTAGAAGTAAATGGGCGATCACTTGAAGTGATGGCTGACTGCGGAGCTTCTTTTACCTGTATCCGGCCTGAAGATGCTATACATCTCCCCATTTCTGGTCAATGAGTTCAGACAGCCAGGTTTGAGGGTATGAAACAGGTGTATGTTCTGACACTAATATAGGAATTACAATCTTTTGGTTTTTGTAACGGAGCTCAACGGGTTTTGTGAGGAGTCAGCTATCGCACTCTTGTATTTCGGATTGGAAAGCTTAGTTCCGGTCTGTTGCAACCAAGTGAAACGTGTGAAAAATTCATTGAGACGAACATGCCTGAGACGAGACTATCTGAGTGTCTTCTGCATTGTACACTTAAATACTTTAAGAACATTGGGCCTCATTCACGAACCGTTCTTACGAACAAATTTGTTCCACCTACGAACATTTTACAAAGATTCATGGCGTTTTTTTCTTCTTATCCTGGATTTATGCGTAGGTAAGAACAAATCCTACGAACACTCAGGAGTACTGTTACGTACATTTCAGTGCCGACATGTTGGCATGGTTGTGTTTTATTCTTTTGTGCTGTTTAATAAAATTCAATACAGTGAACCCTCGTTTATCGCGCGGGTTACGTTCCGGAAATAACCCGTGATAGATGAAATCTGCGAAGTAAACAGCTTTATTTTTTACAATTATTTGACAGGTTTTAAGGCTGTAAAAGCTTTACTTTTAAACACTTTTCTCACAGGCTTTAACATTTTATCACAGTTAAACAATTTCAAAGTTCAAACTTCTTCCTCTGCCTGTTGGGTGCGACCGCAGGTGCACTGCGGCATAATACTGATGCGCTGTACAAAAAAATCCGCGAAGCCGTGAAAAGTGAACCGCATTATTGTGAGGGCTTTAGGGGATTGAGCAATTAATTGCGCTCAAACATGAACCATGTGCCTGCTGTCTGGCCCCATCATTGCGTCAGGATGCACATCCTCACGGGGTTGTGGCTGAGGGGGAAGAGGGACACCATGCTTCATAGCGATGTTGTGCAGGACACAGCAGGCCATGACTATCCTACAGACCTGTAATGGTGAGGGATAGTCATAAGTTAGATGAATAAATGTAATCTAAGCAGATTTTATAACAGTCCAGGAACTGCATCTCCCTGGAAAAATCTGTATCCTCTGAGAGAGGAGGCAGTTCAGGTTATTAAACCTCAGATCGAGGGCTTGGTACGAGCAGGAGTTTTGAGAGTTGTTCAGAATCCACAGAGTAACACACTCTTGCTTCCAGTCAAGAAACCAGATAACACATATCGACTGGCGCACGATTTGAGAGCAGAGAACAAGATTGGTAGTTGACTGGGGGGTGATGTCAGGAGAGACATCGGGGCACCAATTTTTCTGATCCGGGAGACTGATAATTGACGGCGCGTAGCCACCAGGTGGCTATCAGACAACCAAAGACAGAGGATGGCGAGCCGAAGCTGAGGAGAAGGAGCAGCTGTGGTAGGACCGGAGCAACGTGGAGATTGACGGGCCCCAATGAAGGAAAACTGAGCTGAGTATTAACAAAAACAGATTCTATATTCTATTTTTTTTCTGCGTGCATTTTATTATTTTTCTTGTTGAATTGTTAGGTTTGTTGTTATAATTGCATTGTTACTGTTTTATTGTTGACTGCCAATACAGTCCTTGACAAAAACCTCAGTTCGTGTGGACAGTTGTGGTATTGATAATCCCTCCTGGGCTCCGTGAGCGAATTCTGGAAATTGTGATACTGGTCCAAATAATAAATAGAAGTTGATCATAATTACTGCCTATAGTCTCTTTTAGTCAAAGGGGGGTTACAGTAGTGTAAAAACTGGCGAGCCAGCCAGGAGCCCAGTTAGTTGAAATCAATATTGCTTTTCCACAACATGGATTTCATCCAGAGGTCTAGTGTGAAAATTCCCAATGCAGTCATTGTTGATGGAATAACTGGATTAGGTCAAAATGAAGAAGTGATTGACTTTTTGAAAAAGTATGGCGCCATCCATTGTTTTGGTTGATGATGGGTCCTCTGAGTTTTATAAAAAAACTGATCGTCGAGTACTCCATTGGCCTAGCAGTAGAGAGCTTAGAGGCACTCTTACCATACAGACACACACCGAAAGGTGATCCTAATGTGTACAATGTTCAAACGTTGAGTAGTGTTTATGCTTCCAAACTAGGTAGCAGCACGACTAAGTCTTATCTAGCTGAGATGAAAGAACTAGCAAAGGTAAGTGGTAAGGGGTATGAATAGGTCCTGAGAGATATGATGATGCAGATCAGTAGTGATGTCGAAAGCATGTCACCTACAGAAGAACTGTCACCTTTAACACTCAGTGAGACCCCTGTTGAGTCCCCACAGTCCACCGGTCTTTTTAGGGATCCCTCTGAGAACGGTAATAATGTAGCCGTAGTCACAGCGGTGCCAGTCCTGGGAGCAGGACGAGCCCCATCCTTTTCTGAGAGTGACGTCAACCCACCAGAAATTCAAAAGGTTGTGGTTGAACACATTGTTCGGAGGGAGGACACAGGTTCTTTCTTGTCTGTCTGGCTTTGTTCTTTTTCCGGCAAAATCCCTTGGCCTAATGGAGAAGCAGACTATGACACATGGCGCTCACACATTGAATTACTCTTAAACGATCCTAGCATGTCTCCTCTTCAAATATCCCGAAGGATCCTGGAGAGCTTGCTTTCACCTGCAGCAGAGCTAGTCAAAGGGTTGTCCTCCAACTCACTGCCTTCCGCCTACCTGCAATTACTAGATTCTGCTTTTGGTGCAGTTGAGGATGGTGAAGAACTGTTTGCTCAGTTTCTGAATAATTTTAAGGACCCCGGAGAGAAGTCGTCAACTTACCTGCAGCGGTTGCAGCTCACGCTCAATCAGGTCATAAAGAGAGGGGGGATAGCGCCTGGAGATGTAGGTAACCACCTCCTCAAGCAGTTTTGTAGAGGGTACTGGGATTCACCTCTGCTCTCTAGTTTACAACTACAGCAGAAGAAAGCTTCCCCACCTTCATTGTCAGAACTTCTGTTAATGCTACGGACAGAGGAAGACAGACAAGCAGCCAAGGCTAACCGCATGAGAAAACACATAGGATCCACAAGGCAGAGAGTTCAGCTCCAGATGCAGAGTGGTTGTAGTTTTGAGCCAACAGAGGACGAAGAGACTGCCCCCAGTGCCATTGATTGATTGATCAAGAAGCAGGTAGCTAGTCTACAGAGTCAGCTAACTACCTTGATGGCTCAAAAGAAGTCCAAAGGCTTCAATGATAAGCGTGAGACCGGGAAGACACAGAATAGAGTATTTGTATCACCCAATACCAAACCAGACATGTCCAAACAACCTAGGAGGAACCACACAAACAGGCCCAGACCCTGGTATTGCTTCAATTGCAGAGAGGATGGACACATATCGACATTCTGTACCAATGACTCAAACCCAACCTTAGTATCTGAAAAGAGAAGACAGTTAGAGGACAGACAGCGGGTGTGGGACCAACGAAATCATCCTGACTTACCTTTAAACTAGACCCAGTCTCTGTCGTGGGGCAAACAGGGACTGTAAAGAGGCAACCACGCTCCTTGAAGAAGCACAGCACACGTGTTGTGCCATTTCTGAAAAGCCAATATGTCGTCACTCTTTCAGCCTTCCTTCGGGGTTGGTTGGCATAAGAAGTACGGTAAAGTGTCCATCAATGGTAAGCTATGGGTGAGCTGTCTGCTTCATATGGGGTCACAAGTCACCACCGTCCCCCAGTCATTTTATGAGCAACACTTGGCCGATCAGGAGATCAAACCTCTCCATGGCCTCCTAGAAGTAGAGGGAGTGAACGGACAAGCTGTGCCCTATCTAGGATACATTGAAATGACCATTGTCTTCCCAAAAGTATTGTTGGGTGTACCTATTGAGGTATCCACACTTGCCTTGGTTGTGCCCAACGTCCGGGGCAACTGACAGTCCTTCGTCTTGATAGGCATCAATACCATGGATGTCTTGTATGATAAGTATTCCGGTGGTGACTTGGCTAACTATCAGTCAGCCCATTATGGCTATCAAGCTGTAATCAAGGTTCTTGAGCTCCGACACAGGCAGGCCGATAACAACTACGGCATGGTGAAGCTACAAGGCAAAAACCCGGAGGTCATTCTGGCTGGAAAGACTGTCGTCATTGAGGGTATTGCTGTAGCCAAAAATTTCCAGAGTGAAACAACTGTCGTTGTTGAGCACCCATCTTCATCTTCCCTGCCTGGCGGGTTGATAGTACAGTCTTGCTTGGTTGATATTCCCAACCAGCGACTCTTTGAGTTACCTGTCATTCTGAGTAACGTGTCTGACCATGATGTTGTCCTTTCTGCAGGATGTAAACTTGCAGACATCAGTTCTTACCAGAGAGCCTTGTCCTTACAGCACCACGTGAGTGAATCAGCCAAAGGAGAGTCACCTCCCAAGTCAAGCGTGCACTTCAATGGGGACTCGCCAGTTCCACATGAGTGGAAAGAGTGCATTGTCCGGCAGTTACATAGCATGCCAGAAGTGTTCGCCCAGCATGACTTGGATTTTGGGAGAACAGACAAAGTGGCACATCGTATTAAGCTCTCTGATGAAACTCTTTCAAGCTGCGACCTCGGCCAATACACCCAACTGATGTTGCAGCAGTCCGCAAGCACCTTCAAGAACTCCTGGATGTGGGTGTAATTAGAGAATCAGAGTCCCCTTTTTCATCTCCAATCGTGGTCGTCCGAAAGAAGAATGGTGATGTCAGACTTTGCATTGATTAAACCGCAAACTCAATCTGCAGACAATCAAAGATGCATATGCGCTTCCAAAACTTGAAGACACCTTCTCTGCACTTTCAGGATCTCAGTGGTTTTCCGTTCTTGATTTGAAGTCTGGTTATTACCAAATTAAAGTCGAAGAGGTGGACAAACCCAAGACAGCGTCCACACCACAGGGTGTGACAAATGCACCAAGTACCTTTCAGAGATTAATGGAGAAAAGCATGGGTGACATGCACTTGAGGGAAGATTTGGTTTTCCTGGATGACCTAATCATTTTCTCCAAAACCTTGGAGGAGCATGAAGCCCATCTCATGAGGGTGCTTGGTCGTCTAAAAGCATTTGGCTTGAAACTCTCACCTGAAAAGTGTTCTTTTTTCCAAACGTCTGTCAAGTATCTCGGACACGTTGTTTCCAGGAATGGGGTTGAAACTGACCCAGAGAAAATTTCCTCCCTCAAAACCTGGCCAGTCCCCCAGAACCTGCAAGAACTAAGATCATTCTTGGGGTTTGCTGGGTACTACCGGAGATTTGTGAAAGGGTATTCGAACATTGTGAAACCCTTGCACAGTCTTACCTCTGGATATCCACCTCCACGTAAGAAGTCCAATTCAAAGCAGCCGACCGATCAGACTTATCTAACCCGAAATAATCCTTTGGTGGTCGGTGGACCCCTGCTTGTCAGCAGGCATTTGAGCAGGTTGTCGAAGCCCTTACCACCGCTCCGGTGTTGGGTTTCGCCGATTCTCAGAAGCCATACATATTGCATACCGACACTAGCACCAGCGGTCTTGGTGCTGTTCTTTATCAGGAACAGCGGAGCCAGCTTCGCGTTATAGCCTATGCGAGCAGGGGGCTATCGCGGAGTGAGAGTTGTTACCCAGCTCATAAACTGGAGTTTTTGACCCTTAAGTGGTCAGTTGCTGAAAAATTCTGTGACTACCTCTACGGGAATCACTTCACCATGGTTACCGACAGTAACCCGTTAACATACATCCTAACCGGTGCGAAACTTGATGCAACAAGTTACAGATTGCTTGCAACCTTCTCCACCTTCTGATTCAAACTTGTTTACAGACCTGCAAGACAAAATTCAGATGCTGACGGACTGTCACGCAGACCTCATGGTGAACTTTCAGATGATTCCAAATCGCAGAAAGAGTGGGAGCATATCTGTCAGTTCACTCACGACCATCTCTCAGATCCAAACAATGTGGATGCAGTTGACCAAGCTGTCATTCAGGCTATTTGTGAGAGGCAGTTGGTCTACAGCTACAACCTTGATATTGATGGTTGTGTCACCTTGGTTGAGACACTTACCACCTCCACGAAAGCTGTACCAGACAGTTACGGGAAAGAAGAGCAGTGTGGAGGTTTGCCAGTCATTCCTCACTTGACTGACGTCGAGCTAGCAAGCAAACAAAGGGCGGATCAATGCTTCAGGCAAGCCTTTCTCCAGCTTGAGGGCGGGGAGAAGCTGTAGTGTGAGATCAAAAGTTTGATTGATGAATGATTAACCCAGAAAAGAACCAAGTATATGTGGGAGCCAGCATATGGCGACGAGAACGAGTTGAACGAGTTGAACAACATGTTTGCTTTTCCTATGTATGTAATATACACGAGTGTTCTACCTATGTCTTATCTTGAGAAAAGGCCCACCTACCGGTGGGCAGGGTGTTGACTTTGTTTTAAAGAAAACCTAGACAGGTACAGCTGACCACTGATAGAAATGATAAAGAATGTATAATGGAAGGAGATGTGGTACAAAGTGACAAAATGAAAGGAGGAGCCCGGGGCGGGGTAGACCCAAGCTCCAAAATGTATAAAAGATGGAAAAGTTCTTGTATGATTTCAGACTTAGCCCGGGCTACCTCTCATGCATGGTGAATTGTACTTCTTGTCAATAAACCATCATTGGACCGTGACCCAGCTGAACTTGACTCATCATTCGACCCTGTTGTGGTGATTCTACGTTGCGCATTTTTGCTATAGCTGACCCAGTAATTCTAAGTAATATTAAGTGATACATAAAGCTTGATGGAGTAAGTCGACTTAAGGATATTCCACAACATTTTTGGCGAGCCAGCCAGGAGGAAGCGACGGGACTGGAAAACCACGGACGCCGGCTGGAGGCCAGGAACCCCACGGGCCCACATATCCACCAAATTCAGGTGAGATACCAAATTCTTTTTAGTTTTTAATTAACGGGGATCCAGCCTCTGTCGGACGCCAGTGGTCGGAAGGTACCGGTAAAGCTCTCCTGAAAGACCCTAGTACCTAAATTAAAATTACACGTATTGTGTGCATGAGCAAATAACAGCTGGTGAACGGATCCAACTTTGTTGTGCCAATAAAGAAGGGGGGATGGAAATGGGATGGATGTGATTGAGAAATGTATTTTTAACGTACTAATTGGCTTGTGGATTGCATTGTCACTCACAGGTACAGGAATACTCGTGTATGTGATGATTGTGTACGGGAAAGGTGGACAGGGAAAGTGAAGGTTTTTGCAAGGACCAGAGGAGTAGCATGTTTTGAAAGTGTTGTTTTCTAAAAAGGTTTAATACGTATAGGACAGTCATACAGGGATATGTACTGGTCAAAGGTAATGAATAAGACTTAGGGAAAAGCCAGGATATGGAATAGAGTACCGCCTGAGGAGACATCACCACTGGGCCTATCGAGGGAGTGGTCCCAGGCAGGGAAGAGATACTGTAGGGAACAGTATAAGGGTAAAAAAAAAAGAAGGTAAAGGTACCTATGAGAAAGGTTTGCATATTGTTGTGCTGTGTGTATGTAATTATTGATGTGTAACTAATACGTTTTAACGAAAGTAAAATAAGAGACGTAAAAACACCACGTGTGTTGGGTGGGGAGGAGTGTGTCAGTAGGCAGACACAACATTTAGTGTAAAATACAACAAATTATGAATTTGACCTAACCAAATGTTAGGGTTTGGTCGGGACCCGAGAGCAGACAGGACACAGTGTGAGGGTTGACACCGAAGCTGACTTTTATTCAGCCTCCGTGGACAGCACAAGTTCAGGGCTTGGGGGCCGTGACTACTCACGTTCGCACAAAAGGTACCAACAAAAAGATCCTCCCAAGCGGGGCAAAAACCAGTTCATAAAACAAAAAGGGTTCTATACAGAAATCCAAAACGGAGAACCCACAACAAAAAGATCCTCCCGAGCGGGGCAAAAACCAGTTCATAAAACAAAAATGATTCTATACAGAAATCCAAAACGGAGTACTCACAACAAAAAGATCCTCCCGAGCGGGGCAAAAAACAGGTCATAAAACAAAAGATCAAAAAACGAGAATCCAGCAAGGAGCAGAGTCACGGAACTTCGGGGTTGAGGCTGACGAGGCTCCGGCCTGAACAAAACCTGCCAACGCTGGCAACCGGGGGGGGCAGGCCACATATAGGTGACCTGATTGCAGATGGCCTACAGGTGCGCCCGCCCCTGGTGCCCGCTGCGGCCAGGGGAATGGCTCCGCCACGCCCCCTGCAGGAAAAGCCTCGCCACTGTGCTCCCAGACGCAGGGAACCTGACATTACCCCCTCCCTAACGGACGCCTCCGGGCGTCCTTCCAGGCTTCTCCGGGTGGGCGAGGTAGAAGTCGCGGAGGAGGCTCTTGTCCAGGATGAACCGGCGGGGAACCCAGGATCGCTCCTCCGGACCGTACCCCTCCCAGTCCACCAAGAACTGGAAGCCACGGCCCCGCCGCCGGACGTCCAGGATCCTGCAGACCGTATAGGCCGGGCCCCCCATCTACAAAACGGGGAGGGGGTGGGGGGTCGGACGGGGGAACCAGGTCGGATTCGGCCACGGGCTTGATCTTGGACACATGGAAGGTGGGGTGGACGCTCAGTCCCGAGGGGAGCTACAGGCGGACGGCTGCGGGGTTGACCACCCGGTCCACCTCAAACGGACCCACGAAGCGTGGGGCCAGCTTCCTGGACTCAACCTGGAGTGGAAGGTCCTTGGTGGATAACCAGACCCTTTGCCCAGGTTGATAGGCAGGAGCTGGCACCCGGTGTTGATTTGCCCGTCGCTGTGACTGACCAGAGGCCTGCAGCAGAGACGCGCGGACCTGCCTCCACACCCTCCCCCCTGGCTCGGGAGCAAACTGACGGGACAAAGCATCTGGCTTCAGGTTGCGAGAACCAGGACGGTAAGTAAGGGTGAAACTAAACCTTCCCAAGAACAGTGCCCACCGAGCCTGCCGAGAATTGAGTCTCTTGGCGTTACGGAGGTAAGTCAGGTTCTTGTGGTCTGTCCACACGATGAACGGTTGGGTGGCGCCCTCCAACCAATGCCTCCACTCCTGGAGTGCCAGGACCACAGCTAGGAGCTCCTTGTTCCCTACGTCGTAATTTCGCTCCGCGGGGGAGAGCCGGTGGCTGAAAAAGGCACACGGGTGGAGCTTCTGATCCTCCCCGCTCCTCTGGGAAAGGACAGCCCCAACTCCCACATCAGAGGCGTCCACCTCCACCACGAACTGCCGACTGGGGTCGGGGTGTGAGAGGACGGGCGACGTAGAGAACAGGGTCTTCAGCTTGTGGAAGGCAGCCTCGGCTTCGGGAGTCCAACGAAAGCTCAGTAGGGTCGACGTGAGCCTGGTGAGTGGGGCGGCCACCCTGCTGTAGTCGCGGATGAAGCGACGGTAGAAGTTGGCAAAACCTAAAAACTGTTGCAATTGCTTGCGGGAGGACGGTGTTGGCCACTCCATTACCGCCCTCACCTTGGCGGGATCAGGAGAAAGTTGCTCTTGTGCCACTACAAACCCTAAGAAGGACACAGAGGAGGTGTGGAACTCGCACTTCTCGGCCTTTACGAAGAGGCGGTTCTCCAGGAGCTGTTGGAGGACGAGCCGGACATGCTGGATGTGTTCCTCCTTCGATTGGGAGAAGACCAAGATATCGTCTAGATAGACAAAAATGAATTTATTTAACATGTCCCGAAGCACGTCGTTCATCAGAGCCTGAAACACCGCGGGGGCATTGGTGAGCCCAAATGGCATCACTAGGTATTCGAAGTGGCCCAACGGGGTGTTGAATGCCGTCTTCCACTCGTACCCCTCTCGAATCCGCACCAGATGGTAGGCGCTTCGGAGGTCCAACTTCGAAAAGACCTGCGCCCGGTGGAGAGGGGTGAAGGCGGCGTCCAGGAGGGGCAGTGGATACTTGTTCTTGACTGTGACTTCGTTTAGGGACCGGTAGTCAATGCAAGGGCGCAGGGTCCCATCCTTCTTCTGTACGAAGAAAAACCCTGCCCCGACTGGCAAGGAGGAGGGCCGAATCAAACCGGACGCTAGGGACTCACCAGTGTAGTTCTCCATTGCTTCCTGTTCCCCCCTGGAGAGGTTGTACAGTCGGCTGGACGGTAGCGTGGCCCCAGGGAGAAGATCGATGGCACAGTCGTACGGGCGATGGGGCGGAAGGGAGAGCGCACGCTGTTTACAGAAAACCTCCCCTAGGTCATGGTACTCCCTCGGGACTTGAGAGAGATCGGGAGACTCTTGAGCAGGCGCCGAGGACCCGGGTGAGGAGGTGACCGCTGATCGCAGACAGTTGGTGTGGCAGCTCACACTCCAGCTCGTTAGTCTCCCAGTCGGCCAGTCGAACTGGGGGTTGTGCCGAGCCAACCACGGGGATCCGAGGACTCCAGGGGAAGAAGAGTACTGAATGAGAAAGAAACAGATCTGTTCTCTGTGGTTACCTGATACGATGAGGGTGACTGCCTGGGTCTGGTGGGTAACCCTTGCCAGGACCCTGCCATCAAGGCCCAGGATGGTCTTTGGTTCAGGCAGTGTCTCAAGAGGGAGGCGGGACTGCCGGGCCAGGTCCTGGCTAATGAAATTGCCATCCGCCCCCGAGTCCACCAGGAAGGTCGTGGACACGGACTCCTGCCCCCAGAGGAGCGTGCCCGCCAGGGTCAGACGAGGGGGAGGTGTACAGGAAGTGGATCCGCTTGCCAGCGCTCCTGTAGGCACTGACAAGCTTAATCTTTTGGCCGTACCGGGCAGTCGCCGAGGAGGTGCCCTGCGAGGCCACAGTAAAAACATAACCCAGCAGAGCGTCGACGCTGACGTTCCGACTGGGAGAGACGCGTCTGACCCAACTGCATGGGTTCGTCGGTCGATACCTCTGGTGCAGGGACCACGACCTCGGACAATGAGTCTGCGGCGGCCAGCCTTGACCTGGGGAACCTCCCAGAAGCTCTCCCCGCCGGCTCGCTCACCCTCTGTCGGCGTCGCTCCCGAAGACGGTTGTCCAGGCGCGTGGCTATGCCGATGAGTGCCTCCAAGGTCTCCGGCTGGTCCCTGGCTGCCAACTCGTCCTTCAACACCTCGGAGAGCCCCTGGGTGAAGACCCCCTGAAGTGCCGCGTCGTTCCAGCCGCTTCGAGCGGCAAGGACGCGGAAGTGAATCGCGTAGTCGGCAACCGAGCTGGAACCTTGGCGCAGCGACAGGAGCTGGGAGGACGCTTCGCTGCTCTGGACGGGGTGGTCAAAAACACGCCTTAGTTCTGCCGTGAACTCAGGATAACTGGAGGCTGCGGGAAGCTGGCCCTCCAGAACGGAGGTGGCCCATTGGGCCGCTCTACCGGACAGGAGGTTTACCACAAAGGCAATCCCTCCAAACCAAGGAGCACTGGAGCAGGAACGCAGAACACGACCCCGCCCTTCCGGAGTACCGCTCAGGGATGGGGACGTGAGGCTCCCGCGGCCCGGCGGCGACCAATTGTGACACGGCTCCCGGCACCTCCGCAGGGGCCGGGGGAGGGCCCCCTTCCACCCGTCCAGAGGCGCGCAGCTCCGCCATGCCGTCATTCAGGGTCTGGATAGAGGCCAAGATGTCCGCAAGGAGCTGGTGGTGCTGATTCAGCAACCTCTCTTGGGCCTCCATCGTGCGGTGCACAGCGTCCCGGTCTGCCGGGTCCATGCTGGTTGGCAGGTAATGTTAGGGTTTGGTCGGGACCTGAGAGCAGACAGGACACAGTGTGAGGGTTGACACCGAAGCTGACTTTTATTCAGCCTCCGTGGACAGCACAAGTTCAGGGCGTGGGGGCCGTGACTACTCACGTTCGCACAAAAGGTACCAACAAAAAGATCCTCCCGAGCGGGGCAAAAACCAGTTCATAAAACAAAAAGGGTTCTATACAGAAATCCAAAACGGAGAACCCACAACAAAAAGATCCTCCCGAGTGGGGCAAAAACCAGTTCATAAAACAAAAAGGATTCTATACAGAAATCCAAAACGGAGTACTCACAACAAAAAGATCCTCCCGAGCGGGGCAAAAAACAGTTCATAAAACAAAAGATCAAAAAAACGAGAATCCAGCAAGGAGCAGAGTCACGGAACTTCGGGGTTGAGGCTGACGAGGCTCCGGCCTGAACAAAACCTGCCAACGCTGGCAACCGGGGGGGGCAGGCCACATATAGGTGACCTGAGTGCAGATGGCCTACAGGTGCGCCCGCCCCTGGTGCCAGCTGCGGCCAGGGGAATGGCTCCGCCACGCCCCCTGCAGGAAAAGCCTCGCCACTGCGCTCCCAGATGCAGGGAACCTGACACCAAAACTCGAAACACAATCATAGAGGTAAAAGCCATATTGTTGTTTAAAAAGTATTGATATCAAAAGTGATAAATAAAATATCTGAATAAATAAAAACAGTCTTGCATTGACCAGCGCTGAGGCAAAAAGAGGTAAGAACATAAAATTTGGGAAAATAAACTTTTAGGGGTCGCGGAAGGGGCTGCTGCCGCTTGCCATAAAACATGGGTGACATCAGCAGCAAACAGTCAAAAGAGATAACGCCTGTAAAACTAATCATTGCCTCTCACCCTGCAAATGGGCGAAAAATTCGGTGGTACATGAGAGGAGCTGGCATAAGATGACATCGGGAAGAAATCAATGGCCTGTTGAAGGCAGCTTTGATCCGAGAAGATGTGATGAGGTGGAAGAAGAGCTAAAAAATAAAGATAAAAAATATGAAATGAATCATATTAAGAAAAAACAGAGAAATGCGGAGCAAAGGGATATCTTGCAGTATTTCAGGTTGGAAGCAGCCAGAAACTCGATGATGTACCGAGACGCGGACCCCAGACCCCCTCCCTACTACTTGGGTAAGGCAGGACAATATATAATGCTAGATAAAGACAAGGTGGGAGGGATGATTACGGGTAAAATAAAAGTTTCTTACAAAGACGATGACGAGGATGACACAGGGGCAGAATCAAGTAGCATTCACAAGAATACATGCACCTCGACAACAGACACATCCATGACACACACACACGCAGATAGAAGACCAGTTAAGAAAGTTACATACCAGAGTAAGGATGAAAGGGAGAGTAAGAGAAGAGATTAAATTGATAAAAGAGAAGAAAGAATAAGGAAACAAACCGAAAGAGGAAAACGACCATGATGAACTGACAAAATACAGTGCAAAATTAACATCTGAAGCCCTACAGCAAAAGATTCAAGGACCCCTAGAAGAAGATGACGAGTGGGATGACGCAGGCGACGACAATGATGAATCGGAAGTAGACGATTCGGATGCAGAACAATCAGATGAGAGCTCCACCACCATGTGTCCAGCAAAATATGGGAGCGAAAGGAGATGGCGGAGTCCAGACCAGGATGAGGGTGAGTCCACCACTACGATTCACACCAAGAATGGATCAGAACAAACCTTCAAGCTGAAGATACAGCTAGACAAGAGGGAAAGTGGAATGACTCTACGAAACCGGAAGGAGAGTTCTAAGAACCAACCTCAAGAGACTGAAATAACAGGAATGTGCCCCCTGGTTGCTAAGGGTCCAGGAAATGTAGACAGGTATGTGCCGTGGTCTTTCATGGACATGATAACGCTTGCAGGAAAATTGACTCCCCTGACAGATGGAGCTGACAAGTGGATCGAGAAACTGGAAGAAATCACCGGAGGGATCAAACTAGCAGGAGGTGACATCAAGGCCCTACTGATAAAGACCGCAGGAAAAGCAGCTGCGGCAGACGTCTTCGAGATGGCAGGCTACGATGGGCTGATTGCGACACACCGTTACGATGAGGTACCATTTGACGAATTACGACCCAAGTTATGGGAAGCCCTGAGGGAAAAATACCCCTCACGCCGAGATCCAAGCAAGCTGGAAAAAGAAAGCTTGAAAGAAGAAGAAAATCCCTCGCAGTTCCTGAGCAACTTCCAGAGAGTATGGAAGACGGAGACGGGGAGTGAGTGGGATGCAAATGAATCAACAAAGGCGCTTTTCATGTTGTATGTAAAGAATGCCATGCCAAAAGAAGTACAAACCAGGCTAAACGGGGTGGTGGGGTTGACAAAGATGGCTTGGCCTATTTTTGCTGAACACATAATGCATTATGTGAACACATACAGGGCCGAGAAACAAGCCGCCGAGGAGCAGAGCAAGTTTCTGGCTACCAAGCTGACCCAGCTGCAAATCGGGGAGCTGACAAAGCAGAAGAAGGACCGAGAGAAGCCCAGGCCCCAAGCGGCTGTGAGTATAGTCGACCCAGAACCCAAGGGAGGATCAGCTGCTGAAAGGGTAATGCAAGCACCCATAGTTGCACCCACAGCGGCCCCACCACTACCACAAGCCCGCCAAATGGCACCTACGGTGCCACAGACTATGCCTCAGTCTTATCCTGCAGGGCCCACTGTTGGTCCACCTCAGCAGCCAATGCCACCGATCCATGTGCACCTCAACCAAGGAGGAAACGTACAGCAGCCTCAGCAGCCCGTAGCCGACAGAGGACGGGGTGGCCCAATCATGAGAGGAAAATGGAGAAGACCCCAAGGACCACCACTGCAATACCGTGGACCCCCACCAGGGCAAGCTGTTCAACAGCACCAGGCACCACAACAGGTACCCCAGTATCAGGCTGTACAATCATACCAATCAGGCCTCCAGTGCTGGGGGTGTGGACAAACAGGACACATGCAGAGGGAGTGTCCAATCAATCCGTGGACAGGACCCCAAAATCCTGGGACTGGCCCCAATCGACAAAATGCTGGGCCATGGATGGGTCCAGCAGCATACTGGACATAGGGATGCCCAGAGAAGCCTGAAGGGGGAGCAATTTTGCCTATGCTAACACAATGACCAGCAACTGAACCTACCATAATGGTGTCTGTTTTCAACCATCGTCACCGGTTTATGACTGAAAGAGCCACGTACTCATGCATAGGCAAAGATGGAGCCGACCTTCCCCTCTCAGCTTCAAAAATTCGAACAATAGGTTTCTCTGGGAAAACACAAGTGATACCAATGACTGAACCTGTTCCATTGCAGGTAGGAAAGAAAACAGTCTACGCATCCCTTCTGTATTAAGCAGACACACCCATCAATCTTTTGGGAAGAGACATATTGTACCAATTACGAGTAAGAATCAGATGTTCCCCAGATGGAATTCAATTCGACATTGCTGACATAAAACCTGATGAAATAAATATTCCTATGATGAACCTAACAATGTCTACAGAATTCCCGCAGATGATGCAACGCCGCCCAGAAGCTCAAGTGTTCTGGATGAAGCTGACAACGCCACATTCTTTCCTTTCCACTGAATGGGAATCTTGGAGATCACTCATAACAAATCATTATGAAGCAGCTAAAGAGCCGACACTTCCCCTTCATTGTACTATGTTTTATGACAAGAATCAAGCTCATGAAGACTTTGAACAAATGTGGGATGAACTGATAGACAACAGGTCTGTCATCATCAATTATGAAGACATCATCATCGGACAGCAAGGAGTGGCTGCAGCAGTAAAACTGAAAGACAACATCAAAGACTGGTTCCAGGTCCCCAACTCAACGCCACACGTCACCTTACTGATTGCGGAAGGATATGAGTCACATGATCTGGGACCCATGGTCAAGACTGCAAAACAGTGCAAAGAATGGACTCCCACAGTCTGTGATGGCCTCCAAACCTCCTCGGACGGGATGTTTCTTAAAATTGACTTCTCAGCCGCAGATGATGTAATAGCAGAGAGGGTCAGAGTGCCACAGGCAGGTGAGAAACACATGCCACTCACAGAGGAACACACAACATTGTTAGAACAGGTCCCAACACAAGTATGGGCCCAACACAAAACAGATGTAGGTTTCGTTAAGTCAGCTGAACCACAAAAGTTCCTTACCAAGCCAGGTGTTAGGTTGCCATTTCAAAGACAGTACCCCCTTAGACCAGACACTGTTGAGGGAATAAGGCCCACCATCACCGGTTTAATAGATGCGGGAGTGCTAATAACAAGACATAGTGCATGCAACACCCCAATCTTCCCCATCAAAAAGCCCAACAGTGATGAGTATAGGCTAGTACATGATTTAAGGGCAATTAATGCCATAGTAGCCGAGGAGACGCCCATTGTACCTGACCCCCACACTTTGTTATCCAACATACCCCCAGGTACTAGATGGTTTACAGTGATAGACCTATGCTCAGCATTTTTCAGTGTGCCAATTCATCCTGATTCTCAGTATTTGTTTGCTTTCACTTACAAAGATCAGCAGTACACGTACACTCACCTACTTCAAGGGTTTGTACACTCTCCTTCCATCTTCAATCGCATTCTTGCTAACGATCTTAGCCATTTGGACATCTCGACTACGTTAATGTATGTAGATGACATTTTGATTTGCTCTGAATCCAAAGAACAGTGTGAAAAAGATTCTATCACAGTGCTGACCGCCCTGGCAGAGGGAGGACATAAAGTAAGTAAGAAAAAGTTACAATTCTGCCAACAGACAGTGGAGTATTTGGGCAGACAGCTGAATGGGGACAAGAGATACATTGCCCCGTCTCAGTGGGAAGCCATAAGTAAAATACCAAAACCTCGAACTGTTGGTCACATGTTGTCCTTTTTAGGTATGGCGGGCTACAGCAGACCCTGGATTTGCGACTATGCAGTTAAGACAAATCCTTTGAGAGCTATGATCCGAGCAGCGGGACAGGGGCAGCAGTCAGCCCAACTGCAATGGACCAATGAAGCAGAAGGAGCATTTCAAAGTCTAAAACGAGACCTCCAGAATGCCCCAGCCTTGGCCAATCCAGACTACAGCAAGCCATTCCATCTGTACGTGGCAGAAAAGCAAGCGTACGCATGTGCAGTGTTGATGCAAGATTCGCCAACAAGTAAGCAACCAATTTCATATTATAGCACGAAATTGGACAGTGTGGAAGAGGGGTTGCCACCCTGCTATCAGGGACTGGCGGCAGCCGCTTTCGCATACAACAAGGCCTCAGTAATTACTATGGGCCACCCAGTGTTTCTGTACACATCCCATCAACTGCATGCGATGCTCACAAGCCCACGCTTTGTGATTACCCAAGCTCGATGGACGGGTTATGAAGTCCTCCTTTCAGGACCAGACCTGACCATACAGAGATGTACAAACATCAATCCAGCCACTAGGATGGTGTTGCCAACAGAAGGTGTGCCTCATGATTGTCTTAAGGCAACAGACAACTTCATGAAGGTGAGGGATGACTTGTACAATCATCCCATCCCATCAGACCTGACACTGTTCGTTGACGGCTCATGTGTCAGAGGGGAAACAGGGAACAGGACCGGCTATGGGATTGTCCAACTCAATCCAGACGGAACCTTTACTAAAATACAGTCAGTAAGCCTGGACCAGCCCTGTTCCGCCCAATTGGCTGAAATAAAAGCGCTGACAGCAGCATGCAAATTGGCGGCCAAAAAGAAGGCCACCATTTACACTGACAGCAGTTATGGATATGGAGTGTGCCATATCAATGCAAGTATTTGGAAACAAAGAGGGTTCGTGCGGGCTGATGGTTCCCCAGTAGTGCATGGACAAGCAGTTAATGAGTTGATACAAGCAATGCAACTTCCTACCTCATTAGCTATAGTCAAATGTGCAGCACACCAAAATAACACATCCCCAGTTGCAGTGGGGAACAATCTGGCTGATGAAACTGCAAAATAGGCAACGGGGCAAGCAATGCAAGGACCTATATTGTTTGAAGAAGACTGTACCCCATTACAAGTTTGGCTTCATTGATTGAGGCACAAAACAAAGTTTCAGAAGCAGAGAAACGCCTATGGGTCCAAAGGGGGGCGGTTTGAACCTTGCATCCCCACCAGGGGTTGTGGCGAGGAGCCCAAGGACATTTTGTTCTACCATTGTCTTTATTACCCATTGCCATTAAGAAAATGCATGAACCTGATCATTGTTCCAGGGCACAGGTTGTCAGAAAGCTACAAGCGGTTTGGTGGTCTCCATACATGTCTCCTATGATTGACCGGGAGCTTGCAATGTGCCCTCAGTGTCCAAAATATAATGTCCGAAAGATGTTCACACAG
The DNA here is from genome assembly GCA_911728415.1 of Lagocephalus sceleratus. Taxonomy (NCBI): domain Eukaryota; kingdom Metazoa; phylum Chordata; class Actinopteri; order Tetraodontiformes; family Tetraodontidae; genus Lagocephalus; species Lagocephalus sceleratus. The sequence goes on along the minus strand of CAJVRN010000064.1, from coordinate 180,999 downwards.
CCATTGGCTCACATCCCGATGCCTGACGGACCATTCAGGCATCTGATCATGGACTACGTGGACATGATTGACCGCGTGCAGGGGAAGAGGTACATGCTTGTTGTTGTGTGTAGATTTAGCAGGTGGATTGAGGCATGTCCCACGTCTAAAGCAGACCACAAGTCCGCTGCTAAATTTCTTTGCAAGGAGGTATTCCCACGGTTCGGAATGCCAGACACCAGGTCATCTGATAATGGGCCTCATTTTGTGTCATGCAGAATTCAGGAAATGTTCAAAATTCTGGGGATCAAACAGAAGTATGGTTGTGTTTACCATCCACAGTCTCAGGCTTCAGTCGAACGTGCCAATGGGGTCTTGAAGACAAAGATAGCCAAGATCATGGCTGACAGCAGTGGTAAACTGACTTGGGTGGATGCGTTGCCACTTGGTCTGATGGCAATGCGCTCTCAAACTAACCGACTAACTCATCTAACCCCTCATGAGATGCTTACAGGTCGGCCCATGCCTCTGCCACAGATCAGAGGCCCGCTGGAGGGGCCGGCATTTGAACAACTGGAAAGAGAGTTAGGTGACTATCTCCGTGCGTTAACTCAAATCCACAGACTTGTGTTTCAACAGGTGAAGGCTGCCCACGGCAAGGATGAGACACACATCCCAGTTGACGTTCGTGACATACAATTGGGGGACTCCGTGTTCATACGGGTGTTTAGGCGTCAGTGGAACGAACCCCGTAGGGAGGGACCCTTTAAAGTTGTGCTCACTACCCCCACTGCCCTAAAAGTCGAAGGTAAGCCCTTCTGGTTCCATAAGAACCATTGCACCCGCCACAGACCTCCCGACCCTCCTGGACACCATCCAGGACCATCGGGGTCTGAACATGCTGACAGGGAGACGCAAGGTCTCCCTCTGGCCACCGGGTCGAGACACGCCGCCCCTTCTCCTTCCTCCTCGAGCTCCCAGTCCCTCCCCTTGCATGGGGGAAGAAGGTCCGCCCGGCTGGCGTCCCACCACATTCAGCGGCTACAATCCAGTGACTCGGAGTACCACGGTACTCCCCCTCAGTCTCCGGGTTCTGATAACCCTCCTGCTGATAAGGATGGTTCAGACGGCGACATGCAGCTTTCTGACCACCCACCGACTGCTGACACGGGCCATCGGCATCACAGCGGCGGTGCTGATGGTGCTGTGCCAGGTCCCGCGCGGCATCCTTCTCGCTTGTCCCCTTCTCCCCGCACACCACAGACTGATACACCGCACGCAAACATGCCAGGCATACCGGGCTCGGATGGCCCACAGGCTTTTGAGTGTCCGCCAACGCCGGGGAGGGATTGGGCTGCCGCCGATTCAGATTAATTGCATGTTATTGTTAACCCTTTACGGATTAACAACGGGGGAAATTGTACAGTTGGAAGATAAGAATGTACATAATCAACATGAATTAGAAACATGTGCCTTAGCGATGACTACGCTAGCAACGAACACGGGGATAATTGCTAATGATGGGGAGCTTAAACACATAATGCATGCCAAAGCAGATATTTACGACTTTGTATTAACAGAAGAAATAACGGGAACCGGATCAGTGGGTAAGCATTGGCTGGGAGATCCCCAGAGCACGGACTGTCGTGAAGAGGGGACAGTGATCATTCAGGTGAGATGTACCAAAACAGGGTGTCAAAACGAACACACGAAACAAAATATGACAGCCACAATGGCCAAGGGCAAGGTAAAATTGATAAGTGCAAGACAGAAAAGAGACATAAATATGTTAAAAACGACACAATGGGATACTAATATGTTTCAACAATGGATGCAGTATTCGGTACGATCAATGTTTGCAGCCAAAAAACAAAAGAAAGAAGACTGCATTGCTTGCTACAACGCTAAAAAATAACCACAAGTAAGGATAATTCCGGGAAGTGAAATAGGATCCTGTTCTGACACAACTAAATGTTTTGCTAACTGTGCGATGTACATGCCGTCAGGATCGCGAGGATGGAGTGAGGACAGAAAAGTATGCCCTAGGCTACTGTCCCCGGAGCAAGAGGGGATGGGGACACTTCCCCCAGTAATACACAAACCGAATAACCTTGTTTTTCCTTTCTGCATAGCGCGTGGAGGAGAGGTGGAAAGAGTTGCTAGCAGTACTACTCCCTCGCTAATGGCAGACTCAAAAGGATTGGTAAGATGCAACAGACTGGTCTGGTATCCACGAATAAAAGGGGTAGACACCATAGCGGCCATGAAAACCTGTAAGACCGGCCCAAAAGCCCGAATTCAATGTGATCAAGTAATACCGAATAACGGAGCAGTAACTCACATTCGAAACTCAACATATGTGTCGCGATATATGTTGAACGATCTGACGAATGGAACGCGACTGTTAGGAGACATTTTCTGGACATGCGGAAAACAACAGTACTCTATTGCCAAAATTACCCGCGAATTGGACAGGGCTTTGCGCCCCATTAATGTTAACAGGACAATTGTCACTGATCACGCAACAGCAACGTCAAAACAACGCAACATATAGAGAGAAAAGGGACACTCAGGGCTCCACTCACAACTGGGATTGGAAAGCCACAGACGAAATTTACATTACATGGGACCAAGTCCCCTTTGGTGTACCTGAAGATCACGCCGCCATAGGGTCCTCGTGGATAAAAAATAGGACGAGGACTGGGGAGTGCCCCATTTGTAGGATCCATCGCTAATGCTCAATACATAGCTCGAAATAGCCGCTGGGTAAATCTGTTGTGGTACAATCAACAGAGGTTTATGAACTATACAATGAAAGGAATGTCAGCGGTACGAGAACAATTGCATGCCACATCTATGATGACTCTACAAAATAGATTTTTGATAGAATCACGTATGGCGGGTGATCAGGGCATATGTGATGAAATTGGGGAAGAATACTGTACTCTAATCCCATTGAACACAGGTGTGAATGGCAGCTTGTCAAGAGTCCTGCAAAACATGAAAGAAATGCGTGACAAACATGTGAAAAATTCTAATTGGAATACTCAGGTTAAAAGCTTTTGGGACTGGGTGGGAAAATTGGGATGGGCCAAATACTTAATAATGGCTGGAATGCTACTGGGAGGAATAGTGTTGGTGGTGCTAATAGTAGTCTGTTGTATCATACCGTTAATCCGCGTGTTAATTTCATGTTTAATAGTGAACATAACCGGACAGTATCCCGTAGTGCAAGTACAGGTCAAGAACCAGACCTTGAAGCCGCTGAGCTCATAGAGCTAATGGAAATGTAGGAGGGGGTAAGAAATGATCACTGCCCAATCTTCGCAAGGTACGTAGCACTAATGATGCGGATCGCTTAAAATTATAGATCAAGATACTAATAGTGTGATTTTATGGGACTAATATTAACATGTAGCATGTATAACTAGTAGAAGTAGCACCAAACTTGATCGGATAATAGGCTGATAACTGTAAATATGATGATTGTAAAGAACTGAATGCCATGTTTTCGTCACAGACTGTTGAAAATGGCCGAGGCGTTCTTTACGAAACCCCAGGCAGCTGTGGATGAGTGGCAGATACACGACACTGATAACAGAGAGGATCAATCATATTCACATCTAGGTACACAACAATCAGTAGGAGCAGACACACACTCCAAACAGGTACCCAGGGTGGATCGAGGGGAACTCTGGCCCGCTGATGGAAGGAGCATGGGGGAGCCAGTTCCAGATTCCTTTCCTGGGAAATGCAGCAGCACACCTGATGGATCCTGACTCATCTGGGAACCAAGAGCCTGCAGCACGTCCGGAGGTCCGAACCAGCCCTGAGAGCCCAGAAAATCCAGAGGACCAAGGACAGCAGACTGTAGATCCACCTCCAGAGACCCCTGAGGAGCAACTGACGGCAGTAATTCGACCAACAACGAGGCCACCGACTCCCAGGGGGCCTGGCCTGTCTGTTAATGCTATTGACGGGGCCCATCCCTTGGAGGAATATACTTGCCACGAGGAGCTTCGGTCGGAGATTGGTAGGATGACCACCAGAATGTACGGACTTTTGAAGGAAGGACTGACTCTGGTTGGTCGTCAACAAGTCCAGCGGATCCGACGTCAAGCTCAAAGCTACAAGTATAAAAAGAATATGGACCAGTTGCAAAGGGAAAGGGATATGTTGTCCCGACAACTGGGGCACGCACGACACTCTGTCTACGCTCTCCAACGGGAAGTGGGTCAACTACGGTATGCTTACGGCCGAGCTCGACAGCACGTGGAGCAATTGACCCATACTAATGGTGTTCTCATCAGATTCTGTAACACAAGATTGCAACAGCAAACTGACGCTATATATGCACTAAATGCTCAAGTGCAAAGGGGAACAGGGGTAAACCTGCCAGGGGTGAATCCCCCACAAATGCCACATAATCCCCAGGGGGATTGTCAGGGGGACAATAAAAAGAATTGCTAAATGCAACAGGTAGTGCCGCATCCCGTGGATAGAGGAGTGTGAAGAAGATGCGGTGATTAGTAGGGAAGTAATGATAAAGGCTTCTACTAAAATGAAAGCAGCGTAATAACTTAAGGGCTCGGCCCTGTGATGTGATATGTTGAAATGGTAAAAGTATGAAAATGTTTTAACTTGAAGATGGTTATATACATATGGCGGGATGCTAAAAGAATTTCTGTGTGGTGACAAATGTAATGAAAGACGGTAACAGATGATTATTTAAACCAGTGAGCCTAGCTTATTAGTGGGGCAGCTGGAGAAAACAAGTCTGAAAACCAGTACTATAAAAAAATAATGATCTCAGAAAGGGGGTGACCCTCACTAGAGTACCGGGAGTACGCTCCTTGAACAAGCTAAGAGTAACTGGCTGTGAAAACAGAACGGACTGAAGTTTGTTGTGTGACATGTAACCTTTAACTATATAATCGAAACTATATACACTGGTGTGAAATTATGATATTTTAAGTAGAAGTAGAATAATGAGGGATGTAATGCTGACTGTGCCACCTGGCTAGGGTTTTACCTCCTACCGTCTGTGGGAGGATGTTTCCCTGGTCATGTCTGCAAAGGATCAGCTAGGAGCCCAACAGTAACTATCACCGGACCATCAGGATGGGTGTGTAGGTGGAGTCATCTAACTGTTATTTCAGTTGGACTTTCACCTTGTGGTGATCCTTACTGAGGGATAGTTAGATTTGGTGAACACACTGGTACGTTTTACCTCACGTTTTAATATATATACGGCTGTGATTTTTTTTTTTTTCTTTGCATACACTGGTATTATACTATTACCTCAAATCCTTAATGCTGTATTACTCTAAGTCTGGATTTGTTTGTTGTTTGAGCCATGTTGGATCAAGATGGTCCTTGGGAGGACCAAAGGGGGGAAATGTAGTGTGAGATCAAAAGTTTGATTGATGAATGATTAACCCAGAAAAGAACCAAGTATATGTGGGAGCCAGCATATGGCGACGAGAACGAGTTGAACGAGTTGAACGAGTTGAACAACATGTTTGCTTTTCCTATGTATGTAACATACACGAGTGTTCTACCTATGTCTTATCTTGAGAAAAGGCCCACCTGCCAGTGGGCAGGGTGTTGACTTTGTTTTAAAAAAAACCTAGACAGGTACAGCTGACCACTGATAGAAATGATAAAGAATGTATAACGGAAGGAGACGTGGTACAAAGTGACAAAATGAAAGGAGGAGCCCGGGGCGGGGTAGACCCAAGCTCAAAAATGTATAAAAGATGGAAAAGTTCTTGTATGATTTCAGACTTAGCCCAGGCTACCTCTCATGCATGGTGAATTGTACTTCTTGTCAATAAACCATCATTGGACCGTGACCCAGCTGAACTTGACTCATCATTCGACCCTGTTGTGGTGATTCTACGTTGCGCATTTTTGCTATAGCTGACCCAGTAATTCTAAGTAATATTAAGTGATACATAAAGCTTGATGGAGTAATTCGACTTAAGGATATTCCACAACAAAGCCACCCCCCACATTACGGAATGAACTACCGGAACTTCCACTCTTACTGAGGGAGCTACCACGCCTTGAGCTCCGCAACAATGTGCTGTACCGGAGACGGCAAGTCGGTTTTCAGACATCTTTTCAGCTGGTATTGCCAGCTGAGCTCCGTGACATGGTTTTGACAAGTTTACATGACCACATGGGACACATGGGTGCTGATCCGTACCCTTGATCTTACTAGGGCAAGGTTCTTTTGGCCCAAGATGGCTGCCGATGTGGAAAGGAAGGTGAAAACCTTTAATAGATGTGTACATCGAAAGGCACTTCCTGAGAGAGCGGCACCATTAGTCAATATCAATACTACAAGACCTCTTGAGTTGCTTTGTATGGATTTTCTTTCTCTTGAACCTGACAGCAGTGGAACAAAGGACATCCTTGTCATCACGGACCATTTCACAAAGTTTGCAGTTGCTGTTCCAACACCCAACCAAAAGGCCAGGACTGTGGCAAAATATCTGTGGGACAATTTGATTGTCCATTACGGATTCCCAGAAAAACTTCACAGTGATCGAGGAGCCGATTTTGAGTCTCGTATGATCAGAGAACTTTGCTAGGTAGCCAGCATTCATAAGGTGAGGACAACCCTGTACCACCCTCGTGGTAATCCGGTTGAGCGATTCAATCGCTTACCTTATTGAATATGCTGGGTACTCTGCAGAACCAGGAGGTCTCGATAGCGTGAGTTCATGAAGCCATTAGTTCATGCGTATAACTGTACGAAGAATGAAGTGACAGGGTACACGCCATATGAACTCATGTTCGGTCGCCAGCCTTGCTTACCGGTTGACCTTGCTTTTGGGTTACCTGTGCAAGGTGGGCAACACACATCACACTCTCAGTATGTGCAGACTGAAATCTCGCCTACAAGAGAGTTACAAAATGGCAACGATAAATGCTGCAAAAACAGCTAAAAAAACAAAACAAGGTATGACAGAAGAGTTACAGCCTTGGATTTGAATGTTGGAGACCATGTGCTAATCAGAAACGTCCACCTACGGGGGAAACACAAGATCTCCGACAAATGGGGAGCAACTGTCCATGTCATAGTAGGCAGAGCTGGAACACTTCCTGTATACATGGTCAAGCCAGAGAACAAGGATGGTCCATTAAGGACTTTGCACAGGGACTTACTACTTCCATGGGGGTACTTGCCCACAGAGGATGGACATCCTGTCTCCCAGGCCACAAAGCGTAGGCCATCCACTCGTGCAAAACCTTCCGCAGACGAATCAATCCAACCAGATGAGGAAGAAGATATACTCATCCCAACCTACTGGTTCCGGGATCCTGCACGAATACAGATCCCAACTGTTGGGGACATTACTCAGGCTAATCCAGGAGTATTCCTAAATCAAGAACCACAGTGTTTAATACTCCCACTTGATCATCTTATTGAGAGTCTTCCGAGTGAACAATGTGTTGATTCCTTGCCTGAAGTTGACTCCTGTCAGGCTGGGAAGCACAGCTGATGGTCTTCTGACCTGTGTCCAGCCTGACAGTCATCCCAGTGACACTGAACATTTGCCTACTGACGTAGTCACAATGGCTGACTCGCAGGGCTCAACTGAAGGTGTTTTACCTGACTCTCAGTGTGGGGAACCCCCAGATGTCCCCGTTGATACTGAAGAGATGGCAGATACATGCATATCTGAAGCACAAGAAAATGAACAGGCTAGTTTCATCAGGCGTTCGACTAGGACTAGACACCAGCCTGACAGGCTTGAATATGCAGAGCTAGGTAACCCACTCTTAGCTATGATGCAATCGTTCTTTCGTGGGTTAACCATGGTTCATCACATTGCTATGTATGAAGACTCTGTAGGCTATTCTTCCCTAACTCCCCAGGTAGTAACGACTCAGCCTCTGCCATGCCACGGGACGGGCATGAGGTCAAGGGGGGAGAGTGTAGCCCAGGCTTCATAAATGCTATCACGTGCTGTAGATAATTGAATACTTTAAAATTTAAATTTGTGTTTACAGTATGTGTTACTTATTTAAATTGTATGGTGGGAGGGTGTTCGGCGATCGCAGCGTTGATTGCTTGTCCCTGCGCCAGTGCGTGATGACGTCACAGCCAACCTGTGAGCAGAGATGACAGCGCATGTGCGAGGGATAGAGAGAAGAAGAAGAAGAGAGACGGGTTCGACTGATTGCACGTGGGGAAGTGGATTTGTGAGGACTTTTTTTTCTTTTAGTTTTAAAAGAAAAGTTAAAGAACTGAGCGAATAGTGGAAACTCGCTGTCGGCGGAACCCGTGGACTGTTATTTTGATAATAACTGCTCGGCAGTAAGATTTTGTGTTTTTTTGGAGGATGGCAACGAGTGGGGGTGATGTCAGGAGAGACATCGGGCCACCTATTTTTCTGATCCGGGAGACTGATAATTGACGGCGCGTAGCCACCAGGTGGCTATCGGACAACTAAAGACGGAGGATGGCGAGCCAAAGCTGAGGAGAAGGAGCAGCTGTGGTAGGACTGGAGCAACGTGGAGATATACGGGCCCCAACGAAGGAAAACTGAGCTCAGTATTAACAAAAACAAATTCTATATTCTACTTTTTTCTGCGTGCATTTTATTATTTTTCTTGTTAAATTGTTAGGTTTGTTGTTATAATTGCATTGTTACTGTTTTATTGTTGACTGCCAATACAGTCCTTGACAAAAACCTCAGTTCGTGTGGACAGTTGTGGTATTGATAATCCCTCCTGGGCTCCATGAGCGAATTCTGGAAATTCTGATACTGGTCCAAATGATAAATAGAAGTTGATCATAATTACCACCTATAGTCTCTTTTAGTCAAAGGGGGTTTACATTGACAATATGTATTTTCTGTATCCTCTGAGAGAGGAGGCAGTTCAGCGTATTGAACCTCAGATCGAGGCAAGCAGGATCATGGTCCTGCTCTGAGTCATTCCAGACTCAGAGAGTATCACAGATTGTTGGAACAGGAAGATGTCACTTTGACTAGGTGCCCGACAGCCAACCCAGCTGAAAATCTGCCAACCCCTGAAGATGGAGAACCACATGACTGTGTTCAAGAGGCAGATAAATATTCAAAATTCAGATCTGATTTGCAGGCTTTGCCACTACAAAACTCAGAGGTTTAATATTGAACAGTTGGCTCTTGCTATCGGATTGGTGAAAGTTTGAGTGCTGGTTATGCAATCGTGGAGCCACAAGGTCCTGATTTTGTCATTGTAAAGGCCGAAATAATACCACAACCAGCCTCTGCACAGCTTGCAGAGCTTGTGGGGTTAACAGAAGCTTGTCTTTTGGCAGAAGGAAAGAAAGTGACCATTTACACCGATTCTGCATAAGCACACAATGTGTGTCATCTGTTTGGGGCAGTGTGGAAGAGTAGAGGTTTCAAGAAGACAGACGGTTCTCCCATTCAGCATCATGCTCAGATCATGAAACTTTTACAAGCTATGATGAAACCAAAAGAAATAGCAACTGCCAAATGTGCAGCACACAAAACCGACCAGTCTAGAATTACTCAAGGAAATAAATCTGCCGATGATGCAGCAAAAGCAGTCACTGGAGCAAACAGGCCTTGCAAGGTCTTTTTGGTTGCACATCAAATACAGTTGGAAGAAAAGGTCGCATTGCAGGACTTTTTTCCTATGCAAAACGATGCCTCTCCTTTATATAAACAACTTTGGCAGGATCAGGGGGCCATTCCAGATTCTTCTGGCCTCTGGAGAAATCATGAGGGCCTGATTGTGGCACCCCCAAACCTTTTGGGTCTGATAATTGTTGTGGAAAATCTCCCATACACTTGTGATTTCGTCAGGTCTCGACGGTGGAACCAGAGGAGACACAATTGGTGAGCTTCGAAGTCTTTTATTTACATAGCTGTGGGTTCTTCTGCTAGGGCCTAGCACACTCTTCCGCCTAGCAGCTAGCAGCTAGGCGGGTGCAGCATGAGACAGGTGCAGCACTCTTCCGCCTAGCTGCTAGCTGCTAGGCGGAAGAGTGCTGCACCCGTCTCATCTAGCACAAGAACCCCCTTTGTTCTTGTCCTTCACCTTTTATTCACAGTACCCCACATGGCTGCACAACTGGCACTGCCTCATGGGTGAGCCTCCACTCTCAGCCTATTTTTTATCACAACATTCTCCAAATAAGGTGCACCTTAAGGCCTCACTCAACGAACAGAGCATCAACAGAAGACCGTATGGGTTATGCATCATCTTCTCTCTCTCCCCAGCAATTCCAGAACTGAAGAAGCCTTCTGGATAGAAGGCGAAATGTCTTCAAGAGAAGAAACCCAGTCCAGTTGGACCAAGAGGTCTGTCAGATGGGTTTTTTTGCTCTCATGTGAGTTTTTTTGCTCTCTTTCGAGAGTCTGCGGAGTCTCAAAGGCTGGAAATAAGTAGTATCTGAAGCCTATATATCTGTTCTCTGCAGGCCTTGACAGCTGTACAACTTTAATTTGTTTCTCAGCCATTTGGGCACCATCTCGGACATATGTTAATTGTATGTCCTGTCATATGTGTTTTCATTTGCTCAGTAATTGAGGGTCCCATTCCTCCCGATAGGAAATTACTGTGTGGGAGTCCAGGGGTCCACATCCTCCTGGGTCCTCTTTGAACCGACTGGGCTCTATACCATCTGGTTGGCTAAATTGTGTTAGGAAGTCATTATAAAATAATGAGTTTAATTGACCATATAAAGGGGCTACCAAAGTAAGCACTTCGGAGATCTTCACCATCAGGACCACGAAACCTCCCACGGGCGGCCATGCCATTTCCTTGCACCTTGAGCTCAAATGGAGGAACACAGCACCGGGCCTTGTGACCAAAACGCTGGTGGAAAAACACAGGTAGCTCTTCCTCCTCTGGGAGGAAACTCCAGCCACCATCCCACTGGTCTGCGTCTTCTGCCGTCAGCTGCCGGGCATCCACCGACACTCCCTGCATGGAGATCCATCAGCAGCACATGAGCCGCCTCCTCAGTCAAACCACCAAAATCACCTGCAGCCAAACTCATGGAATTCACCAAGGACACATAGACCAGATGTGGAAGCTGGTGCAGAAAAATATGCTGGAAAAGGAACCCACCCTCCTCTGAGCCCAACAATGACAGCATGCTGTCAATCAGGTCCACTGCTGAACCATCGCCAAAACTGGGCAGGGAAAGCAGTTTATCCACCCTTTCCACAGCAGAAAAGCTGCACCTACAGAGCAGGAGTTCTTTGAGCTCTGTGTACTTTCTGTGAAGCGGTGGGTCCCGCAGCAGCTGCGTGATGCGAGCGTGTGAACTGCTGGTCCAGAGCCACCACCACCAAATAATACCTGGAGTTGTCCTCTGTGACTCCTCACAGGTGGAACAGTGCTTCGACAGGCTCGAACCACGAGCCAGATCGCTCTGCCAGAACTCGGACAGTTTCACAGACATGGTGAAGCAGGCCGGCTGCGTGAGTTGGACGGCATGGCCGAAGAGGAAATATCTTCGTCTGCTGCCTCAAACGTGTGACAGGACGAGAAAGGACTCCTGCAGGTGTTTTTTATGCCTTTATCAATAATACCATCTACAAACTGAGTAGGCACATGAACCAGTGCATTATATATAAGCGGGCTAACCATGCCCGTGAAGCCCATAACTCACCTGGTTGTAAGGTACGCCCCATACACCATACAGCCCCCACCTCAAACACCCAAAAGGGAAACACTAGAACCAAAAATCAGTCCTTCACAGAAGGTTTAATTAACCTGCTGTAATGGAAATTGTGTGTGATGAACTTGTTTTTGTAACCTTTTGTACTAAACACATGGAGCATGAGTCTGTGTAGTGTCTTAAGCGCATGTATCTGTTCTCTGTAGGCCTTGACCACTAAGGCTTTAACCTGTTTTACAGCCATTCTGACACTATCTCAGACATGTTTGTTAGTTCCTAGTCCACAACACTCACCTCTTCTACTCTTTATTTCTCATTTTTCTCATTCATCAACTCTTCAAAGTACTCTTTCCATCTTTCAATCACACTATTGGCACCTGTCAATACACTTCCATCCCTATCCTTAATCAGCCTAACCTGATGCACATCCTTCCCATCTCTGTCTCTCTGCCTTGCCAAACTTTATAGATCAGTCTCTCCCTCATTATTATCCAACCTAGCATACAAGTCATCATAATCCCCTTGTTTGGCTTTTGCCACTTTACACAGCATCTCTCTGTACCCCTACTTCTTCTTAGCACCTCCTCATTCCACCACCAAGTCTCCTTATCTACTTTCCTTCCAGATAACACACCAAGTACTCACGTACCTGTTTCTCTGTCTTTTCATCTTGAAGAACCTCCTGACCATCCATATCTTGGCTCAATCCCTGCCTAAAAATCATACAACACTCTTCTTTTTTTAGCTGCCTCGATTTCGTCCTCTGCTCTGTCTTTTCCCTCTTCATCGTTCCTCTCCTGGATATCAAACCTAATCATCACCTCCTCATCATCTCCCTTTCTTGCACCAACATTTTGAAGTCTGAACCAATGACAACCCTCTCCCTTCTAGGGATGCTCTGCATCACTTCATCAAGGTCCAACCAGATTTTCTCCTTCTCCTCCAGCTCATATCCTACTTGTGGAGCATACTCACTAACAACATTGAACATCACACCTTCTATTTCTAGCTTCAGACTCATCACTCTATCTGATTCATCACTCTATTTTTACCTCCAGGACATTCTCCTTCAAGATAACTCTTACTCCATTTCTCTTCCTATCTACACCATGATAGAACAACTTGAACTCTACTTCTAAATGTTAGCCTTGCTACCTTTCCACCTGGTCTCCTGGAAGGTATGTCTACCTTCCTCCTCTGCATCATGTCAACCAACTCTCTACCTTTTCTTGTCATAGTCCCAACATTCAAAGTACCTACTGTCAGTCCTAGACTCTTGGCGTTCCTTTTCTCTCTCTTACTACAGACACAATTTCGTCCTCTCCTGCTTGGACTAACAGTAGTCCAATTTTCACCAGCATCCTGTAGGTGAACAGCACCGATGGTGGTCATTGTTAACCTGGTGGTCATTCTTAACGTGACTGATCCGATTCATATGTTTGATTTGGCAAGTTTTACATCAGATGCTCTTCCTGACACAACCCTCTGTAGCATCCTGTAGGTGAATAGCACCGATGGGGGTCATTGTTAACCTGGTGGTCATTGTTAACGTGACTGATCCGATTCATATGTTTGATTTGGCAAAAGTTTTACATCAGATGCTCTTCCTGACACAACCCTCTGTATTTATCCAGGATTGGGATAAATACAGAGGGTTGTACCCCCTTGCAGCTACATTCTGTGAGGAAGTCTACCACAGCTAAATGCCTTCAGAGTGTCCGGCAAGTCTTGAAAAGTCAGCTGAATGGCATGAACTAGATCCAAGCCATTAACCTGTACACACTACCAGTTATCAGATATCCAGCTGGCATCACAAACTGGCCAATGGAGCAGATAGAGGCCACAGATATGAAGACAAGAAAGCTCCTAAACATGAGGGTTTCATGGAGGGTTTCACCCCAAATCCAGAACATCAAGGAGGCTGTAAACTAAGTGGAAAGGAAGCAAAGGACTAGTGAGTGTCAGAACCACTATCAAGGACAATACATCAAAGATCCGTGAATAAATTAAGAAGATGGCCCCAAATGATAACCTGCTCAGTGAATGCCTCAGACAGCAGAAACCAGCAGATGCAGATGAAGAAGTCAATGAGGAGCAAACAACTTGGAAGGATAAAAACGTATATGGCATGTACCACCGCCAAATAGAGGAAGTGACTGATATCAAGAAGTCCTACCAATGGCTGGAGAATGCTGGATTAACAGACAGCACAGAGGCATTAATCAAGGCTGTCATATGCACAATAGAGGCCAAGAGCTACCACAGCAGACAAGACCCTATGTGCAAGCTGTGCAAGGCTGCCATTGAGACAGTCCAGCATATAATAGCAGGATGTAAGATGCAAGTTGGAAAAGCATACATGGCAGAGGTACAATCAAGTAGCTGGGATAAGCACTTCTAATCCGTACTGTGTACAGATGTTTCTGTACACAGTACGGATTAGAAATGCCCAAATCCCAATGGGACATACCACCAAAAGTGATTGAAAACAACAGGGCTAAGTTCCTTTGATACTTCAGACTGTAGACTGACAGACAGCTACTGGATAGCCAACCGGACATTGTGGTGCTTGACAAATAGCAGAAGAGGGCAGTAATAGTGGATGTGGCAGTACCAGTGGACAGCTACATCAGGAACAAAGAACACAAAAAGAGAGAGAAGTACCAAGATTTGAAGGAACAACGACAAGACATGTGGAAGGTCAAAACCAAGTTGATCCACATGGTGATAAGGGCATGAGGGGCTGTGACCCCAAAACTGGAAGAGTAGCTCCAACAAATTCCAGGATCAACATCAGAAGTCTCCATTTCAAAGTCCTAGGGACCACTAAGATACTGTGCAGATCCTTCAAACTCCCAGGCCTCTGGCAAGAAGGCCTCTGGCAAGAAGGCCTCTGGCAAAGAAGGCCTCTGGCAAGAAGGTTGGGGTCTTTCTGTGTGGTCTTTGCACGTTTTCCCTGTGCCTGCCTGTATGCATATATCCCGGTCCAACTCCAGTTCAGTGCCAGATTTTCCTCTGTACTATGCACAACTTTCCAGCATTTCCTCCCTGCCTGATGCCCATGTTCAAACCTGCCTTTTTTTGACCTGCCTGCTCCATCTGTTCCCATGTAATCCTGTCTGATTTCTGTCCTTGAGCTCCTGTTGCCTGCCTGCCCATTCTCGGTTGTTACGGTTGCAGCCATTGTTGTGGGTTGTGAAGAGCGTGTTTAACTTGTCATTATGGGTTTTACCATTAGTTCCTGTCTTCTCTTAAAAGTATCTTAGAAGTTAGGCATGGTAGACTCATTTACCAGGTGTAATAAAGATCAGAGACATTCTTCGACAGAATTTTTGTTTAGAGAGTGGTGAGCACAGGAACCAGCAAGGCTGAAGGGGTTAAACTGTCTTTAGAAAGCAGGACATCATGCTGGGGGTGATAAGTTTACTTGTAGGAAGAAGGTGAACTTTTGAACTGGCCATTTGGGAAGACACTGGAGAAGAAGGACTGATACCAACATCAACCGGGATTGGAAGAAGAGGACGAGGTCATCTGAGCAGAAGAATTGGATTGGACTGGAGGAGCATTGAATTTGCATCTGTGTTCTATAAAAGACTGGGTCGAGGGATAGTTAGGTTGTCAGACTTCATGCCCTGGCAATTAACTCTGTGACTGTAGGGTTATGAACTGGCCTGGAGCTCTGTAATATTTGTGTCTTGAATTGATTCTATTGCTAAATACACTTTGAAATTGGCATTTATCTTCTTGAGGTCTTCATTCAAAGAACACGCAGATTGGCAAAGACATGCGAGAGGAATTGCAATCCAACAATTTGGTGACCCTGACGTAATGAAGACAGAAAAGTCATCTGAGGCAAAGAATTAAACAACGGTCACTTCAGAAGACAACTGATGACAAAGGGATTCCTAATAAAAAGGTAAGCAGACACCTGTTTAATCAAAGCTCTGCACATTGGCAATTTCCAAAAAAATGGTCGTCACTGTCAATTGAGGTGTCCTAGTTATAAATTTGATACTGTGGCAAGACGAGGAACGACTCAACAGAAGGTGGTTTTAACGTCTTTTATTTCTAGTGTGAACAGACTACTAAAAGGCGTGGGAACACAGCTTTAAATAACAATGGGCAAACCACACCCCTCAACCCATAATACACCTGGGTGTGAGGCACGCCCCCAACTGTCCACCACAGAGCCCCCCCCCGAACACCCAGAAGGGGAACCAGTAGGACTAAAAAAACTCCCTGACAATTGGTTTAATCAACCTGCCGTAACGGCTGCGGCATCCATCTTCAGGAACCGCAGGCTGGACACAGGAAGGAGAGACCATGTCCACGGGCTGTGAATTAGAATCAGAACAGAAATTGTCCCGGAACTTTGAAGGAGGACGGCCCCGACGGGGGGCCTGGGCCAGCTGCACATCTTCCCCAGCCCACAAATGCGCTGGCTTCAGTCTATCCAGCATTACCCGCTCCATCCGACCACCCATATCGATCATGAAACTCTTCGCCCCCGCCTCGAGCACCCGGAATGGGCCATCGTACGGGGGGCGGAGGGGCGACCGGTGGGTGTTGTGTCGCACAAAAACAAAACGGGCCTTTGACAAATCCGCCGGAACAAAGGACCGCGGGAGACAGTGGTGCACGGGGGCTGGAGCCAGAAGGGGCACAGCTGAGGAGGAACCCCTGAAGGGAAAGTTAGGAGGGGAAATGTTCACCGGCAAAAATTCCCCTGGAACACGAAGCGGTTGTCCCAAGACCAATTTCGCAGGAGAAGCATCTAGCTCTTCCTTAGGAGCCGAGCGCAAACCAAGCATCACCCACGGCAAACGATCAACCCAGCTGCTGTCTGAGAGCGCGGCGCGCAATGCCGCCTTGAGTGAACGGTGGAAGCGTTCACACAAGCCATTAGCCTGAGGATGGTATGCCGTGGTACGATGAACTTGTGTGCCTAAAGAACTAGCCATAGACGACCAGAGCTCCGAGACAAACTGAGGTCCCCTGTCCGAAGTGATGTCGGAAGGGGAGCCGAAACGCGCAACCCACGCCAAGAGAAATGCCCGCGCGATGTCTACCGATGCTGTGGATGATAGGGGGACTGCCTCTGGCCACCTGGTGGTCCGATCCACCATGGTGAGCAGATGAGTATACCCTTGAGAGGGGGGCAACGGTCCCACCAGGTCCACGTGCACATGGTCAAACCGTCTGGCCGGGATCGTGAACGGTTCAAGGGGCGCCTTGGTGTGCCGGTGAACCTTCGCCCGCTGGCATGCTATACAAGCTGCTGCCCATTCCTTGACCTCTTTACGGAGGCCAGGCCAGACGAACTTGGCACTCACCAGTTCTGACCGACGCACGAACCCCTGGGTGTGAGAGGGAGTGGACCAGGTCAAAGACCTTACGGCGCCAGGCCACCGGGACCACAGGTCGAGGACGACCAGTGGAGACGTCGCAAAGGAGGGCAGGACCACCGTCCTCCACCACCGCCTGCTCCAACTGCAGGCCTGTACCGGTGGACTCCAGAGCCCGTATCTCCGAGTCCCCAGCTTGGTCAACGGCCATGACAGCAAAATCCAGTCCCAGGTGCACGGGACAAACCAGCACCCGTGACAAACAATCGGCCACTGGATTGGCCTTCCCAGCCACGTGCCGAATGTCGGTCGTGAATTCCGAGACAGATGCCAGATGACGCTGCTGACGCGCAGACCAAGGCTCAGAGACCTTCGACATAGCAAATGTCAGAGGTTTGTGGTCGACGTAGGCTGTGAAAGAGCGGCCCTCGAGCAGGAAACGAAAATGACGCGTGGTGAGGTACAGTGCGAGCAACTCACGGTCAAAAACGCTGTACTTCCGCTCATTGTCTCGCAGCTTGCGGCTGAAAAATGCGAGTGGCTGCCATTTGCCGCGGACCCTCTGTTCGACCACCGCATCTGACGCGTCGGTTGTCAGAGCGATCGACGCCCGAGGTGCAGGGTGCGCCAACAGTGTGGCTTTGGCCAAGGCAGACTTGGCACCCTTTAAAAGCCTGGATCTGCTCAGCGGTCCAGTCGACCTGATCAGTGGCCTTCTTTGACCGCAGAGCCTCATACAGGGGCTGCAGGAGGTGGGCTGCCCTGGGGAGGAAAACGGTTATAAAAATTCACCATCCCCAAGAACTCCTGCAAAGCCTTCACAGAGACAGGACATGGAAACTCCGCCACCACTTGCACCTTAGATGGCAATGGAACTGCGCTGAGGGAAGAAATCCGGTGGCCCAAGAAGTCAATCATGGGCAGACCAAACTGGCATTTTGCTGGGTTTACAATGAGGCCATGATCAGCCAGGCGCTGAAAAACTTGTCAAAGGTGCGTCAGGTGCTCCTCTGCTGATGGACTCGCTACCAATATGTCGCCCAAATAGACGAACACAAAGGTGAGGTCACGCAACACCAAGTCCATCAACCTTTGGAATGTCTGTGCCGCCCCCTTCAGGCCGAAAGGCATTCGCAAGAACTCGAATAACCCAAACGGGGTGATCACTGCTGTCTTGGGCACATCCTCCGCACGCACTGGAACCTGATGGTAACCACGCACCAGGTCTACTTTAGAGAAAATAGTAGTGCCCGACAGGCGAATGGAAAAATCCTGAATGTGCGGAATGGGGTAACGGTCGTAAGCTGTGATGTTGTTAAGACGACGAAAATCGCCACACGGCCGCCAAGTGCCATCCGCCTTGGGCACCATGTGGAGCGGCGAGGCCCATGGGCTTTTAGAGCGTCGCACAATTCCTAAACGCTCCATGGTGGCGAATTCCTCCTTAGCCGTTGCCAGCTTCACAGTGTCGAGCCGCCGTGCAAGTGCGAAAACCGGCGGACCTGCGGTGGGTATGAAGTGCTCAACCCTGTGCTTCATGACCACTGTGGAAAACGCGGGCGTAGTCAGCGACGGAAAATCGGCCTCCTTTGCTGGAAAACTTCACCTGTTGCAGCAAAACTGGCATGTGCCAGTGGCCCAGGTCCCCCAGTCAGACATGGAAACGTGGAAAAGGACACAGCATCTATTAAACGGCGGTTAGCAACGTCCACTAGCAGACCATGAGAACATAGAAAATCTGCCCCGATAATGGGAACAGTAATTGAGGCTAACACAAAGTCCCACGTGAAACTGCGTCCAGCAAAACAAACAGTCACCGACCTGGTACCAAATGTCTTGATGGAGGAACCATTAGCAGCAGTCAGCTGGGGGCCGGCGCCCGAGGGTGACAGGTTCGCTCCACCTGGGGGGAGGAGGCTCTTCTGGGAGCCCGAATCCACCAGGAATCGTTGGCCTGACAGGGAGTCCTTCACGAAAAGCAGCTCCTCTTGTTCACCAGCGCCCACAGCTGCTACTGAGCGCTGGCTTTGGCGTTTCCCTGCATCTCGAACCCGCATGGAGGGACGCAGTGGCGAGCCTTGTGGCCAAAACGCTGGTGGAAGAAGCACAGGTCGTTCTTCCTCCTCCGGGAGGAGACTCCAGCCACCATCGCCTGGTCCCCGTCCTCCGCCGCCAGTCGCTGGGCGTCCTGCACCACGCTCTGCACGGAGGTCCTCCTGGCGGTCAGCAGTACACGATCTGCCTCCTCAGCCAAAGCGCAGAAATCCCCGGCGGCCAGACTCAGGGAGTTCGCCAAGGCCGCGCGGACCGGATGTGGAAGCTGGCGCAGGAAAATGTGCGGGAAAAGGAAACCGCCCTCGTCCGAGCCTAGCAAGGATAGCATCCTGTCCATCAGATCCACTGCCGAACCGTCGCCCAAACCAGGCAGGGAAAGTAGTTTATCCGCCCTTTCCCCGGTGGACAGGCTGTACCTCCGGAGCAGGAGCGCTTTGAGCGCGGCGTACTTGCCGCACGCCGGCGGGTCCCGCAGCAGCTGCATGACGCGGCGGGTGGTCTGCTGGTCCAGGGCCGTGACCACCAGGTAATATCTGGAGTCGTCCTCGGTGACTCCTCATAGGTGGAACAGCGCTTCGGCATGCTGGAACCACGGGGCCAGGTCGCTCTGCCAGAACTCGGGCAGCTTCGCAGACGCGGTGAAGCCGGTCGGATGCCCGAGTTGGGGCGACGTGGCCGTAGAGGAGACGCCTTCGTCTGCCGCCTCGAACATGCTCAAAAAAGGGGTCACCAATGTGGCAAGACGAGGAACGACTCGACAGAAGGTGGTTTTAACGTCTTTTATTTCTAGCGCGAACAGACTACTCAAAGGCGCGGGAACACAGCTTTAAATAACAATGGGCAAACCACGCCCCTCAACCCATAATACACCTGGGTGTGAGGCACGCCCCCAACTGTCCACCACAATACAAAGATACAAATATAGTAGTTAGTGAAAAGACTGCAGCAATTTACGGTTCAAGTCCGTAAACAAGTACGGTTAAGAGACCGTCAATAAAAAAAAAATTACGGTTCAAGTCCGTAAAAAGGTTAGAGGCCTTCGATAAATGAGAATGGTTCAAGTCCGTCAATAAATAAGTAAAATTGAACGGTTAGAGTCCGTAAGTATGGTTAGAGTCCGTAAAATTTGAGTGGTTAGAGTAAGCCCGAAATAGTGCTGTGTTGTATTGCATAGATAGTATAGTGTATTGTATATGAAAAATAATTGGGTTGGGGCTCGGAGCGCAGTTGACGGGACAGACAGAGTGAACGTGAATTAAAAGGCTCTTTGTCCTTGGGAATTAACCCCCAGAGTGGAACCAGGTCAACGAAGTTTGATCTAGAAGCTTGTTGCACTGAGGCATTGAGTAGACCCTCGGAGTCATTCACATTCAATCTCACTTGGGAGCATAGTTAAAGATGGAACTGGAATGTGGTAAAGTGTGTTGGAATCAGGGAGAAAGTTCTCCCTATCCTCAGTCTGTGGAAGAACAGTGGAAGTGGACTCTTACTCTCAGGTTGTGAGTGGCATGAAAAAAGAGGACAGGGAAAGAGAATTGGATTCAATATAAAAGTTGTGGAAGGAAGCTCAGAAGCAAAAGAAAATCCCCTTCCAGAGGTGAAGGTTAATTTAGCTGGAGCATTGTGTAAATGGGAGTCAGAAATTCACACGAAATTACAGGATCATCTTGATAATCCAAAATTGGGTTTTATAGCAGGAAAATCATGGCAAAAACAGGGTAAGGAGTTAGAAGATAAGCGTCGAAGGATACATCTTATGGCTGTGGCATGTGCAGGAGTGCACAATTGCAGATCTAGGGGGGTTACACGGGTGCCTAATGTCGAGAAGCCTCCATTAGAAGATCCAAACCATACACTTAACAGTAGTCTTAAGACACTTAACAGTAGTCTTTACCCATCATTACCTACTACCTCTTCCCCATCCCCATATCAATTGCCAGTTTTGACTATTAATAGTGGTCAGTTAGATGTGGACAGGTATGAAGAACTGCAGGAATTATGGGAGACAGTGTGGGAACTTAGGAGACAGGTTAGCAGGATTCAGCAGAGACAGGAAGAGGTTGGAGATAAGTTGAATGTAGAGAGGAAGGTGAAGTGGTTCGCCCTAAAATCTCCCAACAAACTATATTAAAAAAACAGGATAGTCAAAAATCTACATCAAACATCTTTAAAACATCTAGCAATCAAATAAAACAAGTAAAAATAATTGTTCCCTCAGGAGGATTTGCTAGGGCTGAGCGCATGGAGGAGAAGGCAAGATTGATTTATGACAGTAATAAAGAGGAGGTGGTGACAGTGTAGGAACAGCTCCTAAAAATGCAGTTAGAAGAGGCATGGAAAAAGCTTAATGATAAATGAAAGGAAGAGAAACAGATGGTTGAGCAGTTTCCTCGGCAGGTGCAGCCAGATCCGTTAGGTCCGCAGCAAGATTTTGTTCTTACAAACCCGTATTGGGTTAGTCCCAGAGGAGGCATGCGTGGGAGACGTGGCGGGCAGGGATACGGTTTGATAGGTTGGTACTCTGGTCAGTCCCCTCGTCCATATGACGGTGCAGGGAAGAGGACATTCTTTCTTGGTTGACTCAGGAGCCCATTATTCCACTATCTTATGGAATTTATCACCGGAGCTGATCTCATTCGACACTGTCGAGCTTGTGGGGTTCTCAGGGAGACCAGAGAGACTGCCATTTTCTGTGCCATTAGTGACTCATTGTGCTGGACAGACTGTATTGAACCCTTTTATGATTTCACCACATTGCCCTATCAACCTGTTGGGATGAGATCTCCTTGTGAGGACAGGAGCAGCTATTCTGTGTGGAGACAAAGGTCTGGTGGTGCAATTTCCTAATGGACTGAAACTGAACTGCTGTGGTTCACATCCAGGTGTGAAGGGACAAATGTTGATAAGTCTGACACCCT
The DNA here is from genome assembly GCA_911728415.1 of Lagocephalus sceleratus. Lineage (NCBI taxonomy): Eukaryota > Metazoa > Chordata > Actinopteri > Tetraodontiformes > Tetraodontidae > Lagocephalus > Lagocephalus sceleratus. The sequence continues at coordinate 159,040 of CAJVRN010000064.1, read as the reverse complement.
CTCCAGAACAGGGGGAGTGGGCAGACATTTATTGGGGAGAACTTGAGCCGGAGACCTCATCTAGTGTCAGTGTTGTGGCATTGTTCATCAGAGCTGGAGGCACTGGTTGTCGATGCTAAGTCCTTTTGCCCCGCCAGTTGATCCCTATCATGTCACCCTATTTTACGACCGTGAGAGTAATGAGGTGTATCAGGATGCATTTAGAGAAAAGTTACAGGGAGATTTCTGGATGATTACATCACCGTGTTTGTTTGTTGGGCCTGAAGGTGTGGCTGCGCAGGTTGACCTTACTGTTGAACAAAATGAGTGGTATAAGATGGCTGGGGAAGCGTGTCCCCACGTTACCCTTGCCATCCATGCTGAACATCAGACAAAGGACCTTGGTCCTATGATAAAAAGGTTAAAGAGTGCCACGGATTGGACCTCGACACAGATTCCTGGCTTGTTATATTCTCTTTCAAAAAAGAGTTATAAGATAATGCACAGAACCACTAATTCAGTCATTTTACAACATCAACAAATTCAGAGGTTTCATGGGAGAGGGTGAACTACATAGATGTGAGGAGAAAGTGAATAGAGATGAAAAAGTTAGAGTAGATCTTAAGGCAGAGCCGTTAAAGGATCCAGATGAAATACTGTTCACAGACAGCTGTTGTTTAAGAACACCCACAAGAGGGGCTGAAAGCTGCCTATGCAATACTTCGAAAGTCAGAAGAGGGTTTTGAGGAAGTGGAAACAGGAAAGATAACAGGTAAGTCAGCACAACTTGCAGAATTGAAGGCAGTCATTAGGGCGTTAGAAATATCAAAGGGGAAGAAAGTCTATCTACACAGATTCACCATATGTAGTGGGAGCCATACAGTTAGAACTTTGTCAATGGTTGGGGACAGGGTTTAACACAGCATCAGGCTCTCCTATAAAACATGAAGCAGAGATGAGGCAATTGGCACAGGCATTCATGGAACCACAAGAGGTTGCAGTTGTAAAATGCAAAGGTCACAGCAAGGAGAATTCTTTAGAGGGAAAAGGTAATGAGGCGGCAGATCAGGCAGCAAAGAAGGCGGCAGGTTATAAACCAAGTTACAATTTGTTGTTAGTAGATAAAACAGTTCATGAGATCCTTCCAAGATACGACAGGGAAAGACTTGGTTGTGATCAAGATGAAGCTTCTCCACATGAAAAAACTGTTTGGAAGGAAAGGGGGCTGTCAAAGTTGAAGGAATTTAGCGGGGCCCAGACGGAAAACCTGTTCTCCCGCCCGGTCTGGTAGATGCCGTTCTGGAAGAGGCCCACAGCCTGACACACCACAGGAAACCACAAATGATGTGGTATTTAACATATTGGTGGCATCCATTCTTGCCAGCCATTGTAGAAAATTATATCAGAGAATGTTCAATATGCACACACGTTAATGTAAAGTCAACAAATCGACCACATGAGGGAAAGTTTCCAGTTACCCCTATGGCAGGGCAAGAAATAATTATAGATTTCATGGACATGATAGATAGGGTTAATGGGTTCCGATACCTTTTGGTGGCAGTGGATGCATACACTGGCTGGCCAGAGGTGGTTCCCATAAAAGTAGAAGACGCAAAAAGTGTTATTAAATATTTGATTAATCAATATATTCCAACACATGGTTTCCCAAAACGAATTAGATCTTACAATGGAATTAATTTCAAGAACAAAGATTTACAGGAAGTAGAAAAGGCACTAGGCCTTAAACATACATTTGGCACTGTCTATCATCCACAATCACAAGGGAAGGTAGAAAGAATAAGTCAAACACTGAAGAGCAAAATTGGCAAGATATGTGCTCACAGTGGAATGAAGTGGACACTGGCGCATCCAATAGCCTTGATGTCAGTAAGGAGTTCTGTTAGCTCCCGGACAGGATTCACCCCCTTTGAGCTCGAGAGGGGTGTCCCCTTTCCAGGACCAGGAGCGGAGAATCCATTAGCTAGTCCAGCACTGTTTCTGAAATATAAGCCTTATTTTGATCAACTAAAAGTGATTCTCTCAGTTTTCTCCCAACAGGTCACTTCTACAATTACATCTACTGAGGACCCAGGAATTCCACACACCACTGAGTGGGTCCTCCTGAGAGTCATCAGGCGAAAATGGTCAGGTCCCTTTGAAGTTGCAGAGTGGATCTCACATGCCATCCGCCTGAAAGGAATTGCAGGCGATTTCAGGTCCGAACCCACCACCACGGAAACAGGTCCGAACCCACCACCGGCTCGGACCGGGAGACATGGAAGGCGGGCCGGGCCTCCATGGACGCCGAGAGCCCCAGCTGCGGGGTCGACCCCTCGATCGGCCTCGAAGGGTCCCCCTCCTCCCCTCGAAGAGCCGAATGAACCTCTCGACCAGACGGGAGGTGTGCAGCGGCTGGGCGCTCCAGCGGAGACGAGTGTTCCTGGGGAGGGTGGCCCTGGCGGAGATCATGGGGCTCGGCCATCCTGTGGGGGATGCGCTGGGACCTGACAGGGCTTCCCCCAGCAGCTCTGTGTCTGGTTGCTCTGTGTTGGGATCCGGCAACGGGTTGCCTGGGGCTGGGATAAGAGGGTTAAACGAAGGAGAGACGCATGTACCTACCACCAGGCCTCCGGTCTCGGCACAGACGCGCCCGGATCGACGGAGTTGCAGCCTCCCCCTCCTGCGGACTCTGGGGGACCAGGGGCACCAGCGGAGTCCGGGGGGACTGCAGACCCCGGGGGAACTATAGGCCCTGGGGAACTAGGGAGTCTGGGGGAACTATGGAACCTGGAGCACCTACGGAATCTGGGGGGACTACGGAACCTGGGGGAACTAGAACCGGGGACGACTGAACCTGGGGAGACTGAGGGGAATGGGCATCCTGTTTCCTCTTCTTGCCCCGAGGTTTGCAGGTGCCGCATACCGTGATTGCGGTTGGCTGAGAGGGGCCCGGCAAAGAGTACAGTCTCTGCTCCTCCACCTGCAGCCTCTTCCTGAAGGCGTTGATCTCCATGTGGAGGGCCAGCTTCATGTCCAGCAGGCCCTCGTATTCCTCCCGCTGGCAGAGCATGTGGCTTCTCATGGTCAGCAGCTCCTCATCCTTCTGGTGAAGCTTCTGCTGCCACACCTCTCGCTCCCGGTCCACGGTCCTCCGCAGGTCCTGCAGCTGACGCTCGTGGTCCAGACGGAGGTGCTGCATTGATTCCCCCAGTCTGCTCTCATACTCCTGCTGGCATCCACCTCTGCAGCCAACTCTTGTGGCAGCTCTGGATCTCCAGGATCTCCTACTTACGGGCGTTCCTCTGAAGGTCCAGCTGCTCCTTCAGGGCTCGCACTTGCCTCTCCCTCTCCACCTCCGCAGGATCTCCGAAGACAGCTGGTTCTGGAGGCCAGCAAAGGCATCGCTGAGGTTCCTGTTCTCGGACTGAAGCTTACCCTGCTCTGAGTCCTTGGTGATAAGTGCCGACGTTCCGCCACTGGGCCAGGGTGTTGGCCAGATCACCCTCCATCTTGTGGCACCGGAATTGGAGTCTCTCCTTCTCATCGCAGAGGTCCCTGCAGTCGGTCTGCAGCTGGGCCTTCTCTGCTGCCAGCCCCTCCAGCTGCTCGAACATGGACGAGCGCTCGCTCTCCAGCTTCTGGACCCACTGGATGTAGTTGGCCAAGCGGTCGTTGAGGTGCTGGAGATCGTCCTGCTTCTATGGTGGGTGCAGGGGTGGGTTCAGCCTTAAGGGCTGAGCAGGCAGACGGAACAGTCAGTGAGGTCCCAAGCCCTGTACCTGGTCTGGCCGCCCCACAGGCCCAACACCTATCGGAATCCCCCCCAACCAGAGACACATCACAGACCCAGGTCCTCACATGTCTCTCAAATGCAGCGGCATACCCCGTGACCACTGAGGAAGTTGTGCTGCCACTGAACTGGAGTGGGGAGGGTCCTGTTGGTCCAGGGCTTGGGAATGGCCTCTCCCGATGCGTAAGCGTGGTTACGTTCCGGTGGAGCACGACGAGCATTTCTTCGTGCCTATTTAGGCACGCCTGGTGGTCTCACCGGATGGCCTCCTGCTCCGCCAGAATCTGCGGTGCGCCTGCTGGGTCCATTTCTGGTCAGGTTGTTCTGTCACGGGTCTCGGGAACGGAGGGACCCAAACGCAGGCATCGGGTAATGTGGGGAGAACTTATTTTCAGGGTACAAAATGCTCCTCGACTGGAGGGAGTAAGGGCTCTCGGGCCAACACAAAAAGACACTCACATGGGGAAAAGTCAAACAAACAAACTCTAATCCCCACAAACCGGAAAGTCCGGGGAACGGACAAGCGGGGAATCTGGACACATGGGAGTCAGTCAGAGTTACCGGGACACAGGCTGACAGGAGAGTCCAGGGTAAACCGACAGCAGGATCCAGAATGGGAGACAGACGAGGGAGAAATCCAAAACGACCTGACAGATTCTGCTGTCGGGAACGGGCCTTATGAAGAGCAGGTTGTTAAGGAAAAATTACTTTCTCTACCTTGCTATTTAGGGCCCTGACGTTAAGGTCAGAACTCGGTGACCGGTTCTTGTTATTCCCCTCAGTGATAGACAAAGCAATGCTGAGACAGCAACAACACAGGCTAGATGTTTCTGGTCTACCCAAGGTTAGCACTTACTGTTTGGGGTAGCTATGATACTACCTGGCGTCAGGCATAGACTGACACTGTGACTTCCTATCTATCTAACAGCTTATATTCCTCTCGGTACGGGTGACTCATGAGAACTGGTGCTGGCTCTGCATGCATGAACTGTTGCTGTGTTGGTGCCATTTCTCCTGATCAGTAAAACCTCACTTCAACACAAGTCATCTGAGTCTCCAGTGTATCTGTTCCACCACCTCCGTACTTTCTGCAACAGATTGGCGTCACGAACAGGATCTCAACAGAACAAAGACTGGTAAGTGCAAAATTAATCTTATTTCTTTTGCCACTGCCATGTCTGCGTTTGACGAGATTCTATCAAAGTAACTTGTGGAATGAGCACTGCCTGACTGCTTTACGCAGAGGTAGTGGGGATTTGGATATTTGAGTCCTGAGTTCGACCCAGAGAGGGTGCGGATCCGGCTGAGCGAAACAGTATGTGAGCAATTCACTTTAAGACGTTCTGGGTAAATTTAGAAGTATCTATCCGTGAATTTGCAAGACCATCTGCGTGATCTCAGTCCAGAGGGGAGGAAGACTCAGACAGTGATCTGAGCAGTTGTGCACACCGAACAATCCACTAGTCAAGGTGGTTGTTAGAATATCCAGAGGAGGTGTTGAATATAATTTGATTCATTCTAAATTATTGCAAAAATTGACCAATCAGATTGTGAAGAATTGTTTAAAAAAAAAAAAAATTCTGTTAAAGAAAGAAAATTCTCTAATCAGATTCTATAAGACTACATTGTAATACAAGTTGGCATTTTGGAGAACTCATGATGCACTTGAAGTGAGCAACGTATTGCTTTGTTTTAATGAATGAATATTGAGTGTTTAACTAATCATGGGTAATCATCAGTCCAGATGGAATACAAACCCACAACCTCTGAATCGGGAAGATAATCGGAATTTGAGTCAAAGTTTGAGAGCAGTCGAAGATGAGTGCGGTGTTTAGAGAAGGAAAAAGATTCTGGCCCCAAATTTAGAGCTGGTTTGAGTCCAAAACCCCAAAGGGAGCACATTAGCACCCCTGTAGGCAGGGTGCCTGATGCCAAACTTGATGACGTCATACCAAAAGCTAATGCTAGTACGAACACTCCTAAGTCAAAACATTTTCAAGAAATTTTTGGCCCACAAACACCAGCAGGAAAAATTGGACGTGCTAAAGGGTGGCATTATGTCAGTCCTTTTACATATTTAATGAATGCCTGGACAAAGGATGAATGGCCTCTTGTTGGTTCTTTTGAAGCAGAAAAACTTGATCTTGCTGCTGCACAAATGAACCCTCAGATAGGGAACCCAAAGTGGGATCTTCCTTATATGATGGAATGTGTGAGTGTGTGGATTAAGTATGCGGAGGAAAGAGGTGAAGTTGCAGGGCAGGAAAACCGGTGTGAATGGATAGATGATGAATGGAAGAAGGTGATTGGTCAGTGTGCGGAACTTGTGTGGCCTAGTCAGCTGCCAGGGCTGGCTAAATGCTTAGGAATAACAAACTCAAACATCTCTGCCATATTGAAACGTCACTCTAACAACACAGGAGCTTGTGCTAAAGCATTAATGTACCGATGGGCTAAGACAAAAGGGAAGGAAGCAGCAACTCTGCAGGAGTTGATACAACAGGTATCAGCTGCGGGTGTGACACTTCCCGATGCTGTTCTGAATGCATATGTGCCCTCTATGAATGTGAAAGTGGAGGAACCCTCATTGAGTGAAAGGGACAAAGAAGCTGTGGCTAGAGCGAGACGGTACGAAGATGATTTAATACTGTACGCTTGTGCTGTTAGAGAAAATAAAAGGAAAGCGAAAGAAAAATCGAAGGCAACTGATTCTGGTGAAGCATCAGGACCGTCTGGATCAGACGAGTCCGACCAAGCTGTTGTGTCAGATGAAAGTCCTAAAACTGATGGTGAGGATGATCGACAGGAACACACAGATGATCAGGCATCAGGGTCAGGACAAGTGGAAGTTGTTAAACAGTCTAAAGTGCCTCCGAAAGTAGGACAAGCAGTTACACGATTGAAAGCAAAGAAAGAGAGGGATCAGACCATAAGTGCGTCACTTCCTAAAATTGTCATTGGTGATACGGATGTGTGCAGGCCCTGGACACCGGCCGAAGTTAGGGAAATGGTGCTAAAGGCCCCAGGACTAATCCAACTAAATAGTATTGCTGGCTTAAAGCCACTACTTTGTTGTATGATATTCTGATACCTGACATGGAGATGCTGTTGTCATACACCTATGCTGAGAATTGGGCCTTATGTAAAAGCAAATTCCTCCTGCCCAGAGGTGAGGCAGGAGGACAGTGGCCTGCAGGAGTGACCCTGGAAGGCTGGTTGGAAAATACAGCTAAAGACGTGTTATGGATATGTATGTTTTTGTTTGCCTTTTTGTTGCTGCTGCTTGCCATGTGCCAATTTGAACACCGAGTGGTGCTGTCAGCGGCGTGTGCCTGCCCTGCAGCACTTGTGTGCCCTTCTTTTCCTGTCTCCAGGTGGTTGGCGAGTGATTGGCTGGAGACCATATTTAAGGAGGAGGACCTCCTTAGCGTTTTTGATGTCTGTTTGTTCCGTTTTGGTTTTCTTTGAGAAAGTCCCCCAGCCCTGTAGGGGAGGGAAGCCATTTTTGTTGGACCACTGTTTTCTCCTGTTTTTTGGTTAAGGAGGTCAGTTTGATTTGTGATTTATTTTGCCTTTCATTTGCTCAGGGAAGCTTTTGAAGAAGAGCCATTTTGTTTGTTGTTTTGGCCATGCCCTCCCTGACGCACATGCTGAGGTGGCAATCAATAAAATTATGAATGAAGCTCATGGTGCGTTCTTGAGAGCCGGGAGAAGAGGGGGGGAGCCTTATGTTGTGCCTTAGTACCCCCTAGGCATAACAGACGTAATTAGAAAATGTGCACGCACCACTTGTGATTCATCTAAAATTGCACTGTGTGTACAGGACCTTAAAGAGTCATTGCCAGCATTTATCCAGCGGTTTTCAAGCTGCTGGGATGACAGCCTGGGGTCTGACATGGGAGAGGATGATAAATTAGCAGTGAGCATGTTCATGTCAAATGTCAATCCACAGATTGCTAATTTGTACCGAGTGGCTAACAGAGATTGGCGAAGGCAGAAATGGGATGAGTTAGTAGGTATCATGATGGACATGTACAAAGATGGCTGTTTCACTCCCGGGAAGTCAGCAAATGTCAAACAATTAGTGCAGGTTTTAAATCAGCCAGCAGAGAGAAAAACACAAATACAAATGTGGCATCCAAAGGGAGTGGGAGGGGAAGGAAGTGCCGGATTGGACTCACCCGGTCTGAAGTCCCGCACTCAATTTAGAGGGTCAGAGAGGGGTAGGGAATTGCTGACAACGCCACCCCAGGAATTTCACCTGGAGAGTGAATTATTGAGCGCACAAGTTCGTGGCCAATGAAGGCTTGAGACGGGGTCCAGTATATACAAGAAAAATACTTTATTCAACAAGGAAAACAGTTCTTTCTTTTTAACGCCACAACAATAAAATGAAAGCTACGTAGCTCGACTTTGATAAGAATACCCCTCCCACTAAAATAGCTAAAAACTCCCGCACCCACGTGTGAACCACCCCAAATCAAACCTCCCAGACGGCAAATCCCACCCAACTAAAAACTAACCCTTTCTAAAATAACCCAATTGGACGGGCGGACAGAAACAGATCAAACACCAAGCGACATGCAAAATAAACCAAAGAAATAAATAAACTGCACTCAGCGGAGCATGCAAACACTATATAACAGGCAAGTGCAGTAGCTAAAACAAAATAAGCACACGAAACACACAGACAATAGGTTAATCACAAAGAAATCCACACAATGTTAGATAAAACACTCAGACACGACGGAAAGACGGCACAATTAAAAGAGAAAATAAATATCAAAACAAAGTAAATCTGTTGTCTGCCCCCCCCCCACCCAAATCCCACAATGATCCCCCACACTCCCTCGGGTGCGATGCGTGTAGCGCCACCAGGAGGGTGGTGGGGGTACGATATTGCTTACGGCAACAACCAAACGAGGCAAAACAGCAGCGGACCAAACAACCGCGGCCCGTCTAGGTGTCGTTTACAGGACACCCGACTCTGGTGCTACAGGGGAGAAGGAGTTAATAACGCGGACGCAACAACCTCCATTGGTCGTGCTGCTACATACCTGCGATGGGGCCTCGCGATGAGTCTCGGAGCGGGCGATGTAGCAGCGCTAGCGAGCTGGCCCCAGTGTATGGGGAAATCTTTCCCGGTGAGGGGAAGACGCGCTCTCAGTAGCCTGTAGGACGCGCCTGCTGCGAACCAAGCGGTGAGGCAACTGGTTGTAGTAGCCCGGCGCGAGTGACAGCGTCCGGAAGTTACGCGGTAGAAAAGTTCTCACCGCCTTGACCAGGGAACGTGCCAATGGGGAACCGCTTCCTGCTGTGACAGACCGGATGTGGCAACCCGGCGAAGACAGAGCGCCCGTAAGTTACGCAGCAAAAGGACTCTCAGAGCGTTACCTGCGCTTTTATAAGCCGCGCCCTCATCAGGGACATCCGGAGCAAGCGGAGCCGATCAGAGTAGCCGAGGCTCAGCCTGCTACACAAACACACACACACCCACACCATGCAGCCCAAAGGAAAGGGAGGTGCCGTAGGTGTGGGAGATTCGGACACTGGGCCCGAGAGTGTCATTCTGGAAACAGCCCACATCAAAACAATTGGAATCAGTACGCTCTTCAGTATCACCTTGGTTATCAGGCCCCACAACGCAGACCGCACTACCTGTGTTGCCCGTGCCTCCGCCCCCTCCCGCACAGCTGTCTGCGGGTGCCACTGCATTTCAGCCATGCTAGGGGGGCCACGGGGGTACGGAGACAGATTCAGAACCTATTTTGCAAGCCACAACAATCAGACTTTCTCACTCACCCTCTGAAAATCCTTTAATGCCAGTTGAAGTTAACGGTACAAAGGTTGAAATTTTAGTTGATAGTGGAGCGACTCTTTCGGCTGTTCGCTCTGAAGAAAAAGTGTGCACACCCACATCACATGTGGGGGCCTCTGGTACCCCGCTGGCCGAACCCCTGTCTGAACAAGCTCATGTTTCAGTGGCAGGATCAGATATTCAACATGCATTCCTCATTTCTGAAAAAAGCCCGATGAGTTTGTTAGGGAGAGATTTGCTGTGTAAACTACACGCCAGCATTCATTGTACTCCAGATGGGTTGTTTCTCACCATCCCGGATCACAAAGTATTTCAGGCAGTCCAGTGTTTGCAATCTTCTGACGATTTTCGGTTTTGCTGGACATTCCCAGGATTTAACCTAGCAGACACTTTCAGCATTTCGAGTATTCAGAGCATTGCTAAAACATCGCCTGCGTGTGCTTCTCTGATGTCTGCTATGAGGCCTCTGCTAGAGTGCCATTGTGTGGCTGCTGTTGATTCCTCTGTTGAGTATAATAATATAGCAGCTGAGTCCCTACAAAAACAATTCCAATTTGCCTGTGAGGAGGATTTGGTCATTGGTCCTGAAGGATGTGGTCTCCCAATTAAATTGACAGGAGAGCAACAAATTCTGTACAGGTTTCCTGATGTTTGGCCTCATTGGAGTGGCTGTGAAGACTGGTGTTAATGAAAAACAACTGAGTGACATGATAAGAAGGTGCTGCAGCCAGCAGCCAGCTACATGCAGCCTTCAGACTAATGTGGTCACTGCTTTGGGAAATGATTTGTTTTTGTTGAAAGTTCCTGAGAGGGTCTCTCTCCCCCGGAGCATTTTTATTTTACAGAAAGCGCCTTTTCCACTTTTATATGGACCACCCTCTGATTTATATGAAGTTCCCAATGAATTATGGGCCAGACATAAGAGTCATGTGGGGTTTGTGACATCTGCCCCGCCTCATGTTGTTGCACTGAAACCTGGTGCTAAACTTTCTATGATCAGACAGTATAAATTACCCCAAAAAGCAATAGCAGGAATAGAGGGTGTGATCCAGTCCCTCTTGGATCAGGGGGTACTGGTGGAGACAAGCAGCCCGTGTAACACCCCCATTCTTCCCATTCCAAAACCTAACAGACCTGAGGAATGGCGATTTGTTCAAGATTTGCAGGCTATCAATAATATTGTTGTACCTACAGCTCCAATTGTGCCAGACACAAATTCTATTTTGGCCTCCCTGCCCTCAGACTCAAAGTACTATACAGTCGTTGACTTAAGTTCTGCATTTTTCTCTATTCCTCTCCACCCAGATAGCCAGTATCTGTTTGCATTCACATTTAAATTTCGTCAGTTGATGTGGACCAGGCTGCCACAGGGCTTTGTGGAGAGTCCCACGGTGTATGTGGCTGCGGTGCGGCGGGATCTGATGGATTTACACTTAACGGGTGGGAGTACCCTTCTCCAATATGCTGATGATCTGTTGGTTGCCTCCCCCTCTAAAGAAGCCTGTCACATGGACTCTGTGTTGTTGTTGAAGAGGTTGGCAGAGCGTGGACATCGAGCTTCTCTGGCTAAATTGCAGTATTGCAGCCCCGAAGTCACGTATTTGGGTCATGTTTTGCGGGAAGGTCAATGTCTTTTATCTCCTGAGAGACTGCAGTTGTTGTCAGACATGTCACCTCCCAAGACGAAGAAGGAGCGGCTTTCTTTCTTAGGCATGACTAACTACTGTCGTCAGTGGATCTGTGACTGCTGCTCTGGACTCTGTTTTGAGGGCGGCTATGCTGCAGCATGCTCCTCCCACAGTGCAATGGACAGACCAAATGCACAAGGCCTTTGTGGATTTAAAGACTGCTCTCATCTCGGCTCCGGCTTTGGGACTGCCAGATTACACACAGCCGTTTCATCTGTATGTGACTGAGAAAGAGGGTTTTGCTTCTGGCCTGTTGGTGCAAAAACATGGTTTGTGGTATCGTCCAGTGGCGTACAACTCGTCAAAGCTCTCCCCTGTGGTGCTTGGCATGCCTGGTTGTTTGAGATCTGTAGCGGCTGTTGCTACTATGATCGAGAAATCAGCCCCTATTGTGCTAGCTCATGATTGTGTAGTGCATGTGTCTCATTCGGTGCTGCACATTCTGAATGTAGCTGCTACGCAACATATGTCCGCTGCCCGGAGGTCAGGATATGAGGCGGTGATTTTGTCCAGCCCGCACATCATTCTGGAGAGGTCCCCACCTTTAAACCCAGCCACTTTCCTTCCTATTCCTGAACTAGAAGATGGTCATGATTGTGAGGTAGTCATCAACAGCGGTGCATCACCCAGACCTGATCTCATGCAGACACCACTCCAAAATCCAGATCTAATTTTGTACACTGATGGCTCCTGTAGCCGACCCTCTGATGGACAGTATCTTTCAGGCTATGCTGTGGTCACTGATGTTGATGTTTTGGAGTCAGGAGCGCTCCCTCATGGCACCTCTGCCCAAGCTGCAGAGCTGTATGCTCTTATCAGGGCTTGTACTATTGCCATGGACAAGTCTGCTACTATCTACACAGATTCTCGCTACGCGTTTGGTGCGGCTCATGATTTTGCACAGATTTGGCGACAGAGAGGATTCTTAACATCATGCGGAAAACCAGTCAAACATCATCAATTAATTAAAGATCTGCTGGCGTCTATTTTGTTGCCTAAAAGATTGGCTATTGTAAAGTGTCAAGCACATACTAATGGTTCTGATTCTGTTTCCCAGGGAAATGCGCAGACTGATGCGGCAGCTAAACAAGCAGCAGTTTCCTCAAAACCTGTGATTCATCAATGTGTTTCTGCACAACCTCCTGATCCTGTCGATTTGCCCTCCGTTGATGATGTGGTGATGCTACAAAACTGTGCTGATAGTGAGGAGAAAAGACTTTGGATTAGAAAAGAGTGTGCTCAGCAGGAGTCTGGGTTGTGGCTCCACCCTGACGGCCGACCTGTCTGCCCCCGTTCCGTCCTTCATGTTTTGGCTCGTGTGGCACATGGACCAACTCATGTTGGAAAAGGAGGGATTAATGAAATAATTCGATCTCAATGGTTTGCACCACGCATTACACTTGTTTCACAAACATTGGTAAATAACTGTATGATATGTCAGCAGACGAGAAAAGCAGGAAACACCATCAAACACGATCACCTACCCCCACCATCAGGGCCTTTTGTAAATATGCAGATAGACTTGTCGCAGAATTTTAGCCGTTTTAGAGAATTAAACAATGAATCTAAGTTACTGCGTAGGAGATGGTTTTATTCCAGTCAGACGGTCAGGATACACACACGGAAGCATGCGGAGAGATCTCTGTTGAGTGTTAACAGTTCCGAACTTATATAGCTAGGGGCCCGCCTTTGTGGCGCGGACACAGGATGCCCTCACAGCATGCGTGCACAGGACACAGGACGTCTTCACAGTAGGTGCGCGCTGCGTGCACCCCAGGTGTTTGGTGCCTTCACAGCATGTGTTCCGGCCAGAGCAAGAAGTTGAAAGACTGAGACTGTCCCCCTCCTCAGTTGTTAGACGCTGGTCTCCTTTTGTTCCTTTGTTTCAGTGAAATGCATGAAGTGGCAAACGGACTTCGTCTGCTCTTCTAATTTACACTTCAACCCTTCCTTTTGCCTTCGATTTACATTTTATAATCAACTTCCATTTCAGACTTTGTACATATGCCTAGCTGTCAAGGTTATAAGTATTTGTTAGTTATCACTGATATGTTCTCTAAATGGGTGGAAGCTTATCCCACCAGAAAAGAGGATGCAAAAACTGTTGTAAAATGTTTGGTGAAAGAAATAATTCCCCGTTTTGGGGTACCCAAAGGAGTGAACAGTGACCGAGGCCCCGCCTTTACTGCAAAAATAACTCGCAGAGAATCTCGCAGCGGTGATGGGGTTTCAGTGGCAGTTACATGTTCCGTATCATCCCCAGAGTTCAGGACAGGTGGAGCGGATGAACTCCACCATCAAGGACAAACTGACAAAGACAATGATGACGACAGGTCTGATGTGGCCTGACGCGCTCCCACTTGTGCTATATTCGATTCGAAGCACACCAAATGCCACAACGGGCCTAAGCCCACATGAGGTATTGATGGTCCGACCTATGTGCACAGGGGCAAGTCCACCTTTGACCCCACATAAGGTCACTCTAATGTGGACTGATGATTATATCATTAAATATGTGAAACATTTAACTGAAGTTTTACGAAGGTTTAATTTACAGGTTTCTGAGAGACTCCCAAAACCCTCTGAGGAGCCCATTCATCCATTTCAGTGTGGTGATTATGTACTAATCAAATCTTTGGAAAAGGATTCTCTCTCTCCTAGGTGGAAGGGTCCATACCAGGTGCTGCTGGTTACCAGGACAGCAGTAAAGGTGGAAGGCAGAGCGGAATGGATTCATGGAACACGATGTCGACTGGCACCAGGCAGTGGGGAGGAACCAAAAGGGCCGTAACAGCGCATCTGCTCCTCTTCCTGTTGCTGGGACGCTCTGCGAGATCTGACGTCACCAAGGACACCTAGCCCGGCCAAAGCAAAGATATAAAGAGAGAAATATCCTTTGTCTGTCCAGAGACAAGATGTAACACATGTGGTGATTGATGATTGCCATATTTCATATCCTATCTGTGATTCTAAAGGTAACTGGAACTGGGTTACATATGATCCCAAATCTAGGAAAATGACAAGGACATTGTCTGGGAAACTGTTTGTTACATTGACTATTCCACATCTGATTTCTGACACTCCAGAGCTATCATGTTTTACAACTTCGCAGGTACAGTCCAACCCCGCATGCTCAGAGTATGCTTCAATTTTCCGTGTTCCCCGTTTCCTCACAGACAATGAAGGAACACTTGGAGAAAAATATCAGTCACTAGCATCCGTGGAAAGAGGACGACCTGAAACTTCAACACCAACACGTCCAACCTCTAGAAATGCACAGTCTGTAGGCAATCTTCCTAATGCTGCCATGGAGTTGATGCTAGACTATGTTCAGGAGCGTAATCTATCTCACTATTGGATATGTCAGAATGTGCCTAAATCCATGTGCTCTCCGATGTTTGCCACTATTCCATTCTCCCTGGCAGACTATTGGGTTGTGAACTGGAACCAGATAAGCCCACGGTTGGAGGAAGATGGCGAAGACTGCTATTCTCCTGCATACCCCACAGACATGCCGAACTATTCTAGGTACCAAGGGGTGGTGGATGCCGCAGTGGATGAAGTCAATCAGAAGCATTTGCCCATTGGAGTTAAAATGTGCCGATTGCTACGTATTGACTATGTGCAAATGGACAGCAACGTAGTATTGAGATATAAAATGTCATTAACTTTGGTTCAAACTAACTGTTCTGAATTTCCTGTAAACCCACAGTGTGTACCACAGCTGTACACCCCGTTCATGTTGGCCCAGGTACTGTTAGAGGTTTATCCATGGTTTGGGTCCCAGACGGTTGTGAGTGCTCATGTCAAAGTCCACAATTGCTCTGCTGCTGTATCAGTAGAGCAGACACCATTAAGGGATTGTACACAGTATGTCCATCCTATAAGGATTAATGCACTACGTAACGTATCTCTTTGCTTTCAGGGGACAAATTCTAGCCTTGATGAGACCTTAGGCCACAGCGATTGCCTATCAGTGGTGCGGGTTGTCCTCTGCTCCCCGAGAGAGTGTATTTAGTCTGTGGAGATAAAGCTTATAGATGCATGCCCCATTCCAGCTTTCAGGGTGTTTGTTATTTAGCTTACCTTGTACCCTTGATAAGACAGGCACAGACAACCGAGTTAGCATGACTACATGGCCCTCAGCGAAGACGGAAGAGAGAGCTGTCAAAATTTCAGAGGATAGCGGGAGTGATAATTCCTTCATACGGAGTTTGTGTCCCAGGAAGAAGTTGCAGCTCTCTTTAAGGTTCTGGAGAAACATCTTAACATCTCGAGTCAGGCAATGCTAGCTACAAACAAGGAACTGCAGGAGGTGAAGGCAGTAACTCTACAGAACCGAATGGCCCTAGATCTCCTCCTGGCAGGGAGGAACCTGTGAGGTCATAGGTACCGAGTGCTGTTCTTATATCTCAGATGCCACCTCCGATGTAATGAATATGGTGCACGATACCGCACAGGGAGTTAAAGAACTCCACAGCATCCATGGGTTTGATCTTGGGGACTTCTCAGGACTGCTAGGGTCCTGGGGAGCCGGGTTGGTTAGATTCCTTACCACAATATTAGTAGGGCTTCTGTCAGTTATAGTGTTGATCACATGTATTGTTACGGTGGTAAAGTGTGCGCTCCATCGAGTGTCCAATGAAATACTCCCTCAAGCCCTTCAGGTCGTGGAGCTAAAAGGAGGGAACGACGAGGTCCCTGAACCCTGGGTTCCCCCCTTTGAGCCTACTGAGAACGTTGAAGAAGAGGACTCCTGGATCACCGACATGGACTTTTGGTAGACGAGAAGTGTAAAACGAGACGGTGTTCCACCATGGCCGTCTGCTATTGATTCATGTATTGATTTAAGTCTAGTAGAATGATTTCATTGATTCTTCAATTTATGTGTCGACTGTAATCCTTAAGTGCAGAATGATGATTTCCCAGTGATCCTACATTGTATTTGATATGAGATGATTTACGGTGATTTGATGTGATTTTACTTAGATTGATGAATCTGTTTCAAGCAGAAATGTGATAAAGAATTGAGTCAATTCTTTTGTAATCAAGGGATGGATGTACTGTGCATTATGTACCATGTGTACTTTATTTTTGTTCTCTGAAGATGATTATAGTTGTATGTTTTATTTTGAGTAATTTTAATCATTTCATTCTAAGGTGCCTTGTGTTACAGTTTCAATGTGGTGTTTTGAAAAGTAGGCAGGGACAGGCGTGGTAAAGACATCTGGTGGAAGTGATGTGCTAGTAACCTCTCCTTCCAAGTTAGGGATGTTGTCAGACTGTTGAGCTGTTATGCAGACCTCTAGGGTCACCGCCCCGTAATTTCAGTTTAACATCCATCTCTGAGGTTATAGGAGGGTGGTAGGAAAGTTTTTCCCACCGGGTTTTCGTTCCTACCTGCATAACCTTTGGAGCTGATGGTCTGAATGGTTGTGGTGTATTGAGTGATTAATCAAAGAATGAATTAATAATAGAATCAAATAGAATCAAACTTTGTTCAATTTTGTAACCTATTCGGAATTTTGTGGAACAATGAAGCATGCAGTTACCAAGATTAGTTCAGCGAGTCTTTCCCACCGGTACGGTTTAGCAGAGTAATTTCCCTTCTTAAATTGTAATTTGTGTTGATCTATTGATCAAAAAGGAGGGATTTGTGAAGGAAAAATTACTTTCTCTACCTTGCTATTTAGGGCCCTGACGTTAAGGTCAGAACTTGGTGACCGGTTCTTGTTATTCCCCTCAGTGATAGACAAAGCAATGCTGAGACAGCAACAACACAGGCTAGATGTTTCTGGTCTACCCAAGGTTAGCACTTACTGTTTGGGGTAGCTAAGATACTACCTGGCGTCAGGCATAGACTGACACTGTGACTTCCTATCTATCTAACAGCTTATATTCCTCTCGGTACGGGTGACTCGTGAGAACTGGTGCTGGCTCTGCATGCATGCAACTGTTGCTGTGTTGGTGCCATTTCTCCTGATCAGTAAAACCTCATTTCAACACAAGTCATCTGAGTCTCCAGTGTATCTGTTCCACCACCTCCGTACTTTCTGCAACACAGGTAATCCCGGTATCCAGCTCAGGTGCGCGACCTCCCACTGTTCCCAGGACAGGGTTGGCGCCCCCTATGGGGAAGGAGGTGCGCCAGACCCTGACACTATATTTTCACTAGGTGCAGGGGCGCTGAACTGTTGTATTTTGGTTTTTATGTAAATTAGTGTATCTTTTTTCTTTTATTGCTTGGAACGGTATAGGTCATTGTAGCTCCTAGGAGTCTTCTTTATGATTTATTCTGTTTTTGATTTGTGTAGCACCCACCTGCCCTCTCCAGTTGAGCACTGTTATGTTATCCATGTTACTTATATTTGGCAAAAACCTGAGACAATAACTCTCACTCATTTTTCACCTGACAAATCGTGTCACTCCTGGGTTCTAGTCTGAGGTCTGACAGTACAATCTGGCCAGCAATGAACACAGCACACAACCCGTCCCTGTTGGACCATCTGAAGAGGATCGAGGGGATCCTGCAGCAGCATGAGGAGGCAGTGGCGGGATCTGCTGCGGAGACGAGACACACCGTGGTGGCTAACAAGCAGGCTTTTGCGGCGCTCACAAAACTGAACTCAGCGATGCCCCGCAGCCAGGGCCCGAACCCCGGGTCGACAAACCCAAATGATACAAAGGCGACCCGGACACATGTAATGCCTTCATCACTAACTGTTCCCTGCTATTTTCTCTGCAGCCCTGTATGTTTGAAACTGAAGCTGCCAAGGTAGTGTTCACTATCACACACCTCACTGGATAGGCACAACTCTGTGGAATGGCTGAATGGGAGCATCAGTTGGATACCTGCTCCCCCTTCTCCACGTTCAGTGGTGAGCTCTGCAAGGTGTTCAGTTTAGAGAGTTCCTGGTCCTCAGCGGCATGCCAGGTGCTGGCACTTCGACAGGGACAGAGGTTGGTGGCAGATTATTCTATTGACATCTGCATTTTAGCCAGTCAGAGCAGTTGGAACCTGGCCATGCTGGTGGATGCTTTCCTGCATGGGTTAGCAGCTTATATTAAGGACGTGCTTGTCACTTATGCGATTCCGTTGTCTCTGGAAGGTGTCATAGACGTGGCTATCAGGTTTGATTTGCAGGTGTGGGCCCACCAGTTCGAGAGACACCAGGCAGAATGCCTCGAGGGAATGAGAAACTCATCAGAGGAGCCTGTGCCGCTCGGAAGCCGAGGAACCCATGCAGCTGAGGAACCCATGCAGCTGGGCCATACATGGCTTACCAGAGCGCAGGCATCGACACCAGGTAAACCTCTGCTTGTATTGTGGTGGTTGGGGTGATTTCGTCGCCACCTGCCCAATAAAAGCCCGGACTCACCTGTAGCTGGGGAGATACAGGTGAGCCCCCCCCCCCCCGGCTCTCTCCAAGTTCGCTTCCTTCTTCCTGGGGGCTCACGTGACTTAGCCACCCTCGTTGACTCAGGGGCAGATGCATGACTGATCAGTGGTGCTGACCCCACACCTGGCCTTGGGTTCAGCTGCTGAACCACCAGATCTGTCAGGGGTCCCAGCGGACAACCGTGACCTCAGCAGGGTTTTCAGCAAGGCCACAGCAACCTCACTTCCACCTCACCAGCCCGACGACTGTGCCAATAATCTCCTTCTTTTCTTTATCTGATTCATCGTGAGATTTAACTGTGCAGATGGATCCCGCAATGGTCTCAGCAGTCATGGACCGGTCACGCCCCGAATCCCAGAAGCAGTTGAAGCGATTCTTGGGATTTACCAACTTCTACTGCCACTTCATCTGCAACTATAGCATGGTGGCAGCCCCACTTACTGCCCTCACAAGAATTAAGCAAGCATTCACCTGAACGCCGGAGGCAGATGCAGCATTCCGAGCATTAAAGAGGTGGTTCTCCACAGCCCTGATCCTAGCGATGCCTGACCCCAACTGGCAGTTCGTGGTCAAGGCCGACGCTTATGGTGTGGGAGGTTTGTTGTCTCAGAGGACCCTGAGGGATCAGAAACTGCATCTGTGCTACTTCTCCTGCCGATTGTCGCCTGCCAAAAGAAATTATCCATCCATCATTTTCTACCATTTATTTCTCCACAGAGGGTCGCGGGGGGGCCTGGAGCCTATCCCAGTTGACAGTCAGCAAAGATGGGGTACACCCTGGACTGGACGCCAGTCAGTTTCAGGGCTGACACATGGACAACCACTCACACTCTCACCTATGGACAATTTAGTATCTTCAATTAACCTAATCCCGAGTTGCTCATGTCTTTGGACTGTGGGAGGAAGCCGGAGAACCCACGCAGACACTGCAGAAGGGACACAGGGAGAACATGGAGACTCCACACAGAAAGACCCTAGCCTCCATCACAACCGGGATTTGAACTGGGGCCTTCTTGCTCTGAGGTGACAGTGCTAACCACCACACCAACGTGCTGTCCCCCAAAAGCAATTATGTCGGTAAATGGGAGTTACTGGCCATGAAACTCGCCCTGGAAGAGCGGCAACACTGGCTTGAGGGATCCAGACACCCATTCATTGTCTGGACAAACCACAAGAACCTCGAGTACATCCAGACAGCCAAGAGCAGGGGTCTCCAAACTGTTCCACAAAGGGCCAGTGTGACTGCAGATTTTTGTTCCAACCAGTCAAGCACACACAGTTTGACCAATCAGCTTTCTGAAGACTCAGATGAGTTGATTAAGTGAGTCAAGTCTGGTGTGCTGCTGCTGGGTTGGAGCAAAAACCTGCAGCCACACCGGCCCTTTGTGGAACAGTTTGGAGACCCCTGACCAAGAGGCTGAACTTGTGATAAGCCCAGTGGGTGTTGTTTTTCACAAGGTCTAATTTTAGTCCTGGATGATGTAGTCTCTGACAGGGCTCTGCAGTTTTCCTCCATACTCTGGAATTTTGTAAGCTGTTGGGGGCCACTGCCAGTCTTCTGGTTTCCACCCTCAAACCAATGGGCCGACCAAACGTAAGAACCAAGACCTGGACATGGCCCTCCAATGCACATATACCTCACATTCTAAGTTTCTAGGATCAAGCCAGCTCTGGAAATGTCCTTGGTTTGCCCTGCTTGCCCTCCTCCACCACCACGGCTGGTGAAAGAGGTACTGGTCTACACAGTTCGTCGCCTTCTCTATTCCTGATTTTTGACAGAGGGCTCCAGTACCTGGTGGACTGAGAAGGCTACGGTCCTGAGGAAAGGTCATGGGTTCCTGCCCAACATGTGCTTGATCTGCAGTTTACACCCTTTTTTACACAAGGATTGATAAATGAGATGTTACTGGTATGAGTCAAGATCCACTGATTTTTTTTTTTTTTAAATCTATTCTGAATAGTGGGACTCTGGCTACACTGCTATACCGCTGAAATATTTAGTTAATATTATACAAGCTTCAATGAATCCCCTAATAAGTCTTTTTAATGATTCATGGTAATTCATATAAGAGAATTTCACGGATTCTTGCAAAAATTTACTGAATCTGGGCCAATTGAATGGTGGTTCTTCATATTTACGATAGTCCCAGAAGTGTCCTAGGAAGAAAAAAAAATTGGTTCTGGGAAAATATCACTTCCAGCACAGAAATGCTGCTCCTGGGGTTGTAAAGGGGAGTATATTGTATAAGTAAGATATGGTATAGATAAAATTATATGATCCTTCCTTTCCTTATATTTTCCCCCTTTGTTCAACTGAATAAATTTAGACGACAGTTACAGCAGGACCATTTTATTGCAGTATACATATTGTTAAATAAAAAACAATGTTAGGCTTATCTTATCAATTAGTTATTCATTAGAAGGAAAAAAAGTGTGTAGAAATAGGAAAATCACAAAATATAAAAGTTGAGATTTTTGAGAATGTACAGTCATGAAAAAAGTTATCCTACTTGATTTACATTTAATTGTCCTACTTGATTTACATTTTTTACAAGTAATAACAACCTGTAAAAACCAAAAACTGGCATTGAAATAAATAAAAAAGTAAAATAAATTAGTGAATAAAATACTACACACTACAAGACTCTAAATCTGATTTAATTTTAAGACAAAAGGTGGGAAAATGTAAGTGCCACCTTTACCTTTTATAGTATTATTGTATTGACATCAAACTCATCGCAATGCTGTACTTTTTACAGTAAGAAATGATAAATACTTGTTTTCCCCAAAATATCTTGTAGTGAATTGTCTAATTTTCAGTAAGTAAAAATGTGGAAACTACTGCTCTAAATGCAAAAAAATGGGGGAAACAGGAAAAAAATCACTATGGAGGAGGCTCAACCCAGACTTTTAAATTGGCTATTGAAAATAATGTCTAAATTGCACATATGATAAAATGTATGACACATTACCCATGTATGTATATCCTCAGCTTACAGTCATCTACCACACTGTCAATTCAGGTTAGTCAATGGTTATCTAATTGGCTATAAGTGAGTCCTGTTCTTTCACAAGTGATATGATCTCCTCAGCTTCTATATGATTTGTCCAATTAGTATAGATCCTAGTAGTGCATTAGCTTTAGTTAATTTATGTAAGTAAATGTATACAGGGTAGATAAACTAATTAGTTCTCAGTACCTCTGTACACTGTCATGTCAAAACATATTGATAAAACTAAATCTGAAAAACGAGAAACATTTTTAATATTCTCCCTACTAAATAAACATCATCTTTGTGTGATAATACAACTTCAGGAATGTAATGTGGTTTGCAAAACTCAACAGATTTGTTCAGATGTGCATTTCACAAATGCCTGTGTTATGAACTGTATTATGTTACACTCAATTCCCAGATTTTTTTCCCAAGAAATAGCAGTTTTGCTGCACCTCTGAGATAGAGGATGTTTTAAGGATTCTAAAGGCATTCTAAATCATCGTTCCTTACTAAAATCCATCTCCAAATCTCTTGTCTACCATGTGTTGTTTGTTGTCCTTTCATAGGTCATAGATCTGTCACCTTGTTTTCAACAGCAGCAGCAATCTGTTGGAGTCTGTAACCAAGCTGCATCTTTTGTGCTGTGGAATCCTCTTCAAGTGTTGTAATGATCTGCCACAGGATAGAAATACAATTACTTTTTACAGATAATTTAAAACACATACCATTTAATATTAAAGCCATATGCATGAAATTGTAGCAGGTTTTGTGTTTGGGTTGCATATAGAACCATTCATTTGCTGGTATATGCACAAATGACCAGACAAAATATCTTCACATCCCCAAAATGTCTTCACTCAATATATTATCACAACTGCCTTGACTATGAAGTTGAAAAACAACAAAACTGCATTTTTAAAGGACACTATTTTGTCTGTATTATCAAAGAAGAAAAGTTTATAGACTCAATTTAAGATTCAAATTAATTTCTGCAGATATAAGCCTTTATTATTTGGTGCTTTTCACTTTTCTGGGAGCCTGATCTTAAGTCCTAAAGGAAGCAAGACAATTTAATTTTCATTATAGAGTTCCTGTACACCCAAGCATCGTACTTTTATCTAAACACTTACTTGATCATAGTATTTGTTGATATACTTGTACAGGTCATGTAAAGCCACAAGGCAGTTGACCTCAGAGGTATGATTCTATTTTAAGAGACAAAGATAGAACAACATATTAACAATAACAGTTACAAAATTAAGAGTAAGCTTCATTTACCATTCATATTGTACAATAATCTCCAAGTTTTGTTACATATGTACCGTTTCAGAAAAAATTTGAAAACAGGGATAAATCACCTACACGAGACATTTCTGCCAGAGAAGAGTTCATCTCCTGGTCACTAACAGAGATGGTCTGTTGTATATCTGTATAATACCTGGAAGGAAAAAAACAACTTCACACATCAAACGTACCTTATTGTGGCAACAGAAAGTGATTGATAAGACATTTTTAAAATGTAACATATTATACTCTTTTCCACAAGGTAACATGGTTCCTTGAAATAATGTGAAAATGAAATGTTAGTAATGTGCTTTTTTCGAAAAAAAAAAAAAATGTAAAAAAAACTAAAGGATTGAGCACAGGTACACTCTAAACATACTAGTATGTACACACAAAAATATGGCATACGTCCTTTTCCACGCTAACATTGAGATGTATCAAACATGAATTGAAAATGTCTGGGGCCCCATGCCAACTTCATGGCTGGACTCAAACAATTGCGGTAGTCTTCAGTTTCATAAGTGTCTCTGCACATCAAAGATACACACACACACACACACACACACACACACACACACCCACACACACACACATATATATAGTGTGAAGACAGTCAGAGGAGGGTCAGAGGTCAGAGGAGAATGGCCAGACTGGTTCGAGCTGATAGAAAGGCAACAGTGACTCAAATAACCACCCGTTACAACCAAGGTAGGCAGAAGAGCATCTCTGAATGCACAGTACGTCGAACTTTGAGGCAGATGGGCTACAGCAGCAGAAGACCACACCGGGTGCCACTCCTTTCAGCTAAGAACAGGAAACTGAGGCTACAATTTTCACAAGCTCATCGAAATTGGACAATAGAAGATTGGAAAAACGTTGCCTGGTCTGATGAGTCTCGATTTCTGCTGCGACATTCGGATGGTAGGGTCAGAATTTGGCGTCAACAACATGAAAGCACGGATCCATCCTGCCTTGTATCAACGGTTCAGGCTGGTGGTGGTGGTGTAATGGTGTGGGGAATATTTTCTTGGCACTCTTTGGGCCCCTTGGTACCAATTAAGCATTGTTGCAACGCCACATCCTACCTGAGTATTGTTGCTGACCATGCCCATCCCTTTATGACCACAATGTACCCAACTTCTGATGGCTACTTTCAGCAGGATAACGCGCCATGTCATAAAGCTGGAATCATCTCAGACTAGTTTCTTGAACATGACAATGAGTTCACTGTACTCAAATGGCCTCCACAGTCACCAGATCTCAATCCAATAGAGCATCTTTGGGATGTGGTGGAACGGGAGATTCGCATCATGGATGTGCAGCCGACAAATCTGCGGCAACTGTGTGATGCCATCATGTCAATATGGACCAAACTCTCTGAGGAATGCTTCCAGCACCTTGTTGAATCTAAGCCACGAAGAATTGAGGCAATTCTGAAGGCAAAAGGGGGTCCAACCTGTTACTAGCATGGTGTACCTAATAAAGTGGCCGGTGAGTGTATATATGTATATATATATATACATATATATACACATATATGCATATATATATATACACACACATATATATATATATACACATATATATATGTTTGTTCAATGTACAAATTCATGCAAATCTCAAGTCAAGTACATGAGGCTCCAGGTGCATTTGGTTCCACTTTTTGCCATCTCATTTGAAAGTGGCTATATGAGGGTAGTGGGGCAGGTTTCCTCATGGGTACAGAAGTGAGCATAGATTCTCAGGCACAAATTGCATTATCAGACGTCTGGATAAACATAGGGAAGAGCTTGCTATGAACAGACAGTATGTAATGTCACGTTCTATCCCAAATGAAAGAACACCACCAGAGTGCAACATACCTATTTTTATTACTATACATCTGAAATTGCAGAAACTCACATATTGCCTCTTTAAAGAGGTCAGGGCATGGGTATGGACTCAGTCATATGCAATCCAAATGCCATTACTATGGTGGGTAATATGTTTTAGCATTGCGGAATATTTCAAATACTGAAATCACAAGCCTAAATAACACTTGATAAGACACAGGATGTGGCTGCAAAGCTTTAATCTATCTCCAATGTAATCTACAAGTTCTAATGTGCAACAGACCATCATAAATGTAGCAGCCTGTTCTAAAAGCATCTTTTGGTGTCAGCAGTTAAATAGTCTTACCTCTCCACCATCTGTTTGTAACGTGGGATGTCTCTGGCATACAGCAACTTGTTGATGGGAGAATCCTGCCCAAGGAACACAAATGGGGGAATTTGATAATGGCTAGTACATGAGGCTGGTGATAAAGCATGGATGCCTTCATAAGTGCCGTCCTGGTATCTCAACAAGAGTTCTGAGTAAAGGAAGGAAAATGGATGGATTGAGAGAAATGCAAGAAGACATGCAAGTTGTGGGAGGGGTATTGGTGAGCCAGAAGAGAAGAGAGAGAAGCCAGTACAAATATATGTATTGATGGGATTATGACAGGATAAGCCATAAAGCTGGTGTGCATGATGCAAGGATGGTAGATATACTCTGTATGCAGAAGAGTTTAGGAACAGAGTTATATTATTTTTTATCATGGTATAGATGAAAAGAAAAATTGAGTAGGAATTATCTTAGAGGAGGTTTTAAAAATGTGTTGGAAGGTAAGAGTGTCAGCATGTTGAGTCTGAGGCTAGAAATTGAAGGTGTGATTTTCAATGCGATTAGCAGTTATTTCACAAAGCTTGGATGTACATGTTCTGCAGTAAGATAACATTATGTGGACCAGCCCTTCAGGAAAGGGGACTAGAGAGTGTGTTCTAACTACAAGGGGAATCACACTCCTCAGTCTCCCTGGTGAGGTCTATTCATGCTGAGGTGCATAGGAACATTGGTTGGTGAAACCATGGAGCAATGGACCAGTTCTCCCCTCTTGAGGGAACACAGGAGTTCACCCAACCAGTCTATACATGCTTTGTGGACTGGAGAAGGTGTTTAACTGTGTCCCTCCGAAATTCCTTTGGAAGGTGCTCCAGAAGTACTTCCTTACATTATCATCTTGGCATCTGCATTGGGAATAGTTTTGTTGCACATTCGGAAAATGTTGTCATGTGAATGTGGTCTCAGTGAGGTGTCGAAGATGTCCGTGAAGATAACTGAGTTCCTCAGCCCTAGAACACGACCAGGAACATTGTCAGGGTCTGGGGCATTTTGTGGATTTGACGTTCCGGGAGATCTCATGCTGTCAACACCTGGTCACCAGGAGAGTTTGGATGACACCATTGCTAATGCTGTTAGTTCCATGATGTTTGAAGTAAAAAGGGGCTTAAGGAGTCCATTTAGTCAGCAGTGAAAGATACAGTTGGCAGCTGCTTCTTCTGATTACTCATGTTTCGTGTGTACCACCTCCATTGTGTGTGGGAGTAGTGGGGTTCAGTGGTTGAGCAGGCCACTGGAGGAGTCTGCTGTCTCACAGTTCTTCTGCAACTGCTGGATTTATATCTTTGAGTGTGGCCCATGTTGAGCATAAAATTCATGGGTGGATGTGTGTCCTTGGAGTAATGGACGCCATGAAGACAAACAAATACACATTGATTTGTCAAATAAAACATGAAAACACCATCAATAGGGATGGAGTGGAGCCAGTATGTGTGCCTTCCCCAAGACATGCACGTAGATGTGTTACAGTATGGCCTGACAGCATAAAGTAAATATTGTAGCTAAAGAAGCATTTTAGCTTACCCGTCCCAGCTTGTGATCAGCAATGGTACAGGAGTCCATAAAAGTCTGAGCAATGACAGATAGCACAGCATCGACATGATCTGAAGTCTGCACATCAAAGATGAACTGTGGATTCTTCAGAATATTGATCCAGAAACGCAATGGCAAACTTTTAAACAAGAAAATAAAAAACAGGAATAAAAAATAAAGCACATTGCAATTGTATACAGTGGTCAAAAGTTTCATATATAAACAGGTTTTTCATCAGAATTCAGTCCTTGTCCCAAGCAATGGAGAAATGTGAATAACTGACAGAACCTGTCTTCCTCCTCTACAAGTGGTGATATGTGTCTTTGTATGTATATGTTATGTTGTATGTATATATGTGTTTTTAGGTCAATACAGCACCCTTTTCCGGTGGTGCAGACCAGGATTTCAAGTAACAGGAAGATGGATAATTGTATAGCTTCATTCATCTTGTACATAATGTAGGAGTTATGCTATTGCCTTCTTCTGTGACTGGATTTCTTGGATGTTTTTGTACTGTGGTCATACACCAGAATGGGGTGTGTGGAGTATGCACACATGCATTGTCTAGTTTATCTCCATTTAATGTGTATACATAAAGATGAAAATTGATTTCCAATCACATTATCTGGGTGTGTTAGTCGCATAAGCAGAACTGATATTAGTTGGACTAATGCATTTACATGCACTTCAGTTTAACCCTTATAGTCAGTTAAAGGCAATACATTTTTCAAGAGAGAGATGAGCAGTGTAAACTAGTGATGAACAACTAGTTGCGCAGTCTTATTGGTCTTATTGATATTGACCCCATGTGCTCAATTGCTTTTTAAACATACGTGAAGTAAAGAAATATAGTATCATTGATACAATTTAATCAAAAATCAATTTAAGAATTATTCAAGAGAGCGGAATTACATTTAAGTATTATTCATTATAGCAATGAAGCAGATTTTCCACAAAGTTGCTTTTCATTTTATTTCTTTTTTTTTTTTTTTTTTAATTCAAGCAAAATCAAGATCATGACTAGTTACCTGGGATGACTGAGATGAGATTAGGTGAACTATTATATCCTTAAACACTCAAAATCCTCACAAATTGTCAGTGCTAGCTACTGCTGCTACATGTCAGCTACCTGTTGGTTTTCCAAATATGGATGGTCTCAGGGTCTGTGATACTGTAGTGCAGGGCCTGCTCATCCAATAAGTCAAAAAAGTACTTTACAGCCAGAGGTACAGGTCGACTGGTGCTGAGGATTGCAGTAAACAAATCATCCACAAACTTCTGCAGAGTCCCCTGACACAGACAAAGACCACAATGAAGTGAGTGCAACATTTTCAATATATCACATATTAACAAATTAAATTATTCTTTAAAAAAATCAAGAAAATATACAACAGTATAACTAACATTATCTTTATCTTCAGAAACATTCTACATGACTAACAACTTTACCTTCATGGAGAGCAGTCGTGTGAGATAGATCTCAGGGATTGCCTTGGCTCTCTCACCTCCCCGCTCCCTCACACTGCCTTTCCTGTGCTTTGGCAGTTCTGACTCCTCACTGGCCTTCACCAGATGCCAGAGTTTCACTCCTCCCTCTTCTCCATCATCAAATACTGGTGTCTCTGATGGAATAGGCAACAGCAACGTTTAGTTCCATAACCCCTTCAGTGACACAATATCATATCCTGTTCATTCTGACTCAAATTATCTGTGCAACAGATATGCTTCTATAATAGTTGTAAGTGACTTATATTGTAGCTAAAATTGTTGCTGATGTACACGTGAAAATGTGGATATGTGAACTTGTTCAAGGACTCACTCTCCCCAGAGATGTAATCATGGTTGTCATGGAGGTGATGTTTGATGTTCCTGAGGACAAGGGCCACTGTGGCTCCATCAGGAACCTGAAATGCACAATTTTTTGACATTCTTGGTGTTAAATTGCAGATAACAAGAAGTTTTAGGAGGTTTGTGTTGCAGTTGCATGGTTGATGAGTGTGAGAGTTAGTATTTAAGAGCATGAATGTCTGTGTTACTTTTATTTACCTTGTAGTGCTGGAGTGTGTTAAGGCGCTTCCAGGAACCTTGTACCACTGATGTCAGGTCTTCATCTGATAAGATTAGGTGACCTGCAACACCTGCACGCCACTCTAGAGAAAACAATGTTCAGTTCAAAATCAGAGACATATGTTACATGTAATGGTGTTAGGGTAAATAAATTCATATAATTAATATAATATAAATAATAATTATTAAAATATTTTTCAAGACATTAAAATCTTAAACATAATTTGAATACCTAATCAACACAGTGTAAGAAGCACTTCAACTATCATACCCAAAACAAAATCAAGTATCTTATTTCTATAATAATGGGTTTAACATTGGCTAAATTAAGGATAATTTATAAGGTTGTTGTAAAAAAAAAGCTGCAGTTTCAATCACCAGTATTATTTTATAGTAAGAAAGGTTAGAATCCAAATAACACACATTTCAAATACATATCATATATACAAATATGTAGCCAATAGTTTGGAAAATAACACAAATATTAATTTTAACATATGCTGTCTCTGTTTGTATGATGCATGGCCAGGAAATATACTTTAATCCCATTCAGAACATGGTCAATTCTCAAAAGAATTGATGATGCAAGAATGAGCTGGCATCATTCTGAAATTTGAAGTAAAGTTGATTTTTAGATTTCCAGGATGAATTATGGTGTCTTTTTAAGAAGATCAAACACTGCAAAAGCAGAATCTCTATATAAACTCAATGTAACTTAAAATTATCTGATTTGTTATGGTATTTTTCTTTATTATTAGATTTATGTGTTAATCTCTTTATACCAAAGACTTAAACCATGCTGTAGCTTTGC
This sequence comes from Lagocephalus sceleratus, assembly GCA_911728415.1. Taxonomy (NCBI): domain Eukaryota; kingdom Metazoa; phylum Chordata; class Actinopteri; order Tetraodontiformes; family Tetraodontidae; genus Lagocephalus; species Lagocephalus sceleratus. The sequence goes on along the minus strand of CAJVRN010000064.1, from coordinate 129,475 downwards.
TATTTAGTATGCAACAATGCAACATATTATTCTTTGTTAATTTATAGCTTATTGAACTACCATGAAACCACATTGTTGTTGCCATTAAACTAGAAACCATCTCCCTCATGATTCACTGTTGTTGTAAATAAACTGAACTGACCAAGTTGTAATGACTCAATATATGGCCTCTGGGAAAAAGAGGTCCCCTTCCAGGTTTGCTCCACAAGTTTTTCCTTTACTTGAGTGATTGTGTCACAGTCTAGGACTTTGGCTGGTACGATTTGGGTTGTGGCACCTGTGCAGGTGGCTGCAGCTGGGAGTATCACATTTAAGGTCTGCATAGAAGAGCATAATAGGTAATCAGGAACATGTTTCTAATATTTGTCAATATTTGTGAGTGTAGTCTGAAAAAATTATGTGCATGCAATGCAAATGTATTTATAAAATTTTGCAAAGGATGTGATGACAATATTTTGTTAAACTTAAATAATTTGTTTTAGCCTGTAAAATGGTGACTGGAGTCATTTGTGTATTCTTACTAATGTCCGGTACTCCACATCCTCTCGCAACAGCCGGTTGTCATTCAGTGTGTACTTGGTTTTTCCTGTCACTACATCCACAGGTCCCTTGTCCACCTGGTGCTTTATTGCTCTGAACAACATGTAGAAAGACTCCCCCGCTGATTCCTGGCCAAGAAAATAGAATGACGGTCAACAGTGTCCTGAAGTTAGCAACTCATATACGAATCAATATATACTCTTTCATCAGACTGATTAAAGATTATAAATATAGACACATTATTAAAACTTAATCCATGATACATGGTGAGGTGTTGTCTTTACCCGCAGAAATGTGAACAGACAAATGGACATCCAGTTTGTCAAAAGCTTTTCAACCACTGATTCTGTCCTATAAAGTGAAAAACACATGTAAGCAGAGGGCAACATTGGTGTTCAACCTTGCATATTCAAGGTAAATTGAATGGCTTCAGCCTCACCTCCTCAGCATCAATTTTGGATTTTTTGCCACATATTGTTCCACTAAGTCATTAAGCAGTGTCTTCAATATGTCTGTGAAGTACTCCAGTTTACCATGCAGCGCAACTGTGAGCAGAGAAGCTACATAGGCACGATCCCTTGGGGAGAAAGTCCGCTGGACCTCCAGTGTGTGAATAAACTGGAGCCATAATGGGAGGAATTTTTGAAGAACCACGAGTATGAAAGAATAAAAGATGATGAAAATGTTTCACAACTGATGAAAAGCAACTATAATTACAGTTGTGACATAAACTCAATATAAAGAACATGGTTTAATAGCCATTACCAAAAATAACAATGCTGACCTTGGTGAGAAAGAGTTTGCTGTTGAGCAGGTTGGACAGCTGAATGAGCCCTTGCTCCACGGTTTGTCTACGACTCTCTGGAACGTCCAGATCTCGCTTCAGTGGCGACTCCTGGTGGCTAGGGAAGAAAATGCGCTCAATATAGGTTCGATAATCCAAGAAGGGGATCCCCGAGCCAACCAAATCACTAGACATGTCCATCATCTCTGTCATCAGATCTGTAAAAGAATAATTAAATTTGTACATGATTCAAACCTGTTTTGAAATGGATATTATTTTGTTAAAGGTGGATGGTACCTGTGAATTCTTTCTTGCAGCGATCTCTAACACTTGTCTCCAGGTTCTCCAGCTGGATTTGCACCTTCTTATAATCTCTCATGGCCTGTTTGCTTTTCCCCCTGAAAAAAATTGAGAAGATATAGATTGTGTTTTAGGTAAGTAAAGTAGTGTTGAGTGTAGTGTAAGTAGTGTTGGGTAAAAAATAAACTAATTTTTAGGATACTGCAGTCTATTCAGGACATCAAGGTATTTGTTTTCATGTTTACCTGTATATAAGGACGATGATAAGCACAATAAGTGCCACTATGGAGGCTCCCACTCCAACTCCCACCTGAGCCTCCACAGGAAAGGTAGACTGAGCTTGGCTGTCATACTGTACTCTGCCCAGAGAGAAATTCAGATTCCCCATTTTTACCTGAAAAGCAAATTTAAACACTTACCTTGTTAAATGTCAATGAGTAGCATGATTCATGTCATATCAAACTATGAATAATTTAAATTTACTGTAAATTCAGGCAGATTGTCCATCCCTCCCTGTTTGCTGTTGGCTGTTATTAATGGCTGCTGCACTGGAGGTTCACAGTACAAGTTGTTGCGGGTCAAGGTCTTCACTGAGCATACCCCCTCCCCAATCAGGGCCTCCACCTCATGCTTATAGATGGCCAGATCCAAATTTTCCCCCTACAAAGGCAAAATATAGTTTTTCACTTGTGTTATGCATACATTGTATTTGTTTTGGTATTTTAATTATCCAGAACTTGGGGTCATTTTCAAAAATAAAGTTAGTAGCACATTCAGCTTCACTGAAGGCACCAACCTCTACAGAGATTATGCTGCCTGGTTTGTGGTGATATGGTTTGGTAGGGTTATCGTGATTCAGTGGGTATAGCTTTGGGTTTGGTTCATATTTGAAGGTGTCAATCCCCACTGAGGTGAAGTCAAAATGAAGGCTATCCATCAGGAAAAGAACTTTGACCTTGGCCCTCCTTGCCTCTGAACCCACTGCCGGTGTGGAGCAGGTAATAAGGGTGGAGCTGTTCACACTGCACAGAGACTCATACTGGAGATACAGTTAAAGGCATGAGTAGCATTGCTTTAAATGTGTTTTTGCTTATAGCAATTAAAATTTAATTTTCACTTTATTTCTGTAGCATTACATAAATTCACCTGTTTGACATGACAGAGAGTGCCAAGGCATTCAGCATTTGGGACAATTCTCCTCTGCCTCTTCAGTGGATTGCTATGTTCATGACTTCCACTGTCAAAGCTCTGTCTCCTTTTCCTTCTTGGGGGTAGAGACTCAGGTGGACTGAGAATTACCCTCATTTTTGGCTCCTGAACAACGTCCAGATTCTTGCCGGAAACTCTAATAATTCGTCCTCCACTGTGGAAGAAGACAATGTTTACAAAAAGGATTATTGTTATAAAATAAGTAATTACTTTTGATCTAGTCCATATAAACTAAGTAATTACTTTTAATCTAGTCCATTTGGAGTACTCATAAATTTAAATGCTACAACAGTTCATAGGGATGTGTGCACTTGGAAAAAGATACATTAGAAAATATGCAGAAAGTGCTAATAAAAAAAATTAATGTATTAGATATAAGAACTAATTCAAAGTTGTAGTTGCGTGAGTAAATATAGTTGGTTAGATTCCATCAGCATTTAGCTACATTTGACTATATTAGAATAATACATAACAACATCCTGGAAAATTCAGTTTACTATAGTTTTTAACAAAATTCATCTCTCAGACACTGAGGCCATTTCCTGTTTTGAGACTCAACCACCTGAGAAAGCTTTTACTTGGAGCTGCCATTGTGATGTTGGGGTTGGGAGTATAATGATACACTAAACCCAGTAGATGTCGCTCTGCCCCTCCAAAGTGTATAGTGATGCTGTGCTCCCCAGTCCTGTTGCTACCTCTTGTTAAACAGATTATTTTATCCTCTTGGATGTTTAAGCTGGGGAAAAAAGGGACATTTTTTAATTAATGCAATTAAACCAATGTTTCAATTCATGTTAAATTATTAGGATCTGAACATTATCTGAATTCAGGTTCTGGCACAGGTGCTTACACCATGCAGGGTAATCCTCCAATTAAAACACTGACTTCACTTGGATGTCCGGTATTCAGACTCTGGCCCATGAGGGTAATAGATGAGCCCCCTGCCCTAGGGCCTCTTTGAGGAGAAATACTGCTTAGTACAGGATTCTGGAGATGGAGGGGTATAAAATGAGACAAGAAAATACAACAACTATAATAATAATAATAATAATAATAATAATAATAATAATAATAATAATAATAATAATAATAATAATACTTCTGTAGGCTTATCACTATCTTGGAATGCAATTTTACAGTAAGAATCCAATTCATAGGATCATGAACCTTGACCTAAATAGCTTTGTATACAGATATGTTAAGAAAATTACTTTTAATATAATAAGACCACTGGAGTTTAGTTTTCCACATACAAACACATATTCATCAGAAGGCACATTAACTGTTATGATTTTATATGAAATCTTCTATTATTTGTTAGTGTTTTTCTTTCTAATTTAGTTCTAAACATGTGATGATGCATTTAATGTTTTGAAATATTAATACATTCATATGATAAAATAATTATTTCACATAGCACTGTTATTGTTATTGAACCTTTTTTTGATTGATTTGATTGAATCATTGATTCCCTGCAAAGAAATTTTATTTCAAGTTTACATTTTGCATATAAAGCTTTTCAAAACTCTGTACAGAGAGGGATTGTAACTTGAAAAATTAAGAAAAATCAAACATAAATCAAAATTACTAATTTTATAATATAGAAACATGACATAAGACTTAAAGAAGACATCGTGGAGGAATATCGGTTCCTTTTTTAAATGTGAAACAGCAACAAACCTGGAAGCTGAATATCTGAGCAGACAAGCCAAGTCCTCCCCCTTGAACTTTCACCAAAGCCTGACCTTGCTTTTGTCCTCCACTCTTTCCTGTTACACATACAATTCTGAAGAGATAAAAGACAGAAGTGTGTCATATATTCAGAGAGAAAATTCTTGCAGTAGGTATTAAAGTGTGCTTATGACATACCTCGTGGAAACTTCATATCTACTGTTGATGACGCTGCAAGGGATTCCAGCCACTGTGACTGAGTTTTGGACATCTTCAGCTCGTTGGCCAAGATTAGATCCTGAAATAGTTAATACTGTCCCTCCCTCCACAGGTCCAGATAATGGATCCAGCTGAAACATAAAAATACCATATGTGAAGTATATCCTAACATCTTCTGACATGAGTAAAGAATAAATAATAAATAATAATTAACAATGATTTTATTTGTATTTTTTGTTAAATAAAATTAATGGATAACAATTTCTAAATCATTGTCAAATGCTTGTACCAGTATTTTGTTAAGATACAGAAATATTTTCCAACATCCCTGTATTAACACACAAAAAATTATGTTTCCTTTTCACAATATGAGCAAACTTGGCAAGTTCTGTATGTACGTAGATTGGTGGGGTATGGTAGGTGGAGGACAGACAGACAATGGGTGGTTGGATGGATGGATGTATAGACAAAAACATTAATCTGAAGCTTGATTGATGAAATATCTGTGTAGATTCTCATTCATCCAGGTCACAGTTATCCAAGGTAAGATTTCTGTGTCAAGTGGACTGTTTTCATCTCTTAAGTTCTGAACTCGCTGAGGGCAGAGCTTGAAAATAAAGCCCTTGTGGACCATTTGCATGCTAATGATCTGGGTGGTCACCTGAGAGTAATCGGCAGGGTCGTTGACCTAGGTCGTTGACCTAATTTCGCTTGTTTCAGAAGACCTAGTGACTCACCATCATGTGACCCAGGAGACACTGTGAACTTTTGGATAGTTGTTGGAAAGAAAGGAGGACTGCATTGTATGTGGGTGATAGGAAGTGCCTTAGCTCTCCACCAATGTTTAAGGATGTTTTTTCCTATTTGACATGGATGGGTTCCTTGACACCACTCTCAAAGGCAGTATCTGCAGCAGTATCTCTGGCCAGTATCCATACTTGACTGTCCTCAAAGGAGTGCCTGCTTCCGTGTCAAATTTGAAAAAAACATCCTTAAACAGGGGTGGTGGGCTAAGGCACTTCCTATCACCCACAAACAATGCAGTCCTCCATTCTTTCCAACAACTATCCAAAAGTTTACACTGTTTCAGAAGACCTGGTGACTCACCATCAGGTGACCCAGCAGACAAAGGGGAGACACACCAACCAAAACTAGGTCAACGACCCTGCCGATGACTCTCAGTTGACCACCTAGATCATTAGCACGCTAATGGTCCACTAGGGCTTTATTTTCAAGCTCCTATGCCCTTAGCGAGTTGAGAGAAGGTGAAACATCTTCAAAGAGATAGAGACAGTCTACTTGCCACAGAAATCTTACCTTGAAGATTGATGAATTTCTGACTCTGGTATCATGAAGTTACAGAAGGTAAAATGCAAAAAAAAAAAAAAAAAAAAGCATCAAAATGCAGTTTAGAGACACCCTTGCCTTACACATGTAAAAAAAGGAAAAAAAAACAAAACAAAAACATGTATGTATAAGAGTCTATCAGGATACTCATATGTCTGTTCAAAGAATGTTAAGACTCTTACAAAGTGAATAACAGGTGCAGGACAGGTGAACTGAACCTGCCCGTTGCAAGAGCCCTGGTACACACAGCCAGAGGAAGAGGCACCATCACACCAAACACAGCCATACTTAGGGTCAGCAGTACGGCAACGGCTACAGTCCTGTCTCCCCACTGAACAGTTGAACAGATTGACTGAAATAAAACAGAAAAGGTCAAGTATGTAAGACAACAGTCTACACAACACACAAAATCTGCTACTGCTGGACAGCAGAGTGACATACTGTTTAACTCTCACCATACAGATCCTCAGCACTATCTATGTGGAATTTGTTTTTTCTCCTCACGATGATCATGGCCGTATACTCCTCCATTAATGCTGAATACACATACTAAGAAAAAAGAACAATTGAGTGATTATCAAAATCATGTTTGTCTCTTTCTGATTTCTTAGTAATATGCGTTTGCATGTTAAAATTATATTGGATTTTATGGAAGCAAGGTATTTTGATTCACAGTCTAGAAACTTTTAAATCAGAGTTAGATGATTCAAAGCTCACTTCAGTAAATGCAAACTTAATAGATGTAATATATAAAGTAAAATGTTCCACACACTGAAAGTACATTCTGACCTGGTATGGTTGGCACACAATTAAGAAGACTGAAGGCTGAGTGACGTCTGGTTCTACAGATGCATCTATTACCACTGACTGATTGCCAATGTTCAGCACACATTCATAGTCCAATTTCTCATCCTAAGTACACATAACACATATAACATTGATACAAAGATGAATAATACATTTATTTATTAACAGCAACAGAAAATTTCAGAGAGTATTCAGATAATAAGATCTTAATATAAGTCTTAATTGTATGAATACATAGAAAATATGTAGAAATGTGGACTGAATAAGTCTTCTCTTGAAGATTGTATAGATTGACCCACAGTCCAACAGCTTGTTTAGCTCACAATCGTCAAAAAAATCACATGGTCTAGAGTTTAAAAAATAATTCAAATTTTTTATACCTAAATTTTTATACATAACAACTATCTTTATATTAAACATTAGACACTTTTCTTTTTCAAAAATTTCAATACAATATGGTACTGTAAACCAATTTTTACAGAAAACTATACAGTGTTTAGTAGCATCTATATTTTTTCTTCTGTATAATAGTAGACAAAAATTCTTGGTCTTGAATCCTTCCACTTGAGCTAGACAAATGTGTTACCATGTTTGTATGAATAGGCTGAATAGAAAATAGATTTAAATATTAAGCTATTATCTTTCTTAATATTAGACCATACTGAAATTGTGGATGATTTCTTTACCTGGAACAGGTTTAGGTGTTTTGCCAAAAGGGTGATTTTCCTCTCCACACTTACTGGAAGGAGAGCAGAACCCTGGACTCTCTCAATGCATGGACACTCCTGATGAAACATATATTTCATATAATTATAAATTATTGTTGTACCATAGCATATATTCAGTACATCCTTCAATATTCAGCATTCAAATACACATCAAAATGGTAAATCTAGTATAGGATTAGGTGATAATTTGGGCTCATGCTCTTGTTTGTCTTTAACTCTTTCACTTTCTTCCTATTACCATTATTCAGGTTTATAGCATATTTCTGCAACCAGAGTGTAATCTGACAACATATAGACCTAATAATGTATGAGAGCAACACATGATTAAGATACCATGAAAGAAGCCCAACAAAATCATCAAAATGGAATCATAGTACTGCTAGTACAATTGACACACAAAAATGCAAAGGAAGGAAAATGTATATTGTCTTTCACTATTCACTGCAGATATTGTGCAATGTGGAGATAGATAGATAGATAGATAGATAGATAGATAGATAGATAGATAGATAGATAGATAGATAGATAGATAGATAGATAGATAGATAGATAGATAGATAGATAGATAGATAGATAGATAGATAGATAGATAGATAGATAGATAGATAGATAGCATCATAACATTCTATCAGTGAAAAACAAACCAGTGTAGTAGTAAACAGTGAAAACACAATATCAGTGACACTAATGTTTATATTATTTTTGGTGTTCTATTTTAAGAAGACTAGATAAATAATAAATCTGAGTAATTTATATCCCAACTGTGGTCTGCACTTTCATGCTTTGTCCAGTTAGACTCTAGTCCACTGTAGCATTCTTCATGCCTTACTTGAAAAGAAAGCATAAAACATTCTTCCAATGGTTAACCTAAGCTTCTCATTTGACTTAAGCAGTTAGCAACTTTAACTGTGCATGACTCTGCAGTCTTCACTCACCATGGAATGAAGGCCAGTGAGAGAATATGAGTTGCAGTCTCTAGAATTTGTTAAACTCACATCCGTTTTAAAGCCAATTGCTTCACCAAATAGTCTTAAAAAGCTCAGATCAGATTCTACCTTGCCACTAGTGCTGATAGGTAATGTATTTTGGGAGGTTTGGTAAGTGATGTGCATGGTTTCAATGTTCTTATAATTTGAAAGTCCTCTTGTGACACTGCTAATTCTCATTGTCACTTCAGAGAGAGGCCTGTCTGTTGTGGTGAAATCAATGTGGGTAAAGATCCTGACAAAGGGTGATGTTGTAGGAAGGGCAAAGGATGATGTGGACTTGGATGATGTTACTGAGAGGGATGATAAAGGGGTAGCTGCGCTGGTGGGTGCAGGTGCCACTGTGGGTGGGGGAATGTTTTTTGTTGTCATTGTTGATCTTGCAGCTGCTGTGGAGGTACTTGCTGCTGGTAATGTGGTTGTAGCAGGCCAGGCCAGGGGAGATAAAGGGGTCAGGTTTCTGGTGGGTTGTTGCATGGTAGGTTTGAACTAAAATTCAACAAGGATGGAATGGAAAAGGTGAAATCAAGAAAACAAAATCAAGTAAAGTATGCAAATACTTCAAGCAGTAAATTATTTCATATATATATATATATATATATATATATATATATATATATATATATAATATATACACACACACATATACAGAGTAAAGTATACATATATATACATATATATACATACATATATATACATATACACACATATACAGAGTAAAGTATACATATATATACATACATATATATATATACATATACACACATATATATGTATATGTGTATACATATACAGTACATATACAATATGCAAAATACAATATGCAACATCTACAAATTAAGGTATGTTGAACTATTCTAGCACTTTTATTTAATTGCTTAACCAATGAAATGCAGTCGTTCTTTAAACTCTTAAATACAGTTAGTAAAGCTATATACATAGCTCAAGGTATCTTGAGATAGTCAGCAAAGAACATTGGGCCTCATTCACGAACCATTCTTACGAACAAATTTCTTAAGTCCCACTTACGAACATTTTACGAAGATTGTGGCATTCATGATTTTCTTCTTATCCTGGATTTATGCGTAGGTAAGAACAAATCCTACGAACACTCAGGAGTACTCTTACGCACATTTCAGTGTCGACATGTTGGCATGGTTGTGTTTTCTTCTCTTGTGCAGTTCAATAAAATTCAATACAGTAAACCCTCGTTTATCGCGGGGGTTACGTTCCGCAAATAACCCGCGATAGACGAAATCCGTGAAGTAAACAGCTTTATTTTTTACAATTATTTTACAGGTTTTAAGGCCGTAAAACCCCTAACCACACACCTTTATACACTTTTCTCACAGGCTTTAACGTTTTCTCACAATTAAGCACTTTCAAAGTTCAAACTTCTTCCACCGCCTTTTGAGTGCAACCGCAAGTGCACTGCTGCATAATACTGATGCGCTGGAAAAAAAAATGTGCGAAGCCGCAATAAGTGAACAGCGTTATAGCGAGGGCTTTAGGGGATCGAGGATATGCCCTGGCTCCCTGGCTGTTGACACCACTGACCAACCCTCAGACTCCACAGGAAATTGTATTCAATCAGATGCATGCGCGCAGACGCTCCACCATTGAACGCACCATCGGCATTTTAAAGGGGCACTGGATGTGTTTGGACACAGCAGCTGGCAAATTGCTGTACAAACCGGAGAAGGTTATTATTTATTTTTGTTATAAAACCTGCTTAGATTACGTTTATTCATCTAACGTATGACTCTCCCTCACCATTACAGGTCTGTAGGATAATCATGACTGCTGTCTCCTGCACAACATCGCTATGAAGCATAGTGTCCCTCTTCCCCCTCAGCCACAACCCCGTGATGATGTACGTCCTGACGCAATGATGGGGCCAGACTGCAGGCACGGGTCGAGCGTAATTAATTGCCCGTTTGTGAATAAAATGCATTATTGTCACAATTTCAGTCTAACAGTCTTGATTCACTTCAAAAATATTTGCTTTGGCCGTTGTGCTGCTTTTTATTCTGTCTACAGGGCCCTGCTGCAGCTCCTTTTATGGGCATTAATGGGCGGTGACTTATGCTAATCGTATGTTAATTAGACTCACCTGGCACGTGCTCCCAACTTACAAATAGATGGCATTCATCAATCTAGGAACACAGCTACGAACATTTCTGACACTTACGAACACGTTGATGAATCTGACGTAGGGTTTTCTTAAGAAACTTCTTAAGAACAACTTAAGAAAGAATCTAAGAAGATTCTTAAGAACATATTGGTGAATGAGGCCCATTAACTTTAATGATTTCTGTTACCAGTTCTAACATTAATTTCAATAGGCTTCAATATGCTTTAATTGTGGCAGCCTATAATATAAATAATGTGTATACAATGTTCATTTGTTGAATTTTTTTCAGTAAAAGTTGATGGAAGCAAAATGGAAATGGTGCTTTTAAGTGGATTCCACAGAACAAATCCACAAAAATAATATTTAAAATTTGAACAATCTTTCAATTCACTCACATTCTGATTGAAGATGGTGACTCCTTTGCGGCAGAGCTGTTTATGTGTACAAATATGTTGGTGGATACACCAGTTACACCCCCAGCGACTGCTAACACACCCCTGGCATCTGTAAAAACAAAAGAACAAAATAAAAGAATGAAATTTAGAGCAAAAGTTGGTTCATGGGCCTCAAAACATTTAAATTTATTGTTTTAACTGTTCAAAACATGGATGTTTTTCATTGACAATCGAAGAGAGCAAAGGAAAAAAACACTCCAGTCATTCCATCAAATAAATTCCGGAAAAGAAGAAAAAATAAATAAAATCAACCCCTGCCAGAGCAGCCTATTATTCAATCAGGAACTCTTGTACATATCACTAGCTGAAAATTCCTTAGATTTTATGTGTTTACTCACGGGCGGTGTCCTGACAGCTGCTGAACCAAGCTGCAGTTGTAAAAGGTAAATTCTGTCTCTGCCACTATCACTTTCATGAAACGCAATGATAGAGTCACGATGACAAAATCTGTATGAAAACAAATAAGTTATTTTTGTGAGGGTTTTTTTCCCAATTGCTATGTTTTTGGGTTTAGAATGCAAAAAATTATAGTAACATAAATCACATATACCATCTCCATGGTCAATGGCGGGCAGACTATTCACATCAGGAGTAGGGCATATCACACCAGAAGTGGTAAGTGAGGCTTGAGTTTGAGTGTCTTGGAAAAAACAAGAGTAGAATTCTCCCTTTCCAAGACTGGGGAGGCCTTCAACAAACATTACAATCTAGGGCAGAACAAGACAGAGAAATCAAAAAAACATGTACTGAGCAGGGACAAAGCCATTTTCAGCCATCACTTACATTACTTTTTTCCCCACGACTGATGTTATAGAGACTAAGATGGTGAATACTGAGGCACTGCTGTGTCTGGTTAAAACTCCAAAGCCATTGACCCTGGACAGATCCCTGCTGACACTCCCAGCGTTGACCACATCTGAAGCACCAAAGAATAAATAGAGTGACGACACAGTGACAAATGTTCACAGTTGTGATGTAGGTTTCTTTACAAGACTGACCGCCCCTGCAGGACACACCAACCACAGTAGGGGTCTCTAGCAGACAGACAGGACTGACAGTCCAGGCGATCTCCACATTCTGCAACAGGACGTTTTTCGACCTTATATTAAAGAAAGAATGTTGGCCAGTGAGCAGATGGCAAAAAAGGAAAGAAAGGCAAACCCAAAACATTTGCTGTCAATGGCAAATGATTGCATTAATACAGAAGAGGCTTATCCAAGAATATTTTAAGAGACAATGCAATGAAATTGTCAACAAATTATATCAAAGCTGTTTATCATTTGCTAAATATTACATTATAATTGAATGACTAATTTGTTATTACCTCTAGTACATGAATAGGCATGGACGATACACAGAAAAGGTTTTCATTTTATTTTTATACTAGTGTTAGTATATGAGAACTCTCTACCAAAACAGCTCAACTACTTCCTTGTGCCACTTGTATACTTACTCTATTTTTGGTCATGATGTAGATATGTGTTCCATTGTGGTCTAGTAACAGATCCTTGTTAATGGGAGAGTTCAGCTGGATTGTTATATTTGCATATTCCTTCACCTCTCCACCTTGACCCAAATATACCTGTACAAAGAACACAAAAAACAGTAATAAAATGGACTGGATTAGTAATGGATTGATACGTACTGACATGATTTGGGAGTAATCTGGTCAACTGCTCTACATGCAATACTAAAATATCAGCTGAAAATATATTGTGTAAGAAATAAGTTGTTGAACTGAGATGGTCAAACTCTAATCAAATCAAACTTATACAAAATTGGTACAGGAGTGGCCATAAATGAGATTACAGCACAGTTGAATCTAATTTAAAGCACAGGAAGACAATTCTGACTTAAGCGATTCTCCGACGTTTAAACTCTCATATTACCTCATGTTAATAAGATTTACATTTTTTAAATCCCTATTTCCAAGAGGCTCTCACTTGATCATCAACAGAATGGAGACAGCTGTTTAAAGGATGCAGTCAACATGTAATAGCATGAGAACCAGCTCAATACTGGCTGGTGTTTTGAGTCCCCAAATTTTTTCAAGATATACAAGTCAAAATACTATGCCTTGTTTATTGAGTCAAAATAATAAGAATAGAGACCATACATCAGGTTTTGTTTAGATTAAAATTGTACCTTTATTTTTGTAGCACCCTGTGGCCGGGCCTACGCCCATGGGGCCCGGCAGGGGCCAGCCCAAACCGGCTATGTGGGCACCCCCTCCCCCAGTGGACCCACCACCCGCAGGAGGAGCATGAAGGGTCCGGTGCATTGTGGACTGGGCGGCGGACCAAGGCAGGGGCCTTGGCGCTCCGATCCTCGGTTATGGAAATTGGCTTTCAGAACATGGAACGTCACCTCTCTGGGGGGTAAAGAGCTGGAGCTTGTGGGGGAAGTTGAGTGCTCTCCTCCACACATAGCGTCAGCTTGGGAACCCCAGTCCTTGAGGGGGATTGAGGGTGAGAGACGGAGAGCTGTGGTGGGCCTTTTGCTTACATCTAGACTATCTAGCTTGACGTTGGGGTTCTCTCGGTCGAGCGAAAGGGTTGAAGAGATATCAAATCAAATCTGGTGTGCTGCTGCTGGGTTGGAGCGAAAACCTGCAGCCACACGGCCCTTTGTGGAACAGTTTGGACACCCCTGGCCCAGACCTTTGCAATTATGACAATAACATTCACTTTCCATTAATGCTCTTGGAAACATCCGTCCATCTTCTACCGCTTGTTCCTCCACTGAGGGTCGCGGGGGGACTGGAGCCTATCCCAGAGCAATAGGCGGAGGCAGGGTACACCCTGGACTGGTCGCCAGCCAATCGCAGGGCCAACACAGAAACAAACAACTATTCGCTCTCACACTCACACCTACGGGCAATTTAGAGTTTTCAATTAGCCTAACCCCAATCATGCATGTCTTTGGACTGTGAGAGGAAGCCGGAGTACCTGGAGAGAACTCACGCGGGCACAGGGAGAACATGCAAACTCCACACAGAAAGTCCCCAGCCTCAATTCCAACTGGGATTCGAACCCAGAGCCTTTTTGCTGTGAGGCGACAGTGCTAACCACCACCACATTATGGTGTATATGTGTGATACCTTGTGGAGTGTTCCCTTTGTGTCTCCAAGGAAGGCAATACTGTGTCCATCTCTTACACTGACAGCTACAGCAGTAAGACGATGAGAGAATGTTTCCAAAACAGCTTCAGCTTCTTGGGGTTTTCTACTTGCCATTGGACTGGGAGTGTGGTCAGAGCCACAAGGATAGGCTTTAACAGTATTCTGCAAGAGAAAAATAGGTTTAGTCTTTAAATTAACAAGTTTGTAAATATCCCCTTTCTATGTATTTCTGTCTGGCTCTGTTCTCTTATGTTGGTGGTTTTCAAAATATACTCTTCCTTGTCAGAGCACATTAAGCAGCAGCAAAGCTATATCCCGTTTAGTTAGATAAATGATGCCATTAAACAGTTCTGCGGGAAGGCATGACCTGAACAGATGCACTCCAGCATAGAGGGTCAATGGAGGTCTGCAGCGAGGCCAAACTATATGTGGGACAAGTGGAAACTTTGGTTTGTTTTAAATAAGGACCTAAATACAAGGCATATTTGTCTAACTTACTGTTTGCTTTTTTGAGACCATTAAAGTTATTCATGTAGACACAAAGAGTAGAAAATATTTCACTGTGTATGTGTGTGGAACATAACCATGCATGACTGTGTAGCCTACACAAAATGAAGGAGACATGCTATTCATGATTCATAGACCATAGATTCATTAAAATGTTTTGTGTGTTACTCTCAGTTTTAACCATTTATTAAAATAATACAAGAAAATGGCGATAAAATGATGCAAATATTTAAATTATATCTATTACATCCTTACCAAAGGCAGGTTAGCACAGCTGGACTTGACCTCATATTCTATGTAGGCAACCTCTCCCTTCCCCCATATGTGGCCGCTGTTGGTATAACAGAGATCCCGGGTGGAATCGAAGTGTTGGTCAAGTTCATCCAGTGGGTAAATGCAAAGGGCTGAGGAGTCCAGTGGATTGTTGTTTGTAGAACTGGGGGTTCTGGAAAAGACTCCAAGGAGAGCATCACCTTCTCTGCCTTCAGCCAGTCCCACCTGTTTCACCAAAGGCATTGAGAGAATGAAATATCAGCATAACCTTGACAAAAGTCCTGATATAATTTCAGTTAGAATGCCACTGTTTATTATCAAGTATGTGTTCAAAAATAAATTAGACGCAATTAAAATTTAGAGAAGCATTGGTACCTGGGCAGCCTGAAGCAGGTTGTATGTTCTGGAGGATGCAGAAGGGGATTGGCAGACAAGAGGAACTTCCACATAGGAATAATAGGAAGTGTCATTTAGACACATTCTTGCAGCAAAGGTATGGTATTCCCTTAATGGTGATTTGATGTCACGGCGGTAAAATAAGAAGTATACATTTGTGTGACGTGTAAATGCCATTACAAAATGGTGATCATATTCAGACAAGCGCCCAGTCACAGCCAATTTGGCTGTCTCTTCATAGGAAAAGATGGGTTCTGTAGAAATGTGACGAGTGGATATGGGAGGGTGACTGGCTGTATAGCCCCTGCCTACATACATCACTGACTTTTCGCCACCATTAAGCTCTACTACCAGCCCAACTGTTGACACCAATGGATCATTTGCTGCAACATATTGTGTATCTACAGGCCTTTCAGTTGAGAAAATTATTTTTTTGATTGATCTTAGGCTACGTTTCTGGCAAGTGCCTTGGTAGATGCTTCCACAGGTGATCAGCTCCAATGCTTTAGGATCAGCAAGCAATAATTTATTGTGATTACTGGTTTTTCTAGCTTGGGGACAATTAGCTTCAGTCACTGGGGGAAGGCAGTCCTTGCTATCACTCACTGGACCCGTGGTTTCCTCTTGCTCAAGGTGTAATCCCTCTGATCCATCCAGCTGGAACAGATGGTCTCTGGCTCCAAGATACACAGTCCCCACAGAGGGATCTGGGTGGAGCACCAAATGTTGAAATTCAGTGTCATTAAATGAAAAACTAGGGTAGGAATGACTATAAATCGTGCCAAAGATGATGAGGTGTAAGAACAGGGTTGAGTTTAGAGCCTTCCAATACAGCATGGCAAAAGTCCTGAAGAAAAGAAAGAGGTGAGTTAGCTGCTAATTAAAGAAAATATCAGCATAAAAAGACTGCATTGATAATAAAGTACAGCAAAAATGGCAGGTTTTCCAATTTGGTCATGTATTTTTTATTTTATTTTGTTTGGTGTAGTTTGAGAAATATAGCAACAAACAGATAATTTAACAGACAATAAAGTAAAATGATATTAGCTCACCACAAAGAGATGCTGTAAACTATTTTTTGTGATCCACAAAGATCCTAAACAGAGTAAATAGGGCTTTTGAAAGTAGTTGAAAGTTGTTTCAATTCTCATCCGAAAGGCTTTTTTGAGTTCTGACGGGTAGTTGACACTACTTAAGCCAATGTGGTATGAAAGGGCTGAATGCCCATCATAGGGGAGTAGGTTTCATGAGTATCTGTCGTCACCTCGGTGTCCAGTTGACTCTTTGCTAGACCTTTATGGATTAATATGACCTGGAGGAATGAGAACCTTCATGTCCATATTTAATTGTGATATATTTTGGAGCTTCGCATAATGTGTGTCTCTATAATGAGACTCTTAATCAAACAAAACTGTTGAGTACAAGTTATACATTGGTGTACCTTGTCTTTACAAAGGCTAAAGACACTCTCGTTTGACCCTATAAAAAATTGACCCTATCTAGAAATAAAAAATAGTATTTCTAAATTATTTACTGCTAAACAAGGCTGTTATGGACATTAATATGCTCATTCAAATAATCATTGAAGTTATCCACATTTCTTGAGTTGAAGTATCTCATTGATGTTACAATTCTATTTTTAACCACTTAACTTTGAGGGGTTTAAATCCCTTATGTTGTCAGAAGCAGTTTGCCCATGGTCAGGAACAGATTTTTTTCATCTACTCCAGTGAGCTAGGCCTTTGGTTGTGGTACATTGGTGAGTACCAAATATTTTATTTCAGGTAGAAGAAAGGCTCATTGCTTTATGAGCTCAATAACATAACTGTTGTCTTTACAACCTATATTCATATGAGCAGATAAAGATTAATAATAATTTTGGTGAGTGCACAAGACAAATATCAACATCTATCACACTTAAGTAAAACATTATTTGACATTGATCCAAAATTATTCATTGCTGTCATTCAGACTATTTTAATCATTAGGTTTTTTTGGACTGTGAAACCTTTTTCAGAGTATAAAAGGATTATAGAAGGACTATAGTGTATAGTTATCGCTTCTTTAAATCTACATATATTTTCTTAAAAGTCTTCCACATCCTTGAATTTATGTCTTTTTTTCGTAGATAAAGAAAAAGACAAACTGATCACAGTCATATTCTCTGAATTAAATTAAATTATATTTAAATTCGGATAAGGTTTGATTCATTGAAATGCCATAGCATGTACTACTGTTACTACTGTTACTACTGTACTGATAGCCTTACCACTACATGTTGAGGTGCCATTCAACTTTCAAAACAACAACTCTCATCTCATTTCCACAGCTGCCACTCAGTACCTCTGAAGAGTGGTTTGAGGACAAGAGAGCTTACACATCAGAGATAATATACCTTTTAATTATTAAATGGGTGATTGAACAGGCTCCACTGAACTTTCACTGACCTCACTGAGAGAGTATGTGTAGAGGATATACACACACACACATATATATGAGAAATTTGGCCAAATATATGAGAAATTTGGCCAAATATATGAGAAATTTGGCCAAATCACAGTCCTGCAAGACTGGCCTCTGACACACCTGGTCCAGTGGATTCCTCCGACCCTGATAACATATGTAGTGCATAGAGTATGTACAGTGCACTGGTGACACTGCAGTCAGAGCCCCGAAGTACCGCCTTCTTCTGGACTAACTCGATCATACACTGTAACAGGAAAATGGATCATCTCTGTTTAAAATTAGGAATATTTTCTACACACACTTGAAAAAAGATGGTCATTTTGCACAACCTGATCATATCATGTGGGTACATACATGGCTATCAAAAGTAGTAACTAAAATGTACAAGCAGATCATCAGAATCGATTAACTGAGATAAAGCACCTGCACTTAATAACTGTCAGATAAAGGGAGAAAAAGTAGCGTCATTCAGAAGAGATGTATATATGAATTGCACAATATTATGAAAAGCAGATATATACATACTGACGGAAATGAAAATGGGCCAAACATGATGACTGTCAATGGCTATCTCTCTCCCCTCAGTTAACATACAGACAGAGAAGGTCTCTCTTGGTCTCATTGGTGTGCTAAAAAGACTCTGTGTCTGTCTACTGGTGGAGGGAATAGTGTCCCTTTCACAGCTCTCCCATCAAGGGGCTGTGCTGAACGGACACAGGATAAAAGCCACTTCCCTTAGAAACTGAGTCAACACACATCAACATGAGTGTGGACACACAACACTGTTTTCAGGTGTGAAACATCCAAACACACACTTTTTTTGTGAATAGTGGTTCTTTTCTTCTTCGAAGAGGACAGAAGAAGTAAAAAAAAACCCTCTACCCAGAATTGCCAGGTGTTTAAGACACACTGAATGGTCCAGACTGACAAACACAACATCCACTTTAAGAATAACAGATAGGAATCTGATGACAGTTGGTTAATGTTCTTTCATAATAAATGTATAATTAATATCACTCAAGATATGCAGTGCAGTATCATGATTCTCAGAAAATGCATACATCACTAAGAATTCTACATAGCCTCTTTTCATTTTTTGAAATTCCCTGGATTTCTTCAGATTTCACTAGCAATCTCTAATGCAAAACATGACATGCTGCAGGTAAGGTGTACACATGCTGCACACACACACACACACACATGCAGAAGTGCAGTAATCAATTGATTAATAATCAATGAATGTAATGATTAATTGATTAATTAATTTAAAAAATGAACAACTGGTATGACAACTATAGCTACTTCAAAACCTAGTGTCTGGATGCTCGTCCCTTGCACCAGCTAACTTCATGTTCTCTCTCACTACATTCAAATAAATACTCTTGGCAATTTCAACCTCACCACCATTCTGCTGATCACCAACTCTCCTCAGGCTTGTTCTGCAAAATGTCTAACATGCACTGTCCCTCTGATGTACCAATTCCCTATACATCTGTGTTGTTCCTAAGGAGAACCTCAACATTTTATTGCTGCTTTGCATTTTTATCTCGATATCACTATCTGTAAAACATCCAACATTACTGCTCTCACCATATTGGACATCTTCCTTTCATCCTTGCAGATACTTGACACATCAGACTCAACATTTTGCTCCACCAGTTCCAACCTGCTTGGAAAGTGTTTTCACCTCTTTTTTTATATAATCTCTGTTGCTTGGGACCTTCTTAGTCTCTATTGTCTATAACCTCACCATTCCACCTGGATCCCATTCATCTCCTTTCCAGGGCATACCTCATCTTCAATCATCATAGTCCTTGGAGATTCTCAGAATGTCTCAGAGCTGGTTCTTGGAATACCACAACATTGCCTTACAGCTCCCATACATACCCTATACCACTCCCACCCCATACAACAATACAGTTCCATGCTTGTCATGTTTTTGTTTTTGTCATGTCTTCCCTGTCATGTTTTTCTAGATGTACAAATGCAGAGCCCATCTTGACTTCTTTTCCATTTTCAGGTTCCTTTTTAACTTCATCCTCGGCTCTGTGTGCCTCACAGCAGTCAGTGAAGGGTGATTACAAACTTGCAAGTTTCTATTATTACTCCTATTTTGAATGAGAAATGTTTTTTCATGCTGTTTATGAATAACAAATAAAAAATGTATAACTATTTAAAATTGTAAAATCATAACCCTAATTTTATATTACCGGTAATTAACATTTATATTAAATAAATCTGGATGAAAAATTATGACGAAAAAGCATCCACATAATAACAAGTTAAGAATAAATTAATATTCTCAATATTAATACTCATGTATTTTTTATCAAAATGTTTTTATCAAAATGTCATTCAAAACATAGGGTATAATATATTTTACATTAAATAGAAACACATCAAATACATAAACATATTAATGGACCACAATTGAAATTTGACAAAATTTAGGATCAGTTGCTTTTGTGCTTCCTTTTCAGTACCATCATTGCTACCAAATAATATCCGTGGCAAGACTTCAGCTTCAAATACACAAGCCAAGAGAGCCAAGAAAGAAAACTAAGTACAATAACGAACTGGTTGAATATAAAAAAAGACAACAAACTGAAATTGTTAGTCTTCTGGCAGGATTTGGCCTGAATTTTATCTAGCCATATGCACAGGAAAGCATGATATAACTGAGGTTGCACTAGCAGGGTCATTGTCAGGGTGCTCAGAAAGTTGCAGCTGGACACAACAGTTTTCATTTGCTTGCAGATGTTCTGGATACATTGCATATGGTTTATACATAATTATTCACTTCAACTCACATGCACAAACATACAGTCAAACACTGCTCCCTTGGCATTCACAGCACTCAATAGCATGAGTAAGGCCTTTGTTGTACTCCGTTGTCTTGACGACGTGCCTGGGTGGACTGAATAAAAACTGGAGGTCTAGCTGTTCTAGCCAGTCGGCATTTTAATCAGCTATTTGCAATGTCTGTGGTCTGTCCCCTGTGTTTATAAAGGCCACAAACACAGCTTCTTTCTGTATCTGACACATTTATAGTGTCATTGTATGATCACATGGGCTCCTGATGGAAACACCATGGCTAATATTCTATTCCATTATAGACAGGCACAATGGATTATGGGAATAATGAACCATCCTATTAAAACCCCAAACATCCTAGAATTATTTATACTATTGGAATATGTAGATGGATTGAACTGTATTATTTATGAACTAATGGGTTTGAGTCTCATAACCCATTGCAAGCCTTTGACTCATAACATTTTTAGAGTCACACCATCCCCCAAAGTTTCACACAAAAATCCCCACTCTCATTGGTCACTATTCCTGGTATCACAGTGGCGTATCTGGATGCCACATATATTCCAAAATGTTTAGTCAGGGATTTTCTCTGCCTATTGTATACAGAACTGCTTGTAAAAAATGCCACAGTGGGAAGGTTACTTTACTCCTTAACAACTTCTATTTCTTACAGCAGGAGCCTATTCTTTGTGTTTTAGAAGTATAAAGTGTTATGATCACTGACCAGATTGCTTAGCTCCTTGTAAATTGACAATGGACTGCTGTACAGTCTGCACTAACTCACTGACTGCTCTGGTTGAAAAGAAAAACAAAAATTGTGGGCATCTGCAAACTCTGAGTTATTGTATGCATGTAAGGCACCCTTGAAATAAATTTAAATTTATATTTCTAACGCTACATTTTTTTCTGACTAGTATGGCTGCAAAAACTGAATAACCCATGATATTTTTTTATCTACAGTAGGGTACCCATGCAGATATAATCAAACAGAAGCCCTTAAATGGGGCTAGTAATGGTTGCTGATTGGTTATCCATTCAAATTAAGGTTTCACAGTCCAAAAGAGTGGTTGCTCATTCAGTAATGGTGGATAGTTCCGGGTTTAAGTTCAGTCCATGTTCCAGATGGTAAATGGCAAACTGCTTAACAACAGTCATCTTTTCAGGAACAAAAGCATGACATTCAGAGAAAAAAAATCTAAGAAATCCTGAGACTCAGAAATTCTGAGACATATGATGTAAAAAAGACAAGTTGGCATCATGCATGTTTCAAATTTCAACAGAAATCTAAAAAAGATTCAATCATCTATCATTTACTTAAGCCATTTGGCAGCTACTGCTGGAAGTTTAGTCTCAGCCAACAAAATGTGTTTAGCCATTTATAAAGTTTTCAAGAAACTGCAAACGACAACCATGGTGATGTATGATTTCAGGCTGGTCAAGCTGACTTAAACACAAATCTAACAGTGATTCACAGTGCACTTTGGGTTCCTTTCCAGATACCACATAAAATTCATGCTAAGACTGGTAATGCTAAACCTGCAACTCATGAACAAGTACAGACATGTCTAAAATGCCATTCAAGCTAAGAGCACACAGGAAATAGTGTGCACAAAGAGTATCTGCTAATCATCATTTGTAAGGAATTTAATATTGCACGGTATATGAGTGATATACAGGTCAAATATGACCTGTATCTGCTTTGTTACAGAAATCAGATCATAAATGACAGTCACAATGAATCTGACATTTTTTTAATCAGTTTCTGGGCACTTTCAAATGTTGTGCTGAATCCAATGTATCTGATTTTCCAGGCCGTTTTCTGCACCGCTGACAAAAACAGAAATGTGAAAACAATAAACATGGAAAACAACAATGATGGAGCTAGCCAGTGGAGGGAAGTGCTAGTGCTAGAACTTATTAGTACTTGGGGTGGAAATGGACACCCTCTCTGAGATTAAACCCTCATCTCCCACAGAGAGATTTGTGCTTAACATACTCTTGTTGCTTTATTTTGTAAATAATATGAACCTCAGTGTAGGATGGGATGGGGGTAACCTCAGAACAAAACAATCATTATCAAAGGTTAAGAGTGATTCTAGATATTATTGATTACACAAACTTGTTGAATTAAGCGGTCATTTGATGTTATTGTGGAAATCTGCTGTAGGAGGAGTCACTCTGGAAGTCTAAATAGAGCTAATGATTGAAATACAATGCTATAGACTGGGTACTGCAGTAAGGTAATCATCCTCCCATCACTGATTGTGTCTCCGATTAGTGTCAGAAAAGAATATATGCCAGAAAATGAACAACTGCCAATCAACCTGCTCCAGGAAGTGTTGAGACATCTTTATTGAAAGGAGAATGCAAGATAGGGGAAAGGGGATGGAATGAGATTTATTTGAGTTTTTGAAAACAAAGGCCTGTAAAAAGGCATGGAAGATGTGCCATGTATGTGTGTTCATGTAAATACTACTTCTTGACGACCAGAATACACATATCACAGTGAAATTATGGACATTTTTAAGAAGTAACTAATTGAATTGCTTAATTGTTAAGGCTTGGTTAGAATAAGTGTTAGTGTTACACATGAAACTATTATGGTGAGGATAAGGAACTGAGGAGAGCATTATGTTAATGAAAGTGGTGTGAAGGGTAGGGTGCACGAGATGTAGCGAATCTGAAATTCCCAAGGGCCCTCGAGACACCTGGGACCATTAATGACTGATCAAACTCAGGGGTTTAAACAAGAACAAGGCAGAGAGAAACAGTCAACAGAATGGAGTGAAGGGGAATATACAAGAGAGAGAAAGAAAGTGGGGTAGTGAACAGAAAAGTAGAAATAGATTTTAATCATAAGAGAGACAAATAAATTCACCCGACAATAAATAAATAAATAAATAAATATTAGACAATAACCATACCAGTTCATATCCATCATAATCGCTTGGTTTCAAAATCTGAATATGGTTTAAATATATTAATCTTTCTTCTTGGTTGCACTCCAGGGAGGGACTGGCATGAAGGGATGCCTGGCATTGTTGATGAAGCATTGAATAAAGAACTGGGTCTACTCCCTAAACCAAGGGTACTGCTTAGAAATACATTATTAATGAGAATGCCTTGGCTGATGCTTGGGAATATTTTCAGTAGGTCTGTGATGACCCCACCCTACCCCCGCTTTCTTTGTTTAGTCAGCACGGCCACACCAATGTTACTTTTCTTCCCATAGTGTTTTTTAGCAGTCTGGACACACCCTAAGGGTCAGTACTGTTAATTATTTATTTTCAGCATTGTGTCTTACACTCTTTCATTTATTTAGCAATGTTTTGTGAGCTATTTAGCATCACTGTGTTGTTGTCGTGCCTGCTTTAGTTATTTACACTGAGAAAAGATATATGATTATATTTATATCTTTCAGTTAAAACATGCTTACATACTATTATCATACTGTATGTATGGACTGGTTAAAAATGACATACTTACACCCTGACATAAAATAAATAATAATAACAATAACAATAATAATAATAATTGTTGTTGTTGTTGTTATTATTATATTTCTGAGGATGATACCTGATGAGCAGGTGATGTGAACTGTGTGAATGTGATAGATCATTCGCCATTATCATTCATCGGTGCTCTTTCTTAGTTATGGACTTCTATTGCTGACATCTCTAACCTCTGACATCAGACCACAGATAAATCTGTATGAACTGGCTAAAGCTATAAGTGACAAGTCTCAAGGGCAACTGTGGAGCCCAACAAAAGAAATGGTCTGAACAATAACAGGAGCTTCACAAATGTCAATATACTAATGTAAGAAGAGAGGGAAGAGGAAGATCCATTTTATACGGAATGTGAAAACACACACACACGCAAGTGCTCAGCACGTGCGTGCCCACACACACACTTAATGTGTTAGCACTGAATAGAAGTGTTAAGTAGGGAACCAAGTGGGAGAGATTATTTGAAAAAAACAGAGGTGTGGAGACATTTACTCTCTGTCTGTAAACAATCTACATGTTTTATTGTCCACAGAAAAAAATCGGAGTAAAAAGGTTCTATGAAAGCTATATCTTTAATCAAAAATATATAATCCTCAATAAATTAGGAGTTAGGAGTTGATTAGAAGATTACAAGTTTGTGTATATCCAAACAAAACACCAACTTCACATAATCTGTGTTGATGTCACTTACAAAGAGTGTGGTGCTTAGTTATCTGGGGTTATCAGAAGATGCTTATGCCCATTGATCTTTCACAGGTCTTTTTGATCAGAGAGCAAAAGTCTAGTTTTTTTGGAGGCTTTCAAATCTTGGAGTAATCAACCTTATCTGTCCTAACTCCATACTCTTCAGAAACCATTTACCAGATGCAGGGGTTGAAGTGTTGGGTATAGATACAGTATAACTGTATATCTGTACAGCTTTGTTTGGACATAGTCAAAGTTAAAGGGCAGTAAGAATCATCAGATACTAAAACTAAGAATTGTGTTTTGCAAGCCAAATACCAAGGCCACAAAGGGTTCCTCAATCAGCACAATGCTTTTCATCTTCTTAGGGCCTCAGTATGTGTTCTACTCCCACACCCAAATGGAGCACAAACGTGCAGAGAAGAATGTGCCATGAGGAACTACCAGCTGTTTAAGTGGACCAGTATGGATAAAGCCCACAGTGCCCACAAATCTTCAAAATCTATGATGCACACTCACACGTAGTTCAATATGAATATTCAATATATCAGAATCTGTGTGATTTTTATTTATGCATTTTTGAAAATGCCATTTAATTGTTTGTTATAGAGGCTACTATTCTGAATGAAGTCATGTCAGAATCATCTAACTAGTTACAACTTATCTGAATACTGATATATATCAACTATGAATGCTGAAAATCTTTGTCATTTACAATTATAATTTATAACTATTTCCTCTCGACCACCAACTGATTTGTACAGTTTTATATACCAGTTAAATAATGGATTTTGTCTGTAGGGCGTCTAATACATCAATATATGGACTGAAGCACTGAAAAAGTGAGTTTTGCATAATATGTTCCCTTTAACATGAAATAAGGGGATAACTCACCTTTGTTAGACATCAATTGCTTATTTTCTCTTCCATATAAAAAGAGACAATATAAATAGCCCTTATATTTCATGCAAACATTTGTTTCATCTGTCTTAGAGCCAAAGTAATGTGATAGGAGACAGACCCTCTGAAAGCAGATGGAACATATTTGGAAATATCTGGATTCTTTGATCCTACTGTGGTTTGTAGCATTGGTGGGTTTTAAAAGACACTTATCAAAATGAAACTGTTTTTTTTGTTTGTTTGTTTGTTTTTGAGTTGAAATCACAATACATCAGACACTAAACATGCTTGTAGGTAACAAATTTACATGTTTATGATCAATTACCTGTAAAATCTCTTTGAGCCAGAAAATCATATTAAAACCCTATAAAGATCAACATAAATGTATTAGCTTGGTGTTTCATCAGTGAGGAAAGAGACAGTTGTGTATTTCCAGCAGATCAGTAACAGGTGATCGTGCTTTTGCCATGAAAGTCAAAACGCATATTCCAACATCAGTTGACAAAATCATACTGTGTACAATCAATAACTAGAAAGCACTCGGAGAGCGCAGACCTCCACCAAGTTTATATAAATTGCAATAAAATCTGTCTTCTGGATCAGATCTGGATCAGCTTTTGGAATATGATAGAGAATCCCATTGTCCATCCTTGAGTCAAATTTCATGGGGTTAGGTCAATAATTAACCGAGATATTGAGAAACAAAATTTTAGGTCCCATTTACCACAATGTTAACGAAAATTTCAAAGTAATCCAGAATCCAGGATTTCTTCCCCCTAAAATCACCCCTAAAATGAAATCAGTTCTTTTCACATTTCCAACAAATTCTGAAAATTTCATCAAAATCGGTCCATAACTTTTTATGTTATGGAGTTATATTGCTAACAGACAGACAGACAAACAGCCAAAGCTGGCAAAAACATAACCTCCTTGGCGTATGTTACACACAATGAAAAGCAAAACACTTGTTTTCAAATAACAGGATCATCTTGTGATTTCAGTGTCACATTGGCATGATTCAATTCCACCCTTGTTTCTGAAACAAGATATTCAGGGTCTTCTGAAGGAAATGTGGATGTTTCATTGAATGAAAACGAATGTGTTTCTTAGATTTATATTATAAAGTAACTTACCTCTTGGGTCATTAGAGTAAGAATCAGCCGTCCATGCTGTTGAGGGCAAGCAGTGGCTCATCCACGCTCACAGACAGGATACACTTTACGGTTCTTTCTGTCTTCGTTTCTCAATAAAAGCAACGTAATACTAAGAAAATGTTTCTATTAAATCTCAGAAAAAAAGTCCGGAGTCGTGGAGGGTGTTCTTTTTCTAAGTAAGAAATTATTTGTTTCGGAAAGGCACCGAACAACTGACGGTTGAATGAAGTGTGCAGGAGCAACAGTGGGAAGCTGACACGCAGTAAACAGGCAAACCCGGAAGTCTCATGATGTCGCCTGTAAAGTAAAATTCCAAAGTAACGGACGGACGGTGGGGTTTCGAATAGACCCATAAGATTTCATTTTAAGTCCAACATAGTCACATGATATTTAGTTTTTGAGCGTGTATATTTTTATATTGTATTTTGAGCTTAGATTTTTTTGTTTCAGTTTGACTTTGAGTATTTGAGTGTAGATTTTACTTAACGATGTGTAATCAAACGTTACCAACCTAAAACCTGGGCAGTTTTTCCATACATTGTTTTCAGGTGTTAAGTTTTACTAAATTGTTATTTAGAACGCTATATTATTATTATTATTGTTATTATTATTATTATTATTATTATTATTATTATTATTATTATTGGTAGTAGTAATTATTATTGTTATTATAATTATAATAATAACATTACTCAAGTACAAATATGTTTAAATCATTTAAGAAGATTGTAGAAAACATTGCTATTAAGGATCTGAAATCCATACAAGGACTGAGATGCTTTATGACAGTTTAGATTTTAAAAAATCAATGTGATGTTTCCAGAAGATTTCGTGGTGTATAATCACACCTGGAGAGGTATTGTCATACAATGTTTTATTTGCATCAAATAAAACATTGTATGACACGTGAGTTCCCGCGGTTCGTTTGATTGTACTGTGCACGGTGTGTTGGTTTCACTCTAGTTTCACTATAGTCTCACTCTAATTTCACTCTAATTAAAGAAAAAAAAATCCACTACACTTAAGTTTGAATACCTGGGACATTCCAGTCTCCTGATAACAACAGTGAGAACACTTATTAAATACAGGGCTCCGCTGATCATTAGTAGTACTAGTATAGCAGTATTAGCATTAGCATGACCGCACTGTCTGTCTCACCCCGTGTCTTTGCTTGTTCAGTGTGTGAGATGTTTAGTTACTCCTCTGCCTCATTTATTGAAGGGGACAAGTGTAGAAAGTGTTGTATACTAATGGCTCTGGAGGCGAGGCTTAGCGAGCTTGAGACACAGTTCAGCAGCTTGGAGTTATCGGGAGTTGCGTCAGGTAGCCAGGAGAAGCTAGGTGCCTCTGTCATTTCTAGGAACTTGGCTGATTTCATTAGAATCAAAGTGACCTTACAAACCAGGGTCCAGACAAGGATGCAGAGTTGTAGTCTTACACACCTCTCTGCTGCTTCCATAGAACCCTCATCCACCAATAATAACATAGTTAACACTATAGAGGTAGTCTCTGTTCCACAGTTAAAACTTTACCAAGCACAGAGCAGGGGAGTGGTCAATCACCATAATCTTATTAAAATTAATACCAAAGCACAAGTTGGAGAAACTAATATCACAATTAAATGTGGACTGTTAAATATTAGATCTCTTTTGTGTAAATCCCTGTTAGTACACGACCTGATAGCGGATCATCACATTGATTTATTTTGCCTCACTGAGACCTGGCTTCAGGAGGAGGAGTATGTTAGCTGAAATTAATCTACTCCTCCTACCCATCTTAATTATCATATTCCTCCTGTTACTGGTAGAGGAGGGGGAGTGGCAGCAATCTATCACTCCAGGTTATTAATTAATCCTGGACCAAAACATAGTTCCAGCTCATTTGAAAGCCTGACTCTTGGCATCACCCATCTGAACTGGAAGGCAGAAAAGCCACTTTTGTTTGTTGGTGTAAATGCGCCCCCTGCTGGGCCACATTCAGAGTTCCTATCTGAGTTCTCTGACTTCTTACATGACTTGGTCCTTAGAGCAGACAAAGTCATTATCATTGGAGACTTTAATATCCATGTAGACATTGTAAATGATAGCTTTAGAAATGGCTTCATTTCATTTCTTGAGTCAATTGGTTTCCTTCAGCAGCTACACCAACCAACTCATACCTTCAACCACACCCTAGATCTATTTCTGACTTATGGTATCAGAACCCATTCCTGTCAGACCATTCTTTGATCACTTTCACATTTATGATTAAGGATTCTTCTATGCTCAGAACAAAGTCTTACTATAGCAGATGTCTTTCAGATAATGCTGTAGCTAAGTTTAAGGAAGTGATCCCTGTGCTAATCCCAGGACCACTGTGTGTTTCCCCATGGATCGATCATTATAATCTTAGCCCTGCTGAGGTTGACTCTATTGCTGAAGGTGCAGCAACCTCACTGAGAATCACACTTGATTCTGTTGCCCGCCTGAAAAAGAAAACAGTAAATCAGAGGAGGTATGCCCCCTGGTATAATTGACATATCAGGACCCTCAAGCAGAAAGTGCGAAGACTGGAAAGGAAGTGGCATTCCTGTAAAATAGACAGCTATCATGTAGCCTGGAAATACTGTCTATTAGTTTACAAAAAGGCCCTTTGCAAGGGTAGAACAGCTTATTTTTCTTCTTTAATTGAGGAAAATTAGAGCAACCCTAGGTTTCTTTTCAGCACCATGGCCAAATTAACTCAGAGTCACACTGCTTTAGACCCACATATCCCTTCCTCCCTTAGTGGTGAAGACTTCATGAGCTTCTTCACTCATAAAGTTCTAGCTATCAGAGAGAAAGCTAAGCAGGCCATCCCAACATCTGGACCATCACCAGATATGCTGACTGTGGGAACATACAGGTTCTCCAACGAGCCCTTAAACTCCTTCAGCCCTATATATTTTTCTGAGGCGTCATCGCTAATCCAGAAATCCAAGACCACCGCATGTCTTTTAGATTCCATCCCAACACACCTGTTGAAGGATATTCTACCATTGATAGGCAGTCCTATCCTGGACCAGATCAATGGTTCCTTAGTAACAGGTTATGTACCCCGGTCCTACAAGGTGGCAGTGATTAAGCCATTGCTTAAGAAACCATCACTGGATCCTGACGTATTAGCAAATTATAGGCCGATATCCAACCTTCCTTTCATTTCTAAAATTCTTGAGAAGGTGGTGGTGACTCAGTTACTGGAACCCCTGCAGAGGAACAGCCTGTTCGTCATGTTTCAGTCAGGCTTTAGAGCTCACCACAGCACAGAAACAGCACTTCTTAAAGTTACCAATGATCTTCTTATAGCTTCAGATCATGGGCTGGTCTCTATGCTGGTTCTGCTGGACCTCAGTGCTGCTTTTGATACGGTTGATCACAGCATCCTGTTACAGAGACTGGAATATATGATTGGGATTAAAGGGAAAGCACTAGACTGGTTTAGATCATATTTATCTGATAGATACCAGTTTGCTCATGTCCATGGTGTTCCCTTCATACAGTAGGGTTAGCCACGGAGTCCCTCAAGGTTCAGTACTTGGACCAATCCTCTTCACCTTGTACATGCTTCCCTTAGGAAACATTATTCGGCAGCATAGGATAAATTTTCATTGTTATTGTGATGACACTCACCTTTATTTATCCATGAAACCAGAAGAGACAGAGAAGTTAGTGAAGCTCCAGACCTGTCTTAAAGACATAAAGTCTTGGATGTCTTCAAAATTCCTCCTCCTTAACCCAGGAAAAACTGAGGTCATGGTGTTTGGTCCTGAACCTCTAAGGGATAGGTTAGATCACATTATCACACTAGATGGTATCTCCTTAGAATCTAGTCTCTCTGTGAGGAATCTAGGAGTAACTTTTGATCAAAACCTCTCTTTTAACTCACACATCAAATTAGTCTCGAGAAGTGCCTTTTTTCATCTGAGGAACATCAGAAAGATCAGGAAGCTACTGTTGCAGCATGAAAAGTTGAGAAAAGTTGCTGAAAAGTTAATTCATGCTTTTGTTACTTCTTGTTACTTATTTTAATTCTTTACTATCAAGGTGCCCAAACAACTCTCTAAGAAACCTTCAGTTGATCCAAAATGCTGCAGCCAGAATTTTGACAGGTATTGACAAAAGAGATCACATAACTCCTGTACTGGCGTCTCTTCATTGGCTGCCCGTTAAATTCAGAATAATTTTTAAAACCCTCCTCTTGACCTACAAGGTCCTCAGAGGCCTAGCTCTATCCTACCTGGAGGAGCTAGTGATACCTTATCAGCCCAATAGACCGGTCTGCTCTCAAAACACTGGTCTACTTGTGGTTCCCAGAGTCTTTGGGAGTAGATTGGGGGGGCGAGCATTTAGCTACCAGGCCCCCCTGCTATGGAACCAGCTCCCTGTCCAGGTATGGGAGGCTGACTCCATCGCTACTTTTAAGACCAGACTGAAGACTTACCTCTTTGATAAAGCTTATTGTAACAAATTCTGTAGTTCCAGTTACTATCATAGACAGACAAATTATCATACTTAGGGGGTCGTCTAATCTTAGTTATGCTGCTATAGGCCAAGGCTACCGGGGTCCAGAAACATGATCACCTGACAGGCCTCTGTCACCCCACTGGGTCATGATTTCCTCTCCTCTCCTTTCCTCCTCCCCATCAAGCAGACTAGTTATGCAGATTCCTATGTAGTTTTTCTGCCCCCCCCCCCATTATTTATTTACAGGTATCGCCGGTATTTTGTGTGTGTTTCTATGTTCTGTGCCTCTCCTCTCCTCTCCTCTCCCTCTCCTCTCCTCTCATCTCATCTCCTTTTTCTTCTTCTCCTCTCCCTCTCCTCTCCTCTGTCTTCACCCAGCCGGCCATCAGCAGGAGGGTCCCACTACATGAGCCTGGTCCTACTCAAGGTTTCTTCCTGTTAAAGGGGAGTTTTTCCTAGCCACTGTTGCTTGTCTGGGGTTAGGCCCTGGGATTCTGTAAAGCGCCTTGAAACAATTTTGATTGTATAAGACGCTATATAAATAAAGATTGATTGATTGATTGATTGATTGATTTAAATTTATGATGGAAACTTCCGGTGGGATAGAAGAGGTGGAGAACACCGTGGACATATCATCAGCATCAACAAATCCCACACTGTGAAATTAGTGACATCCTGAGCCCACCACTCCTGGCTCCGGGCACCACATCCATACACTCCTCTGTACATACGTTGCAGCTATTGCTCCATATGAAGACATGATGTTTTATTTTAATTTCATTTTCTGTCTCTTGTTCCCCCTTTTAATCATCACCAGTTTGCAAAGTTTTAAGCTGTCACCACACACTATTTTTAACATTAGACTCAAAAGACTAACTTGAATGGCCACCACGTACACTTCCATAATCTCTGCTCTGTGCGAGATTCATGTTCAACTGAATTGCTTGAATTGCAAAATTGCTTTTCATGCAGAAAAATGTAGCTCAAAGTGCTTTACATGATTCATGATTCATGCTTTACATGATTCATCTTTACATGATTCATGTGTCAATTGCATTTGACCTTTCTTGGAATGAATTCCTGCAAATGAATCATGGATTTTTTTTAAATCTGTTTTCATTTTAAATGATGTAACATTTTGTGTCCACATGATTTTGACAAACATTGCAACATCAGCCCACCATCATGTGATGGGTGGAGGCGTTCCTTCACTCTGTTGCAGACGAATCTCACCTGTCGAACTCAACAGTCTAACACTTTAAGTGAACGTGGGAGCAAGTCTAGAAACTGAAGTCAGACAGTGCAATGGAGACTGTGGTGAAAGATTATCCCGTTAGGCCAGGTTTTCATAGACTGGAGGTACAGAATACAACGTGGGATGTTCCGGAGAGATACACAGGGTTGAAGTCGGTGGGCTCCGGAGCTTACGGGACAGTTTGGTAAGTGTACGGGGGAAGTGCGTTGCATCAGAAAGAATATTTCTCAAACACTGCTAGTCAGTCAATTAGGGCTGCTATGCCACTCATAAAGAGTGCCCAAATAATATTTCATTCATGTAAAAGAAGCAAATGAATAAATAGAATATATAGAGTCACAAATGCGACTTATGTGCATATTATCTGTACTGTCGGATGAAATAATATGCGCATGGAGCAACGTAGAAAAGTGTGAATTAAGTAGGCTTATTTGGGTACATTTAAAATTATTGCGTATTATTTAATTTTCATTTAAATTTGCCCAATAATCCTCAGAATAATCACATGAGAATACATTTTAGCTCTAATATGAAGCAGAATTAGTGAACCAAGACAGAATAGAGAATTGAGGTCTTGTTTTACTCAATCACATTTTTGCCAAAATAAAATAAAAAATGTACAACAAAATATGTATAATATTCTAACAACATGTTGTAACCTAACCCCCACCCCCTTGTTGACATTCTTTGCTTTGTCACCCATCTTCAAACCAACATTCCATTCCCAGCATGCTGGTAAAGACATGTAATTACACTGACAGCAGAAGCATTATTGCTTGCCAAAGCCAGTGTAGCAAGTCAAGACAAGTCTCTCAATATAACAGAATTTTTTTACACCGTAGGAAAAAAAAAGAGAGATGCTACATATATGCATTTTTATCAAGTGGCAGAAACTTTCATATAATAATAATCATTATTATTATAATAATAATAATGATTATTATTATGACTGATATTGGTTATAAAGGTTATTTTAGCTTTGTCTTTTCAATTGTAAACACATAAAGGAATGTAAAACTGTTTTATACCATTATTACCATTTAGTTTTGCCATCAATCAGAAGACAAAGGGGAAGGTGGCCATCAAGAAGCTTTATCGACCTTTCCAGTCTCTTATCCATGCCAAACGAGCATACAGGGAACTAAGGCTGCTCCGTCACATACAGCACGACAATGTAGGTATATGATGGGGAAAAAATTATGAAGAAAAGTTGACACAGATCTTGGAAAATTTGAAATTACATCTCGAAAGAATGGAGAGAGAACTATATCAGTTGTATATATTGTATTTTTTATTACTATTTATTATTTGTTCAGGCCTTGCTCAGTAGATGTAAGAAACCAGATGAAAAGATTTCAAGGTCTCTCCATAGACTCAAGCTTGCTTCTGACTCATGACTAATACTACTAATGGCCTCAGTATTTGTGCCATGTAAGAAATGATTGTGACCAAAAATGGCACTACGGTTCTCTAACATTGATTAATTAGTTTATAAGCATATAAATTTGACCTTCGGGGTATCACCTACACACACACAGACTTACTTCTTTTATCTGTATTAATACTGGAAACTGGTCACATCAAGATGAGTAACTTGACTCTTATTTCTAATAGTTATATAATGAAATTTGACCATGTGTCCAAGCAGTGCTTGCAGACAAAGAAACACATATACGGCCCATGAAGATTAATCAGCTGAAATGTCCCTTTAAATTTGTCGCATTGTGCCTTTTTGAAGGTGATCAGCCTCCTTGATGTGTTCACACCAGACTCCACACTGGAGAAATTCCAAACTTTGTAAGTTGTGAGTCAAAACCCACATGCAAGTTGCAACAGCTTGCTAATAGCTATTGTACATGTGTGTGCCTGTGCTAAAGTAAAAATGTTTGTCAAAGAATTATTTTAGTGATTGTTTTGGTTGGGTTGTGCATATGTATTAAAAATGGCAACTTACACCCGCTTTCTTATCTTCTGTCTGTAGTTATATGGTAATGCCATTTGTAGCCCAGGACCTTGGTCATATTATGAAAAGGAAGAAATTAAGTTATCGCATTATTGTATACATCTTTTACCAGCTTCTTCGAGGCCTCAAGGTAGGATACTAAATTTTGCATCTTTCTACATGCATTGTTACCTTCATATTTAACTATAGACATTATACTATGTTAAAACAAATGATTTCAAACATAGTTCTTAATCATTTTCACTGAGGGCACGGGGATTGTTGCATGAGGAGGTATCGCCGGGCCTTTGTTTATACACTCTAAATCTTCCTGTAGTTTCCTGTAGAATTTTGTTGACATTTTGGTCATATTTTCTGAAAATCTGGGGGTATTTCGTGGGAATGAAGTAGAATTTCGTAAGAATGAGCATATTGTGGGAAAGAAGTAGCTACATTGTTGCTGTGATTTTATTAGATTTTTACCATGTCATTTCTGGGGCTCCATTTTATGCTATCTAGACTGCAATAAAGTATAGATGAATTAATTCGCAATGTACAGTGTGGTTGTTCTGCCTCTGAAAATATAGTGGCTTTCTACTTATTATTGTAATTCCACTCAAAGGTAGGAAAAATTAATGAGTTATTCTAAATTGAAAGGTAAAAGTTTTCAACTTGAAATTGGACTAGAATATCAGGAATGGTCATTTATGTTTTTATATATAATTTAGTGCCATAACTTAACAATCAGCATCTAACTACTATTGTGTGTGACCTACCACTCATTCTCTTCCCTTACAGTATATTCATTCTGCAGGGATCATTCATCGGGTTCGTACATATTACTTTCAGATATCTAAATCATTTTCCCTCTTGCTTTTCCTTATTTTTATCATTTGCATCCTTCCATTTGGCAACATTTTCCTTAAATAGCAATAAGATATCAGGTTTCACTTATGTAGATGACAACCATCCAAACTTGCCCCTCTATATTTGTGTGACCTCATTACAGTTTCCATTCCCTCTTGCACCCTCAGATTGCCTTCCTCTCTACACCTGATTGTACCTTCCACACATCTATCCATCATGCTCCTCATCTCTGGAAATAACTAGCATCAGAGCTCAGAAATATCCTGTCACTCCATCTCTTCAAATCCAAACTCAAAACATCTGAACAAGACCACTGTCTCTGTTATCATAACTGCATTACCTAATTTTAATTTTCTAATTGTCTACATCTGCTTCTTTCTCTATAATTTTATTGTGTTTTCTCTCCTTTTTTAATTAATTTTTTTATATTACTTTTTAATTATTTGGTGTCATTGGGTGCTTAATGGGTTTTTCTTTTAGGATCTGAAGCCTGGCAACCTTGCTGTAAATGAAAACTGTGAGCTAAAGGTAACTAAATTAATTATGCTAACAAATTTAATGTGTAAATGTGTTTTAATTACATTTTACTAATGCATACACATCCACAATTTGAAAGAATGGAATACTGAAAAGTATTACAGTGGAAATCCCCATTCTGATTGTAATTATGTGGTTATTTAGATTCTGGATTTTGGCCTAGCTAGACAGACAGAGAATGAAATGACAGGCTATGTTGTGACACGCTGGTACAGAGCACCTGAGGTCATATTCAACTGGATGCACTACAGTCAGACAGGTTCTATTCTCTTTTTTTAAGACAAATTCTTATTTTCAGTTCACTAATAAAATAGCAGAACATCAAAGTATTATATTTTTTTCATACAATTCTGTCTGTCTACCTCCCTTACAGTGGATATATGGTCTGCTGCCTGCATATTGGCTGAGATGATTACTGTCAAGGTGCTTTTCCCTGGACATGACAGTATCCTTGCATATTCTGCTCATTGTACAATGCATTTAGGGCTTTAGTAGATGATGTTTTCATTTATGAATGTTTGCCCAAAATGTATACATTTACTTAAAACATCACAACAACATATTATTTTGGAAGGTTATAAATATGATAATGGCAATCATAGGTTTTACACTAGCTGTTTTCATCTCTGCTGTTCATCATGAGTCTCAACCAATCTCTTCAGGTATTGATCAACTGAAGAAAATCCTGCATTTAACAGGAACACCAGATTCATCCCTGGTAGAGAAGATGCAGAGTGAAGATGTAAGATGTGTCTAATTTGTATTAATAATATAAAAAACACTTCCTTGTTCAGATTAAATCAAGCACATTAAGTTCTTTTAAACACTTTTTGTATTTCAGCATATTTAATTGTTTTCTAGGCTCAGTCTTATGTGCTGAGTCTTCCACCACAGAAGAAGAAAAACCTCAAGGAAGTGTTTCCCTCCATGGACGAAAGAGGTGTATTGTGCATGTACTGATTTTGAGCTGAGCTAAAAAAATAGATGCATTTCATTGCATGCCTTGAAACGAGGTAGTAAAAAATGCACTTATTTACATTTAAATGAAATGTAACCTTAAATTTTCAGTGAATAGAGAAAAAAGTCAGAGTCAGCTACCAGTGAAGAGTGAAAAAGTTGAACATGATTTTCTGTGCTGATGTTTCAAGCTGTGGACCTGTTGGATGGGATGTTACAGCTGGACCCTGAGACTAGGCTCACAGCCAAACAAGGTTTATCACACCCTTTCCTGGCTGAATATCATGACCCAGAGACTGAGCCAGATTCTGAGATTTACGATGATTCATTTGAAAATCTGGACCTCAACATTGGAGAGTGGAAGAGTAAGTGGAAGACTGGAGGTCACTGTGTTTTACATATAGTACATACACTGCCTGGCCAAAAAAGGAAAGTCAGCGCAAAAAAGGGTCTTACACTGTAATATTTTGTGGGACTGCCTTTAACTTCGATTTCGGCATGCATTCACTGTAGCATTGTTTCAATTAGATGCATTTCTAACTTCAACACACACACACACACACACACATACAGGCATGCATGCACGCACACATAAAAACATTCAGGGATACCTTGGGGTAAATACGTTACGGTGCTAAATCATATATCAAAATAAATGACCATTCCTGATATTCCAGTCAAATTTTCGATTTGAATATTTTACCTTTCAATTTAGAAGAACTAATTACATATTACCAACCTTTGAGTAGATTTACAATAATTAAGTACAAAGCAGTCATATTTTCAGAAGCAGACCAATTACACCATACACTGAAAATTACTTTATCAATACTTTATTGCGGTCTACATAGGATAAAATGGAGCCCCAGAAATGACATGGTAAAAGTGAAATAAAAAAGTGGCGACAATGTAGCTACTTCGTTCTCACGATATGCTAATTCATTCTCATGAAATGCTAATTCATTCTCAGTACATCCCAAGATTCTCGTTAGGCTTAAGGTCTTTACTCCATGTGTGAAAATGATGTGTCCTGCTCCCTAAACCCCATAATTTGAGCCCAATGATTCCTGGAATTGTCATCTCGGAATACGCCTGTGCCATCAAAGAAGAAAAAAATGAATTAATGGAATAACCTGGTCATTCAATATATTCAGGTAGTCATCTGAATACTGTAGCTAAACCTAAACCTGACCAACTGCAGCAACCTGTAACTATTTGCTTAGATAAATCCAGGTAGTGACTTTTTTTGGCCAGGCAGTGGATGAATCACAATATAACCACACTCAATGACTGGGTTGGATGTGTGTTTCAGATGTAGTTTAGTTTGATGTTTTTGGAAAACTGCAGTATTGCTGAAATTAAAAAAAGACTCATATGTCAGTATAATTAAGCACAAGTAAGAGTGGAAATAACAACCTTTTCATTATTTTATCATCTTGATCTTTTTTTTGCTAATTAAATGTCACATGCTACATTTCAGTCTTAATTTACACTTGATTCTGACACTACTCTATTCTGTTATGATCATCACTGTTTAATTCTTTTAAATTCTATTAAATATAATGTTTCATATTTCTTTTGCCAGGCCTTGTCCACATGGAGATTATGACCTTTGACCCAAATGAACCGAGTAAAACAGCCATGTGACATAGATATGATCAGGTCACACATATTATCACACCGAGAGAAACTATAATACTAAGTGGAATATGCATATGCTTGTTTTTTGTACCTGCATTTATTGTTGTGGCTGACAGACACCAATATACAGTATTTTCTTTTAAGTGCGTGTAATATTATAATTGCAGCAGGGGTTGACTATGATCAATCCTTAAATAATTTCAAAATATTAACTTTTTAAAGATGAAATATTTATATAATTATATATTTTGTCTTTAAAAATATTTATATAAGATTTATATCTTAAGGTATCTGTTACAGGAATGAGCTCAATGGCAGATGGATAGATGAATAGAAAGGACAGTGAATGCCTCATTTGAACACGTTAATTAAAATGTATTTAATCATTATATTTTACTTTTGGTTTCGGCTATTTCTGAAATGTGTATTCTATCACTCTTGTCTAATACAGTACATAACCAAAATATCTTTTGAATTATATTGAGTACATACAGTAATAACAGTAATATATTTAACATATTTTGTGATCTCTATTGCTCTCTACTTAGGAAGTACAGAGGTGTGTCATTATCACAGTCCCTGGAACAATTGGAATGTTCCATCCTACTGCTCCACATGCAGACTTCCTTGACACAATCTATAGTAACACATATATTTTTTCAATAATAAAATGGTATAACAACACAGACATACTTTCAATCACCTTTACCTTTCATTTGTGGATACACCATTTCAAAGGTGCCACATGTGCACATTCTTTAAGTGTGATGAATCTGTCAATGTCTCACTTCACTGTTACAGACACACTATAGGTTCATGTAGTGTAGGTTTTCATGATTTCTTTTTACATAGTTGGATTAGTCATGGATTTCAATGTTCAGAATACAATGTTCTGTATTTGGATCAATTCTGTTCACTTTGTACATACTTTGTTGATGTAATATTATTTGTCATCATGGAATAAATATTCAGTGCTACACCGATGAAACTCAGCTCTATGAAACCAGAGGAAACACAGCGGTTAGTTTGACTCCAGGCATGTCTTAAAAACATAAATTCTTCCTTCTTTCTTCATTTGGACAGAAATGAGATCATTATGTTTGGGCATGAACTCCTCAGGAATAGATTAGCCGATCACTACAATCATTATGGATGGTATCACTTTAGCCTCTAGTCTCTCTTTGAAGAATCTTTAAGTAACATTTGCTCAAGATCTGTCCTTTAAATCACATATTAAAAAGGTCTCTAAAGGTGCCTTTTTTATTTTATAATATTGCATAGATTAGTTCCAGGCTAGACAACTGTAATTTATTGTTATTAGGATGTTCAATTAATTTTTTGGGAAGGCTTCAGCTGATTCAAAATGCTTTGAGTTGTGACAGGAATTGGCAAGAAGATCAAATCACTTTCAATTACTCTTGGGCTGGTTTCTCAAAATAAAATACTTATTTTGACTTACATGGTCCTTAGAAGCCAAGCTTCATCCTATCTGGAGGAGCTAACACCATATCACCCCCAAGTGACTGTTTCACTTTCAGGTCCCCCTGCTGCTTGCTCTCTAGGTACAAGAGGCTGACTCTCTCTACATTCAAGATTAGACACCTTCCTTCTTGAAAGCATCTGGATGAAATTTAACACAGACAAGGAGAGAGAATACTCTACATAGGAAGAGCTCTTTTAGGTGGGGATCAAACCCATGACCTTGCCATGACACCTTTATTTAATTCTTCTGCTATAGGTCTTATAGCCTCATCTGCTATAAAAGATTTCTCTAACCTTGGTATTTCTTCTCTTCTCCTCTCCTCTCCTTTCCTCTCCTCTTTCTTGTGTAGTTTTGTAGTAATCTAGTAGCAGGATTGTGTTTCACACACTTAAAATAATGCAGGGTTATTGAGAAGTTCAAATTTTTCATTTAATGGGTGATAGGCTCAGAACTACAAAACAATATACATTTATAAATTTGATAAATTAATGACATATTTTTTAAAAGCATTCAAGGATTCTGCCTGCCTCCCGGTAAACCCAACTGCCTTCTGCTTTTGATGCTAACCCTAACCCTTGCCAAAGCCCGCGGGGGGCACAGACCACCTGCATTGGATTTTACAATAAAACTTTGTTTGACTCACCAATTGTGCTGCACACGGGTCCTTGTTCATGATGTTGGTAGATAAACCAAACTTTGATACAAACACATTAAACAAGAGGAAGAGTCACATTTAATTTGAGGTCTTATTTATTGCAGAAATTGTGGTACAAGTTCACAATAAATCTGTTGTGTCTGTCAAGCTCACTTTCTTTTCTTTGTAGTTAAAAATTGGTAGAAAATCAGGATAAGAAGGTCCTTTTTATAAGAGTTATTTTCTGTCAGAACAGGAGTTGCAAAAGAGCATCGAAAATATTGATTATGTAACTGCATTACTGTAATGTCAAAATTACATTGAGTTTTTCATTGTATAACTGCTTTGTTTAAACTCCTTTAACAAAGAATGCATACGATTGTCAGGGCCTGGCGCACCTCCTTCCCCATAGGGGGCGCCAACCCTGTCCTGGGACCAGCGGGAGGTCGCGCACCTTAGCTGGATCCCGGGATTACCTGCCCTTCATAAGGCCCGTCCCCGACAGCTTCTGCTGTCGGGTCGTTTTGGATTTCTCCCTCATCTGTCGCCCGTTCTGGATCCTGCCGTCAGCTTACCCTGGACTCTCCTGTCAGCCTGCGTCCCGGTAACTCCGACTGACTCCCGTGTGTCCAGATTCCCCGCTTGTCCGTTTCCCGGACTTTACAGTTTGTGGGGATTAAAGTTTGTTTGACTTTTCCCTGTGCGGGTGACTATTTGTGTTGGCCCGAGAGCCCTTACTCACTCCAGTCGAGAAGCATTTTGTGTTTTGTACCCGGAAAACAAACCATTGTAAAAGGATGAGGGCGGTGCTCTGCCCCACCCTCTCGCTCCTTCTCTCTCTCCCGCTGCTGCCTTGATGGGGAGGCGGAGCTTGGGAGTATATACACGTGCTGGCGCACACCTGTCTCAGATTCACCTTCTGAGAACCAAGGGCGTGGCTCAGCTGTGAGAGGCTGTAGTGTGGGAGACAGGTCGGTTCGTTGCTGGAACCTGGTACTCAGACCATTCGAATGGTAAGCGCTGACCCTTTTTGCCCATCCGATCTGGTGCTCATCTTTCACTACTGTGTGTGTTGACAGCGGATGAGAGGGCTTATGCTCTGCGAGTTCTCTGGGTAGCAGCGCAGTCAACCTCCGTGTCCGGTTTTCCCACGCCGACTCTCTTTCGGCTCAGAGCCTTGGTGTGCGGCTCTGCTAACACCGGCTGCCACTCCCATTAGAGCTGCTGTTTGGTTTGGTGCTACCCTTTGTTTTATCCTTTTTTGTTTTTACC
Source organism: Lagocephalus sceleratus (assembly GCA_911728415.1). Taxonomy (NCBI): domain Eukaryota; kingdom Metazoa; phylum Chordata; class Actinopteri; order Tetraodontiformes; family Tetraodontidae; genus Lagocephalus; species Lagocephalus sceleratus. The sequence goes on along the minus strand of CAJVRN010000064.1, from coordinate 87,399 downwards.
GTGTTTGGTTTTATTGTGTCTGCGTCCTTGTATTTTAAGTCTTCGTCCTAACCTGTTTTATTGTTGTATATTCACTGTTGTCAATTTGATCATTTAGTGTTTATTTTGCATTTGACCTGAGTTTGTTTCATCTAGTTCTTTTGTGTTTGGATAATTTTTTTGATTTGCTTAAATTCTGTTAATAGTTCTATTGCTGGGCTTGTTACAGTTTTGTGTTTCTTTATTTGTGTTGGACAGGAGCTGTGGGCCCCCAGTGTGTGGCAGCCAGATCCCTTGGTGGTGGTGTTTTTTTGCAGTGAAGTGCACTCCGGGTGTCCCTCATTTTCACGTGGTGTTAGATAGTTTTCCCCTGCTGGCTGCCGTGGTAAGCCCAAGCCCGATTTTATAAAGTTGTTGAGTTATGTTTTTTTTCTTTTTTTTTTTTTTAAATTTCACCCAGCAATAGTACACTGACCGCACTGAATTCATTTGTTTCTTTTCAAGAGTAGTTAGTGCCAAAATAAACTTAGTTCGACTTTGGGAATCACACCTCAGCCAGTCTTTTTGCCACCGAACCTGTGTCCTTTTACCGGGTGTGAACTGCACCACACCATTTAAAACTAGTTCCTGGGGCGAAATACCCCAGGTGGCGTTGTCTGCACCTTGCCCCAAATTTACCGCCCCGCTACACCATCTACCTTGTACCTGCGTTTGGGTCCGTCTTGTCCCACAATACATGACAAAGATGCTGTCATTATGTGTGCAATGATTGTTTCCTTTTAGGCATGCATTTTCACAAGACTACAAGGCTCCTCTTGTATACCTTGTCCAACAGCAAATCTGGCCAGAAAAAAGCTTTGTCTTTTGATATTTTTTTTGGGGGGGGAGTTGAGGCTCTAATAAATTCTCTGCCTCTATTTGTATGTTGTATATCTTACTATTTTGTGGTAAATTTTCTTTTTCTGGTGGTCAAGAGGTGCTGATGAAAAAGGAATCTTTGAAGACACCGATTTGGATATGAGATGTTTATTGGAGAGATCAGTCAGGTATCAGACACTGCAGCTTGCCTGGTTTCCTGGTCCTGATGATGATCTCCTCCGTGCTTTCTTCGGTAGCCCCTTTTATATGGTCAAGCGAACATTCTTTTCTGATGACTTCATAGCACAGTATTGTGAACTAAATGATATGGAGTCCAGTCTGTTAGATGAGGGCCCAGGAACGGGTGGACCCCTGCACTCCACCATGGGATTTTCCCATCGTGAAAGACAAGACATTAAATCATGAGCACAGAACACCGGTGCTAGGACACGCATGGAAGATGTTAGAAATGGTACCAGGATGGCTGAAAGACAAGAAAAGCCCATAACAATGGTCAAGGCCGCAGAGAACAGATACTGACTGATATTTTGTACTTATAAGTAACTGTATGTGAATACGGAGATGGGAGACAGTGGTACAGTGGCTAAGGCCTGCAGTGAACTGATACACGCGCTTCAGATACTACATATTCCCACCTTCGAGGCTACACGAAGAATATAAAAAGACAAAGTTTAATTGAAGGTGATAGTGACCAATAGAGTAGTACACTGTGATATACATGAGCTATGATGAAAAATGATTAAATAGGTGTGATTAGCATGCGAAAATTTAGTGGAGTGTGAGAGCAAAAAACCCATACGACAGACCTCTTTCAGTTTAAACCATCAAAACACTCTTAGACAGGAAAATTCTCTCATGGTCCCTCTGTCAACGGTGACCACCTGTGGTACTCCAAGCCAATTTGCAAAAAGTTTATATTAGGGGAGAGTTTGGCAAACACATATGAGACACTCAGAAACAAAACAAAAAATGCCCATGGTCAAGTTGGTCAACCCATCAGAGGTCCCATGTACAGTGGGACCTCTACTTACAAAATTAATTGGTTCCGGAAGTTGTTTCGTAACCTGAAAATTACGTAAGTAGAGACGCGTTATCCATGTAAATGCCCTAATTCATTCCAAGCCCCTCAAATATTCCAACATCTTTTTTTTATAAATCATAAAAATGCATCAAAACATGTAACAAATACATGTTACAATTAGATTACGGCATAATAAATGTAGGAATTCAGTGCAAGGTTTCTCCAGGAACAAAATGAAGTTTATTACAGGCTAATCTTACAATAGCCGTCATTAATAGCAACGAACATTAACAGTTGTGGCAACACCGCCATCTAATTAATACTGTGCCGATCGTTAATGTATTACGGCCATATTCTTTGGCGAGATCAACCAAACGCATCCCTTTTTCATGCTTTTCTATTATTTCTTACTTCGTTTGTACAGACAAAAAAACTCTCTTCTTCTTCTTTTTCACTTTTCTCCATCACTTTCATGGGGTCCATAGCGAATAAAAGTTAAACGAAGACCACGCTGGGATACACCCGTACCTGTACATATTGACGTCCCTCCTAGCCATTGGGATGACAGGAAGTTGCTAGGTGATAGCCAATGGCAGAGCAGCTACAAGCATGTTTACATTCGCTAAACTCTGCAAGCTGCGAGTAGCAGCAGTAGTGTATTTTTGCCTTTCATATTCTGAAATTTCTTTCATAACGAGGAAATATTTTCCTGTTGAGACGTGTCGTAACCTGAAAATCCCGCATGTAGAGAAGTTGAGGTCCCACTGTACCTTTCCCTGCCTAAGAACCCCTTTCCCTGTTGATCAAAACAACAAAAAAAAAAACTGAGTTCTCATAGCATCTGCCTACTGATTAAATCCCTCAAATAACTATGATCACAGAACTTAAACACATCAGACAGTGATTTTCGAATTTGTAGTTCATAGTCCCCTGATACAGGATCTTCAGATGATTCACATCTTCATCCAGAGTCCTCCAGTGTCTTCCACAGTCCATTTTGAATTTCTGAGTCCATTTGAACATAGTTGTCACCCCAATATAGATCATGTCCTGGAAACAGAGAAAGAGAGAGGTGCCAGTATCCATGCAAACAAAACATTGATCCTTTAAAAAGAATTACAATATATAATCAAGTAAGTTATATGATCATTTCCCCCTAGCTACCAGTACTACAATGGAAAAGTGAACACATAAATGCTATTAAATACAAAGAATATATCTCAACCAATTATACTGGATATTTATCAACCATGTGGTCAGAAATGTCTTCCTCATCTGAATCAACTGAAGCTTTCTGGTAATAAGATAACCATGACAAGAAAGAAAACTGACAGGCTAAAGGTAACAGTTCTGCCTTAGTTTCTAAAATGGAAGGCCAAGTACTCGATGAAGAGACTTTCAAAATGCAAGGGTCCTTTGCTGATCAACCAACTGCATTTGAGTAAGTTTTCTGAGAGCTTCTTGATCTTAGTTTTTCAGCTCCTGCTCTTTTCTACGGTATAGTTCAATGTGATGAGCGATGTGCTCCATATAAACACTCTTAGTTATGTTCCCGAGACCAACCACCTCTGCTATTTTACTACGCGCTGGCGGTGGCAATCCCTTCTGAATTTTAGCTCTAATAATAAACTGTTCCATTTGGTTTGCATCGGGATCACTGCCTGTAACATTGCCAAGTTTGTAGTGCTCTCGAGACGTAGGCTCTGGGGTTTTCTTGTTCACCCAATGGTTCAATAAGAATGTTATCAGGGTGTATGTTGGTTGGGAACACATCTTTTAGTGTGCCCCAAAACTGGCCACTGTGAGCAGAAAATGCTTCAGCATCATATACTGCTGTTGCAATGAACCGAGGCATGCCAGGCTTCTGCAGAAGTTCTTCCGTGGCTCATACACCAATGAGATTGGCTAAAAGCCTTTTAATGTCTCCAACAGCAGGTTGTGTTCCCATCAAAAGTTCCTCCAGTTTTGAGATCCAGGGGTGTGCCCCTTCCTGAAGGATAGGTAGCTTCTCTAATATATCTGACATGTCAGAGTTCTGCCAAGGTTTATACTCAAGATTTTGTCCACGAACAACAACAGGAAGCATTTTGATAGGAAAGCTCTCCTTTTTTTAGCACACGGCATAGTCCGAGATTATCCACTTTGAAGACTTTCCCTTCCTTAGTGACTTCCGCCTTATCTCCATACCCTCCAACTGTTTTTCTAGCATCTTCTGAACATCAGTAGTTCCAATCGAGCTGATGTCTAAACAACACTGTTTGATACTCCTTTCAAGCTTTCTCAGGGAATGTTGTTTCTCCTCTGAATAAGACTCATTGCTGTCTGAGTCTTCATCAGTGTCTGACCCTGAATTGTCATCGGTCGGATCTTGACTTGACTAAGCACTCTTCTTAAATCTACTGCCTCGCTCTTCTGCCTTAGCCAACACACGCTTGATGGTAGGATTATAAGCACCTATGGCTTCATCCCTACCACTCTCATTATCATCTTCCAAGATCAGTGCTCTGTAGATGTCGTCTCTGCATGTTTTTCTTTATTTGGATTTTGGAGCTGTTGGATAAATAATCGTTTTTGCCTTCCTCTTTTCAATAATTTGGTCATCCTCATCCTTAATTTTATATTTACCTTTCTGGCTAAGAACCAGAAGCTGTGGATAGATATCAGTGTATTCTATGTGAAAAAGGAGCATTAACCTTTTCCATTAGTGCTGCTCTTTGTTTTGTGTTTTTTTTCAATAACGTCTTTTGCTGCTTTATTTTTTTCTTTTACAGATGCTTTCAACTTCTGTCCCTCTTGGTCAAAAAGTTGCAACATCGAAAGCTCAGTCTGTCTTTTTTCTGTGCGGGACTTCCCCTTTTTACCTTACTTAATCATTGAATAATATAATACAACATAGTATAGTTAAGGACATATATCATTGCAATACTGAGCTACAGATGAACAGCTCTGTTGATGTCGGCAACAAAGATGGATCGAGCAGACCAATTTCCAACAATAACTTTGGTAATGTAAAAATTCTTGGCTTCTCCACTAAGATGGCTGACTGCACTGAAGAGCATGACATTACTATTTTCATTTTCTGAATTACATGCAGCAAAAATACTGTTACGGCTCATTTTCCAATCCAATATGGTGGTACAAATATTAGGTCATGTGATTTGATGACAGGGTGCAGCCTCTGAGAGGCAGAATATACGAGCAGTGCAAACAGCATCTGTGGATGGAGCATAGAGCATAGACATGCATAAGGTGTCTTGTGTGTAAATACTGATGCATCTTACCGGTAGGAAGAATCCCTCTCTTACATTGTATATGAGATTATAATTGTAATATAAGGTCATCATGTTAAAGAATGCAATAGTAGATTTTGTTTAGAATCACAGATGCAGACATAACCTTACTAGTCTGCACTAACATTTAATGTTTTGGTAAATTATATCATACCTTTAAAATGTAAAGATCAATAAATACACTTTGCAGGCAATCATGAAGCTACAGTATTAAGGTCAGTTAGTTACATTTTACAAAAATCATAACCAGTCTTTTAAGTCTATGATAACATATTGAAAACTAGCATACACTTGTTGCATTAAGGTAAAGTGTGAGCAATAAAAAATCCTTAAAAAAATAAATAAATGACTGCTGCAAAAGATTGGCGGCATGGTGGTGTGGTGTTTAGCACTGTTACATCACAGCAAGAAGGCCAGGGTTCTGTGCCTGCGTGGGTTCCCTTTGGGTACTCCGGCTTCCTCCCACAGTCCAAAGACATGCACAACTGGGGATTAGGTTGATTGGGAACTCAAAATTGCCCATAGTTGTGAACGTGAGCTTGAATGGTTGTTTGTCTCTTTGTGTTAGCTCTGCAACTGACTGGCGTCCAGGATGGACCCCTCCTTCGCCCAATGTACTGGGATAGGCTCCAGTCCCCCAGTGACGCTCAGTGGAGGAACTAGCGATTAATCGTAGCAGTATATTTTTCTAACTGCAGCACCATTTGAAGTAACTACACCTACAATAGCTTAAAGAGCTGGTCCAGTGCACAAAGCCAAACATGAAAATGGCAGTATTGAACAATAAAAAATATTTCTTTCATGTATTAATTGACGAGAAATAATAGGACACAATGATAAACCATAATGTTTTTAGTTGCCGCAATGATGCAATATTTTATAAAATTCACATTTTTTTAAGTTCACATAGTATGTCAAAATACTTTTAATCTAATCATGAATTTAGTTTTACTTTGTATGAAATGTATTAACTGATTATTTCTGATGATTGTTCCAATTTTAGTAATTGAAAATGAAACTTCTCCAGGGTCCAAATTATGTCTTATCCAGAATTGGACAAAGCTTCTTGTTTGAAGGCAGCTTGGATAGGCTATGGTACACCCATGAGGAGGAGGTAACCAGCAAGGGTTGGCCCAAGAAGGTGGGGTTTATTATTTGAGTGTGAAGTGGCAGAAAATAGGTGAATCTAACACAATAACACGACAAGAAACCTATATTAGTTCTTACCTCATTATAGCTTTGCTTTTGTTATGTTTTTTCTTCCCATCCTTATATGTAATTGTCTGCATTTTTCACAGTCCTAATTACTGTCTAAAGACTGTTCACTAAAGGTCACTGCCATACCTTTTCTCAACCACACCTCTCAGTACAGACCAAGCACCCTCAGGCAACCCTTTGACACTACAAGTTAAATCCACCACTTCATCCACGTTTAGGATTAGTACATCTGAATTTTATTCTTATCCTTTCCCTTGTAACCAGAAAATGTTACTCGGCCTCTTTCTGATGCATCTGAAAGATCAGTCAAGCTGTTATAACACATAATGGGTTTTAATATCTCATAGCCCTGTTGGCTGTCATGCTTTTTGGACAGCATATCTAGATCAAATTTAATCAGTATTTTACTTGGTAGGTTATGTTACGACTCGGGTTAGGACCCCAAAGAGCAGAGACCAACAAGCACACAAGGGACCAAAGGGAGCCAGAACAAAAAACGGCTGAACGAAGTCACAGGCAAAAATCCATAACGAAGAACATGCAGCTGAGGAGAAACTCGTTGCTTGCATCTAGGACGCAGGGTGGAATAATCTGGCGTTCCTGGGAGGGACCGGCCTCATGAGCAGCAGCTGACGAGGCGTTCCTGGGAGGGACCGGCCTCATGAGCAGCGGCTGACGAGGAAATCGGGAACAGGTGCTCCCCATCAGTTACTGGGAGCCAGCCAAACCCTCTGCCACAGCTTGACCTGATGAGGAGGCGAGGTCACGATCAGGCCTGTCGAGCATAAATGGCACAGAATGGTTGATTTCCAATCATAATGCAAGTACTGAGAGGGCAAATCCTTGTTTCTTCTTTACTCTTGGTGTTATATGCATATGTTTTTATATTATTTGCTGCTGTTTCCAGTCTAAAATGATGTTATAGCCAAAATAATGTGAGAAAATATGTGATAGTCTTTGGTACTAATTACTAAATACACAATACTAATATTCTGGTAGAAATTTTGTTAAACATTTGGGTTTATCTCTGCAAACATCTCTATTGTTTTATTGTCACGAATTGAGAAAAGTATGTTTTCATATCTACACATTCAAACTGTAGAAAAAAATAAGAAGTCTGTGTTGTTTTGCTGATTTCCTGCACACAACAAAATATGCTCTAAACCCCAGTGATGTTACAAAACAAGAAAAGGCTCATATCTTATTCTAATTGCATCTTTGATTACAGAAAAAAATACACTCAGTTTTGTAAAATTAAATTAATAAAATCAGTACAAAACACATTATATATTTTACTTGCAAACACAGCAAGAAGGCCTGATGTTCGAATCCTGGGATGGAGGCTAGGGTCTTTCTGTGTAGAGTGTGCATGTTTTCCCCATGCCTGTGTGGTTTCTCTGAGATATTCTGGCTTCCTCCCACAATCCAAAGACATGCACAGCTGGGGGATTAATTGATCGATTTAAATTGTTCATAGGTGTGAAAATGGATGGTTGTCTGTTTCTTTGTGTCAGCCCTGCAACTGACTGCTGTCCAGTCCAGGGTGTACCCTGCCTTCACCCAATGTCAGCTGGGATAGGCTCCAGTCCCCCTATGACCCTCTGTGGAGGACAAAGTGGACGAAATTGATGGTTGGATGGATGAAGGTACACTGTATGGGACCGTGCATGCTTACTGTCACCCCTGCATATTAGCCTAGCAAAAGCTGATTTTTGGCAAGACAGCAATATGAACATAGCAAACCATCTTATTCGATCATTCACTTAGCCTCCTTCCGTCAGGCAATAAGTTCCACTATCCAGAAAAGTGATCAATTAAAAATACAAAACAAACAAAAGAAAAAAATCAAAAACTCTGGAGAAAAGAAAACTGCAGAAGAAGAGCCATAAACAAAAAATTTACTAAGTTCCCCTGTAATGGACTGATGATCCAAATTAGCAATAGCTACTGGTTGTTTTCTTTGAATGTATGCTTTTACATGTAGTGTATTTTATGTTCTTGTACACTTTTAGATTCATTGGTCTCTGTACATTTTATAACGTATCATATATGTTGATGCCAGTTTAACCCAGGCTAAGCCAGTTGCCCTTGGTTTATAAAGTATCTTTTCTATTTAAAAAATAGAAGGGGTGGGGATGATAAGGTTGCGCCACCAGATGTCACTGTGGAACTGTATACGTTATCTACAGGCCTGGTTTGTAATGGTGGCAAGTAAGGTCAATGCAATTTTATTTATTATCGTTATTTATAAATGTTATTGGACCCCTCAGTGGTCGGCCCAGATAATTCATACATTTTGAGAGGGCACAACTTGTGTTGCCCACCATGTTAACTTATGTGTATTTGAGCACATGACTCCAGCCACCCCTGTTTACCTGTTTTCTCTGAAACTGTGACCATTATGCAAAGATTGTGTCTTGGGCTTCTTAGTCAAATTATGTTCAAACCCAATAATCGGTCTCTGTAACCTGCACATATATACTGGTCCAACCTACCAAAACAGGTTCATATATATTGACAAGTCAAAAAATTCCCCTTGTGCTATCAAATTGCTATTTCTTCTTCAAACAGTTTAACAACAGAGAACTGTCTCTTTGAAGTTTCTATTTTATATTATGACAATTCCCAGGATCTGTGGTGAATATTACAAAAAATGGCGTAGTGGTCTCTAGAGAAGTGGGTATACTCTCAATTTCGATTTCTCAAAAAAAAAAAAAAATCCTAGAAACATGACATGTTATACAAACAGTGACAGAATTCTTTATTTAGTTTACCCAAAAATCCATCAGTAATCAAATTTTTAAACTGTCTCTTAAAACAGGTGATTTGGGCCAGAGTGTGCCATTATTATACAATGATCATTTTATTTTAATTACAACCATTACTTAACTGAGATAAAAGATATCTTTTAGAAGATATAAATATATATGTGGCCATCCATCCATCCATGTGCCATCAAAACATTAAAACAATTTTCAAAACAAAGTTACACTTTAACACAATGTCACATATACTGTATATATATATATATATATATATATATATATATATATATATATATATATATATAAAAATATATATAAAATTTTATATATATAAAATTGTAATTATTAAATATAATTATTTATATACAACAAATTAAATTTACAAAGTCAGCAAGTTAAAAAAAGAAACACTTATCATGGCTTGATCAGGAGCAGTTTGGACATGCAAGCAGCCTGCATAAATATTATAATAATTCAACATGAGACAAGCATGGTACTGCAGTTAGTTAATTTATTTAAATAACATACTTCAAGTATGTCTAACAAAGGTCTCTTGTTCATATTTCATCTCAAATAAAAAAGGCAGATTTAATAAAAAATTCAAAATCATCTTATCTACATCATAACCAATCCAATAACTCAAAAGTGCAATGTCATGACATTTAAATAAATTATTTGATTTTCAATAGCTGGACGCTATTGTTTAAGGAAATATGTCATTATATCATCATTTAAATTATTAAATAAAACAAGATGTCCTCTCTGATGTAGGTGGGGGAGGAGCAGGCACAGGGGACAGAGTGGGGCTGGGGGATGGAGTGTCTATTGCATAGTGTTTGGGTGTTGTGTTAATGTTTATAGGACTACTGGCTTACTGTATTGCTAACATGAGCTGAGCTGCTGGCAGTTTGGGCTACATTTGAACTTATGAGAGCCAATTTTTGGTTGAATATCTTTCATCTATCTATCTAATTTTATCATATCCGTATATTCTCATTCAAGGGTGAAAAAGTGAATATTGTTAGAAATATTTTGCTCGGCATTCTCCTCCATAATCTGCCCCCCTTTGGATAATCAATCCTTATGCTTTAAATTAACCAATCTAATTAATGATGGTAGCGAGTACTAGCCAATTAGAGGCAGAGTTTCATCATCGAAGCCAAAAAAAATAATAAAAAATGGGCTTGCAGACCCTAGGCCTGCCCTATTATATGAAAAGTATGGGTATATGTCAAATACATTTACCCACTTATACATCATATAGCCTTCACCAGTGGATACAGATAGGAAGCGAAGCCCTCTTTTTTTTCCCTGAACCTTTAATCCTACACCTTAAGACTTCTTTTACACCAGATTTCTGTAACCTGCTCATAATTATCCATCCTCCTATTTGAATAAATCCTGATTAATATGGTTCATTACTACTCACTTTTATGGCATCAAAATAAAAAAAACATGTATTGTATTAAACACATTTTATTTTATTAGTTTTGTAGCAAAAAAAGACAGAAAAAACAGCACCCCAGGATAAACAGCTTTTTATGGACAGCCTCCTGAGGGGTCAAACAATTTCAGTTACAGGACACACACAGGGAAGACATGCACTACCTACTGTAAGATCATGTGGCAAGATATTAGTTAACCAATAAGACTGACCCACTATTTTAACACATTCATGCCCTGTGACAACACTGGAGTTCATTTAATGCAAATATTTTTATGGGAGTGTTTCTTATTTAATGTTAAAATTGGCCAGTTTGTAATCTCACTTCACTAGACTAATTTTACTAAGTAAAGTTAGACAAAATAAACTCTTTGGTCCCTTTTCTGTGTTTGTTTTAACGTGCAAGTAATATTTATTGCTACTGAAAAGCACAGGTGCTGATGAATATTTAAGTTCAAACTTTATTAATGATGGGGAACTGTGAGCATTAAACTTCCAGCAGATGAAGAGGTCATATTTAGATGCTAACACTTAACAACTAATGTTTAATCCTCAATGACTTCAGAGGATTCAGAAACCACTCTGCCATCTTTGGTTTCAATCATCTTGATAACCACATTCTTCTTGCTCTGGCTGCTGTAACCACTACCACCACTGAAGCCACTACCACCACTGAAGCCACTACCACTGCCATATCCACTGCTAAATGCACTGGAATAGCTGCTTGAGTAGCCACTTTTCAGGCTATCCATGGGACCACCATAGCTTGCTGTTAAGAGAAAAGACAGACAAATGTTAAAATGACAAATAATTAGAATATGTTAAAATCTATTTGAGGAGACTGTTTAGCAAATAATCAAAGGTCACTTACTGCTCTGTTGGGAGATGTTGATGGCCTTGATACCATTTGCCAGTCTGTCCTCTTCTCCTTCCAGCAATTTCCTGTAGGTTGCAATCTCAATGTCCAAAGCCAATTTGACATTCATAAGGTCCTGGTATTCTCTGATTTGGCGAGCCATGTCTTGTTTGGCCCTTTGGAGGGCCTCTTCCAGTTCTCTGATGCGGGACTTGGCATCCTTTACCGCAAGTTCACCACGCTCTTCTGCCTCGGCAATCTGGGCCTCTAGATTGGCACGCTAAGTAAAGATTTTTTTGTTTTTAATAAGTGATTGTCCCAACTTTTATTTACAATAGTGATAGAATATTCATCCTCATACCTGTCCCTTAACAGCATCAATTTCTGCTGTCAGTCTCTGGATCATCCGGTTCAAGTCAGCGATTTCTGTCTTGGTAGACCTCAGGTCATCTCCATATCTGTTAGCAGATGTCTGCATCTCCTCATACTACATTAAAATCAAAACAGCCTGAGATAATGGGAATCCTCACATGTATCACTCTTGAATATAGATTGTTTTAAGATGAATAAATTCACCCATTCCCATTCACCTTGGTCTTGTACCAAGTCTCTGCTTCAGCACGTGTTCGGTTGGCAATGTCTTCATACTGAGCCCTAACTTCAGCCACGATAGCATCCATGTCAAGATTGCGACTGTTGTCCATCTCAACAATGACTGATGTATCTTTGATTTGGCTCTGAAGTTCACGCAGTTCCTGAACAAAATTATATATTTATTTAATACATCATATATCAGCATACTACCCCATCCAAAAATGCTTAACTGGGTTTGTGATTCAGAAAATGTGATTTAAAAAATGAATAGTATGCAATGATTTTTTTAAAATAAATAAATAAAAAGGGAAAGGATGAATTGTAACATACCTCCTCATAGATTGACCTGAGGAAGTTGATTTCATCTGTCAGACTCTCAAGTTTGGCTTCCAGCTCAACCTTATTCATGTAGGCCTCATCTACATCCTGGAATCAGAATAATATTTTTTAGCATGTTTTTAGCATAGCAACTTATAATCAGGTTAAAAAAAACATTATTAACCTTCTTGATAAGGACAAAGTCATTCTCACACTCAGTTCTTCTGTTGATTTCATCTTCATACCTGAGAGGAAGAGAACAATCTCCATTAGATGTTTAAGATAGTCATCAGGAGTCAAATATCACTGTGGCCTGATATTTTCTAATCTATTTGATCACTAGGAGGCACAATTGCTCTATCCCAGCTCAATGTGTGTTTGACCTCATTGTCTTTTAAATAGTGGCTGAAGTTGTGAATTTCTCTTTTTTTTCTCTAAAATTGCATGAAAAAATTGCATGCATGTCTGCAGATGATTGATGAATATCAATGCCATTAATATAGATATGTTAGGATATGTGTTACTGGCCTTGTGTGTAAAGCTGAACACTTTTGATGACAGCTGAGTCTACAAAACAAAACTATATAACCTTATTATTACTCATATACAATTGAAACATCCTTTCTGGGTGAGGTAACTCCCTAGGGCTTGCATGATCTAAAGAATGGACAGTGATTAGGGTGAGTTCACATCAGGAATGCACAAATACCAAACTGCTGATGTTTTTACACACGCCAAGTATAAAATTCTAGTTTTCTATCAGATTTTTCAACTTTGAAAATGTCTGCAACCTGGTTGCTCTGTCTACACTTACTTGTTCTTAAAATCTTCCACTAGACCCTGCATGTTGTGTAGGTCAGCCTCCAGCTTCATTTTGTCATTGCCTAAGCTGTCCAGCTGTCTGCGGAGATTGGTGATGTAAGCCTCAAACATTGCATCAATGTTTGAACGAGTGGCAGTCTGCCCCTGAAGCAGGTTCCACTTGGTTTCCAACATTTTGTTTTGCTGCTCAAGGAAACGAACCTAGTCAGAAACAGAGAAGACAAATATCAGTTGTTTAATAGTGGAGTGAATGTCCAGACAATGAAAAATGTTTACACAGAATGTTTCCAGACTGGCCCTGTTTTTTTGTGGGCTGACTTCTGTGCATCCTGATAGGAGTAAAGGGAGAACAATATGACCCTGGAAAACACCAGTGATATTGTTAAAGCTAGTTAACCCTTGTCATTCATGTCCTCCTTTTGTGAAGTCAGCTTTCACAGGTAATGAAGACAAATATCATGATGGGGTAAGTGTTTGTGTGTGTGTGTGCGCACGCATATGTGTGGGTGTGTAGGACAGGGGGTTGGAGAAGAGTGGGCTTTTAGGCAGATGTGGAAAGATAAATATTTAACTGTGTTATGCATGTGATGACATAAGAATGTGTGTGTGTGTCTGTGTCTGGGGAGGGGGTTGCATTGAAGTAAGCTATTACCACTTTTTTCGTATCAAGAGGAGGGGCATAGGTAGGCAGTCATCTGGCTCTGTGGCTCTCTGACCAGAACATGATACTCCAAGGCTTTTTAAATATTAACCTAGTGCTGGGTCCTCTAGGGGCAGAAAAAATGCTGCCAGTCTTCTAGACTGAATTAATCTACATCTGCACAAGAGGGTTTCGTTGGAAAGGAATAATGTCCGAGAGTTTCTGGAAGGGGTGGGGAAACAAGTAAAATACAAAGAACCACACCCAAACTGAAGGAGGGATCAATCCCAGCTAGGTAGCCCTTATCACAGGCTCTTGGCTCTGCCCTGACACACCCATTATTTTCTCTCTCCCCATTCTCTCTCACTCTCTCTTGCTCCCTTTGTCTTATTCAATCATACTCTTTTCTGTTGATCAAGATTTCCTCAATCTAAAATGGCAACCTAAGCCCAAAACCTGATTAATTCAGCAGTGCATATTTTGAGAGTAAATCAACTTTCTCCACCCACAGACAGAATTACAGTACATCCACTTTATCAGTTGATCCCCAGCATCTGCAGCAATGTAGAGAAACACTAGGTTTTACCTGACTAATGCAAATGGTCGTCACAAACACTCACCTTGTCAATGAAGGAGGCAAATCGGTTGTTGAGGCTCTTGATTTGCTCTTTTTCCTGGGTGCGGACAGCCTGGATGGTAGGGTCAATCTCAAGATTAAGGGGGGCTAAAAGGCTCTTGTTAACGGTCACTGCAGTGATGGGGGCTTGGGAAACCATACCACCTGCAAAGCCTCCTCCCATGCCTAACCCACTCATGCTTGAACCCAGGCCATAGGCACTGCTTGCTGTCAGGCCAGGGCCTCCAAATGCTCTGTTGCCTCCACCATAGGAACTCTGGACTGTGTAGCTCTTGCGTGAAATGCTAGGTCCAGCGTAGGAGCTGCTGCTGAAGTTCCGTGGAGCAGAAGATGATTTTACAGTGTAAGAGGTGGTCCTGTAACTTGCCATTCTGGAATATGGAATCGTTATTCTCGATAGGTTGAATTAAATTTGACCAATTGGTTCCGTTGACAAGGCAAGCAGGCAGACCAGCGGAGGAGAAACCAGGGAAAACAGGAATGGGAAGAACTTTTCAAAGAGTTTTAAAGCCTGTTGCTGTGGGAGGGGAATGTGCTGAGTTGCTATTGGCTGCTAAAATATGGGCTGGTTGAGAGACGGGGGCAGGGCTGTAACATTACACTTCCATGACACATAGTCCAGTTCCTCAAAACCATTACCTGGTCTGTCAGCAAGCTTAGTATTTAGATCCTTGAGATTGGATTTGGAGTCGAGATTTTATTCTGTTTTAAAATAGTAAATGTTTGCTTCTTTTTTCTGTCTGTGTGTGTTCATTAGATAAAAACAGTTTAGAGGGAAATTCTTCTTTTACATGTTGTGTGTGTGTGTGTGTGTGTGTGTGTGTGTGTGTGTGTGTGTGTGTGAGAGAGAGAGAGAGAGAGAGAGAGAGAGAGAGAGAGAGAGAGAGAGAGAGAGAGAGAGAGAGAGAGAGAGAGAGAGAGAGAGAGAGAGAGAGAGAGAGAGAGAGAGAGAGAGAGAAAAAAAAAAGAGAGAGAGAGAGAGAGAGAGAGAGAGAGAGAGAGAGAGAGAGAGAGAGAGAGAGAGAGAGAGAGAGAGAGAGAGAGAGAGAGAGAGAGAGAGAGAGAGAGAGAGAGAGAGAGAGAGAGAGAGAGAGAGAGAGAGAGAGATTCTACAAATCTTTGCCTTGTGAGTCTCTCCCCCCCTCATTTTGGTCACTTACCACTATGAGTCATCATCCATGGCACCACCAATTAAATCTTTTCGCTGTGCATAGTTTCCTTTCTTTTAGTTTTCTTTTTCTTCTTGTTCCCTTCTTCCAGCATTTTTTTGGGCCTCACTGTTGTCATGACAACTTGCAAAAATATAGTCCACGGTCTCTCATGTTGAGAGTGGAGCAAACAAATGTGGACATATTGTACCATACCACCTTTAGATGAAACTGTGGCAAATGGAATTCCCTGCTTTGCCTTTTAAAATTCACACACACACACACACATATATATATGTGTATATATATATATGTGTGTGTGTGTATGTATATATGTATATATGTGTGTGTGTGAATTTAAAAATGCAAAGCAGGATGCAAAGCAGGAAATTCCATATATGTATATATATATATATTTTTTTTTTTTTCCTTATTGTTCATACATATATCTTTTTTTTCCACTCTCACTTAAATTTGTACCATGTGGCACCCTCCAACTGATAGAAATCAGCAGATTATCACAAATAAATAGTTTCAGCCAGACACTACAAATGAAAAAGACAAAGGATCTGTAACAATTATGAAGTTGTTGAACAGTTCAGACATTTTATTAATCCCACAAGGGGTAAATTGTTACTTACTTAATTTAACCTCTGGAGAACTATTGAAAACTATCTAAAGGATTGTCACATCTGCCATTGCAACATTAGTTGACTGAGGTTGATATTGTATCTGCTGGGTAATCGCAATCAATGCAGAAGGCTGATTGTTCTTGTGTGGTTATTTTACAACAGGACAAATAAAAAGTTCAGAGGGACCTTTAGTCTGTTCAGTAACACGCAGAAAGCTTTTAAGGTGTGGCCATACTGTGTGACATCTAATGTTTGTGCATGTGTGTGGAGGGCAAGCAATTAAAGCTAAATGTTGAAAGAACCCATCCCCTATCTCAACTGGTAAGTTGAGTTAGGGGATGGGTTCTTTATTCATAAGACCATTCACACACTATTAGTGGTTATTAAATTCTGAAGGTGTACACATCATCAAACACAAATATTGAATTAAACTCTTGATATCTCCTCTGATATCATGAAACACATCTTCTACCTTACTGTTATGGTGCAGTGACTTCAGATAGCAAGAATTCTGTCCAGCAGAATTTCCTGGCAGGATACAGTTGAATCACCCCAACTACCCTTGTTTTTTTAAGGCCCATTGTTTTGGAGCTGAGACCTGTTTTGTTTAAAGTGAGAGAAATCTACGCCCTATTTTCAACAGCAGCTTTTCGTGGATTTCTCAAATAATGCACAAACAGCTGCATTCAGTGAGCATACCTTGTAGAGTCTACATATTGAGTTATTATTTAGTGATTAAATTAGGGCGTAAAAAATCTATAAGTCTGTAAGTCTCTGCATTATTTAGACTCCTGCTTACTACATATTGAAGTGTGTAGTGTGAGCAAGATACAGCTGCATTTTTGGTGAATGTGTGTGCCTGAATAGTTATTTAGAAAACAAGAGTAACCAACAGTATATGAATGTGAATGGATAACTGCAGGCTTGCAATGATCTTTAAGAGGATCAAAGCAATTAAATTTTGAAATTGTGACATATGCTATAATTTTACAGCCTTTACTCATATTGATATTTATTCCACATTTATTTGATTTTAAATATTACACTGCACTGTGTATCTTGTTGCAAGTGTAATACAACCAATATAAATACACACAAAGTATATAGAAATTAATATTAATATATGCTAAAAAGCAAGTGCATCTCAACACAATCAGTTTAATGTGTCTTTTTCCATCACTTGTACTATTATATATAATATTATGACTTGTAATTTGCTTCATTGTATTACTCTCCTGTCAGCTGACTTGCCCCCTTACCACTGGTCAGATTTATAGATTTTAACCAATTAAATTTTACTATGATCAAAAAAATATATTAATTAAAAAAATAAAATCAATAAGAAGTTTTGTGTGAACTCCTGAAGCACCTTAGATTGTCAAGTCAAATAATAGAAAGAAAATCTTATTAAAGTAAGGTAAGTACATTTATACTGCCATAAATGTACTCATCTTGCTTGAGAAAGATTTAAACATAATGCATAATGACAACAACTGGATCTGAATCTCTCCATCGTTTTCTTACTATTCCTTTGATTTTTTAAGATAACATTTATTTGTCATATGCACAGTTATACACAGTACAATAAAAATGTTATATATATAAATACACATGTGAGTGTGTGTTTGTGTGAGTGTATGTGCGTGTGTATACACAAGTTATATAGTTATAGATACTGTGTTTTATAAAGCAGCATTACCTCTATTATAACTCCTAGAAGTAATCTGTAGAGTGTGTTTAGTTATTACAATGATAACATGTATTTTATGCATCTTTTTCATCTATTCTATCAACACGTGTGCACGCGTTAGTGACATCCCACAGTAGCATTATTTTCCTCCACCCACTTCCCCTGTGACAAAGCCACACCCTCAGTTGCTATGGTAGCAGGGATTTGCCAGGCTCATACAGCATGTGATTACCATATAAATAGTGTGGTTGCCATGGTAATGGAAGTAAACTGAAAAACAGTGTGACTGTCAACTGTATGCAGTAGAGTTAGTGGAGACTTTGCAACTTTCCTACGCCACGGCAGATTTTACTTCCTCCTGTTAAACACTGAGGCTCATTCACAGACATGGTTAAAAGAGATTCATGTTTCTGTACCAGGGGCCATATTTAAACATGACTGGTCCTTTGGTACCTTTCTGGTGGATAGACTGCATGATAACTTTAACAAATGGTCCAGTCTTTAGAACGATGGACAGACAGTCATTTACATGAAAATGGAAAAAGTAAGTAGATAAATTTCTGTGTGACGCAAGTACATGCAATTCTTTCCCATCAGTTTTCAATGCAGCTGACAATTGTTTTTTTTTTGTTTGTTTTTTGTTTTTTGTTTTATACTTGTTTTGTTACCATAACTCAGGTTAAACTTACATCACTCTTTAACCTTATTCATAAATGTTACAAAGTTATGATAGGATTCGTTGTACCAGGCAAGATGAAAACTATAACATAGTTTAAAGCTCTATATAATACATCATAATGTCTGGGTCTTAGTGAGTGTTGTGCAACATGGTATTAAACTCAAGAGTGTGAACCTATTCATTATGCAGATATGATAAGATAAGGCTGTTGTTAATTGTATCATATCACCATATTATGCAATACTTCAGATAAAATTAGTCCAACAAAGATCAATATAAGTATATTTGTATCAATTAATAGACTGAAAATGTCAAATGGGCGGTTTGGAAAATACTTCTAAAAGTCTAAAAGTGACACCTGAATAAGTGGTATTTATCAGAAGTGTAAAAAATCCGGCTTCATAACATTCTTGTGTTACAGCTGAATTCCAGTCTTTAGGGTTAGTGATCAGAGCGTTCTTCATATAGTTTACATGCGCTTGCTACATATGGAAACTTAATTTATTTCCGTTTGTGTGTCTAAGAAACATGGCTGGTAAAGGTTGTGAACGTATCATTATTATGCTCATTGCTATTTTCTAGAGCTATATTTTACAAACTACATTTTTATGGATAGAATAGAAGCATAGAATATTAAGCTGTGTATAACCTTAAGCTAAGTGTGTTATGTTGCATTATCATTGGTGGTACTAATACCACCACCACCACCAACAACAACAATAATAATAACAACATTAACAATAATAACAGCAGAACCAGCTGCAGTTATGACTGCAAAAAAAGAACAAAATAAACAATTTGGGTTTTTTGACCGTCCTTATGAGAAAGCTAATAAGAGAGAGGAAAAATGGCCCGAAGAATAATTGTATAGAGTATTTTACCCCTTGGGGTAATTTTGTTTTTATTAATGTCAGCATTTTTTACTTCTTTGTTCAAGGCATACTAAAGGCTACTGAAGGCTACTAAAACACTTGGATGGCATCTAGAACAGTCGGTCCATTCTTTAAACATAACAAGAAATGTGGTTATGTAATTACACTTTCAACACCTTCCAAAGAAAGCAAAAAATGCAGCCTGGCATTTTAAGAGAAGAACAATAAATGAGAAGCACAACTGTGTAACCAAACAGCAAGTGCTCACAAAAGCAAAATAAAGCTGATCTGACTTCTAGTTTTTCCTTCACAGTTAAAAAAATGTGATCTCCAAATTAAAGTATTAGATCTGGATCACAGGTTTTCCAAATGACTTATAAAGGGCTTTTCTATGTGCTTGGATGGAGGTTCTGTGTCTCCCATTTTCACCGGAATTTGTAGACTGTTCAATTGCCTCCAGATGGACAGAAACAAACAAAAAACTCCATCTAAAATATGCACATGTCTAATTTACAGCATTGAAAAAAATGCTTAAAGCAGAGAAAAAAACAAATGTACTGGCAATGATGTGCTGTTATTTACTGCTATCCCTTTGTAGAGAAAAGTGGGCAGTCCAGAGTAACACAACAATCCTTGTCCAAAAGTTGGTTTACTGCTCCAGTGGCAGGGGAGGGACTGAAAGTAGGCATTATGTCAGAGGATTGGAATGGGCCCAAAAAGGGCAAAAGAGGCAAAGAAAGAAAATGAACAAAAACTGAAAATCATTAGGAATGGAAGATGAGTGAATGTCTGGAGTGGTCTAACAACATACCACTAAAATAAAGCAACTTAATCATAGGTAATAATCATAGGTAGTTACATTTAAGATTTCAGAGCAAAACAACAGAAGCTTCCAGATGAATACTTTATTTATTTGTAAAGTGTGGCATGGACATGCATGTGGCATTTATTTACATTAGTGCCATGGCTATTAACATTTTGAGCAGAACTGTTGAAACACTGCATAACGACAATTTATTTACAACCTAACAAAACCACAATTCACCCCCAAATACAAGAATTGCAGAGAAAATCCCCCTAAAGGGCTAGAGAAAACATCTAAATAAGAGAATATTAAGGTCCTTTTCCATTTTATTTGCTAAAAATCACAAATCACAATCGTTCAATGAAAGAATGTATCTTAGAAGTTTGATATTTTAGAATTACATACATATATTTAAATAAATTGTATGTTATGTCATTTCAAAATTAGATAAAGCAGCTGAATTCATATTTAAGAACTAGAAAGCACTCGGAGAGCGCAGACCTCCGCCAAGCGCAACAATTCCTGGCATATTGTGATTTACACCATAAATATTAGTCCCACATATACTTTGACTACATATTTAGATTCCTTGACCATAAAAACATACATTAGTCACTGGAATCATAACAATATATTTCTTAGTTCAGTAGTTATTCACGAAAATCGTATTTTCTGTAATGGCGGTTTTCTTCTGGATCTTGCTCCATATGCCATGATCCGTTGACATACTACAGAAATTTCTACTTCTACACAGTAAGCCAAAATATAAGGGCACCCCCATTTTTTATGTAAGTTGCAATAAAATTCGTCTTCTGAATCAGATCCGGATCAGCCTTTGGAATATGATAGAGGATCCCATTATCCATCCTTGAGTCAAATTTCATGGGGTTTGGTCAATAATTAACCGAGATATTGAGAAACAAAATTTTTGGTCCCATTTACCACAATGTTAATGAAAATTTCAAAGTGATCACCCCCAAAATGAAATCAGTTCTTCCTTTTCACATTTCCAACAAATCCTGAAAATTTAATCAAAATCAGACTAACTTTTTGAGTTATGTTGCAAACAGACAGACAGACAAATGCCGGCAAAAACATTACCTCCTTGGCGGAGGTAATAAGTTATGCCTCTTAAAATGCACTCATAGTATTTTGTGTTAGAGTACATATAGTAAGAAATGTTCAATAAAATGCAGGGAATAGACAAAGTATTTTAAAAATGTAAAGGAAAAAAGGTGAACCAATAATAGAAATGACAGCATTTCTTATGCTTACACAAGTGTGTTTGATGGTATAACTACAATACTGCCTGAAAAGCAGCAACATCTCCAGGAGTTATGAACCAACACACTAAAACCAAGTCACAAAAGAAGAACCCAAGGGAACGTCTAAGCAACTAAAGGCCTCTCTTCAATCAATCAATCTTTATTTATTTATATAGCATCTTATACAATCAAAATTGTTTCAAGGCGCTTTACAGAATCCCAGGGCCTAACCCCAGACAAGCAACAGTGGCAAGGAAAAACTCCCCTTTAACAGGAAGAAACCTTGAGCAGGACCAGGCTCATGTAGGGGGACCTTCCTGCTGATGGCCGGCTGGGTAAAGAGAGAGGAGGAGAGGGAGAGGAGAAGGAGAAGGAGAAAGAGAGGAGAAGAAGAAGAAGGAGACGAGAGGAGAGGAGAGGAAAGGCACGGCACAGAACACAGAAACACACACAAAAATACACTATACAACAGGTCAGCGGGCCAGATGTCGTCATGCAGCTCCGAAGGCGGCGATACCTGTAAATAAATAAATAGGGGGGGGGCAGAAAAACTACACAGGAATCTGCATAACTAGTCTGCTTGATGAGTAGGAGGAAAGGAGAGGAGAGAAGAGGAAACCATGACCCAATGGGGTGACAGAGGCCTGTTAGGTTATCATGTTTCCGGACCCCGGCAGCCTTGGCCTATAGCAGCATAACTAGTATCTTAACCTAATGATTAGACGACTCCCTAATTATGATAATTTGTCTGTCTATGATAGTAACTGGAATTACAGAATTTGTTACAATAAGCTTTATCAAAGAGGTAAGTCTTCAGTCTGGTCTTAAAAGTAGCGATGGAGTCAGCCTCCCTTACCTGGACAGGGAGCTGGTTCCATAGCAGGGGGGCCTGGTAGCTAAATTCTCGGCCCCCCAATCTACTCCCAAAGACTCTGGGAACCACAAATAGACCAGCGTTCTGAGAGCGGAGCGGTCTATTGGGCTGATAAGGTATCACTAGCTCCTCCAGGTAGGATGGAGCTAGGCCTCTGAGGACCTTGTAGGTCAAGAGGAGGGTTTTAAAAATTATTCTGAATTTAACGGGCAGCCAATGAAGAGACGCCAGCACAGGGGTTATGTGATCTCTTTTGTCAATACCTGTCAGAACTCTGGCTGCAGCATTTTGGATCAACTGAAGGCTTCTTAGAGAGTTGTTTGGGCACCCTGATAGTAAAGAATTACAATAGTCCAGCCCGGAAGTAACAAAAGCATGAACTAACTTTTCAACATCATGCTGCAACAGTATCTTCCTGATCTTTCTGATGTTCCTCAGATGAAAAAAGGCACTTCTCAAGACTAATTTGATGTGTGAGTTAAAGGAGAGGTTTTGATCAAAAGTTACTCCTAGATTCCTCACAGAGAGACTAGATTCTAAGGAGATACTATCTAGAGTGATAATGTGATCTAACCTATCCCTGAGAGGTTCAGGACTAAACACCATGACCTCAGTTTTTCCTGGGTTGAGGAGGAGGAAATTTGAAGACATCCAGGACTGTATGTCCTTAAGACCGGTCTGGAGCTTCACTAACTTCTCTGTCTCTTCTGGTTTCATGGATAAATAAAGCTGGGTGTCATCAGCATAACAATGAAAACTTATCCCATGCTGCCGAATAATGTTTCCTAAGGGAAGCATGTACAAGGTGAAGAGGATTGGTCCAAGTACAGAACCTTGAGGGACTCCGTGGCTAACCCTACTGTATGAAGAGGGAACACCATGGACATGAGAAAACTGGTATCTATCAGATAAATATGATCTAAACCAGTCTAGTGCTGTCCCTTTAATCCCAATCATATATTCCAGTCTCTGTAACAGGATGCTGTGATCAACCGTATCAAAAGCAGCACTGAGGTCCAGCAGAACCAGCATAGAGACCAGCCCATGATCTGAAGCTATAAGATCATCATTGGTAACTTTAAGAAGTGCTGTTTCTGTGCTGTGGTGAGCTCTAAATCCTGACTGAAACATCTCAAACAGACTGTTCCTCTGCAGGTGCTCCAGTAACTGAGTCACCACCACCTTCTCAAGAATTTTAGAAATGAAAGGAAGGTTGGATATCGGCCTATAATTTGCTAATACGTCAGGATCCAGTGATGGTTTCTTAAGCAATGGCTTAATCACTGCCACCTTGTAGGACCGGGGTACATAACCTGTTACTAAGGAACCATTGATCTGGTCCAGGATAGGACAGCCTATCAATGGTACAACATCCTTCAACAGGTGTCTTGGGATGGGATCTAAAAGACACGTGGTGGTCTTGGATTTCTGAATCAGCAAAGATGCCTCAGAAAAACATTTAGGGCTGAAGGTGTTTAAGGGCTCGTTGGAGAACCTGTATGTTCCCACAGTCAGCACATCTGGTGATGGTCCAGTTGTTGGGGTGGTCTGGTTAGCTTTCTCTCTGATGGCTAGAACTTTGTGAGTGAAGAAGCTCATGAAGTCTTCACCACAAAAGGAGGAAGGGATACATGGGTCTAAAGCAGTGTGACTCTGAGTTAATTTGGCCATGGTGCTGAAAAGAAACCTGGGGTTGCTCTTATTTTCCTCGATTAAAGAAGAAAAATAAGCTGTTCTAGCCTTGCGAAGGGCCTTTTTGTAAACAAATAGACATTCTTTCCAGGCTACATGATAACTGTCTATTTTACAGGAATGCCACTTCCTTTCCAGTCTTCGCACTTTCTACTTGAGGGTCCTGATACGTGAATTATACCAGGGGGCACACCTGCTCTGATTTACTGTTTTCCTTTTCAGAGGGGCAACAGAATCAAGCGTGATTCTCAGTGAGGCTGCTGCACCTTCAGCAATAGAGTCAACCTCAGCAGGGCTAAGATTATAATGATTGATCCCTGGGGAAACACACGGTGGTCCTGGGATTAGGCCAGGGATTGCTTCCTTAAACTTAGCTACAGCATTATCTGAAAGACATCTGCTATAGTAAGACTGTGCTCTGAGCATAGAAGAATCCTTAATCATAAATGTAAAAGTGATCAAAGAATGGTCTGACAGGAGTGGGTTTTGAGGAAACACTGACACATGTTCTACCTCAATACCATAAATCAGAACTAGATCTAGGGTGTGGTTGAAGGTATGAGTTGGTTGTTTTATCTGCTGGAGAAAACCAATTGACTCAAGTAATGAAATGAAGCCATTTCTAAAGCTGTCATTTACAATGTCTACATGGATATTAAAGTCTCCAATGATAATGACTTTGTCTGCTCTAAGGACCAAGTCAGATAAGAAGTCAGAGAACTCAGATAGGAACTCTGAATGTGGCCCAGCAGGAGGCCGATATACAACAACAAACAGAAGTGGCTTTTCTGTCTTCCAGTTCATATGGGTGATGCCAAGAGTCAGGCTTTCAAATGACCTGGAACTATGTTTTGGGCCAGGATTAATTGATAACTTGGAGTGATAGATTGCTGCCACTCCCGCTCCACGACCAGTAAGACAAGGAATATGATAATTAAGATGGGTAGGAGGAGTAGATTTGTTTAGGCTAACATACTCCTTCTCCTGAAGCCAGGTCACAGTGAGGCAAAATAAATCAATGTGATGATCCGCTATCAGGTCATGTACTAACAGGGATTTACACAAAAGAGATCTAATATTTAACAGTCCACATTTAATTGTGATGTTAGTTTCTCCAACTTGTGCTTTGGTATTAATTTTAATAAGATTATGGTGATTTACCGCTCCCCTGCTCTGTGCTTGGTGAACTTTTAACCGTGGAACAGAGACTCCCTCTATAGTGTTAACTATGTTATTATTGGTGGATGAGGGTTCTATGGAAGTAGCAGAGAGGTGTGTAAGACTACGACTCTGCATCCTTGTCTGGACCCTGGTTTGTCAGGTCACTTTGGGTCAAATAAAATCAGCCAAGTTCCTAGAAATGACAGAGGCACTATCCCGTGTGGGATGAACACAGTCTCTCCTAATCAGACCAGGTTTTCCCCAAAAACTCTTCCAATTATCTATGAAGGACACCTGGTTTTGAGGGCACCACCGTGACAACCAGCGACGAAGCGACAACATGCGGCTATATATTTAATCGCTGGCCAGATTGGGAAGGGGACCAGAGAATGCTACAGAGTCTGACATCTTTTTTGTGTACTTGCACACTCTATGTTAATTTTGGTGACCTCCGACTGACGAAGCCGGGTGTCGTTTGCTCCGACATGAATAATAACTTTACTGTATCTTCGTTTACTTTTCACCAGCAGCTTTAGATTGGCTTCTATGTCGCCCGCTCTGGCCCCCGGGATGCACTTGACTATGGTCGCTGGGATCGGCTTCACGTAGCGCAGGACTGAGTCGCCAATTACCAGGGTCGGTTTTTCAGCGGGTGTGTCACTGAGTGGGGAAAAACGATTAGCCACGGGAAGCGTTTGGTGATGCACCGTGGGCCTTTGGTTTGGGCTACACTTCCTGCGAACCGTCACCCAGCCGCCCTGGCTAGCCGGCTGCTCAGCTGCTGCCAGGGGACCGCTAGCTGTAGCTATGCTAGACGGCTCCACAGCAGCTAGCTTCTCCTGGCTACCTGACGCAACTCCCGATAACTCCAAGCTGCGGAACCGCATCTCAAGCTCACTAAGTCTCGCCTCCAGAGCCATTAGTACACTACACTTTCTACACTTGTCCCCTTCACTAAAGGAGGCAGAGGAGTAGCTAAACATCTCACACACTGAAAAAGCAAAGACACCGGGTGAGACAGACAGTGAGACCATGCTAATGCTAGTGCTGCTAATGCTAGTACTGCTAATGATCAGTGGAGCCCTGTGTTTAAAAAGTGTTATTTCTCACTGTTGTTATCAGGAGACTGGAATGTCCCAGGTATTCAAACTTAAGTGTAGTGGATTTTTTTTCTTTAATTAGAGTAAAATTAGGGTGAGACTACGGTGAAACTAGAGTGAAACCAACACACCGTGCACAGTACAGTCAAACGAACCGCGGGAAATCGCGTGACCGGAACCGCTGTTCTCTTAGAACACTGAACAACAATGCTCTGCATGGCAGGACTAGAAGATCAAAAGACACTATTCTTTAAAAAATATGTTGCTGTCCCTCTGTAACATCATGTGGATAATGAGGATTATGGATGAGACTGAAGAATCTTTGGGTGGGAAAAAGAAGTATTACGATTAAAGACAGAAAAAGCATTGAACTGTGAGAGAGAATTCCATTTATCATTCATGAAGAGAGTAATGTTTAGAGAAATTCACCACATAACCACAAGCCTAAAATGCTCTCTTCCTAGACTATCCCCCATCAATTTATTTGAGATTTAAAAACATACATTTTACCAATGAAATAAAGTGTCTTTGTTTCCTTGGCCTCCAGTTTTCATGGTAGCACTGGATATAAGACAATACAGCACCATAATTAACTTTCTCACCCCCACTCTTTGTAACAGTGTAAGAATCTTACAAATATTGTAAAACCTGAGATTTAAGAATGACAACAACACTGAAGAACCGGCTACAAAGTGCATTTTTGGAAGAGACAAACATTGTGGTAGGGAAGACAAGCAGGGATTATAGGCTGAGCAGTGAGTCGAATGAAGTGAAAGTGCAATAAATAAAAGTCCTTGCAGAAGCTGAAGCCAAAGCAGAGCTTTGCTATGGAGGCAGAAACAGATTTATGAGTTTCAGAGAAGAATGTGAAGTGTCCAATTCCTCACTTGTGTTCTGTCCACAACCCATAATCTTACTCTTTAGAACATAGCCAAAAAGGAGGCCCTGAAAACAGAAGAAAATCTAAAATTTCATGATTGAAAACAGTGCATTAGTAAGTTTTAATGAAGGTGTTCTCATTGTCACTGAAGGTTGATAAAGGAAAAAAAAAAAAGCTGCTACTACTACTAGAAAATTATATTTTGAGGTGCAATGTGTTTTTATACATGTTGCTATTGCAACTTCCCATGCTTCAATAAATCATATTCTACATATATTATATTTGACTTTCTTAAAAAAAAAGAATTGTGTCATTTATTATGTAAGTGGATACTGCAGCACTGCAGTGTAGCACCACACCCAGTTCAACAATTCACCCGGACAGTTGGATTGAATTAGGAGTGGTCAGAGAGAGAGAGAGAGAGAGAGAGAGAGAGAGAGAGAATTTGTGTTCAAGCAGTCAAGGACAGTGAAAAGGCATACCAAATCTCTTTTTCTTCCAAGTAGCTTGATGAATATTATGTTATTTTACCATATGTAACATAAAATCAAACATGGAGGATTAACATAGGTTTCATCTATTAATTAGTAAGTTTAATGCTAATTGCAAGTGGCACAAAGAGTGTAATATTTACTTTTCCGGTAGTCACTGAAAATACATATATACTGTATATGTATTTATATGTATATGTATTTCATATATGTATATTTCATATACATATATGTATATTTCATATACATATATGAAATTGCCTAACTCAGGGAAGGAAAGACATTGGAGAGGGAGGTGTCCATAATAGAAAGACCTTTTATTTCTTATGCAACCATATCGTCCAGTAAGATAACATTTCAATAATTGCAGCATGCACAAATTCAAGGTCATTTGCCTTTGCTAAGGCACTTTAAAACTGGTTACTCCACCTTAAATGTTTCACTTACTGCTGCTATCACCAATTCTGAAAGCACCAGGCCCACCCACCCACCTAAAAACACTTTCTCAAATTCCCACCATGTTACTACTTTGTCCCACCCAACCCTTGTGTTACTGTGTCTGTCAGGCAACATTTCCTGTCTTGCACAAGCAGGTTCAGCTGACCTCAACACAACAGATAAACCCATGTTGGCAGTGAGTTGGAGGCCAAATATTATGTAACAGAACAGAAACTTGTCAAATAGAAGGGGATGCCTGAAAAACTCTTAAAAGGTTAAAGAAGTATCCTCAACTGACACCTGTTGAACCTGTTTCTGGGGCATTTACAGTTGCACTATATTGCCCCCTTCTGGTGAGGGAAAAATGCAGCCATTGTTTCATTGTTGCAAATAATACTGGATGAGATCCTGGGGATGTTGAGACTATGAGCAAAAGAATGAGTTGGATGTTTGTACAAACAGGCAACATTTCCTATTTTGATAGGAAAGTGTCGGTTTGCCAAATTTAGTCACTGCGTCAGTTTCTATGTCATTTTTCCATGACAATTGCTATGTCTCCACCCACACTCCTATGACGGATTGTGAAGGCATCCATAACTAACACAAACTATTGGAAGTACACTCATCCCAAGGTCTCTTTATGTGTTACTGAGTAAACCATTAATTAATGCACAATTGTATGCATTATTTTATATAATTATGCATTGTCTGTGCCAACAAAACTAAAAAAAAAAGTAAATGAAAAAATATTTTGGTTTAAGTGAGAGGAAAAAGAAACACATTATGGCACTACATAAATACTGTCTATTTACCATTTACTGGAACTTGGAGCTATTTACTGACTCATCTTGTCTTCCTGCCCCCACAATTGTCATACTAGCAATGGGCTGGCCAGAAACCCAACCCTTGTGCACTCTTATCTGTTCCCGTGTTATGTTTGTGTGCAAACAGCACATTCCTAAGGGGGGAGATGAGCAAACAAGACATGAGCTGGAAGGATATGAGAATAGAGGAAGATATGAGAAGAGTGGAGAATAAAGATAATAGGAAAATAATTTAATTGAGCGGTGAAATATCCAGAAGAAAATATGTGGGACATATAAAAGACTTGGAGAGTATAATTGGAAACTATGCTTTTGTGAAGGCTTTTTTAACATGTAAATTAAAATGGACTTTAAATCAAAAAGTGAATAAATACTTACTATAGACATTTTTCAGAAGAAAAAAAGAAATGTATAGTGACACTGGAAAGGAAGCTACAACATGATTCCAACAATGTCTTTATTATGCAGACATTTTTATCTGCCTTCTGCCACACCCAGGGTCAAGAGAGAAGACAAACTGACACACCCAACAAATTAAACATACACTCAAAAGGATAAAAACTGGACAGAGACAAGTGCATTTAACTCTACACACACATTGGGGACAACCACACAGCCAAAGAGTACTTTTTAATTACACTATTTGTATATGAATTTCTGTATCTGACTGACAGATTATTGACACTGAATCACTGAACTTTCTTTGAAATATTAAAAATGTTCATGTTATGTAAAGTCTTCCTGGGATCCCATGCTAATTGTTTACATTTTCTGGTTTTACTTTATTCTCACTATAATATTGTTTTACTACCAATATTTTTACAGCATTAGCCCACACTATTTTTTGTAGCTGGTGAAGAAGGCAAAAAGGAAAGTTAATTTTAGTTTTTAAATTTTGCAAGTATTCAACTGTGGTGGAACCATATTTTGCAGAGCGACAAAGAGTTTCCATCGTTCCTTTATTTGCTGGGAGGAGTTACTTCTCAAAGGTCATTGAATGACTTATTGCATGACATTCTGACATACAGCCACATGGTTGTGAACTAAACTTTAGCACAATTTCAAAGACATCAATGTTAATCGTGAATAGAATTTATATACTCACATGCTGCTGTTAGTAAACTAATAAAGTTTTTAAAAGCAACTCAAAGAGTAGTGAACAAATGCCCCCCCCCATTTCCACCCTTCATACCATTTGGAACAAATTAAAGTAATTTCAGCCACAGCAGAGTGGCATGGAAAACAGATTCAAAAATAGGAAGAAAAGGACTGGAAACATTTATGAGGGATGCAATGTAATTTTCCAAAGGGCCATTACGTGGAAGGAGGGTGGTAAGGGTGAGATGAGAATAGTGTATTTGAGGAAAAAGTTAGGTAAGGGGATATCGCTTTTGGGGAGGGCTTTCCCCAAAGTGATGTTCCTAACTGCACTTTCCTACAGAGTACAGTCCACGAGGCAGACAGACCGGAGGTAATTTCATGGGAGGAATGAGTCAGCAACTGTATCTGAAATAGAAGCAGAGTATGTAACTCAGGTACAGGCACTGTAACTATGACAGACAGACAGACAGGTATATGTACGTGTACACAGGTCCCATGTACACAGGTCATTCTGGTCAATACCCAGTAGCCATTAAAGTTTGTGTATGTGTGTGGGGAGGTGGGTGTGTACTTGTACTTGCTACATACTGAATATCAAAATCTGCACATTTTTGGGAAGCGAGGACATTTTGGCTGGTTCTCACAACTTCAAAGGACTGTTTAAGGATCAAGACATGGTTTTAAGGTTGGAGTCAGAACTGGTTTTAGGTAACAGCTAACTTGAAATATTTGATAGACTCAATTTATTATCATTACAATTTCTACACCATTTTGTCCATCATAGATAGAACCAAGTATTGGCTACATTTTAAAAGCCTGCTTTGTCAAAAGGAACACTTGATTCT
The DNA here is from genome assembly GCA_911728415.1 of Lagocephalus sceleratus. Taxonomy (NCBI): domain Eukaryota; kingdom Metazoa; phylum Chordata; class Actinopteri; order Tetraodontiformes; family Tetraodontidae; genus Lagocephalus; species Lagocephalus sceleratus. The sequence goes on along the minus strand of CAJVRN010000064.1, from coordinate 56,439 downwards.
CACACACTACCCTATTAAAGGACTTATTCTACTGAGATCCAAACTTGGCATGTTTCAGCATTCTTAGTGACCATAGAGTGGTCATTCTTTGACTCCCCCACCTTTTTTTTATCCTTGACTGCTTTGGACACTGTGCCTGTCCAATCAAATGAACCCATTGTGTCCGAAAACATGTAAGGCAGAAACTCAAAACACAAAGGGGAGCAGGGAACAGCTCATAAGAAACTGGAGCCTGGCTACTGTAGTCCATTTTTATTGTGGCAATGTGCTCTGTTTAATATAGAAGGGACTTCACAGGAAGCATCTTCAGAACTTCATCATGCATAGCCAGTGAGGTTACAAAATAACTGAGCACAACAATTTCCCAAAACCACAATGAATTTGCTTTCTCATTGCCATGGTGATGTGGTAAAAGCCTGGGCTCAAACTTTCCTTCCATAGTAGGTCTCTGGTACTTGGAGTTGCTCCATACACAATTAAAGACTGGGAATTTCAAGTTGGAGTGAAGAAGAGGAGACACAAAGGCGAGAAATGCTCAATTATTTTGAAAAAAATTAAGGGGTGGAAATCAAGAGGATTTAAAAGCTGCTTCCTGTCATTGTTTTGTGTAACTGCTTTAGAAACAAAATAAAACATTATGGTATCTTGTGTAATTAAAAAAAAAAAAAATTGAACTTCCACTTACATGCTTTGCTCGGGTTTGAAACTGCTATTATCTTTCAAAACTCCCCCATATAACAAATATTGTGCTCAACTATTTTAAACTAGGCAGTCTGGTGTGCATTTCCAGTATGGACACACCCTTTCCTTTGGAATACCTCTGAGATTCAGCACAGATTCACGTGGACCCCATTACACCAGACACTTGTATGTAACATTTGTATGTAAGACATTTGTATGTAGGTTAATTAGTGGGGATTTATTCATATATGATGCATTACTGGTGCTGTAATTTTGATAAATTGGAACAACAGCTTTGTTTTTATGCTAAGAAAAATCTTAGATGATTTCCAAAATGTGCAATTATTTAATTTTAGTCTGAATTTAACAATTCACACTAACATTTAAATAGACACTACCTCAGAAGGTAACACCTTTTCTCTAAATCTCTTTACCAAGTCTCTGCCTACCTCCTACTGATCCCTTTTTTATGGCCAGAAGTCCTAATAGAAAACATAATGATAATGTAAGGTAGTTAGTGTGGATGTTGGTGTGGAATCCATGTCCTCATGGACATGGATAGGTATGACAAAACTAATTAGTATTTATTTCTAATTGTGTATCGGCATCTCATCCATCTCCAATAATAATTTCCATCAAAGCTACCAAATGTTATGCACATGCACACCTGAACAAATATATTTGTGGCAGCAGAAGAAGCAGACAGCAGTAGGCAGCGCTTTAATAACTCCATATACCTCGCATATACCTATGAATATGTGTGAGGGAATTTGACAAAACATGCCAATACCTGATATTTCGTGAGTGCCTCAACAGCGTCTGTGACGGCTTACTGCACCTGGTGTAAACACCAGGATATTATCTGTTTTCCACATCTGCTCCCAAGACAAAATAAGCATCTTAAGCATATTCTGTCTGGCGCCAGTTGGAAAGACTGTGATTCAAGTGTTCGCAAAATTAATTGAAACTTACACTTTAGCCAACATGAGGTCAACTTTTATTTATTGCAAATACATATTACAAACACATATACTACTAAGATGATGATGATGATGATTACTACTACTACTACTATCACTACTACTATTGCTAATGATAATAACAATAATAATAAACACTTATATTTTCTCTGTTTTCTTGGCAACCAACAAGTACAGAACCAAACAAGGTAGTCAGTGTTTGAGTCAATAGGAAAAAGAGACCAAATCTGGCCAACCATCCAAAGACGTGAACAGTCCCACTTTTGTCAGCATTTGGATTAGTCACTTGAAATGCTAGATTAAAATCATTGTCTTTTCTCTAGTGTAATGTTTAATGTTTAAATATTTTTTGTTTCTTTTGTCACTCTGTTGTTTGTTTTTTTGTTTATGACTCCCTCTAATCAATCAAGGAGAATCCTTCTTTCTTTCTTCTATTGTGTTCACTTCAAAGGTATTAGGTCACTGATCACTGGTATTGTTTGAATTTAACCAGGAGCTTTTTATTCTTTGATATCCTCCCTCATATTCCTCCCCAAACAAGAAATAAAGAACTTAAAAATAACAGGACTACAGAGATAGAAAAAACATAAGAGATAGTGAGAGTTAAGTCACAGAACATGACATTATAGTCATGTATACCATAATTAACTCTGAAATTAGAAGATCCCCTTAGAATTAGATACGTTGAGATTAGTCAATATCTGAGCACATTCAAAGTATAGAAAACATACTGTGATCTACATCTAAAGATCCTGATACATTAAAGTTTCAATCTAAACTTCAAACAGTGTCTTACAATTAGGTAGTCATTTAGTAGTAGGAAGAGGCATGTCTCAATTAACTTATTCAAAGGTGTTTGAGCCTGGGTGTTCCTATATGTCTGTCTGAAGGGTGTGGAATGTGAAGCAATAGAGTCAGCTTCTTAATTAGACATGTCCACATACATTAGTTGTAATCTGCCAAAAATGTACTGTCCTCAGTCAGATATCAACACATTTTTTCAACCTTCCCACACAGCCATTGATGATAACAGAGTGACAGTATTTAGAGTGGCAATAATTGAAGTTGTATTAATAGTAATTGTTGGTATTATTTTGTGGTCATATTGTAGTGACAGTTGTAGCAGGGCATTAATAATATATCAATACACACACTTGCTTAAAGAATATGATAGGACATTTTTAAGAGACATTATATGTATTATATGTCTTTACTTTATGCATCATATTTTATGTATATTTTAAGTCATGCTCTTTTGATGTCACCTAAAGTCATTATTCAGCAGGTAGCTGATTATTGAGACCATGTAATTTTTTGTTTTGTTTTGTATTGCACATATACAATGAGACTAAAGGTACTAAATATAATAATATGTTCCCTAATATGTTACCTTCAAACTGTGGTGAAAAAGAAATTTGAAATTGGATCATATGAAAACTCTTTCAAGTACTCAGAATGTATGATGATTCTTAAGCTAAAACACACACAAGGCACACACAAGGCACTCCTGTGGTTAAACAGAATGGAAAACTAGGAGGCGATTCAGGGTGAGGGGGAGTGGTCTGAGGGGCGGATCTGAGGGCCCAAAGGTTTATAAAGTTTACCAGTTTCCCTTCTCCTCCTGCTCTGAGCTCCCATTTTGGCCTTACCAGCCAGTGCTTGTGTCTCTTTAACTCCCAGTTACTGTTACTTGAGTCTTTGCTGCAACAATGAAATCAACATATTCTGTGTACTCCTCCTCCACTAGTAGCAGGGCTCCCACTCTTTCTATGACGCGTGCTTCTACAGGGCCTGTCTACAGGGCAGCGACTGTCCACGGTGGGGTTGCAAGTGGGAGCAGAATCAGCATCTCCTCTACCTCCACCCTCCGTAATGGGATAGGGATTGGCAAGGGAATGGGCTCTGGAGCTGGGGGCTTCACTAGCACCCAGGTGAGCGGGAAGAATGCCGACATCATGGGCAATGAAAAGTTTGCCATGCAGAACCTGAACGACCGTCTGGCCAGTTACATAGAAACGGTGAGGAACCTGGAACAGGCAAACCACAAGCTGGAGCTCAAAATTACGGAGGCTTTGCAAAATAGTGGACCTGATCTCAGAGACTACAGCAAGTATCAGTCTGTCCTGGATGACCTGAGGAGGAAGGTAAGAAGGGGGGGGGATGGAGGGAGGGGGCAGCAGGGCTTAAAATGTAAGTGTGCTCATTCATTCACATGATAATGGCTCACTACAATGTGACTTCATATTTCACAATTTTTTTGGATAGATGGGTTTAAACTTTCTTGAGGGTTTGGGAGGATCCTGCTCCTGACTTTGTGGTTAAGGCCTGTACCGGAAACAGTATAGTTCAGGAATGTTACAGTACAGACAGACAGGAAAGAAGAAAGGAAGAAGCAATTTGTGTTCTGGGAATGACATACAGACAATAGAGACGCTAGACTATAAATGGACAGACACATATATCATGGCTTTAACTACCCCTTTCCTCCTTGTTTAGAAAAAAAAACAAACTGTGTTGATAGCTCCACATTTAGAATAACCATACAGTACATTCATGATTTGTATAAATGAAGTCAGATAAAGAAAAATCTGATAAAGAAAGTACAAAGAGAAATTTCACTCATTGTCCCAACTGGACAAAATTAGGTCTTTATGTTAATATATTACAGGTTTCTCAGAGGATGGAGCAAAGCAGGATATTAACTGGATGAGAAAATAAAAGTCCACATATATACTCCAGAAAAGAATGTTGCCCCATGTTAAATGCAACACATTGCCTTATTTCAAAGTTGTTTGTGTGCGTGTGTGTGTGTGTATCTGTGTGTATGCATGTGAAGAGAAACTTTCCAATTTCATGCCATTGTGGTAAAAGGCATAAATAGTAGTGTCAAGGTCAGTCACACCTCCTTGTAACTTGTAGAGACTCAAAGTAAGATGAGAGGAAATAAGTGAAAAAAGGAAAAGAAAATTTTCATATTTTAATATTTCTAAAATATCCCACAGAATATAAACCTACTTGATAGTAGGTTATATTTATTCTACTAACAGCCAGCAGCCAATCCAAACAAACCATAGTCAAATTTCCATTTGCCATCATGCAAATCCACTTCTTTCAGTACAGACGTTATCTGGAAAAGTACTTGGTAACACCCTGATGCAGCGTAGCCTGCAAAGCCAACCACCCATGCAAACTGTATGTTTCTACACTGATATATTACACACACAGACACACACACACACAAGCTCCACCTTCCCCATGCAAACCACTTGCCCCTGTCCTGTACACAGATTACATCCTGTTCATTTAATGGGGAAGAGCAGTTGCTGCCTGGAATTCAATCATTGGCTCATGGACTTTAACACCTGGTTGCCTCCCCTCATATGTATTTTAGCCCTTATCACCTCTAAAACAAACATTGCACATTTTGGGCACAGATGCAACTACTTTTCTCACTGAACTGATGAACTGTGCATACAGTCTAAATTACTTTTTTGGTTGTTTGAGGTGTTTGATGCCACAGCTGACAATGCCCGTCTGGTTCTCAACATTGATAATGCACGTCTGGCAGCGGATGACTTTAGAGTGAAGTAAGTTGTGACTGTATTATATTGTCAAATACCAAACCGGCAGCACTCCCAGTTATATACCTATATACATATGAATAAAGCCATCATATTATGATTTTAACTTCAGCTGAGTCAGAGTAAAAACAGCTGCCATGTATACAGTTATGATAAGACATATACTTAACTACAATACCATACTACACTGCACTATACAATACTATGCTATACACTTAAAAGGAAAGAAAAAAAGAGACATAATTTGGACATCATGACATTTACATCTTATTCATTAGTGTAATTTCTGATAAAACAAAACAAAAATTAACAAACTGTCCCAAAACCAAAGAAAATCCATAACAATCCTCACCACTCTGCCGTTTCCTGTTCAGATATGAATCTGAGTTAGCGATCCGTCAGTCAGTGGAGGCTGACATTGTTGGTTTGAGGAAGGTCATTGACGACACCAACATGGCACGAATGAACCTCGAGAGTGAGATTGAAGCCCTGAAGGAGGAACTCATCCACTTAAAGAAAAACCATGAACAGGTTAGTATGAGCATGTCCAGACCTTTTAGTCCCATTCAACTTTTAGCTTCCTTATACATATTTCCCAAAGCTTTTAGTTATTAAAAATAGTATAAAATGGGATTAATGCCTTTTGAATAAACATAGTTGTTGACATTTTGAGGTAAACATTTTTAAACCTGAAGTAAGAAAGGTGACATCCAAAGGAAACAACATTTTACATAATTCATTTTGAATATATTAGCTTCTTCTGAGAGGTCACAGTTGTGTGCCTGCTGGTAAGTGTGTGTAATTACGTCTTGTTAAAAGAGGCAGTTAAACATCTTCAGTACACCACTGTGGCAGTAAACATCCAATATCTTGAACTGAAAAACGATACTATGTCTTATCTCACTTATACCTTCCAGAATTATGATCATGTGAGTTTAAATTAAATCAGGCCGCACACAATATTTTCACTGCAACCAGGACATTCAGTAAAGCTGAGGTGCACTTTTTGAGAAAATTAAGAAAATGAGCATTGTACTCTGGGTGGATATTCTGTCAGAAGCCTCATTGTGATTCACACAAATAAAAGCAAATTGTCAATATGTATATATTCATTCTTTTCCTCTGTAGGATGTCATGGAGTTCCAAAACCAAATTGCCAAATCAGGTGTTCATGTAGATGTTGATGCTCATAAAGGACAGGACCTTGCCCAGGTTATGGCAGAAATAAGGTCCAAGTATGAGAAGATGGCACAAAAGAACCAGGAAGAACTAAAAACCTGGCACGAATCTCAAGTAACAAAAACCTCTTGTCTGTCATCATGGATGTTGTTTTCTATCTCACAAAAGAAAAATAATGAAAATGACAATTTTGTCATTTCCTCAGATCATAGAGGTGAAGTCACAGGTTGCACAGAACACAGAGGCCCTGAAGTGTGCACAAACAGAGGTGAATGACCTACGTAGACAAATACAGACCCTGGAGATTGACCTAGAGTCACAGAAGAGCCTGGTAAGAAGCACTCAGTCAGCACACATTTAATTTACCTCATCACATGCTTATCATCCTGCACTCAAGACTTAAAGTCTTAAAGTCTCTCATTTATTATGGTGATATGTGTTTTACACACTTGCTATGGAACTGTTATGGTCTGCTTAATATACTGTCAAACATTTACCCATTCTTATTCACAGAAAGTCTCTCTAGAAGGCACACTGAGGGACACAGAAATGCGTTATAATATGGAAATTGAGTCCCTCAACAGTATCACCCTGGGACTGGAGGCAGAACTTACTCAGCTACGCAACAAGATACAGCTGCAAACACAGGATTATGAGGCTTTGCTCAACACAAAGATGAAGCTGGAGGCGGAGATTGCAACATACAGAAGGCTGCTGGATGGTGAAAATTTCACGTATGTATATTTGTGACTCCTCTGAGTTTTTTATTTTTCTTCATTAAACTATTTAAAAAAAAGGCACTTGGAAGTTGCAATTCATCTTTCTATTCAGGCTCCAGGATGCCCTGGATCAGAAAACAACAAAGACCAAAGTCATGACTGTGACACAGACACTCGTGGATGGCAAGGTGGTTTCCTCAAACACGGAAACCAAAGAAGTTTAAAGGCCAGGGTTGATTGTTATTAAACAAAGCCCAGTGCTGCAACTATGACTTCATGTTCAACCATAATTTGAAACAAGGTTGAATCAGCATCACAATTTCAAACTTTCCAGTGACCAAATAGATTAAAAAACAAAACAAAACGTAAAAATAAAGAATACAATAATTTTGGATATCATTCTCCTCTTTTTCTTACTTTTGAGTTAAATCTCTTGCCCTGTGAAGTCAAGTATTTTCAATAAAAATCATTCTTGTGTCTGTCCATGTGTAAAAACAAAATGTGTGGGTTTTTTTGGCTTATTTAGCTTATAATGACAGAGGAAATATAACAAATGAAATTGTGAATTTGCAACAGTCATTGGCGTATTTCTTTATCATCATCAGGAACTGATTGCCATTGTTAACTGCTCTCTGACATCAGGGTGCATCTTTGAGTCCTTCAAAGTTGTTTGCATTCATCCTCTGCTGAAAAAATGTGGTCTTGAGCCTTCGTCCTGTAACAAATAGAGGCCCATCTCAAAACTGCCCTTCATCTCCAAAGTGCTTGAAAAGTGTGACAAGTGTGTGTCCCAACAAGTCCTTGCTGCCTTAATCTTAAAACCAGATGTCTTAAAAGTTTCAATCTTGATTTCATAAATATCACAGCACTGAGACAGCTTTATTGATGGTCACCAATGACCTAAGGAATGCTTATGCTGGTGATGTATCTGTTCTTGTGCACCTGGACTTAACTGCTACCTTTGATACAGTGGACCATACAGTCCTGACCAGCAGTCCCCAGCAGTGGTGTGACCTATGAACGGCCCTGCACTGGTTTGTCTCCTACATGACAACTTTCTTTGTTTCTATTGATGACAACTTTCTTTGTTTCTATTGATGATCCCCTTCTTTCCCCTTGAACGATGGAGTGCCCCAAGGCTCAATTCTAGGTCGTATTCCCTTTTCAATATATATGCTCCCATTTGGCGACATTAACTGGAAACATTGGATTTCTTTCCATTGCTATGCTGATAATACTCAACTTTATCTGCCAGTTAAATCAAATGACTAAGTCAAGCTAATCTGCCTAACCAGCTGTCTTCATGATATCAAAACATGGACAACAATTTTCTTCAGCTAAATTCAGACAAAATGGAAATTCTTCCCATTGGACCTGATCACCTACACCAGATGTTTTTATCTCTGAGCCCTCTTGGTGAAATCTGTGTCCAGAAACCTTGGCATTTTTCTTGATTCAAATCTGACCCTTAAGAGCTATGCAAGATGGTCCAGACCTGTTAGTACCATCTGAGAAATATTTCTAGAATACGGCCAATGTTGTTGTTGTTGTTATTATTATTATTGTTGTTGTTGTTGTTGTTGTTGTTGTTGTTGTTGTTGTTGTTGTTGTTGTTGTTATGAAGGTGTGTGCGGTCCGCGGGGCCCTGGCAGGGAGGCCATGCGGCCCACTTGCTGGAACAGGTTGGGGACCCCTGGTCTAGCTCATGAATTGAACAAGTTCTTTTGCTGCATGGAGAAACATCTTCAAATTTAGAGATACAATTTCTATGGTCTTTGACTGAGGCGCATGCTTGTTCAAAGATACTTTGACATAGAGGACACAGACTCTGTGTTGCTTTTGTATATCAGTTTTCTTTCCTTTTTGAGTAGTTTTTTGGGTTTTTTTTGTTTAAAGAGTTGATCAAATTACTATTCTCAAGGATATAGGTCAAGTTCTATGTAGGTATGCCGACATTTTCAGTATGAAATGTTGGCAAAATGCCAGCGTACATCATAGCTTTGACTTCAGGTGAGATTGACACACACTGGGTGTAACCAGGACAAAGTCTGAGAATAAAAGGGCTTAAGATAAGATTGTCATATAGATATGAGAGGAGTGGCAGGAATATTGCTTTTCCGAGTGATATATAAGCACTGGATTCCCCTCTGTCTCTTACTCTCAGTTAACAAACTCTTCTGCACCAGGAGGTATTGCCTCTTCCTCTGATTGACCAGCATATTTCTTAAAGCAATGGAGAATCTGATGAAACGCCAAAGTGCTGAATTTATTACAGGTCAAATGGCAGGAATTCACAAACCCACCACAATGGAGAAGACCTATGCCTACAGTGTCAGTGGAGGTGCCGGTGGCCATGGGACCAAAATCTCAACTGCCTCCTATGGCAAACGGGTTGGCAGTAGCTTTGGACGAGGGTATGACTCCGGAGCATCCACTGGAATCCTTGCAATTGGTAATGAAAAGACAACAATGCAGCACCTGAATGACCGTTTAGCCAGCTACCTGGAAACAGTGAGGAACCTGGAGAAGGCCAACACCCAGCTTGAAATCAAAATCAGGGAGTACATTGAGAGTAAAGGGCCCATGGAAGGAAGGGACTACAGTAAATACTTTGCCACCATTGAGGACCTGAGGACCAAGGTCTGTATTAAAAACACATGCATTTCCAAATGCATAATGTGTTATTTGGGATTTTTTTACATATTAATGTGGCAAGAATATCTTCATTATCTACACACTTCCCTGACCTTTATAAACATCATATAATAAGAGAATAAAAGTAATTACAGATGCTTTAACATCCTTTCTACAATTAATTGTTAATGCCTGTGTCTGACTGATTGTGTTAATAGATATATGAATACTTGTGGCTATGAGACCTAATAATATCTTTATCATTTATTACCTACAATGTGTTGAAGGTGTCAAATTAACTATTACAGTTTATTCATCAAGTTGACAGAAAAATGTATATCCTCTCATAATTCAATTACGATATACTGTACAGTCTTTGCTTCACACAGTAAAAGTTGACATTTCTTTCAGATATTTAATGAAATCCAGGGTAATGGACAACTTGCCATCTCGCTAGACAATGCCCGTCTAGCATCAGATGACTTCAGAGTCAAGTGAGTATTCAGCTGTGTAACTAAAATTCAATGGTTCCTCATGCAGTGCAAAAGTGATATATGATATGCTTTATTAGGATGGAGTATGAGATGTCGATGCGTAAGACAGTAGAGGCTGATGTGGCCAGACTGAGGAAGGTTCTGGATGATACCAACATTATTCGCCTGCACTTGGAGAGTGACATTGAGTCTCTAAAGGAGGAGCTGATCACCCTGAAGAAGAATCATGCAACAGTGAGGGGAAAAAAATTCTGGACCAGATAATTTTCTTAGCATTTTCCCCATAACAAATGCCCAACTATTTCCTGCTGTTCACAGGATCTGGCTGAATTACGTGCCCAGATCACTCAGGCTGGAGTCCATGTAGATGTTGATGCTCCTAAAGGACAAGACCTTGCCAGAGTCATGGAGGAGATGCGGGCCAAGTATGAGAAGATAGCACTTAAGAACCAGGAAGAACTGAAAGCATGGCATGAATCTCAGGTAATTCACAAATTTATAGTTAGTTTCATAATTAATATACAGAGTATACTAAATGTGTTTTAACACACCCTCAGATCACAGAGGTGCAGGTTCAAGTTACTGAGAGCACAACAGCACTGAAGGAAGCTACATCACTGCTGTCTGATACCAGGAGGCGGTATCAAGGTTTTGACATTGAGCTGCAATCTGCACTTAGTCTGGTAAATTATTGTGTTTCTTTGTGTGTGTGTGTGTGTGTAATGTTGAGTAAGTGAGTAAGCATAGCCACACTTGGAGACTCTTTGGGCAGGCAAAGAGATGACATATTACTATTATACCCCTTGACAGAAAGCATCTCTGGAGGCCACCCTGCGTGAGATCGAGATGCGTTACAACAACGAAGTAGAAAAATACAATGTTGTCATCCTGAGGTTGCAGGAGGAGCTATCTCAGATTCGTGCTGACATCCACCAGAACACTAGAGAATATGATAATCTTCTTAACATCAAAATAAAGCTGGAGGCTGAGATTGCAGAGTACAGGAGGCTGTTGGATGGTGGTGCATCCCTAAAGTAAGTGTGAAAAGGCAGAAATATTTCCTGATTTTTTATTTTATTTTTAGCTGTTCTAATTATTGTCATGGAATATTTTGTTGATTCATCTATATGTTGATTTTATGCAAACATGAATATTGAAATTCTGAAATTGCACAACTGTTGATTTTATTCTTTTGCCTACCATTGCAGATCGGAAGATGCAGTTGACAAAAAGCTGGTTCAGACTAAATTGGTGACAATCACTCAAACTCTGGTAGATGGCAAAGTGATATCAGAGAGCAAGGATGTGAAGTCAAGTGAAAAACATGTTTTTTAAGGGCTCAAACAAAAGCAAATTATAGTTTGTAACCAAATACAGAAACAAAAATTATAGATTGTGTCTGTTTTTTCTGTGTTTTGTCTCTATTTTCAGTGTGACCTTGACCATTGAATTACATAGTCTTTTTAATTTAGTGCAACATATGGCTAAATGTATATATTACTTTTGTTGTAATCTGACCTTCCCACTGCATCTTAGATTTTCATTCTGACCACATTGAAAGGAGGAAATTGATATTTAGTAAGTTATGTTTATGCTATGTTTTAGTTGGCATTTCCTTTTCGATGGTATGATATTCCATAAATAATAGAGAATATTTTTGAAACAATTAAGTTACTACATTAATGCCAAATGTATTTGGGAAAAAGTCATTGTATCTAGGAATGTCCTAAATACTGTCTTTTTGGAAGACAATTTTTGGAATTTACCAAGATACAAAATGTTAATAAGCTATAAATTATATTACTAAATCAGAAACACCCTGTGTCACACAAAATGCCATAAAGCAATGTCATTTCACCCTTCGATCAATCAGCTGTCTGAAGACTCAGATGAGTTGATTAAGTGAGTCAAGTCTGGTGTGCTGCTGCTTGGTTGGAAAAAACCTGCAGCCACACGGCCCTTTGTAGAAGAAGTTGGATACCCCTGTAGTAAATGTATAAACAGACTGATATTGATATTGTACAATCCTTCAGAGATGCCCTACAGTGCATATATATTCAAAATACCCCCAAATAGAAATTATTCAATTTTATTTTCTTAATTTCTTCAGTGCTAGCATATCTGAAAAAAGTGAATCCACTCTTACATAGCTCTGCACACACAGCCTTCTGTATTTAAGTGGACTCCCCTTCAGGGATTCCTGTCTGGCTTCCTACCACCATCCTCCCACACTACAGACTCTGCTGTGTGTGTGGGAAATTCTTTCATTCTCTGAAAATTCACATTCTGATGTGCAGTCTTGTCCCATTATGCTGAAGGTCCATTAGTCCATAGCTGAGAAACAGCTAAACATGTGTCATGATATTTATGCTGCTTTCCAGTGCAATTATCTATGATCAACAGCTCTTACCATGACTCGTTTGTGCATACCACTCGAATTATCATGGCCAAAGGAAAGCAGTCCAATATGAGAGCATGCTTGTTTTGCAGCCAGACAATTACATAATCTGGCCTTGCCTTTTGCCTCTTTTACATATATGTATACATGCATATAGATGCATACAGATACAGATAAACATTACATGCATTTAATAGAGAGGTTGTGGATGTACAGCATATACGAACTTTGCAACCATATCACATCAGATGTCATGTTACACACGGACACTACAAATGACATTGCAATATTTTCCATTTTAATAGGCATTTACAACAAGCATTTCTTTGTTTGTAGATTTGGTGATGCAGGCTAGTACTATCTCTAATATTACACTCAGATGCCACCTCAATGTTTGTTCATTGCAAACCTCCCTGGATTTGAAGAACATTTTCAAGCTGTAGAACATGTTAAAAATGTACTTGAAACAAAACGCTCTAAAAATTGAAATCACATACTTAATAGGCTACTCAGAGGGAAAATGCTCAAAGATAGATTAAAATCAAGTGCATTATTAACTAGTCCTCATGCCCTAACCCTAAACCATGTTAGTTTGGGGTTAATGTTTCTCTGTGTAAATGTTGTATGCTTGAAAATGTTTATCTAATACTTTGGAGATATTTTAATAAAAATTCATATAAGAAGTAGCTCCCTTAATCCAAACTCCTCAATGATGACACATATTGTGTATAATATAACATAATATTAACATAATTTGATAGATAAAACAATAAATAGAGAAAACCAGATGATTTCATAATCATGATAGCACTAAAAGACATTAAGAAGACATAAAAGTTTATAACCTGACATCATAGTTGCGAGCAATCTGGGGTTCCATTTTTTTCTTGTCTAAGAACAATAAGTCATGTAGACTGGAAGGGATTTGGATTAAAGTGATGACATTTTGAAAGTTTAGTGTTCAGTGTAATTATGTTTCTGTGTTCTGTTCAATTTTGCAAAAAAGCATCCTGTTGCATGATATGTCATCTTTATATTGTCTCAGTGGAAAACCATAATATAACATCTTTGAAACTCCTTTGCAACTCCACCCTTTCCCCTACTATTAACACATCCCCTGGTGGAAATTGTGTCCCTGAGCGGACAACTTTTAGCCATGCATTTCAGAAAGGAAATGCCTGTGCAGTCACTTCCACTCTTCTGTTAGTGCTATATGATACAGGGCAGCCACAGCTAAAAACATCACTTTCAGATGACAGACAGTTAAAATATTTTCACTCTGTTATAACATTCTAGTTATATATCCCCGTACAAAATTATTTGTCATTTGCAAGTTTTAGCACTTTACTTTTCTTGTATGTCTGTAGGTACAGAGACAGTGCAGAGGTGTGGATACATTCAAGTCTAGTAGAAAAGGGTCTGTTCAACTAAACTGGAAGACTTTTCAGTTTCCAGTTGACCTATCTGCTTGACACATGGACAAGTATTTTCATACCTATTTCACTTTATTACTAAAAGATGGACTACAAGAATGCAAATAAAACTGATGTCATGTTGTAGGAAAAACCTTTTCTAATAACCAAGACCTCAACTCCTTGGATCCAAATCCAAACCTCTGAAATAGCTCCTTTCAGACAAGTGCTGTATAAGTATTGGCAGTGATAGATCAAGCAGTAATAACACAGCTCAGCACTGAGTCCACAGAGTTCTTCCCAAGCAGCTGACTTATTTGGCATCCAATCACTGTGATATGACCAAAAAAGGACTGTTTTGCTGCTACTGCAGTCCAGCTTTTATCTCACACTGGTATGGAGTTTAACTGATGCAAACTGCTGCTAAAGGTCAACATGGCCTGGAATGAGGTGAGATAAAGTAGTGTGTTTGGGTTTTTTTGTAAGGTTCCACAGAAAGCAATTTGATAACATCTGGATTTAAATGGTATATGAAACCATAGGTATGAGGGAAGGACCCAAAAAAATATCAAATTAGTTACCTGAGCAGGCAAACATTTACAACCCTGACATTACCTCAACATGACAGGAAGATAGATTAGTAACCCATAAAGAGTCATGACCTTGGGTGTAGTAACACTTGTGCTTTGCCTTCTGCAGTCACATTGTCACATTGTGCCAAGTCAAAGGAGAAGTAATTTATATTTGGTGGACAACTGGATTGTAAATACAATCAAACTCTTAAGTTTGGCCTGAATGTTATCTGTGTAATATCAAAGTTTTTTTTCCCTCAGTTAGTAGGTCCAATTTTGGCTTTCTGATTGAGGCTATGTAAGAGAGAGAAGAAAAGAAAAGAAAAGAAAAAAAAGTAAAGTTTCTGCTGCCTATGAACTCTAATTGATCCACCAGGTCCAGATTAAAAAAGTGAAAAAAAAGTAGGGCTTGACAAAGTTTTTAGATCATGTCATTATGGCAGCAATTAATTAAAATGACTTCTAATGTGATTGGAATTCTTATGGTTGAACTTCTTCAGACTCGTAAGCTAAACACACTGTTCTGTTACAAAGCCAATTAGTAGCACAGTAATGTTCTGCATGAATGTCAGAACAAACACACCTATTTATCAGAATATATCTTTGTGTGGTGGTTAGCACCATTGCCTCACAGCAAGAAGCCTCTGGGTTTGAATCCTGGTTGGGGTCTTTCTGTGTGGAGTTTGCATGTTTTCATGTTTGTTTGTCTACGTATATGTGTCAGCCCTGTGATTGACTGGCATCCAGTCTGTGCTGGAATAGGATCCAGTCTGTGACCCTCTGTGGACGAATAAGTGGAAGAAAGCAATGGATGGATGGATTTATATATATGTACTGTATAATTCTAAGCATTGCTTAATATCTTAAAACATTTTTTTATTTTTACCAGTTTGCAAGAGAACAACAAAATATATACTATATAGTGATAGATGTGATGCTCTTTGTTTGGCTTTGTGTAGAAAGTTCCAACTAAATCTGTCATTAAAAATGAAGCTTGTAACTTATTTGGTGCTCTTGAAAGCCACCATTTTTTCTGTGAATGGAAGTAACTCTGCATTCAAAATACGTACAGATGTAGTAGTATCATTTCGGTCAGTCAGTCTAAAAAATGTGTATGCGTTTTTTTTTAAAGTAAGGATTATAAGCTGCTATGTAATAATAATTATTATTTATTAATATACTTGAAAATTCACTCATGAATGATTTCAAAGTGTGTTGGAGATATGACAAACTAACAAAAAAGTTTTGAACAACTCACAGACTGCATTCATTTATATGTTCTATATTCCTGCATGGCATGACACAGGGAAAAAAGGACAAGATCCAAGACCAATCTGAAAAATGTTTACCTACCACCCAAATCGCACATAAATACAGACACACATCTTTGATCTTCTTGTACATTCAGTATCCCATCTCAGTAAATAAAAACACAACCATCTCAGTCTGACCTCTCCGGCTTTGTCTGCTCAGAACTTTGGTGGTCCAGTCCCACCTCCACATTGAACTCCTCTGACATTAGTAAAGCACTGCTTACCACTCTCATAGCTCGCATACATGTCCTTTACCACTCTAACATAATTTACCACTCAACTTTTTCTGCCACTTCAGATTTCCTCATGTAATAGCAGTTTCTTTCTCTGCACCCTTTCTAATTCTATTTTACACACAGTACACACAATGTTGGGTACAATATTTTACGAAGTATATAGCCCATATAAACACAATTTTGCTGACTTTCTTACTCTGACAGACATGTATAATTTCTATGAAAAGTCAGCTTGTTCTATTATTGGAAATTTAGCTGTTGGAAAGGATTGAATAGTTTGGGGTTTGGCAAACAAATAAGTTGTCATCCAGCAGTCTTGACTACAACTAAAGGTTGTATAACTGTCACATCCAAAAAATAGAGGTTCAGAATAACTCTTAGAGATGAACTACATTGAACTAAAAAGTGAAGTGAAGTCTGATGGAGATATGTGTGTGTGTGTGTGTGTGTGTGTGAAAAAGGTATTTACTTGTGTGTCATCTAAGATATATATATATATATATATATATATATATATATATATATATATATATATATATATATATATATATATATATATATATATATATATATATATATATAAATACACACACAAGAAAATACATTTTTCATTATACAGAGTCCTTCCCAACAGCCCTCACTGACACAAAATACAGTGTATCACAAATTGCATTGACACTCATTCCCTTGTTGAGTCGCTTCTTTAAAAAAATTGTTTGGGATATTGCGCCCCCAGATGGCCTGACTGGTCATCTCCATTCATGGCTTCAAGGCAGATGACCAATGGGAACATATGTGAGGCCTTATATATACCTGTGTTGTTCGCCAACCCTAGCTGCACATCAGAACAACTAAGGACAACTGTAGGACATTCCTTTCCTTCAGGGAATAGAAATTATAGAAAAAGAGGGCTCATGATCTTCGTATATATAGACACCCAGATTTTTTTTTTTTAAATCGGGAAACTCCGAATGAAGTTTGTCCAAACTCAAGTACCATAGTCAGCTGAATAAGATGGCGGGTAGTATGCGCATGCCTACTTCCTTTCCTGCAGGCAAAGCGGATGACGGGGCAGCGACAGACGGCGAGGCTTTAGCCAGGCTCCGCCTTCTTTCTTTTACGTCACTATTTACGATCTACGGATCCGAGTGAGGACCATTGTCAACACGATAGACAACATAGTATATACATCGTTACTTTAAAGTTTAAAAATTAAAGCAATAGTTATTTTAGAGACAATTTTCAGATGTTCTGTTTACTCAACAGTTTTTGCCTTTACATAATGCCATGAAGATGTCAGAATATTGAAATAATGATATTTCTGACAATAATAACAATTTCTTACTGACTCGTTTTTTTCTTTAATATATATCACGTGCTTGTCAAAACACGTAGATACTGGAAAATGGTTGACATGGTAAATCAGGCAACCATATTATAGGTCATATTAGTTCGTTGTTAGTTAATATAGTTATTTCTGAGTTATTGTCCAGATCTTTATATTTACTTTTTGTAAACGTTTTTGCCATTCACCTAATGTCACTACATGACAATAATTATCAGTATTCCAATATTCTGACACAATGATAATTAAATAACAATTTCAATGATCTTTTGTATTTCATTTTTTCATGGTATGGTGGTGTGATGGTTAGCACTGGCACCTCACAGCAAGAAGGCTCCGGTTTCGAATCCCGGTTTGGATTGAGGGGACTGGGGACTTTCTGTGTGGAGTTTACATGTTCTCCCTGTGCCCGTGAGTGTGAGGGCGAATGGTTGTTTGTTTCTGTGTTGGCCCTGCGATTGGCTGGCGACTCTGCCCATTGCTCTGGGATAGGCCCCCGCGACCCTCAGTGGAGGAACAAGCGGTTGAGTTTTACGAAGATGTTTCAACTGAGTTCTAACCGACTGTTGGGAGTCCCAGAATGAATGACTCCCTTCAGGAGTCATTCACCTGATTCTTGGTGACTCTGCCCCTCATTATGCAGGTCATAGAAACTCCCCTGGACACAATGGTTTCAGTCACCTGATTCTTGGTGACTCCATCCCTCATTATGCAGGTCATAGAAACTACCCTGGACACAATGGGGTTCATTAGCCAGGTGTGAATGGCCTTTTCTTCTCCCTGGGATGTTTTTCAAGGCATTGTTGTAGACAGATGAGAGGTGATGTCTCAGACCCCTACCTCTGTTCAACGATGTCCATTTTGACATAGAAGATTTCTTTTGCTCCTCTCTTAAACCATCAATCCTCCCTGGCCAAAACCTGAACGTTATTGTCCTCAAAAGAGTGTCCTTTGTCCTTCAGATGAAGGTGTACTGCTGAGTCCTGACTTGAGGAGTTGGCTCTTCTGTGTTGTGCCATGCGCTTGTGAAGCAGTTGTTTGGTCTCTCCAATGTACAGGTCTGGGCATTCTTCACTGCATTGGACTGCATACACTACGTTGCTTTGTTTGTGACATGGTGTTTTGTCCTTTGGATGGACAAGCCTCTGTCTCATGGTGTTGGTGGGTTTGAAGTGCACTGGGATGTTATGTTTGAAGATCCTCCTGAGCTTTTAGGAAAGCCCCGAGACATATGAAATGACAATGTTGTTTCTTCTGTTGGTCAGTTCTTCTCTTTCCCCTCTGGGTTTCCTAGAGGATTTGATGAAGGACCAACCAGGATAACCACATGTCTTGAGGGCCGTCTTGACGCGCTTGCGTTCTTCTCTCTCTATTCTGGTGGGCACGTTCTGAGCTGGGTGGTTCAATGTCCTGATCTGATCACCCCTAGTTTGTGTTCTAGTGGGTGGTGGGAGTCAAAAAGGAGGTACTGATCTGTGTGGGTGAGTTTCCTGTAAACCTTGATGTCCAGGCTTCCGTCTCCTTCAATGTGCACTGCACAATCCAAGAAGGCCAGACTTGAGTCCTTGACATCTTCAAGGGTGAATTTAAAGTTGCTGTCTATGGAGTTGATATGTTCAGTGGCTCCTACTTCCAGTTTCTTGATTTTCCAAGGCCCTGGTCTCCACTTCTTCCATGTATAGATTGGCAACTATGGGCTACACTGGTGAGCCCATGGTACAGCCATGTTTCTGTCTGTAGAAACTTCCCTAGAACTGGAAATAGGTGGTGGTCAGGCAGGGGTCCAGTAGAGTGCAGATGTGGTCTGGGGTGAGGTTGGTCCTGTCCACTAGTGCATGGTCATCTAGAAGATGTTTCCTTACAGTTTGGACTGCTTCTGTAGTGGGGATGCATGTAAAAATAGATGTGACATCATATGATACCAGTGTATCATCTGGCTCCAACATTACACCCTTGACCTTGTTGGTGAAGTCCTGTGAATTCTGGATGTGGTGTGTGGTTTTCCCCACCAATGGGGCTAAGATGGTAGCTAAATGTTTGGAAATTTTGTAGGTGACCGAGTTGATGCTACTGACTATCGGTATAAGCGGAGTTCCTTCCTTGTGTATCTTGGGGAGTAACCTGAAAATTACATAAGTAGAGACGTGTTTTCCATGTAAATTCCCTAATCTGTTCCAAGCCCCCAAAAATTCGGACATACATTTTTTATAAATCATAAAATTGCATCAAAACATGTGACAAATATATGTTACAATTAGATTACCACATAATAAATGTAGGAATTCAGTGCAAGGCTTCTCCAGGAACAAAATTAACTTTATTACAGGCTAATCTTACAATAGCCATCATTACTACCAACAAAGGTTAACACTTGTAGTAACACCGCCATCTAATTAATACCTACCTCGTCCCAGTGCCTCATATGTTGATGTGTCACTGAGGAGGGTGGTCATCTTGGCATGGTAGTCTGCTGTGTTCAGCACCACTGTGCATCTTCATTTATCGGCCAGCAGGATTGTCATGTCCCGGTCCCTTTGGAGCGATGCCAATGCCTTCTTTTCTTGAGGTGTGAGGTTGGAGGGTGGTGCTTTCGCACTGGTGAGTGCAGCCGATACTTTAAGCCTCAGTTGTTCTGCTTCTGTCTCAGTCAGCCTGTTGTTCCCAATGGCCAATTCTGTAGCCGTAATGAGGTCTACTTACACTGGTATCATATGATGTCACATCTCTTTTCACATGCAAAAAGTAAATATAAAGATCTGGACAATAACTCTGAAATAACTAACATAATTAACATAATGAGGGACAGAGTCACCAACAATCAGGTGACTGAAACCATTGTGTCCAGGGTAGTTTCTACGACCCACATAATGAGGGACGGAGTCACCAACAATCAGGTGACTGAAACTCCAGAAAGTGTGAATGACTCCTGGAGGATACAAGTATCTGGGACTCCCAACAGTTAGTTAGAACAGGTCCAACATTCATCTCTAAAATGAAATCTTAATGTTCACATTGATACAGGATGAGCACAACATTCTCATCTTGACAAAACAAAATCTGTCTGGCAGAAAAAATAATTCAGACACCCATGCTGCTTGTCTCATTGTTGGACAGCAAAAAATAAAACAAACCTTTCAGGAAAATAAAACAATTCTTCCATTCTTCCTGTTTTATGGCTTTTTTCATATCAGTGCACAGTGGCAAAAACAGCTTTTTCAGAAAAATGGAAGGTGATTTGACTAAAGTGTGATTTATTCCACAGAACTGCACAAGATTGCGTAAATCCATGTTTCCTTACGTGCCAAACGTTGAATTACATAGGTTGAAATGAAAATAACCCGTTTTTTAAGGGCCCTTTGAAAATTAAATGACTTTTTTCGTTTCTGTGCCCTCTGGTGGCCAAAGAAGGTATTTCAGAGCGAGAGCAGGTTATTTTGAATAAAGTGTGATTATTCACTTATTCAACAGAACTGCAGAGGATTACAAAAGTTAATGTTTGCCAACTTGCCAAACATTAAATTACATAAGGTGAAGTGAAAATAACCTAACCCTAATCAAGGTTCTGCATGTAAGCAAACCTGTGCAGTTCTGTGGAATAAATCACACTTTGGTCATAAAGCACCTTATAAAGTTCTGAAAAACTTTAGGTTTTAACTCTCATTAGGTCACATCTCAGCTATGCTGCTATAGGCCAAGGCTGCCGGGTCTGGAAACATGATCACATGACAGTCCTCTGTCACCCCACTAGGTCATGGTTTCCTCTCCTCTCCTTTCCTCCTCCTCATCAAGCAGACTAATTATGCTGATTCCTGTGTTGTTTTTCTGCCCCCCCCCCTCTATTTATTTACAGGTATCGCTGCCTTCGGAGCTGCATGATGATCTCTGGCCCGCTGACCTGTTGTATCGTGTATTTTTGTGTGTGTTGCAATCCTGTGCAGTTCTGTAGAATAAATCACACTTTGGTAAAAAAGCACCATATCTCGTTCTGTTTTGCTGTTTTGGAAAGAGTGCACTGAAGTGAAAAAACGCAATTAACATTTAAAGGAACATTAAAAAACAGGGTTTTTGTACTTCACCTTATATCTTTCAAGGTTCTGTCGCGGAATTTAGCCGTTTTCGAGAATCAGATGATAAGTCTAAGTTACTGTGTAAAAGATGGTTTATTCAGTCAGTCGGTCAGGATACATGCATGGATGCATGCAGAGAGATCTCTGCCTATGCTTTAATAGTTTGGATCTTATATAGCTGGAGGCCCGCCTCCAAGGCATGGACACAGGATGCCTGAACAGCAGGAGTTCCCACATATCTGGCTGGCTCCAGAGGTTGAAAGGCTGAGACTTCCTCCTCCACAGTCGCAGGTCTCCTTTGAACCCGATAGCGCCTGTGTCTTCTGTGAATGTGTGAGGTTTTCTGACAGGCTCCCGTGCTCACCCGATCTTCCCCACACCCTTCAATAAAGCGGTTTTGGCAAGAGTGCACTGATGTAAAAAAAGTAATTTCATTTTTAATACAGTGTTACAAAACAGGTTTCTTTTACTTCACCTTATGTAATTCAAGGTTCTACATGTAAGCAAAAATGAATTTACGCAATCCTGTGGAGATCTGTAGAATAAATCACACTTTGGTCAAAAAGCACCATAACTTATTCTGAACAAGCTGTTTTGGTAAGAGTGCAATGATGTGAAAAGAGTCATTTCATTTTTGAAGGAACGTTAAAATACAGGTAATTTTTACCTCACCTTATGTAATTTAAGGTTCCACATGTAAGCAAACATGAATTTACGCATTCCTGTGCAGTACTCTGGAATAAAACACACTTTAGTCAAAAACCACCTATGCTCAGTCTGAAAAAGCTGTTTTCGCAAAAGTGCAGTAATGTGAGAAAAGTCATTTAATTTTAAAAAGAAAGTTAAAAAACGGCTTATTTTCACTTCATCTTTTGTAATTCCACGTTTTGCTCATAAGCAAACATGAATTTACGCAGTCCCATGCAGTACTGTGGAGTAATTCACTAATGTGGAAAAAGTCATGTAATTTTAAAAGAAAAGTTAAAAAACAGGTTATTTTCACTTTAACTTATGTAATTTAACGTTTTGCGTATGAGCAGACATTAATTTACGCAATCCTGTGGAGATCTGAGGAATTAATCACACTTTGGTCAAAAACCACCTTTGCTCGGTCTGAAAAAGCTGTTTTGTCAAAAGTGCACTCGTGAAAAAGTCATTTAATTTTAAAAGGAAACTTAAGAAACGGGTTATTTTCACTTCATCTTTTGTAATTCCACGTTTGGACCTAAGCAAAAATGAATTTATGCAGTCCTGTGCAGTACTGTGGAATAATTCATTAATGTGGAAAAAGTAATATAATTTTAAAAGGAAATTTAAAAAACGGGTTATTTTCACTTCACATTATGTAATTCAAGGTTTTGCACATAAGCAAACATGAAGTTATGCAGTCCTGTGCAGTACTGTGGAATAAAACACACTTTGGTCAAAACCCATCTTCCCTCGGTCTGAAACAGCTGTTTTGGCAATCAATCATTCTTTATTTACACAGCATATTTTTACAATCAAAAATGGATCCAAGACGCTTTACAGAATCCCAGGGCCTAACCCCAGACAAGCAACAGTGGCAAGGAAAAAGTCCCCTTTTACAGGAAGAAACCTACATGAGCAAGACTCATGTCGAGGGACACTCCTGCTGATGGACGGCTGGGTCGAGAGAGAGGAGGAGAGGGAGGACACATGGAGGATAGAATCAGTCGAGGATAAAATAGGCAGGAGAGGAGAGGAGAGGAGGGGAGAGGAGAGGAGGAGAGTACAGAGGAGAAGAGGGAGAGGAGAAGAGGGGAGAGGAGAAGACAGGAAGGTTCAGAAACGGGGAATTTCTGAACCTTTTATGCTGGATCTATGGTGTGTAGATCATAGAAATACACACAGAAATTCATTATATTGAACAAGCTGCTGGTTGGGTGGGGCAGCGGGGTCGGAGGTCATTATGCAGCTCTGAAGGTGACGATACCTGTAAATTAATACAGAAGGGGGGGGGCTGAAAAACTACACAAGAAATAGCATCACTAGTCTACTGATGAAGCAGAGAAGAGGAGAGGAGAGGAGAGGAAACCAAACCATGACCAGTGTGGTGACAGAGGCCTGTCAGGTAATCGTGTTTCTGGACCTTCGGCCTATAGCAGCATAATTAATATCTTAACCTAGTGATTAGACGACCCCCTAAGTATGATAATTTGTCTGTCTATGATAGTAACGGGAACTACAAGGTTAGTAACAATAAGCTTTTTCAAAGAGGTAGGTTTTAAGCCTAATTTTAAAAGTAGAGATGGAGTCAGCCTCCCGTACCTGGACAGGGAGCTGGTTCCATAGCAGGGGAGCCTGGTAGCTAAATGCTCGGCCCACCAATCTACTCCCAAAGACTCTGGGAACCACAAGTAGACCAGCGTTCTGAGAGCGGAGTGGTCTATTGGGCTGGTGAGGTGACACTATCTCCTCCAGGTCAATAGAGTTAGGCCTCTGAGGACCTTGTAGGTCAAGGGTTTTAAAAATTATTCTAAATTTAACAGGCAGCCAATGAAGAGACGCCAGTACAGGAGTTATGAAGCTTCACTAACTTCTCTGTCTCCTCTGGTTTCATGGATAAATAAAGCTGAGTGTCATCAACATTACAATGAAAATTTATCCCATGCTGCCAAATAATGTTCCCTAAGGGAAGCATGTACAAGGTGAAAAGGATTGGTCCAAGTACAGAACCTTGTGGAACTCCATGGCTAACCCTACTGTATGAAGAGGGAACACCATGGTCATGAGCAACCTGGTATCTATCTAATAAATATGATCTAAACCAGTCTAGTGCTGTTGTCACGTTCTCCCGGGGGACGGAGGGTGGACGCAGGCACAGGGTAACGGGGAAGAACAAAGGTTTAGTGAAGGTCTCAAACACAAAATACTCCTCAGCGCAGGAGGGAAAAAGGGCTCTCGGGCCAACACAAAATGCCCGCGAGGGGGAAAAGTCCAGGAACAATAAAACTAGACCTCCCCGCGTACCGGGATGTCCGGGCGACAGACAAGCGGGGAGTCTGGACACACGGGAGTTACCGTGACACAGGCTGGGAGTTGAGTCCAGGGTGAGTCGCCGGCAGGGTCCAGTACGGGGAACAGACAAGGGAGCAATCGACAGGGCAAAATCCACAGAGTCCACACAAACAAACAAACAAACAAACAAACAAACAAACAAACAAACAAACAAACAAACAAACAAACAAACAAACAAACAAACAAACAAACAAACAATATGACCCGACAGCTTCTGCTGTCGGGGACGGGCCTTATGAAGCCCGGATAATCCTGGGATCCAGCGCAGGTGCGCGGCCTCCCGCTGGTCCCAGAACAGGGTTGGCGCCCCCTATGGGGAAGGAGGAGCGCTAGGCCCTGACAGCTGTCCCTTTAATCCCAACCACATGTTCCAGTCTCTGTAACAGGATGCTGTGATCAACTGTATCAAAAGCAGCACCGAGGTCCAGCAAAACCAGCATAGAAACCAGTCCATGATCTGAAGCTATAAGAAGATCATCTTTAAGAAGTGCTGTTTCTGTGCTGTGGGGAGCTCTAAAGCCTGACTGAAACATCTCAAACAGACTGTTCCTCTGCAGGTGCTCCAGTAACTGAGTCACCACCACCTTCTCAAGAATTTTAGAAATAAAAGGAAGGTTGGATATCGGCCTATAATTTGCTAGCACATCAGGATCCAGTCATGGTTTTTTAAGCAACGGCTTAATCACTGCCACCTTGTAGGACCGGGGTACATAACCTGTCACTAAAGAACAATTGATCTGGTCCAGGATATAACTGCCTATCAATGGTAAAACATTGATAAAACATCCTTCAACAGGTGTGTTGGGATGGGATCTAAAAGACACATGGTTGACTTGGATTTCTGAATTGGCAAAGACGCCTCAGAAAAATATATACGGATGAAGGAGTTTAAGGGCTCATTGGAGACCCTGTCTGTTCCCACACTCAACACATCTGTTGATGGTCCAGTTGTGGGATGGTCTGGCAGCTAGAACTTTATCAGTGAAGAAGCTCATGAAATCTTCACCACTAAGGGAAGAAGGGATATGTGGGTCTAAAACACTGCGACTCTTGGTTACTGCCACGGTGCTGAAAAGAAACCTGGGGTTATTCTTGTTTTCTTCAATTAAAGAAGAAAAATAAGTTGTTCTTGCTTTACGAAGGGCCTTTTTGTAAACTACTAGACAGTCTTTCCAGGCTGCATGATAGCTATCCATTTTACAGGAATGCCACTTTCTTTCTAATCTTCGCACTTTCTGCTTGAGGGTCCTAATTGAATTATACCAGGGGGGCACACCTCCTCTGATTTACTATTTTCTTTTTCAGGGGGGCAACAGAATCAAGCATGATTCTCAGTGAGGTTGCTGCACCTTCAGCAATAGAGTCAACCTCTGCAGGGCTAAGATTATAATGATTGATCCCTGGGGAAACACAGGTGGTCCTGGGATTAAGCACTGGGATTGCTTCCTTAAACTTAGCGACAGCATTTTCTGAAAGACATCTGCTATAGTAAGACTTTGTTCTGAGCATAGAAGAATCCTTAATCATAAATGTAAAAGTGATCAATGAATGATCTGACAGGAGTGGGTTCTGAGGGAACACTGACACATGTTCTACCTCAACACCATAAGTCAGAACTAGATCTTTCCTTTGTCTAAAACTGGCCAAAAAGTAACTAAAAGCCTCTTTAAAACCCCTGTCAGCTGTCAGAGTTGAGTTAAAATGCCAGTAGGCGCTTTTAGGGCGAATATTTCTTGCCAGCACGCTTCCTAAAAGCAATGAGTGGTCTGTAAAACCTACTGGTAAAATATCAGACCTTTTAAAAGTACTAAAATGGTGTTTAAAACAATAAAAGCGATCGAGGCGGGCCAAAGAGATAGTGTCGTCTCTGACTGTGGCTCGTGTGCAAACCTTCTCCACACGTCCACCAGACCGTGAGAGCGTATATTGAATTACATAAGGTGAAATGAAAATAACCCGTTTTTTAATTTTCCTTTTGAAATTAAATGACTTTTTTTCACATTAGTGCACTTTTGCCAAAACAGCTGTTTCAGACCGAGGGAAGATGGGTTTTGACCAAAGTGTGTTTTTTCCACAGGACTGCGTAACTTTATGTTTGCTTATGTTCAAAACGTGGAATTACATAATGTGAAGTGAAAAACACCTGTGTTTTAACTTTCATTTTAAAATTATATGACTTTTTCACATTAGTGAATTATTCCACAGTACTGCTCAGGACTGCGTAAATTCATGTTTTCCTTTGTGCAAAACCTTGACTTACATAAGCTGAAGTGAAAAACACCCGTATTTTAACTTTCCTTTTAAAATTAAATAACTTTCTTCACATGAGTGAATTATTCCACAGTACTGCTCAGGACTGCGTAAATTCATGTTTGCTCATGTGCCAAATGTTGAATTACATAATGTGAAGTGAAAAACACCTGTATTTTAACTTTCCTTTAAAAATTATATGACTTTTTTCACATTAGTGAATTATTCCACAATACTGGTCAGGACTGCGTAAATTCATGTTTGCCTATGTGCAAAACGTGGAATTACATAAGGTGAAGTGAAAAACACCCATATTTTGACTTTCCTTTTAAAATTAAATGACTTTGTTCACATTAGTGCACTTTGGCACAGGACTGCGTAACTTCATGTTTGCTTATGTGCAAAACCTTGAATTACATAAGGTGAAGTGAAAACAACCCGTTTTTTAACTTTCCTTTAAAAATTAAATGACTTTTTTCACATTAGTGCACTTTTGCCAAAACAACTGTTTCAGACCGAGTGAAGATGGGTTTTAACCAAAGTGTGTTTTATTCCACAGTACTGCACAGGACTGTGTAACTTCATGTTTGCCTGTGTGCAAAACCTTGAATTACATAAGTTGAAGTGAAAATAACCTGTTTTTTAACTTGCATTTTAAAATTATATGACTTTTTTCACATTAGTGAATTATTCCACAGTACTGCTCAGGACTGCATTACTTTATGTTTGATTATGTGCAAAACCTTGAATTACATAAGTTGAAGTGAAAATAACCTGTTTTTTAACTTGCATTTTAAAATTATACGACTTTTTTCACATTAGTGAATTATTCCACAGTACTGCACAGGACTACGTAAATTCATGTGTGGCTATGTGCAAAACCTTGAATTGCATAAGATGAAGTGAAAACAACCCGTTTTTTAACTGTCTTTTAAAAATTAAATGACTTTTTTCACATTAGTGAATTATTCCACAGTACTGCTCAGGACTGCATAAATTCATGTTTGCCTGTGGGTAAAACGTTGAATTACATAAGGTGAAGTGAAAAACACCCATATTTTAACTTTCCTTTTAAAATTAAATGACTTTTTTCACATTAGGGCACTTTTGCCAAAACAACTGTTTAAGACCGAGGGAAGATGGGTTTTGACCAAAGTGTGTTTTATTCCACAGTACTGCACAGGACTGCGTAACTTCATGTTTGCCTGTGTGCAAAACGTGGAATTACATAAAGTGAACTGAAAATAACCTGTTTTTTAACTTTCATTTTACAATTATATGACTTTTTTAACATTAGTGAATAATTCTACAGTACTGCACAGGACTGCGTAAATTCATGTTTGGCTATATGCAAAACCTTGAATTACATAATGTGAAATGAAAATAACCTGTTTTGTAACTTTTTATTTTAAAATTATGTGACTTTTTTCACATTAGTGAATTATTCCACAGTACTGCTCTGGACTGCGTGAATTCATGTTTGTTTGTGTGCAAAATGTGGAATTACATAAGGTGAAGTGAAAAACACCCATATTTTAACTTTCCTTTAAAAAATGAATCACTTTTTCACATTAGTGAATTATTCCACAGTACTGCTCAGGACTGTATAAATTCATTTTTGCCGATGTGCAAAACGTGGAATTGCATAAGTTGAAGTGAAAAACACCTGTATTTTAACTTTCATCTTAAAATTATATGACTTTTTTCAGATTGGTAAATTATTCCACAGTACTGCATCGGACTGCGTGAATTTATATTTGGCTATGAGCAAAACCTTGAATTACATAAGGCGAAATGAAAATAACCCGTTTTTTAACTTTCCTATTAAAATTAAATGACTTTTTTCACATTAGTGCACCTTTTCCAAATCAGCTGTTTCAGACCGAGGGAAGATGGGTTTTCACCAAATTGTGTTTTATTCCACAGTACTGCACAGTGCTACGTAACTTAATGTTTGCTTATGTGCAAACGTTGAATTACATAAGGTGAAGTGAAAAACACCCGTATTTTAACTTTCATTTTAAAATTATGTAACTTTTTTCACATTAGTGAATTATTCCACAATACTGCACAGAACTGCGTAACTTCATGTTTGCTTATGTGCAAAACCTTGAATTACATAAGGTGAATTGAAAATAACCCGTTTTTTAACTGTCCTTTAAAAATTAAATGACTTTTTTCACATTAGTGCACTTTTGCCAAAACAGCTGTTTCAGACCGAGGGAAGATGGGTTTTGACCAAAGTGTGTTTTATTCCACAGTACTGCTCAGGACTGCATTAATTCATGTTTGCTTATGTGCAAAACCTTGAATTACATAAGGTGAAGTGAAAATAACCTCTTCTTTCACTTTCATTTTAAAATTATATGACTTTCTTCACATTAGTGAATTATTCCACAGTACTGCTCAGGACTGTATAAATTCATATTTGCCGATGTGCAAAACGTGGAATTACATAAGTTGAAATGAAAAACACCCGTTTTTTAATTTTCCTTTTGAAATTGAATGACTTTTTTCACATTAGTGCACTTTTGCCAAAAGACCTGTTTCAGACCGAAGGAAGATGGGTTTTGACGAGTGTGTTTTATTCCACAGGACTGCACGTGACTGCGGAAGTTCATGTTTGCTCATGTGCAAAACCTTGAATTACATAGGTGAAGTGAAAAACACCCGTATTTTAACTTTCCTTTAAAAATTATATGACTTTTTTCACATTAGTGAATTATTCCACAGTACTGCACAGGACTACCTAAATTCATGTGTGGCTATGTGCAAAACCTTGAATGACATAAGGTGAAGTGAAAATAACCTGTTTTTTAACTTTCATTTTAAAATTAAATGACTTTTTTCACATTAGTGCACTTTTGCACAGGACTTCGTAACTTCATGTTTGCTTGTGTGCAAAACCTTGAATTACATAATGTGAAGTGAAAAACACCCGTATTTTAACTTTCATCTTAACATTATATGACTTTTTTCAGATTAGTAAATTATTCCACAGTACGGCATCGGACTGCGTGAATTCATGTTTGGCTATGTGCAAAACCTTGAATTACATGAGGTGAAATGAAAATAACACGTATTTTAACTTTCCTTTAGCAATTAAATGACTTTTTTCACATTAGTGCACTTTTGCCAAAACAGCCGTTTCAGACCAAGGGAAGATCGGTTTTTACCAAAGTGTGTTTTATTCCACAGGACTGCGTAACTTCATGGTTGCTAATGTGCAAAACCTTTAATTACATAAGGTGAAATGAAAATAACCAGTTTTTTAACTTTCCTTTTCAAAGGAAATGACTTTTTTCACATTAGTGCACCTTTTCCAAATCAGCTGTTTCAGACCGAGGGAAGATGGGTTTTCACCAAAGTGTGTTTTATTCCACAGTACTGCTCAGGACTGCGTAAATTCATGTTTTCCGATGTGCAAAACCTTGAATTACATAAGGTGAAGTGAAAAACATCTGTATTTTAACTTTCCTTTAACAGTTAAATGACTTTTTTTCACATTAGTGAATTATTCCACAGTACTGCTCAGGACTGCGTTAATTAATGTTTGCCTGTGTGCAAAACGTGGAATTAGATCATTTGAAGTGAAAAACACTCGTTTTTTTAACTTTCCTTTTAAAATTAAATGACTTTTTTCACATTAGTGCACTTTTGCCAAAACAACTGTTTAAGACCGAGTGAAGATGGGTTTTGACCAAAGTGTGTTTTATTCCACAGTACTGCACAGAACTGCGTAACTTCATGTTTGCTTATGTGCAAAACCTTGAATTACATAAGGTGAAATGAAAATAACCCGTTTTTTAACTTTCCTTTTAAAATGAAATGAATTTCTTCACGAGTGAATTATTCCACAGTACTTCCCAGGACTGCGTAAATTCATCTTTGCCTGTGTCGAAAACGTGGAATTACATAAGGTGAAGTGAAAACAACCCTTTTTTCAATTTTCCTTTAAAAATTAAATGACTTTTTTCACATTAGTGCACTTTTGCCAAAACAGCCGTTTCAGAACAAGGGAAGATGGGTTTTTACCAAAGTGTGTTTTATTCCACAGTACTGGACAGGACTGCGTAACTTCATGTTTGCCTGTGTGCAAAACGTGGAATTACATAAAGTGAACTGAAAATAACCTGTTTTTTAACTTTCATTTTACAATTATATGACTTTTTTAACATTAGTGAATAATTCTACAGTACTGCACAGGACTGCGTAAATTCATGTTTGGCTATATGCAAAACCTTGAATTACATAATGTGAAATGAAAATAACCTGTTTTGTAACTTTTTATTTTAAAATTATGTGACTTTTTTCACATTAGTGAATTATTCCACAGTACTGCTCTGGACTGCGTGAATTCATGTTTGTTTGTGTGCAAAATGTGGAATTACATAAGGTGAAGTGAAAAACACCCATATTTTAACTTTCCTTTAAAAAATGAATCACTTTTTTCACATTAGTGAATTATTCCACAGTACTGCTCAGGACTGTATAAATTCATTTTTGCCGATGTGCAAAACGTGGAATTGCATAAGTTGAAGTGAAAAACACCTGTATTTTAACTTTCATCTTAAAATTATATGACTTTTTTCAGATTGGTAAATTATTCCACAGTACTGCATCGGACTGCGTGAATTTATATTTGGCTATGAGCAAAACCTTGAATTACATAAGGCGAAATGAAAATAACCCGTTTTTTAACTTTCCTATTAAAATTAAATGACTTTTTTCACATTAGTGCACCTTTTCCAAATCAGCTGTTTCAGACCGAGGGAAGATGGGTTTTCACCAAATTGTGTTTTATTCCACAGTACTGCACAGTGCTACGTAACTTAATGTTTGCTTATGTGCAAAACGTTGAATTACATAAGGTGAAGTGAAAAACACCCGTATTTTAACTTTCATTTTAAAATTATGTAACTTTTTTCACATTAGTGAATTATTCCACAATACTGCACAGAACTGCGTAACTTCATGTTTGCTTATGTGCAAAACCTTGAATTACATAAGGTGAATTGAAAATAACCCGTTTTTTAACTGTCCTTTAAAAATTAAATGACTTTTTCACATTAGTGCACTTTTGCCAAAACAGCTGTTTCAGACCGAGGGAAGATGGGTTTTGACCAAAGTGTGTTTTATTCCACAGTACTGCTCAGGACTGCATTAATTCATGTTTGCTTATGTGCAAAACCTTGAATTACATAAGGTGAAGTGAAAATAACCTCTTCTTTCACTTTCATTTTAAAATTATATGACTTTCTTCACATTAGTGAATTATTCCACAGTACTGCTCAGGACTGTATAAATTCATATTTGCCGATGTGCAAAACGTGGAATTACATAAGTTGAAATGAAAAACACCCGTTTTTTAATTTTCCTTTTGAAATTGAATGACTTTTTTCACATTAGTGCACTTTTGCCAAAAGACCTGTTTCAGACCGAAGGAAGATGGGTTTTGACGAGTGTGTTTTATTCCACAGGACTGCACGTGACTGCGGAAGTTCATGTTTGCTCATGTGCAAAACCTTGAATTACATAGGTGAAGTGAAAAACACCCGTATTTTAACTTTCCTTTAAAAATTATATGACTTTTTTCACATTAGTGAATTATTCCACAGTACTGCACAGGACTACCTAAATTCATGTGTGGCTATGTGCAAAACCTTGAATGACATAAGGTGAAGTGAAAATAACCTGTTTTTTAACTTTCATTTTAAAATTAAATGACTTTTTTCACATTAGTGCACTTTTGCACAGGACTTCGTAACTTCATGTTTGCT
The DNA here is from genome assembly GCA_911728415.1 of Lagocephalus sceleratus. Lineage (NCBI taxonomy): Eukaryota > Metazoa > Chordata > Actinopteri > Tetraodontiformes > Tetraodontidae > Lagocephalus > Lagocephalus sceleratus. The sequence goes on along the minus strand of CAJVRN010000064.1, from coordinate 23,759 downwards.
TGTGTGCAAAACCTTGAATTACATAATGTGAAGTGAAAAACACCCGTATTTTAACTTTCATCTTAACATTATATGACTTTTTTCAGATTAGTAAATTATTCCACAGTACGGCATCGGACTGCGTGAATTCATGTTTGGCTATGTGCAAAACCTTGAATTACATGAGGTGAAATGAAAATAACACGTATTTTAACTTTCCTTTAGCAATTAAATGACTTTTTTCACATTAGTGCACTTTTGCCAAAACAGCCGTTTCAGACCAAGGGAAGATCGGTTTTTACCAAAGTGTGTTTTATTCCACAGGACTGCGTAACTTCATGGTTGCTAATGTGCAAAACCTTTAATTACATAAGGTGAAATGAAAATAACCAGTTTTTTAACTTTCCTTTTCAAAGGAAATGACTTTTTTCACATTAGTGCACCTTTTCCAAATCAGCTGTTTCAGACCGAGGGAAGATGGGTTTTCACCAAAGTGTGTTTTATTCCACAGTACTGCTCAGGACTGCGTAAATTCATGTTTTCCGATGTGCAAAACCTTGAATTACATAAGGTGAAGTGAAAAACATCTGTATTTTAACTTTCCTTTAACAGTTAAATGACTTTTTTCACATTAGTGAATTATTCCACAGTACTGCTCAGGACTGCGTTAATTAATGTTTGCCTGTGTGCAAAACGTGGAATTAGATCATTTGAAGTGAAAAACACTCGTTTTTTTAACTTTCCTTTTAAAATTAAATGACTTTTTTCACATTAGTGCACTTTTGCCAAAACAACTGTTTAAGACCGAGTGAAGATGGGTTTTGACCAAAGTGTGTTTTATTCCACAGTACTGCACAGAACTGCGTAACTTCATGTTTGCTTATGTGCAAAACCTTGAATTACATAAGGTGAAATGAAAATAACCCGTTTTTTAACTTTCCTTTTAAAATGAAATGAATTTCTTCACGAGTGAATTATTCCACAGTACTTCCCAGGACTGCGTAAATTCATCTTTGCCTGTGTCGAAAACGTGGAATTACATAAGGTGAAGTGAAAACAACCCTTTTTTCAATTTTCCTTTAAAAATTAAATGACTTTTTTCACATTAGTGCACTTTTGCCAAAACAGCCGTTTCAGAACAAGGGAAGATGGGTTTTTACCAAAGTGTGTTTTATTCCACAGTACTGGACAGGACTGCGTAACTTATGTGCAAAACGTGGAATTACATAAGGTGAAGTGAAAACAACCCGTTTTTTAACTTTCCTTTTAAAATTAAATGACGTTATTCGCATTAGTGAATTATTCCACAGTACTTCTCAGGACTACGTAAATTCATGTTTGCCTGTGTGCAAAACGTGGAATTACATAAAGCGAAGTGGAAAAACACCCGTTTTTTAACTCTCTTTTTAAAATTAAATCACTTTTTTCACATTAGTGCACTTTTGCCAAAACAGCTGTTTCAGACCGAGGGAAGATGGGTTTTAACCAAAGTGTGTTTTATTCCACAGTACTGGACAGGACTGCGCAACTTATGTGCAAAACGTTGAATTACATAATGTGAAGTGAAAAACACCCGTATTTTAACTTTCATTTTAAAATTATATGACTTTTTTCACATTAGTGAATTATTCCACAGTACTGCACAGGACTGCGTAAATTCATGTTTGCTTACGTGCAGAATGTTGAATTACATAAGATTAACTGAAAACAACCCGTTGTTTTGAAGTTGAGCATTTTAGTGTGAAAGGGGCTTGGTGACTTCCGGGTTAACGGTTCATCTCAAGCTATTAAATTTGCTTTGGAGCTATACAGGAGCACACTGCCCATTGGTAAGCTAATGTTAAGCTAGTTAATAGTATACTATAATAATTTGTACATGTAAAAGATGATAACAACTGTATGCTGTGATATTTACAGAATGTTTGTTCTAGTAAGCATGTTATTACTGCTATAAACTAATCGCTAATGAACCTTTACGCTAACTCGCGCTAGCGTAATAATCTATTTTATTTAGCACCTCAGGCTACCTTTAGCCAGCGTTCTTGTGCATGTAAAATGTTAATTTTTGCTGGTAAATACTGGTTTTGTGTTGTATAATTTAGTGATTTTGATTCAATAGAATTCATTTAGACTATATGTGCAGCTAATTGATTACTGCCCAGTGACAATTTTATATAACTTTTTCATTTTAGATTAATTTCAGCCGTTGGGGTGTAGCTCAGGGCACGAGGGGGCAGTCAGGCTGGATGGTGGTGGTGGTTGATAGGGTGGCGGGTAGGTAGTTTCGAGAGAGGTGGATGGTCCGGCGTCGGATTTCCAGCTGTCCTGCAGAGACGCATAAAGGGCAGAAGAAGGGGAAGGGTGAGTTTTCTGCTTGGGCTTTGGTATCTTAACTTTCCTTACTTTCAATTGCATCATTGCCTTCTGTCATTGCTCTCTGGCGGTTATCACATTCGTTTTATCATCGCATGCAATTCTTTTGCTGATACTTTCTTCTTGATCATCATCTCATTCTTTTTCTTTTGCATGTATAATGTTAATTTTTACTGGTAAATACTGGTTTTGTGTTGTATAATTTAGTGATTTTGATTCAGTATAATTCATTTAGGCTATATGTTTAGCTAATTGATTACTGCCCAGTGACAATTTTATATAACTTTTTAATTTTAGATTAATTTCAGCTTTATAACCTGTGGTCACAGTTATTAAAAATAAAAGAACATCATAAATAACCACGAGTTATTACTTCCGTGTGCTTCCTGTGGGCCTTTTCGGAGGGCCAAGACTCAAAAACCCGAACAGAGACGAGGGAAGCTTTACAGCACAAAGAGTGGACGGTGGGCCTGGCAGGGCAGGAGCTGTCTTTGCCGCTTCATCTCCACGAGCGTTACCTGCAGATACAGGGTCAGAAAGATTAGTGTGAGCAGTGAGGAGTGAGAGACAGTCCCGTACCACGATAACTGTGGCCGTTGCCGGGACATCGGTAAAGTGTGACATAGAGTGAACTTGGAGTGATGTAGAATACTGGACATATGGGTCAGATGTGTCCTCCCAAACAGTGGCGAGGCGACACAGCTTAATCCAAGGTCCGAGGTCCTTCCAATGATCTTCTGGCCCTTTTGACAGGGAGATGTGGGGAGTACTGGACGGAACATCAAACAGTTGACAGACACACACAGACAAGTTGACAGACACACACAGACAAGTTGACAGACACAGCGCAGCGCATGGGATGCCAGTACATAGTATGTGTGGTTAGGTGAACTGAGGCTTGTGCTTAGAAACGCTCCTCATAATTTGTGTCCTGGCTTGGTGCCACATGGGTGGTACAGTGCACTGCATCATCTGTTTGCAGATGTGCAGCAGGGCCCACTCTGTCTTTTGCCCATTGTAATGGCATGCTCGTCTCTGGATGGGGCAGCCCCCAAATATAAATCCATTTAAATTGAAGGGTTACAGGAGTAACCGATGAGGGGGATGGACGCTCAAGCTCTAATCCCTCTGGGGTTGATATCAAGTTTATTCGCAGAGCTAAAATAAAGTCACAGCCTACTAGTTTTAATGGACATGATGGAGATATCAGGAATGCATGTTTAAACGTGTGGTTTTCAAATTTACACTGGAGGGGAACGGAGAACATTTCTCTGGCCGGGACATTGTCTTGAAAGAAGTCAGTCAGAGCTTTCGCCATTGTAGCCCCTCCTTTCTCCGGACGAGGGAGGTGTTTCACTTCTTCCAAGAAAAAAGTCATTTAATTGTTAAAGGAAAGTTAAAATACGGGTGTTTTTTCACTTCACCTAATGTAATTCCACGTTTTGCACACAGGCAAACATGAATTTACGCAGTCCTGACCAGTACTGTGGAATAATTCACTCATGTGAAAAAAGTCACGTAATTTTAAAATGAAAGTTAAAAAACAGGTTATTTTTACTTCACGTTATGTAAGTCCACGTTTTGCACGTAAGCAAACATGAATTTACGCAGTCCTGTGCAGTCCTGTGGAATAAAACACACTTTGGTCAAAACCCATCTTCCTTCGGTCTGTTTTAGCAAAAGTGTTTTGGCAAAAGTGCACTAATGTGAAAAAACTCATTTAATTTTAAAGTGCAAGTTAAAAAACGGGTTCTTTTCACTTCCTCTTATGTATTTCAACGTTTTGCACATAAGCAAACATGAATTTACGCAGTCCTGTGGAATAATTCACTAAATGTGAAAAAAGTCATATAATTTTAAAAGGAAAGTTAAAAAATGGGTTATTTTCACTTCACCTTATGTAATTTGAGGTTTTGCACATAAGCAAACATGAATTTGTGCAGTCCTGTGGAATAAAACACACTTTGGTCAAAACCCAACTTCCCTCGGTCTGAAACACCTGTTTTGGCAAAAGTGCACTAATGTGAAAAAAGTCATTTAATTTTAAAAGGAAAGTTAAAAAACGGGTTTTTTTCACTTCATCTTATGTAATTCAACGTTTTGCACATAAGCAAACATGAATTTCTGCAGTCCTGTGCAGTACTGTGGAATAATTCACTAATGTGAAAAAAGTCATATAATTTTAAAAGGAAAGTTAAAAAATGGGTTATTTTCACTTCAACTTATGTAATTCAAAGTTTTTCACATAGCCAAACATGAATTTACGCAGTCCTATGTAGTACTGTGGAATAATTCACTAATGTAAAAAAAGTCATATAATTTTAAAATGAAAGTTAAAAAACGGGTTATTTTCACTTCACCTTATGTAATTCAACGTTCGACACATAAGCAAACATGAATTTATGCAGTCCTGTGCAGTCCTGTGGAATAAAACACACTTTGGTCAAAACCCAACTTCCCTCGGTCTGAAACACCTGTTTTGGCAAAAGTGCACTAATGTGAAAAAAGTCATATAATTTTAAAAGGAAAGTTAAAAAATGGGTTATTTTCACTTCAACTTATGTAATTCAAAGTTTTTCACATCGCCAAACATGAATTTACGCAGTCCTATGTAGTACTGTGGAATAAAACACACTTTGGTCAAAATCCATCTTCCCTCAGTCTGAAACAGCTGTTTTGGCAAAAGTGCACTAATGTGAAAAAAGTCATTTAATTTTTAAAGGAAAGTTAAAATACGGGTGTCTTTCACTTCACCTTATGTAATTCCACGTTTTGCACACAGGCAAACATGAATTTACGCAGTCCTGTGCAGTACTGTGGAATAATTCACTCATGTGAAAAAAGTCATGTAATTTTAAAATGAAAGTTAAATAACGGGTTTTTTTCACTTCACCTTATGTAATTCAACATTGTACACATAAGCAAACATGAATTTATGCACTCCTGTGCAGTACTGTGGAATAAAACACACTTTGTCAAAAACCACCTTATCTCGGTCTGAAACAGCTGTTTTGGCAAAAGTGCACTTATGTGAAAAAAGTTATTTAATTTTAAAGGGAAAGTTAAAACACGGGTTTTTTTCAGTTAATCTTATGTAATTCAACATTCTACACGTCAGTAAACATGAATTTACGCAGTCCTGTGCAGTACTGTGGAATAATTCACTAATGTGAAAAACGTCATGTAATTTTACAATGAAAGTTAAATAACGGGTTGTTTTCACTTCACCTTATGTAATTCAACGTTCGACACATAAGCAAACATGAATTTATGCAGTCCTGTGCAGTCCTGTGGAATAAAACACACTTTGGTCAAAACCCAACTTCCCTCGGTCTGAAACACCTGTTTTGGCAAAAGTGCACTAATGTGAAAAAAGTCATATAATTTTAAAAGGAAAGTTAAAAAATGGGTTATTTTCACTTCAACTTATGTAATTCAAAGTTTTTCACATCGCCAAACATGAATTTACGCAGTCCTATGTAGTACTGTGGAATAAAACACACTTTGTCAAAAACCACCTTATCTCGGTCTGAAACAGCTGTTTTGGCAAAAGTGCACTAATGTGAAAAAAGTTATTTAATTTTAAAGGGAAAGTTAAAACACGGGTTTTTTTTCAGTTAATCTTATGTAATTCAACATTCTACATGTCAGTAAACATGAATTTACGCAGTCCTGTGCAGTACTGTGCACAGTAAAAAATGACCGTGAAATGTACATAAAAACATTGTAAAATCCCTACAAAAATATCTTGTAAACCCAAATACATATATTTTTTGTTTAAATCACTGTGAAATTTTGTAAACTATTAAACATTTTTTTTTGTTAGATTTACTACAACAGTATGTGATTTAAATGGAATTTATTTGTTAAAGTTACAAGTATTGGCAAAAGAAACCGGGAAATACCGCAATACTCATAACAAAGCAACTTTGATAAATTGACATGCAAATATTGCAAAAACTATTATTTTAGTCTGTTTTTTTAAAAATACAAAAACTATATGTTATTCCCTTCACAAGTTTGTCCTTTTACCAAAATTATTCCTTTTAACATTGATGAAATTATGTTAATTGAGGTCAACCAAATGTGATTTCACACAAAATTTAATTGTAACGTGAAACCGTTTACTGCCTATTTATATATTTTTTAAATAGAAACTTATAATTACATTGTTTTTAGTAGCCTATTGCACTGTTCAATCTTAAACCTTGCTATATATTTTTTGTCTTTAAATTTTAATGCATTACAGCCAATTATTGTTGTTATTATTAATATTAATATAATAATTATTACTATTATTATTGTATTTATTTTTATAATAATTTTAATAGAAAGCTAGTACTGGTACAATATTCATAATACTCATAATGGGCAGTTCAACGTCATCACTGGCTAATCAACCTAACAGCGCCTCTCTCCATAGACATATACTTGTGCAATAAAGCCACGTCCTTCCGATACTTATTTTTTTGAGTTTAAAATTGCACGGGTTAATCTCGTCTCTGATTGGATAATGATGGAAAGACGTGGAAAAGCGCGATTGACGGGCACAACTGACACCACACGCGAACGGGTCAGAGCAGAGCAGAAATCGTTGGATCACTTTTTCATTTTAAAAGATTTTTCAAAAAATCGACACACTACAAACAAGATTTTGCAGGGTCTGGAGTGACTGTGCAATTGAAAAATCTGAAGTTTGCACGGTAAGTTTTCTTATTTTCTTTGGGAGACCTAGCAAAAATGTGTGCTAATAGCAAATGACGTAAGTTAGCAATTCTCCATATTTCAAAAAGTATATCAGTTCGTAATTATTAAGCAGAAAGGGACAGACAAACACTTGAAATTTTAAAAATGATCACCTGTGTCTTTTGTAAAAAGAAATTGGTTACGTTACGATGCTATGTGCAACATTGCAGAGTGCATAGGAATGAGCCACGCTGTCTTTTCAAATGTGTTGGCGCCAACTGTAGTAAAACCTTTACTACTTACTCGGCTTTCAAGGGCCATTTTTACCGTGTGCACAATATACTTGAGCCGCAAGCTGTTCCTGTTGTTGCGGATTTAAAATGTGCGGTTTCATTGTGTGTCCGCCATTTTCAAACAGTGAAAGAGCTGGTGTCACACTTAAAGGATCATATTGGCGAAGGCAGGTCTGTGTCATGTCCAGTAAGTGGTTGTAAGCGCATTTTTACAAAGAAATCCACATTTACTTCTCACATGTGTAGGAATCATAAAGAATGCTCCCCTGATGGCATTGCTGACATATACAGGGAAACTTGCCCTCAGCCCCCAAATGTCATTGCTACAGATGATGCAGAACACACACATGATGCCATGCCATCAGTGAGTGCAACCATTGACATGCCAGAGAATGATTCTCAGTCCTATCTCAGAAACATGTGTCTCTTTTACCTTAAACTACAAGGACAACTGCTTATTCCTGCCTCAACTATACAGACTATTGTTGAGGAAATGCAAAATGTGCATGAGTTAGGTCAAGCCTACACAATTACAAAAGTAAGTTCTGTATTAAAAAATGATATGAGCCTATCAGATGAAGCAATCACTAAAATCTGTGACTGCATTAAAGAGTCAGATTTGTTCTCTGCATGTCATCAGGGACAATTAAGAACAGTGTACACCAGAAATCAGACATTCACAAAACTTTTTAAATACACAGAGCCCCTAGAAGTGGCATTGGGAATGGATGAAAACATGAAACCAAAATTTGCTTACTACATACCAGTGGCAGAAACTCTGAAGAACTTTTTACAGTCAAATTTATGGAGGAATGTACAGTCGCAACAGTTCGGAGATCCTGATGCAGAGGTTTTTACAGATTTATATGATGGTCAAAATTTCAAATGTAACCAGTTCTTTAATGAAAACCCTAAAAGCTTAAAACTCATTTTATACCAAGATTCATTTGAAGTTGTAAATCCTCTAGGCTCTGCTAAAAAGACACACAAAGTCCTTGCAGTCTATCTTTCATTAGCAAATGTACCCATTCATTTGCGCTCAAATACTGATAATATGTTTTTAGTATTGTTGTGTGTTGAGAATGACTTTAAGCATTTTGGAATAGCCAGTGTTTTCTCTAAGTTGTTAGCAGACCTGAAATCATTGGAGACACATGGAATAAATGTAGATGGAGAAACTGTAAAAGCAGGTCTTTACTGCATTGCTGGGGATAACTTGGGTTCTCATTGCATAGGTGGGTTTACAGAGAACTTCAGTCGCTCTCGATATTTCTGTAGGTACTGTGAGATCACAAGAAGTGAGTTTGAGGCTGAGCCAAATGCCTGTGGTCCTCCACGCACCCGAGAGACGTATGACACAGCGATTGCTGATCTCCAGGCTGAAAACATCCAAGACGTCAGAGGAATAAAGGTAAACTCTATCTTTAATTCCCTTGAGTCTTTCACGTATCCCAGCCTGGTCTGCCACCATGTTTAGGTCATGACCTTTTGAAGGAGTGTTGTCATATGATCTAGCACTGTACTTGAAGCACATTATAAAAAAGAAACAATGGTTCACGTACTCACTCTTAAACAGACGCATCAAACAGTTTAAATACAAAGGATCTGAAGCACTCACAAAGCCATGTGCTGTCAAACCTGATGGGGACAAGTTATCAGGACAAGCCATTCAAAACTGGAACCTTTTGAGGTTGCTACCAGTTTTGATTGGTGACAAAGTACAAAACCATGAGGATGAAGTTTGGCAGTTGGCTCTCCAACTAAAAGATATTGTGGATCTTATTTGTGCTCAAAATATTTCTTTGCCCCAGATAGCATATCTTGACATTTTACTCCAAGAATATTTGGAGATGAGAAAGATGTTGTTTCCTGAAATTCAACTAAAACCCAAGCACCACTATTTGCGCCACTATTCAGCACTGTTGTTGAAATTTGGTCCATTAATTAGGTTATGGACGCTAAGGTTTGAAAGTAAACACAGTTATTTTAAAAGATGTGCCAGACACCTAAAAACTTCAAAAACATTTGTCAAACATTGTCAGAGCGCCATCAGATGTATCAGGCTTATCTTTTGACTGGGCAAGAATGCAATAAACTGCTAAAAGTGAAGGACAGCTGTCCATTTTATCCAAACCTATACAGTAACACTATTAAACATGCAGTCAAGGTGTTAACCTTTTCAGGAATCAAAACCACAGTTACCACAGACATTGAGTACAAAGGCACTGCATATAAAAAAGGACAGTTTCTTGTGTACAGAAATGATGATTGTATGGAGTTTGGCAAGCTTTTTGCTCATCTTGATTCAAAATGACACATCTGTGTATGTTTTGATGGATATCTACAAAGGCATCTTCCTTTCAGAATACCATCTGTATTCTGTGACAAAGGACAGTCTTGGGTTACACTGTATCAACATTAATGACCTGCCTGATTTCTATCCTTTGGTATCTTACATTCTTGGTGGCTACCAGGTCATTCCATTAAAACACAGTATTGTGGAAAAATAAAGTTCAGTTAAAGCTCACTTCTCAGTGTAAATAGTTTGACATCATGTGTAACCTGATGCCTTTTTCTGCTCTGTTAATTTTATGCACTGTATATTTTTCTGGTCTGTTGGTTACATTTCTTTAGTACAAATATGAGTCACTTGGAGCAATCCTTCCTAGATGACGCCATACTGGAAGTCTTACCAGAACTTCCAGCAGTCAACAGAAACATCCTGAAAGACCACTTTGAGTCTATTGGAGTCGAGACCTATGATGATCTACGCTTCGTGACGGAGGATGATTTGATCAAAGTATTAAAACCTGTACAAGCCAGAAAGGTTCTTTCTGTTTGGAAACAGAAATGTATGTAAAACACAACAGAAGTATCCAAATTCACAAGCAAATATGGATGTTGGGTAATATTGCAAAGTGTTAATCATAACCTTTTTATTTTTGTCATTTAAAGACCTAACTCCTGAGAAAAGCTCACTATCATCTGTGGAAACTTCGTCTACCCATTCGCTGTGTTACGCCCAGTCTAGGGGTGTCTGAGACGCAACATGAAAAAGGCCCCCCATCTTCCCCAGGTACCAAGGAGCCACCAGTACCAATCGTTGAAGGAAATGAAATTAGGGGGTTTATTTACAAAGGTTAAGAAGGATAACAAATAATGTTGGGTCGGACTTCAGGAGGGACTAATGCCAACATAACAAACAAAAAGAGGCTACCTGAAAAAGAGATAGCTAACCTAACCAAAAACAAATGACAAACTCTTACCTCCCTAACTAAATTAAACAAGGGAAAACGTCATTAAACAAACGGGCCGTCCAACCCTACTTCCCAACAGAGGTACAGTAAAAACACGACATGTGGCTGGTTGGGAGCTGAGGAGGATGAGGTCCGCTGCCTGCTGCCCTCCCGCGTCTGCCATCTTGGCTCTTGATATAGACAGTGAGTCGTTGGCGCGACCAATCAGAGGAGAGAACAGGTACGCCCCTCCAATCACCGTCGGGCAATGGCACAGGCTAATTTGCATGTAAAAGAAAAACAGGCAGGAACACAGGGAGCAATAGAACAACCCCAACCCACACACACGACACTAGTCGTCACAGCTGTCATTCCACACCGTTTCACCGCAAAGTTCATCATCAACCTCCTCCAGTAGCCCAAGACTTGACACACAGTGGGATGACAACTTTGAAATTCCATGGAGTAAGTTTCCTGAGGAACTGATCCATTCTTTGGAGTTGGGGAGAAGGCCAAGCCCAAGGCTGAGGAGGCAAATGGTCCGGATTGTTGTGGCTGAGATGATGGGGAAATGCCGTCATGTGGGTAAAAGGCATGCAACTGACGTTGCAAAAAAAATGGTGGCAAAATATCCCAAGTCACTTCAAGATATAATAGAGGGTGATATTATTGGAACTGGCTATCATTCCATCGTGAAGCAGTTGCAAAACAGAATTGATAATGAGAAGCGCACAAAAACAACGATGATAAGAAAAAGAAAGCATTGGGATGATGACTCAGACACAGATGTGGTCCCATTAGAAGAAAGAGCAGCAATGCAGGACACTTATGGATGCGTTAATTGGAATGTAAAATTCCTCCCCATTGGAGAAACTCAAGTGAGCCAGCAGGAAAAGATGGAAAAACTCCAGAATATGTACCAACACTCAGATGCCAATCCAAAGGAGGTAACATGTCTGATGAAGTCCACTTTTTACACACAGCGTCAACATGTCAACCAGGGAAAAAGTATCAATTGCCTTAGAGAGGAGTGGCCATTTTGGTTTGACGAACTTGGCATGATAGTCCACTTCAAAGAACTTACTGGTATTGACATCAAAGAGACATTGACACATAATTTGGATTTGAAGGGGAAAAGGCTTCTCAACTACCTGACCACAGTTTGTGTCCACAAGAGCAAGAGATTCCATCAGACTTATGCAAGGCTTCAGAGGATGCGGGGACAGCAGAGTGGCTGTTCAGAAGATGTGAAGGAGATGCTGCTGCTTCTGCTCAGCTACTTTGATGAGAAGGAGGAGTCCATGTTCTTCCATGTAGATGATACATGTCTGGCAGAAGAGGTTGAGCTAGGGCAGGTGCCTCTGACACCCACTGTTATTGTCTGTGGTAAGTCTCTGGCATATGTGTCTGAATTTGTTATGTGAGTGACTGAGCTATGACCACCACACATTTATTAATATAACCTGTTAAATTATAGGCCAGTCCTGCTATTCCTCAACAAGGTACATGCTGAGTCTGGATCGGAACCTTGTCAACACAAACATCTCTTCCTTCATTTCTGCATTGTGGTTAATGTTTGGGAGCTACTACTGTTTCAATATCCATTATCCATCTGAGCTGGCTTCTACACTGGAGTTTCTTCAAAGGTGAGTAAACATCTCCTGGGACCTGGAGTCCGGACTGCACCCAGAGCCAAGGCCGAGAGTCAGACCCAGACTAAGAGCCGTAATCACACCTGGTCTTGGTGTGGGTCTGATTCTCGGCCTTGGCTGTGGGTGCAGTATTGGTTTTGATACGACTTTGAGTCTTGGCTCGGACCCAGATTCAGACTGTTTGTTTACATGTGCATGTGTGTATTCACTTCTTTTAACTCATTAACTAAAATACTTAATATGTTTTTATATGCTTTTATTCTACAGGTGTTTTTTCTTGATAAACCCAGAAAAAGGAACCAAAGTAGAGAATAAAAACTCAAAGCGTCGTCTCAACGTGAACCCTCGAGTTCTGACCCTGATACAGGATCTCGCTGATCATGAGTGGCGTGAAGGCTAAACAAGGACTCTGCGTTGACTGCTAGAGAAGAGGTGCTGTTAATGTTCACTTTGTTAAATGTACAACATGCAAGTTTTGTTTTAAAGGCGCATTTTGTTACTTTCTATGAAGAGGGTCTGCCACCTGCTTGTTGTCCTTGTTATCCAACAATGTTCCACAGTATTGTATAAATCTTGTCTATCTTCAATTACTCAAATAGAATATGTTTTAGCAAAAAAACACGGATAAGGTATGACCTGTAACTTGGTCTGTTCAGCAGTTAAAAAGAGCCAATGCTCGAAAGTTCTTTGTGTTGGGGTCCAGGCTTGTGTTGCTGGTTTCTTCCTGCAGCGGCGTGGAGGAGCCACTCATCAGCCACCGCAGGTAGACGCATCTGCGGGCTCTCTTCAATCTACCGCGCTATTTAAAGACAGAACTCCTGTGTGTTGTGGCTTTGTTCTGCCTGTTTCCCTTGCGTCTTCCCTGCTTGTTCGAGGTCTCCATGCTGTCTGTTGGACCTGTGAATGAGCAGAATCGGACTCCTGAGTTCCCTGCAGTCCAGGAGGACTGCCTTGGTGTCTTCCTCGAACAAGCAGGGAAGATGCAAGGGAAACAGGCAGAACAAAGCCACAACACACAGGAGTTCTGTCCTTAAATAGCACGGTAGATTGAAGAGAGCCCACAGATGCGTCTACCTGCGGTGGCTGATGAGTGGCTCCTCCACGCCGCTGCAGGAAGAAACCAGCAACACAAGCCTGGACCCCAACGTCTTTGCATGCTCTATATTTTGAAAAAGTGAATCTAATTGTTTGCAACTAATCACAATGGCTGTTCAATAAATTTCCTTGAAGTGATATTGGAAGATGCAAGGGAAACAGGCAGAACAAAGCCACAACACACAGGAGTTCTGTCCTTAAATAGCGCGGTAGATTGAAGAGAGCCCGCAGATGCGTCTACCTGCGGTGGCTGATGAGTGGCTCCTCCACGCCGCTGCAGGAAGAAACCAGCAACACAAGCCTGGACCCCAACGTCTTTGCATGCTCTATATTTTGAAAAAGTGAATCTAATTGTTTGCAACTAATCACAATGGCTGTTCAATAAATTTCCTTGAAGTGATATTGTCTATTGTCTTTTATCATTATGTATTTTTGCATGTTTTGGTGTAGTTCTAATCATTTTAAATTGATTATTAAAACAAAACTACAGTATATAATGAGTAGCTTGTATGTATAATATACAGAACAGCTCCATTTAACATGCAAAGTTTTACTGTTGTTCTACCAGTTTAAATAGTTTTTTGCCTAATAGTTCCACGTTAATTTTACAATTTATTGATGCACAATAAGTAGTTACATGTAAAAAGTACAGGAAATTATCTATTTATATACAACAATGTTCCATGAAATTGATAGATTTTTTTTGTAGAATTAACAGTTCAACCTTGGCATTCACTGTAAAACCATTTACATATATTCTTTGGAAATGTATCTACTGTCCTGTTGGTTTTTTTTACGGGAATTCTCTGGTAACCCCAGCTGCCAGCGTTTTCCTGTAAAAACGACAGACTTTTTCTAACAGTGTGGAATAATTCACTAATGTGAAAAAAGTCATATAATTTTAAAATGAAAGTTAAATAACGGGTTGTTTTCACTTCACCTTATGTAATTCAACATTGTACACATAAGCAAACATGAATTTATGCAGTCCTGTGCAGTACTGTGGAATAAAACACACTTTGTCAAAAACCACCTTATCTCGGTCTGAAACAGCTGTTTTGGCAAAAGTGCACTAATGTGAAAAAAGTGATTTCATTTTAAAAGGAAAGTTAAAAAACGGGTTGTTTTCAGTTATTCTTATGTAATTCAACATTCTACACGTCACCAAACATGAATTTACGCAGTCCTGTGCAGTACTTTGGAATAATTCAGTAATGTGAAAAAAGTCATATAACTTTAAAATGAAAGTTAAATTACGTCTTTTTTTCACTTCACCTTATGTAATTCAACGTCTGACACATAAGCAAACATGAATTTATGCAGTCCTGTGCAGTACTGTGGAATAAAACACACTTTGTCAAAAACCACCTTATCTCGGTCTGAAACAGCTGTTTTTGATAAAGTGCACTAATGTGAAAAAAGTGATTTAATTTTAAAAGGAAAGTTAAAAAACGGGTTGTTTTCAGTTAATCTTATGTAATTCAACATTCTGCACGTCAGCAAACATGAATTTACGCAGTCCTGTGCAGTACTGTGGAATAATTCACTAATGTGAAAAAAGGCATATAATTTTAAAATGAAAGTTAAATAACGGGTTTTTTTCACTTCACCTTATGTAATTCAACATTGTACACATAAGCAAACATGAATTTATGCAGTCCTGTGCAGTACTGTGGAATAAAACACACTTTGTCAAAAACCACCTTATCTCGGTCTGAAACAGCTGTTTTGGCAAAAGTGCACTAATGTGAAAAAAGTCATGTAATTTTAAAAGGAAAGTTAAAAAACGGGTTGTTTTCAGTTAATCTTATGTAATTCAAACTTCTGCACATAAGTAAACATGCATGTTTACTTATGTGCAAGTTAATTATAAGATAACTGGCTGTATTTAACTTTCATCCATGACATTAATTACACTTTTGCCAAAACAGCTGTTTCAGATGAATAGACGGTTTTGACTGAAGTGTGTTTTATTCCACAGTACTGCAGGACTGCGCTCATGCATGTTTGCTGCTGTGTACAATGTTAATTACATATGAAGTGAAAAACCCATTATTTCATTTAAAGTATATGCCTTTTCAGTAGTAATTATTCCACAGTACTACAGTTCATGCTGTGTTTGCTGACACGTCTGAAATATTTGGTACTGGAGTAACTGAAAACAAACCCGTTTTTCCTTTTTAAAGAATAAATCACTTTTCACATTGAATGCACTTTTATCAAAAACAGCTGTTTCCAGATCGTGATTTTGACAAAGTGTGATTTTTTATTCCACAGTACTGCAGGACTGCATAAAGTGGTGTTTGCCCATGTGTCAGACGTTGAATTACATGGGTGAGAAGTGAAAAAAGGCAGCAATTGCTTTCATTTAAGTTAGCAACTTTCACGACCCAGGTATTCCAGAAGTACTGCGCAGATGCGTAGAGGTAATATTTGAAACAGCATTAATAGTGAACCCGAATTACATAAGAAACTGAAAACAGCCGGTTACCAACTTTCCTTTTAAAGTGAATCACTTTTGTCCTTTTTTTTTGCCAAAACAACTGTTTGAAAGATAAGGTGGTTTTGACACAAGTGTGTTTTTATTCCACAGTACTGCACAGGACTGCATGGGCTCATGTTTGCTTGTATCTACTGTGTTGAGTACATAAGGTGAAGTGAAAGCAACTCAAATTATTGCTTTTTCATTTTAAAATTATGACTTTCACATTAGTAATTATTCCGCACTGTTAGAAAAAGTCTGTCGTTTTGACAGGAAGCGCTGGCGGCTGGAGTGTGCAGAGGGAGCCAGTAAAAAGCCAGCAAGAATTTGTAGATACATTTCCCAGAATATATAATGATATTTTACAGTCAAAACCAGGTTGAGCTGTTAATTCTACAAAAAATCTATCAACTTTCATGGAATGTTGTATGATGCTATAGATGAATTTTTTTTACCACGTGTAAACTACTTATTGTGCATCAAACAAATTGTAAAGGTAACGTGGAACTATTAGGCAAAGCTATTTAAACAGGTAGAACAACAGTAAAAACTCTGCATGTTAAATGGGCTGTTCTGTATATTATACATACAAGCTACTCATTATATACTGTAGTTTTGTTTCAATGTCAATTTCCCCGCAGAACTACACCAAAACATGCAAAAGAAAAGAATGACAAAAGACAATAGATGTATCACTTCAAGAGGAGGCTGATTGAACAGCCTTGATAAGGTGCAAACAGTGAGATTCACTTTTTCAAAATATAGAGCATGCAAAGGCGTTGAAGTCCAGGCTTGTGTTGCTGGTTTCTTCCTGCAGCGGCGTGGAGGAGCCACTCATCAGCCACCGCCAGGCCAAGAGCGCATCTGCGGGCTCTCTTCAATCTACCGCGCTATTGAGGACAGAACTCCTGTGTGTTGTGGCTTTGTTCTGCCTGTTTCCCTTGCATCTTCAATATCACTCCAAAGAAATTTATTGAGTAGTCATATGATATGGTGCAAACAATGAATTCACTTTCAAAATATAGAGCATCTGCTAAAAGTTGAGGGTCAGGCTTGTGTTGCTGGTTTCTTCCTGCAGCGGCGTGGAGGGCCACTCATCAGTACATGAGTGATGGGGACGCATCTGTGGGCTCTCTTCAATCTACCGTGCTATTTAAGGACAGAACTCCTGTGTGTTGCAGCTTTGTTCTGCCCTGTTTCCAATTCTTCCTGCTTGTTCAGGAAGACACCAAGGCAGTCCTCCTGGACTGCAGGGAACTCCCAGGAGTCCGATTCTGCTCGGTCACAGGTCAACAGACGGCATGGAGACCTCGAACCGGCAGGGAAGGAGCATAGGAAACAGGCAGAACAAAGCCACAACACACAGGAGTTCTGTCTTTAAACTAGCGCGGTAGATTGAAGAGAGCCCGCAGATGCGTCCAAAAAAGGTGGCTGATGAGTGGCTCCTCCGCCGCTGCAGGAAGAAACCAACAACACAAGCCTGGACCCCAACACAAAGAACTTTCGAGCATTGGCTCTTTCAACTGCTGAACAGACCAGAGTTACAGGTCATACCTTATCCGTGTTTTTGCTAAAACATGAAACTATTTGAGTGGTGAAGATGAACAGGATTTATACAATGCTGTGGGACATTGTTGGATAACAAGGACAACAGGCAGGTGGCAGACCTCTTCATAGAAGTAACAAAATATGCGCATTTTTACAAAACTTCATGTTATTACATTTAACAAAGTGAACGATAACAACACCTCTTCTCTAGCAGTCAGCGCAGGGTCTCTCGCCTGTTTAGCCTCCACGCCACTCATGATCAGCCAGATCTATTGTCAGGAAAGGAACTCGAGGGTTCAGATAGACGACGCTTTCAGTTTTTATTCTCTACTTTGGTTCCTTTTTCTGGGTTTAGTCAGAGAAAAAAGCACCTGTAGAATAAAAGCATATAAAAACATATTAAGTATTTTAGTTAAGGAGAAAGAAAGTGAATGCACACATGCACATGAAAGCAAACAGTCTGAATCTGGGTCGAGCCAAGACTCAAATCGTATCAAAGCAATACCACCCACAGCCAAGGCCGGAAATCAGACCCACGCGAAGACACCAGGCATGACCACGACTCTTGTCGGGTCTGTCTCGGCCTTGGCTCAGGAGTCCGGACTCGGGGTCCCCAGGGGAAGTGCCTTTGAGAAAAGGCTCGAGTGTAGGTAACTCGGATGTGAGCAGTTGTGCTTCCCAAACGTGGCCACGTGCGAAATGAAGGAGGATGTTTGTGTTGAGAGTCCGATCCAGGCATGTACCTCGACCGAGTAGCGGAACTGGCCTATAATTGGACAGGTTATATTAATAAATGTGTGGTGATCATAGCTCAGTCACTCACATAACAAATTCAGACACGAGACACCACAGGCAATGGCAGTGGTGTCAGGCTGCCCTAATGTTCACCCTCACCGGGTATCATCTGTGGAAGAACATGGACTCCTCCTTCTCTATCAAAGTAGCTGAGCTGCCCCCCCTTCCATCTTCTGAACAGCCGCTCTGCTGTCCCGCATCCTCTGGCCGCCACGCCCAAGGTGGAATCTGCTGCTCTTGTGGATTTGACAGGCTGGTCAGCAGCCTTTTCCCCTTCAGATTTTTTTTTTGTGTCAATGTGGCTAACGTGTCAATACCAATGAAGTTCTTTGAAGTGGACTATCATGCCAAGTTCGTCAAATGTCACTCCCCCCCCAGAGCAGTTGATACTTTTCCCTGGTTATTGCTTTGTTGGCGCTGTGTGTAAAAAGTGGACTTCATCAGGCATATTACCTCCTTTGAATTGGCATCTGTGTTGGTACATGAACTGGATTTTCCCTCTTCCCTGCTGGCTCAAAAAGGTTTCTCCAATGGGGAGTTTGACATTCCAGTCAACGCGTCCATGGGTGTCACCGCATTACTGCTCTTCTTCTGTGGGACCCATCTATGTCTGAGTCATCATCCCAAATTTGTAACATACTCATTACCCACCCGTTTGCGGGCGATGAGATGATAGCCAGTTTCAATGTATCGCCCTCTATTATATCTTGAAGTGACTACAAAGGATGTTTTGCCACCATTTTAATGCAGCGTCCAGAAGCCTGCCTTTACTACATGGCAGCGGCTACAGATCATCCAGCCACAACAATCGAGACCATTGCCTCCTCCAGCCTTGGGCTTTTTTTTTTAATGTTGGATGAGTTCCTCAGGAAACTGACTCCATGGATCTCCAAAGTTGTCATCCCACTGTGTTCAAGGTCTTGGGCTACTGGAGGAGGTTGATGATGAACTTGAGGTGAAACGGGGAGGAATGACAGCTGTGACGACCAGTGTCGTGTGGGTGGGTGGTGTAGTTGGTGCTGGCGCTCCCTGTGTTCCTGCCTGTTTTTCTTTTACATGCAAAATTAGCCTGTGCCATTGCCCCGACGGTGACTGGAGGGGCGTACCTGTTCTGCTCCCCTGATGGTCGTGCTAACGACTCACTGTCTATATCAAGAGCCAAGATGGCAGACGCGGGAGGGCAGCAGGCAGCGGACTCATCCTCCTCAGCTCCCAACCAGCCACGCATGTCGTGGTTTACTGGACCTCTGTCGGGAAGTAGCGTTGGACGGGCCTGCTTGTTTAATGACGTTTTCCTTGTTTAATTTGGACAGGAGGTAAGAGTTTGTCATTTGTTTGGTTAGGTGGCATATCTCTTTTTCAGGTAGCCTCTTTTTGTTGTTATGTTGGCATTAGTCCCTCCTGAAGTCCGGACCCAACATTCATTTGTTATCCTTCTTAACCTTTGTGAAGAACCCCCAATTACATTTCGGCTTCAACGACATTGGTACTGGTGGCCACCTTTGGTACCTGGGGAAGATGGGGGGCCTTTCCATGTTGGGCGCGTCTCAGGTACCCCTAGACTGGGCGTAACACAGCGAATGGGAACAGGCAATTTCCACAGATGATAGTGAGGCTTTCTCAGGAGTTCGGTCTTGAAAATGACAAAACTAAAAGGTGATAACACTCCTGCAATATTACCCAAGCATCCATATTTGCTGTGAACTTGGATACTTCTGTTGTGTTTGTATCCATTTCTGTTTCCAAACAGAAAGAACGCTTTCCGGCTGGCACAGGGTTTTAATACTTTGATCAAATCATCCTCCGTCCCGAAGCGTAGATCATAGGTCCGACTCCAATAGACTCAGAAGTGGTCTTTCAGGATGTTTCTGCTGCTGGAAGTTCTGGTAAGACTTCCAGTATGGCGTCATCTAGAAGGATTGCTCCAAGTGACTCATATTTGTACCAAAGAAATGTAAACAACAGACCAGAAAAATATACAGTACATGAAGTAACAGAGCAGAAAAAGGCATCAGGTTACATGATGTCAAACTATTTACACTGAGAAGTGAGCTTTAACTGAACTTTATTTTTCCACAATACTGCGTTTTAATGGAATGACCTGGTAGCCACCAAAAATGGAAGATACCAAAGGATAGAAATCAGGTCATGAATGGTGATACAGTGAAACCCAAGACTGTCCCTGTCAAAGGAATACAGATGGCATTCCTGAAAGGAAGATGCCTTTCCTAGATATCCATCCAAAGGCTATCACAGATGTGTCATTTGATCAAGATGAGCAGCTGCCAAACTTCCATACAGTCATCTTTTCTGCGCACAAGCTGTCCTACCCATATGCAGTCCTTTGTCCCCATGTCTGTGTGGTTTGATTCCTGAGTTGCTTTACCCATGACTGCATGTTTGTAGTGTTACTGTATGGGTTTGGATAAAATGGACAGCTGTCACTTCACTTTTAGCACTTTGTCGCATTCTTGCCCAGTCCACTGTAAGCCTGACCATCTGATGGCCCGCTCAGTATGTTTGATAAGTATTTTGAGCGGTGTCTGGCACATCTTAAAACTAACTGTGTTTACTTTCAAGTGCTCGCGGTCCCCGCATATTTAGTGTGGACAGAGTTTCAACAGCAGTGCTGAATAGTTTTTTTTATTGGGTGATTGCTTTGAAGTTTTGTTTCAGGAAACAACATCTTTCCATCTCCAAA
Organism: Lagocephalus sceleratus; assembly: GCA_911728415.1. Lineage (NCBI taxonomy): Eukaryota > Metazoa > Chordata > Actinopteri > Tetraodontiformes > Tetraodontidae > Lagocephalus > Lagocephalus sceleratus. The sequence continues at coordinate 2,919 of CAJVRN010000064.1, read as the reverse complement.
CTATTCTCTGAGTAAAAATGGCTCAGGGATATACTACCCAGGGCAAAGAATTTGACTAATATCTTTTTTAGTTGGAGAGTTAATATTTATGGTTTTGTACTTTGTCACCAATCAAAAGCTGGTAGCAACAAAAAGGTTCCAGTTTTGCTGGCTGAAAGATAACTTTGTCCCCCATCAGGTTTGACAGCACATGGCTTTGTGGTGCTTCAGGTCCTTTGTATTTAAACTGTTTGTGCGTCTGTTGTGCGTGAGCCATTGTTTCTGCTCACGATGTGCCCCTGAAAATACAGTGCTAAATTTGACAGCACTCCTTCAAAAGGTCATGACCTAAACATGACAGACAGGGCAGGACTCATTGAAAGAAGACTCACGGGGAGATAAGATAGAGTTGCCCCCTATTCCTCTGGCGTCTCGGATGTTTCAGCCTGGAAGATCAGCCAATCGCTGTGTCCTTCTCCTGCCCGAGCACATTGACTGGCCCTCACTTCTGTGATGCGACTCTCCCCAGAAATATCGAGCGTGGACTGCAAGCCCGCCTGTACAATGAGGAACCCACTTCCCCCCGGCAATGCATTTTTCTGCTTTGAATTTTCTCCATGCCCATTTTTCCATGTGTCTCGTTGATCATATTCTCCTAACAACAGAGAAAACACTGGCTATTCCAAAACAAATTCATTCTCCAGCACACAACAATACTAAAAACATATTATCAGTCTTTTTGCGCAAAATGAATGGGCGCATTGCTAATGAAAGATAGACTGGAACCACCAGTGTGTCTTTTAACAGAGCCTAGAGGATTTTTTTTTCAAATGAATCTTGGTAACGAGTTTAAGCTTTCAGGGGCACAGTGGGGCTGGTTGTGAAGGCACGACCATCATGAAATTGTAAAGTCCTGCTGCATCTGGATCTCCCGAATATTGCGACTGTACATTCCTCCATAAATTTGACTGTAAAAGTTTTTTTTTTTTTCTGCCACTGTTGTGTAGTAAGCAAATTTCAGTTTCATATATTTTCATCCATTCCCAATGCCCCTGCAAAGGACGCTGTGTAGTTTTTTAATTTCTGTTTCTGGTGTACACTGAACTAATTATTCCTGATGACATGCAGAACAATCTGACTCTTTAATGCAGTCACAGGCCACCCAGTGATTGCTTCATCTGTCATATCATTTTGCTGCAGAACTTACTTTGCTGGTGATAACCAGGCTTGACCTAACTCATTCTCCTTTTTTTTTTCAACAATAGTCTGTATAATTGAGCAACGGAATTTTTTTTTGTCCTTGTAGTTTAAGAGTAAAAGGGGGGCATATTTCTGAAACAGGACTGAGAGGCTCATTCTCTGGCATGTCAATGGTTTGCACTCACTCTGGCATCATGTATTGTGTTCTGCATCATCTGTAGCAATGACATTCTGAGGCTGAGCAGGGAATTTCACGCTATGTCAGCAATGCAATCAATGCTATGATTCCTACACATGTGAAGCAAGTAATGAACTATTTTAAATGGGCTTTAACACTGGACATGACAGACCTACCTGCTCGCCAATATGATGATCAGTGTGACACCAGCTCTCTCACTGTTTGTTGGCGGACACACCCTGGTCCCCCTTTTGCCTAAATCATAACAACTGGAGGCTAACTAGCGTCTCACGATCCCATGTGTGCACACGTAAAAATGATCGGTTAAAGTAGTAAGTGAGGTTTTAGACTCCCGTTAGCATCAACGGTGAAAAGACAGCGTGCTTATTCCCTATGCACTCTGCAATGTTGCACATAACCTAAACCAGCATTAACCAATTTCTTTACAAAAGACACAGGTGATCGACACAAAATTTCAAAGTGTTTGTCTCCCTTTCTGCTATGGTGCAGGGCTGATACTTTAGTATGGAGAAATTGTAACTCGTCGTTTGCTGACCAGCTCCCAAGAAAATAAGAGAAAACTACCGTGCAAACTCGGGAGCCATTGCACAGTCACTCCAGACCCTGCAAGTCTTTGTTTATCAAGTGTCGATTTTTTGAAAATTCTTTAAAAATGAAAAGTGATCCAACGATTTCTGCTGTTTTCCCTTCCGTTCCCGCGTGTGCTGTCCATTGTGCCCTTAATCGCCTTTTCCTTCCCCTCCAATCAGGCAGATGGCTCGATGCAAACTAAACTTCAAAAAATAAGTATCAGAAGGAACGTGGCCTCATTGCCATAGTATATGTCTCCGGAGAGGAAGACGCTGTTAGGTTGATTAAAAAAAAATAAAAAAGAAGTGACCATTATAGTATTATTAGTATTGTACCAGTACTAGTTTCTATTAAAATTATTATAAAAAATAAATACAATATTAATAGTAATAATTATTATTTATATTAATAATAACAACAATTAATATGTCTGATTTAAAGTTAAAGACAAAATTTATATAGCAGGTTTAAGATTGAACAGTACAATAGGCTTTTAAATTTTTTTTTTTTTACTCAGTTTCCTATTTTTTAAAATATATAAATAGTGCTCTAATTTTTTAATAGTTACAGTTAAATTTACCGTGAAATCACATTTAGTTGACTTAATCTAACATAATTTCATCAATGTTAAAAGGGCAATTTTGGTAAAAGGACAAACATGTGAATTGAATAACATATTGAACAGTATTTTTTAAAAAAACGAACTAAAATATGTTTTTGAAAATTTATCAAAGTTGCTTTGTTATGAGTATTGCCGGCATTTCCCCGGTTTCTATTGATGCTTGTAACCCCAATGGAAATAAATTCCATTTAAATCACATACTATTGTATTAAATCTAACAAAAAAATGTTTAATAGTTTACAAAATTTCACAGTTATTTAAACAAAAGAATATATGTGTACGGAGTTTACAAGATATTTTTGTAGGAGATTTTACAATGTTTTTATGTACATTCCACTTGATCATTTTT